>CM055119.1:240620235-241220235 GCA_029206835.1 Rana muscosa
TAGTGGTTGATGGTTCCGCAAGGTGCATTTTTAAATGCTGATCGGACCATGTTAGTCAGAGACTGAACCCATAATCTTTCAGCTTGAGATGCTGAGAAAAGGTTCCCCCACTGTTGATTCCTCTATAACAGAATCAACCTCATCCTGATCCCCTTCAGGTAGGTCGATCCCTGTATGGGACTGTTGCTCTGCTAACAGGCACTCTGAAGGAGGAGACGGAGATCGGGCGTGCTTTCCCTGACAGGGAGGCAGCGATAAATGTTGACAATCTCTCTCTAATCCTCCCAGAGCTGAGGAAAAAACCTCCTCTGTTACATACACAGGAGCAGGTGAACTGAGGACAGCCACAGTACCAAGTACCCCTGCGGGGTCTCTACGGTCACTTACCTCTGAACTTCAGGGGAGACTGGTGCAGGAGAAGTATGCCCAAGATCCTCCGAGCCCGATGAGACCCCCTTCGCTTCCTGGAAGATTCAGTTCCGGAGCTTCTGGACGGCATATTCCTAAGCCTAAAGCTGAGGTATTCCAGCCGTAATACACCACTTTTACTGAGAATAGTCTAGCACAATTGCTGCTATATCACATTTGGTGTCTACTAATGTGCCTTTCTAGGGGATGCCTGTATCAACCGCTTGCTGTATGCCTTTAAATGTTGCCAGCTCTGTCTCTGTACTTCATAGCCAGCTCACTACAATATTGTGGTTTTTTAAACTGCTGGGACGCCCGCACATGCGCAGAAGCGCTGCGGCGCGCACAGAGCGTCATCCCCCAGGCTCCGCCCCCTTTCCCGGCTCACCTCTATATATAGAGGCGCGTGCACGCGCACGCGCGCGGCCACGTGCGCCTTCGGCGCTAATTTCAAAAAATGGAAACAAGGGACAGGAGCCAGGGCCCCTCTTTGCCGCAGGCCGGGGGATGGACGAGCACTGCAACATGGCAGAGGAAGCAGTTTCCTATAAGAGAACTCACCATCTGCCTGGACTTTGCTCTGCTGAGAAGAAACTAGTCCACATGACAAGAAAACATTCCACAGCGGCCTCTAGTGGACAAACACAGGTACCGCAGTCTAATATATTAAATATATATATAAAATTTTTTTTTTTTTTTTTTTTTTCTTGACCACCATTAAAAATTATTAAATTTTTTTAGTAGTTACAGGCATGCACAGAATTTTGCGGGAATACCATTAGGTAACAGACAGAAAGACAAATTAGGCTTGGGGGTCCCCCAATAGAACCAAGTTCCTGGGGGCCCCCACTTACCTGTTCCCCGCCGCAGGACTTTGTTTGGTCCACAAAAGCCCAAACTTCACCTATCACGGCAGGCATTGTAATCAAACCTTCAGGGACCGGGTTCCCAAGGATTCCACTCCCCTGGACCTGTATAGCACCCTGCACAGAAAACATCTTGGTCGTGGGTATGACCAGAGCTCTGGATCCCAGGGTCCAGCTCTCCTAAGAGAAGCATTACAGGCAAAACCTTGCTCTTCTCTGCAAGGCCCGGGTACCGACCGTTTAGCTATGAAGCTTTTTTGGTCGGATCCGGAATAGCTTACTGAGGCCCAAAAGAACCTGTACGCAAGCTCAGTGAAAAACACATGTTTCTTCTTGGCCAACACCTTAGACACTGGCAAAAAACTGAGGTGCTCCCGGATGGGAGGGGCTTATATAGGGGAGGGTACTTCCGGTTTTGGAAGTTTCCAGTGCCAGCACCTGACGGTATCTATATAACCCATTAGTAATGACTATGTCGCTCTGTGTCCCGTGATGTACGAGAAAGAAAAGTGTATTTTCTTTGGAAGAATAAATCGCCTCTAATGTTGGATGTCCTATGTGTTGATGCTGCCGCATAATGTAAAACTATTAGAATTGTTTTTTACATTTTAGAATGGGGTGCCTTAAGACTTTTTCATAATTTTAAAAGGTGCCTTGACTCAAAAAATGTTAAACACTGAGATGGTGACTGTGAAACCATGACTTAACATTTTTAGTGTTGTTTTTTTTTTTTCTCTTAATACATTTATATTGAGTATCAAGAGATAATACAGGAAACAAAACAAGAAAATATAGGTGGTTATATTCTAACAAAGGCAAAAAAAACATGTCAGGAAAATCCATACATACTGTAGTTCACATTTGAGTGCTTTTCATGTATTTCATATAGCAATAATCAATGCACTGGGCTGCACATTTTTATAATGCCAAAGGAACTGACCTAGTTTTTGTTTACAAGATTTTGGTACCAAGCATCCACTATCCCAGTGTGATTGACTGAAGTAAAATTATTACACAGAAAAATTCCTCTAGCGGTGAGGTGTGTTTTTTTTTTTTTTTGGTTCAGCCTTCAATAGACTTTACAGTGTTAGATATTTTTGAGAGCTACTGCCAAGTCCTGACACTGCTTTTGCTTTTGTACTTTAGATACCGCCCTATTAGTCAGGCTGGTTTGGGATTGTAACCATCCTTTATTTTTTGGTGTATAGCAATTACGCTCTACTGCTGTCATTTACCTTCTTTTTTTTTTTTAAAGTTGTATTAAACACAAAACAGAATATTTAATATAAATGTGGTGGCTGCGTTAGGCTTTTTTTTTTCCTCTGTTTTTTACCTGGTAGATCTGCCAGTAACACAACTTCTGTATTAGAGAGCCCCCACTTTGGATGAAGGAGCACAGGGGCAACTTAAGACCGCAGCGTTGTCAGTCTGAGGATAGGGGAGTGTTAGTATATCTATCACATTTACAAATGCTAACAAAAACAGTTTTTTTTTTTTTTTTTTTTACTGAACATAATTTAACCACTTCAATACAGGGCATTTTCACCCCCTTCCTGCCCAGGCCAATTTTCAGCTTTCAGTGCTGTAACATATTGAATGACAATTGCACGGTCGTGCAACACTGTACCCATATGAAATTTTGATAATTTTTCCCCACAAATAGAGCTTTCTTTTTGGTGGTATTTTTTTTTTTTTTTTTGCGCTATAAACAAAAAAAGAGCGACAATTCTGAAAAAAACACAATTTTTTTACTTTTTACTATAATAAATATCCCAAAAAACATAAAACTATTTTTTCCCCTCAGTTTAGGCTGATATGTATTCTTCTACATATTTTTGTTAAAAAAAATCTCAAAGCATATATTGATTGATTTTGTGCAAAAGTTATAACGCTTACAAAATAGGGGATTAATGTATGGCATTTTTATTATTTTTATTTTTTTACTAGTAATGGCGGTGATCTGCGATTTTTATCATGACTGTGACATTGCGGTGGACATATCAGACACTATAAAAATGCACTGATTACTGTGTAAATGTGACTGGCAGAGAAGGGGTTAACACAAGGGGGCAATCAAGGGGTTAATTGTGTATCCTAGGGAGTGATTCTAATTGTGGGGGGAGGGGACTCACAAGGGGAGAAAATGATCGGTGTTCCTCTGTACTGGGAACACACGGATCGGTCTCCTCTCACCTGACAGGACGTGGATCTGTGTGTTTACACACACGGATCCACATCCCTGCTGTGTGACAGGCAATCGCGGGTGCCCGGCGGACATCGCCGGCGCCGGGCACGCGCACCGGCTCCTGAGCGACGCTGCTTGGGAAGCCAAAGACGTCATATGACGGCGGCCTGGAGGGACAAAGGGTTCCTGCCGCCGTCATATGACAATGGGGCGGTAGGGAAGTGGTTAAAGCTGAAAATTGACAGAATCCCTGTCAGTGGTAAAAGGTTTGTCTCAATACTCTGATACATTTGCAGAAAAGCTTGTTCTGTTGAAAAGCAGACTTACTGGCAGAATGACCAGGTGAAAGTAAAGGAAAGTTTTCTCTTTTTTTTTTTTTTTTAAAGGTAATGTTGCCATCACATCTAAGAATTGGTAAGTTGCAAAATAATAAAGGCTTTAAAGCGGAGTTCCACCCAAAAGTGGAACTTCTGCTTTAAACACTCCTCACCCTCTTACATGCCACATTTGGCACGTAATATTTTTTGGGGGGGGGAGTGGGGGCTTCGGTAGGAGTGGGACTTCCTGTCCTACTTCCTCCTTCCGCCCAGAGACCGCCTCGGCGACTCCTCCTGTCACCTTAGGTGGCCCCTCCTGAGTCTAGACCATCTCCTGGGACGCGTGACAGGTCCCAGGAGCTCGCCTGTCCACTCAGGGAGCGCAGCGCCGCTCAAGGAAGCGCAGCACCGCTCACGCATGCGCAGTGCATGCCTGACCGTGAAGCTAAAAGCTGTCACGGCCGGGTGCCCACAGACTGAATGAAGGCGCCGGCAGGGAGTGGGGGAGAGGAGCGATGCATCGCTGGACCGTGGAGCAGGTAAGTGTCTGTTTATTAAAAGTCAGCAGCTACACTTTTTGTAGCTGCTGACTTTTAATAAACCTAAAAAAAAGGCTGGAACTCCCCTTTTAAAGGATAACTACAGTTTAAAACAATGTGTAGTTATCAGATTTCTCTCGGCTATGGATACTCCGCTATCTTTTTCCTAATGCCACCCAATTGTTTACATTCTTTGCAGAAATCTTATCTGAACCTGCCACACCTGCACACTAGATCCCAACTGGTTTCCAAGGGGCCATCTCCTAGGATGTCTGTAGGAATCTACTGCACAGATATGGCCAGCACAGGAAAGATTTTCTCTAAGAAAGAATGAAAATATTGTGGAAGACTGCAGATTGGAGGTAAGTATGAACTGGAGAAGACAGCATGTTTGAGAAGTGGATTTTGAAAGTAAACTTTCTTTAATGCTCCAGCCCACCACATGACTGCTGTTGCAACTCCTCGAGGATAACATATAAATTTAGGCACTGAGCAATGCACAGACAGACCGGGAGACGTCTACATATGTGCCTGATATCTAGAAGAACCAAGCTTTTTTGGGAGACTATAATGATGAATATGGTATGCTATGCTACATGTTGTCTCTAACTCTTTTTTGCTGAAACCCTCCCACTGTGAACTGCAGTGTTTGGAAGGGGAGCATGAGTAACACAAAGGAAGGATTCGGCTCAGTCAGGGTGAGTAAAGGCCATTTTTTGTTACTTTGAGGCATTTGCATCATGATTTTGTACTCGTTTATACTGTCATATAGGACACAGGAGCCTTTGGGTGTACTTTAATCCTTCCACACCAATTGATGATATATACAGTAAGGGTTACAGTAGAACAGAACTGTTTGTAACTGGCCAGCCCAATAAATTTTATGGAGGCTGCTTTCTCGATGACTATAAGCTCATGGTTGCTTTCCCAATCATAAATTTATAGCAAAAGTGTCTCCTAGATTCTGGTGACTCATGAAGAACAGCCATTCAGTAAAAATGTATGCCCAGGCTGTTACATCTCTCCCTGAAGGAGCGGCTTGGTGTGATAGGTTCTCTGTTCCGCTGCAAACCGCTCCATCCCCTTTGACACACCTAGGTATAAGATAGAAGGCTGCACACACCTGTATAATTTGAGTATTATTATACTACCACACTATATTGACATACAGGAATAAGGCTACAGACTAATTGATTGTAGACCAAGTATTATTGCAAGGCAAGATAAATGCAATGCACAAAAAAAAACAATAAACAGATAACTGAATACGTTTTGAATGTGTTAAAACTAAGCAACAAGAATACTAGACTATAGTATGGCAAGTAAAAGTTATTCAGTAACTCTCTGCAGTAACCAATCAAAAAAAAATAAAAAAAAGGTCCAGGGTGCGCTTTGTGATTATATCCCTGGATTTGGGTATGCTGAAAGGAAACAAACAAATTGTATAGCTCACTTACCAGCTAGCCTGCAAACTAACCAATTGTTTCTGTACGGGGGACACCTGGAAGGTGTTTGTATAATACCTGGCACCTAACTTGCAAATTTAAGCTGGCTAACATAGGGGCCCATCTGTATGGTGGGGTGCTCTTGTTACTATGTCTTAAAACTATAAGCAGTGAATGACTTGGGCTGTCAAAGCTCAAATAGGCTACAGGTCATAGGTGTTTGTTGTGTTCTTGATACAACACTCCTCCTGGCTCCCTGCTGATGGTGGCTTGCATGTGGATTTTGTGAACATCAGTGGAATTTTGAACTACAGTGGAGAGTTAAAAACCAGGACTTTTGCTTTTAACTGCTTCTGCTTGCAAGTGTTGATTTATTTCTTTTTTTTTGTCCGTTATTTGATACGTTTATCAGTTTTAAAAATACTCCCCCCCCCCCCACTCCTTTCTCTGACACTTTTTAAACAGCTTTTTTTCTTTCTGCTAATTAAGGGGAGTGGTTAATTGTTCACAGGTGAGTATATAAGTGTCTGTACAAACTCCCTTAGGAGCTGGCTCCCTGCTGATGGTGGCTTGCATGTGGATTTTGTGAACATCAGTGGAATTTTGAACTACAGTGGAGAGTTAAAAACCAGGAGTTTAAAACAGGAGTTAAGACAGGAGTCTTCTAAACTGTGAGTAACAATATAAACTTCCTACAAGTAATTATATTGCAACTGGGAAATGAGTGCTAGCAGGGTTGAAGGTTTTGCTCAGTGCACAGTGTGCCACATGTATGCAAAATTGGTGCAACAGCTCCAGGATGGATACCGCTGTGACAGATGTGAGCAGGTTGCCCTTCTGGAAGCTCACATTAGAGATCTGGAAGAGCAAGTTGCAACACTGGGCGGAAAGGACAACCTTGAAAGGGGTCCTCTGCTCGCTGAGCAGGTGGTCAGTAGGGCTGATGTGGAGGGTGGAGTGGCAAGTCAGGATTATCAGATAGGAAGATGGGTTAATGTAGTTAGAGGGAGTGGAAGGGGCTTGCAGAAAAGGAAGGCCAGTCCTGTATTTGTGCATCAAAACAAATTTTCCACGTTGGGTGAAGATGTGGAGGTGGCAAACACAGAGGTGGCAGCCCTAGATGTCACTGCTACCCCTAACAGCCGGGACAGCAACCCATCTAGTAGAGGTGGTGAGGGGAGTGCAGGTAGGCCAAGACAGTTGGTGGTTATAGGGGATTCTATAATCAGAAGGACTGATAGAATAATTTGTCGCCAGGATCGCCTCAACCGAATGGTTTGCTGTCTCCCTGGTGCCAGGGTTCGGCATGTGGTGGACCGGGTGGATAAATTACTGGGAGTGGCTGGGCATGACCCAGCTGTCTTGGTCCACGTTGGAACCAATGACAGTATACATGGAAGGTGGAGGCTCCTTACGAATCAATTTAAAGAACTAGGCTGCAAGATGAAGGCAAGGACCTCCAAGGTGATATTCTCTGAAATATTGCCTGTGCCATGCGCAACACAGGAAAGGCAGGGGGAGATTAGAGAGCTGAATGCATGGCTAAAGACCTGGTGTAGGGAGGAGGGATTTGGGTTTCTAGAGCACTGGGCTGACTTTTCATTGGGGTGCAACCTATATGCTAAAGACGGTTTGCACTTGAATGGAAGGGGGTCTGCTGTGCTGGGGGAGAGGTTTATGGGAAGGCTGGAGGAGTATTTAAACTAGGTTTGAGGGGGGAGGGTGAACTAGAATTACATCGGGCACACAGGTCAGTTAGTGGTCAGACATTAATGGAGAGTGGAATGGGGATAGATGGGGGGAGGGTTATGGCAGGTGACAAGAAAGTTCCCATGTTGCAAACAGCCATTGGAAACTATAGTGCCATTTGTACTACTAAAAATTATATGAAAAATACCAGAGAAAAATGTAATACATTAAAGTGTTTGTTCACCAATGCCAGAAGTCTGCCAAGCAAAATAGGTGAGTTGGAAGCTCTGGTGCATGAGGAGAGCTATGACGTAATCGGTATTGCTGAAACGTGGCTTCAATCCTCACATGACTGGATTATTAATATTCCTGGCTATGCACTCTTTCGGAGAGACAGGGCAAAAAGGAAAGGTGGCGGGGTCTGTCTCTATGTGAGAAGTGATCTCAAAGCGAGTGTGAAAGAGGACCTGGTTGATGGAGAGTGTGATGAGGCTGAAGCATTATGGGTGGAACTGCATACAGATGTGCGTAGTTCAAAGTTAATCATTGGAGTTTGTTATAGACCACCCAATGTTAATGAGGAGGTGGAGACTCAGCTCCTTGCACAGATGGAAAGGGCTGCAAGGGCTGGGACGGTGGTAATAATGGGGGATTTTAACTACCCAGAAATTGACTGGAGTAATGGCACTGCTGGGACAGTTAAAGGGCAAAAATTTATAAGCCTATTGCAGGACAATTTTATGGTCCAGTTTATTGAGGCCCCAACTAGGAATGATGCTCTGTTGGACCTGGTAATCTCAAACCATGCAGAGCATATTACTAATGTTCAGATAAAGGAACACCTGGGTAGCAGTGACCATAACATGATTTCATTTGATGTTAGCTGTAAGCAAGAAATACATGCAGGAAGGATAAAAACACTTAATTTCAATAAAGCAAATTTTCCAAGGATGAGGGCTGCTCTCCAGGACTTAGACTGGGAGAGAATATTGGCATCAATGGGCACAGAACAGAAATGGGAATTCTTCAAAAAGACTGTTTGTGAACTCACTGCAAAGTATATTCCCATGGGCAATAAGTTTAAAAGGCTAAAAATAAAGCCTATGTGGCTCACAGTTAAAGTTAAAAAAGCTATAAACAATAAGAAAAGC
Source organism: Rana muscosa (assembly GCA_029206835.1). Lineage (NCBI taxonomy): Eukaryota > Metazoa > Chordata > Amphibia > Anura > Ranidae > Rana > Rana muscosa. The sequence continues at coordinate 240,628,836 of CM055119.1, forward strand.
GCTTTTAAAAAATATAAAAATGAAGGAACACTAGTGTCGTTTAAATGTTACAAAGAATATAACAGGATATGTAAAAAGGAAATCAAGGATGCAAAAATTCAAAACGAACGACAGATTGCAAAAGATAGTAGGACAAACCCCAAAAAATTCTTCAAATATATTAATAGTAAAAAGGTCAAGTCTGAGCATGTAGGCCCTTTACAAAATAATCTAGAGTGGGTGACTGGGGACAAAGAGAAGGCTAATTTATTAAATACTTTCTTCAGCTCTGTGTATACAATGGAGCATGGGGGAGCTCATGTCCATAATGGGGGTGGTAGTGACACAGCCTCAAATCCACAATGGCTCAAAAGTGATATGGTCCAGAAATATTTAGACAGAATAAAGGTGGATAAAGCACCTGGACCAGATGGCATACACCCACGGATCCTAAAAGAATTGAGCTCTGTAATTTCAAAGCCATTGTATCTATATTTTAGGGACTCATTAATGACAGGAATAGTACCACTGGATTGGCGCAGGGCCAATGTGGTGCCTATATTTAAAAAGGGAACAAAGTCTTTACCAAGTAACTATAGACCTGTTAGTTTAACTTCCATAGTTGGGAAGATACTGGAGAGATTAATAAAAGACCACATAGATGAGTTCTTGCTGGAAAAAAACTATTTAAGCAACAGACAGCATGGATTCATGAAAGACAGAAGTTGTCAGACAAACCTGATTTCTTTTTATGAAGAGGTAAGTAAAACCTTGGACAGAGGCGTGGCTGTGGACGTGGTATACTTGGATTTTGCAAAAGCGTTTGATACAGTTCCCCACACACGGCTCATGTGTAAGGTAAAGTCTACAGGATTGGAAATATCAGTTTGTAAATGGATAGAAAACTGGCTAAAAGACAGAATTCAGAGAGTAGTAGTTAATGATTCTTACTCTGAATGGTCTAAGGTTATCAGTGGTGTACCCCAAGGTTCAGTGCTGGGACCCTTACTTTTTAATATCTTTATAAATGATATTGGGTCTGAGATCAAAAGTAACATTTCTGTCTTTGCAGATGACACCAAGCTATGCAGTGGAATAACGTCCTTACAAGATGTCTCCAATTTACAAGCCGACCTCGATGCCCTGTCTAATTGGGCGACTATGTGGCAGATGAGGTTTAATGTTGATAAATGTAAAGTTATGCACTTGGGGGCTAAGAATATGAATGCATCATACATACTAGGGGGAATACAACTAGGGGGATCCGTAGTGGAGAAGGATCTGGGGGTTTTGGTAGATCATAAGCTCAATAATGGCATGCAATGCCAAGCTGTGGTTTCCAAGGCGAGCAAAGTCCTTTCTTGTATTAAGAGAGGTATGGACTCCAGAGAGAGAGATATCATTTTGCCCCTGTACAAATCATTAGTAAGGCCTCATCTGGAATACGCAGTTCAGTTTTGGGCACCAGTTCTCAAAAAGCATATCGGGGAACTGGAGAAAGTGCAGAGAAGGGCAACCAAACTGATAAGAGGCATGGAGGAGCTCAGCTATGAAGAAAGATTAGAGGAACTGAATTTATTCACTCTTGAGAAGAGGAGAATAAGGGGGGATATGATTAACATGTACAAATATATAAGGGGTCCATATAGTGAACTTGGTGATGAGTTATTCACTTTACGGTCAACACAGAGAACAAGGGGGCACTCTTTACGTCTAGAAGAAAAAAGATTTCATCTCCAAATGCGGAAAGGTTTCTTCACAGTAAGAGCTGTGAAAATGTGGAACAGACTCCCTGCAGAGGTGGTTCTGGCCAGCTCAGTAGATTGCTTTAAGAAAGGCCTGGATACTTTCCTAAATGTACATAATATAACTGAGTACTAACAGTTCTTGGTAAAGTTGATCCAGGGTAAATCCGATTGCCTCTCGGGGGATCAGGAAGGAATTTTTTCCCCTGCTGTAGCAAATTGGATCATGCTCTGCTGGGGTTTTTTGCCTTCCTCTGGATCAACTGTGGGTATAGAATTGGGTATATGGGAGTGCACGATATTTTTTTTATTTTATTTTAGTTATTTTTTTTATGGTTGAACTGGATGGACTTTGTCTTTTTTTCAACCTGACTAACTATGTAACTATGTAACTATGTAACTTGTAAGGTTGGTTGGATCGGCATAGGCCAGAACAGGAGCATTTGTAAGACTCCTCTTTAACTGGTGGAAGGGTTGCTCACACTGATCAGTCCATTGATCCTGAATTTAACTCAAGAACTCCGGTGTCGTTTTGATTGTTTGGCTGGCCTCGGTAGGTCTGTGGCGTTTTTTCACGGAGGCTGAGCTATCTATGCGAATCCCTAAACAAATCTATGGTATTATGAACAGAACCCCAGAAACGACCTTGGCTCTGTTACATTGGTAGGCATTGGCCAGTAAGTGACAACTTCTATCATCTTGGGGTCAGTGGATACTCTATCAGCAGAGATCACATGTCCCAGGTAAGTAACAAAGCTAGTAAAACTGACACTTCTCCAGATACCACTTCAACCCCACAACTTAAAGTCTCTTCTCTAGACACTTTTCATGCTCTTAAAGGGTTCTGCCAAAGATGAGGATATTGTATAGGTACACCAATCAAGTTCCTGTCCACTACTCTCTTCATCATTCGCTGGAGCTTGGGGCATTCTGTCAAATTCATAGAACCCCAGTGGACAGATGAAGGCCATCTTCTCTCTATCCTCTGGATGCATAGGGATCTGACAGTACACACTCTTTAGGTTCAATCGTATCTGTAAGGCATCTTCTATCCATTGAGTAGTGTACTAGTCACAAATCCTTCTTCTGTTGAGTGTTCAGTAGTCGACACACATCCTCAGAGCTGTTCTTCCACACCACCACTATGAGGGAGGTCTAAGGATTCCCTCAAAAGATGCCCTTTTTCTTCAACTGTGCCAATTGTTTATAAAGGTCTTTCAGATCACCCAATGGAATCTGTTGAGCTTTTTCTCTGAAGGGTTTGTCTTCCTGGAGGCGGATTCTGTGTTGAGCACTTATGTGCATTCCTGCATCGGAGTCATTTATTTTTTTAGAACATCTTCCACCATCTCAAGAGCTGGAGTTTGAGTCTCTCCCCTCCCTCTCTCTAGGTGGAAGTGGGGTGTTCTGTAGGTAGAACCTTTTCTGCTGGGATTTCATCTGCTGCTCCCCCCGACAGATCATATGATCAGACTGGAGTAGCTGGATTTACTTGTCTGATCAACATTCAGGGCCAAAACTTCATATGGGGGGGGGGGGGGGGACAAAAAGATAAGGTCTGCAGTCACCAGTGATGCACCTCCATCCCTATATACATATACAGAAAAAGAGTCACCCTTTGGGACTTTGAATGAGGTGGTCACAGTTTGCCACTGAGTAACAAGTAATAGCAGTATAAATGTTTTTTAAAATTGATGTACATACATGAATAATATAACATAATAGCTCAGCCAATGGATTTGCACATGATAAAGGGAATAATTAAAATTGATACAAACGTTATACAATGCAGTATATACAAATACACTCATCAGAAAACCAGACGCGTGTTTCGCAAGATCATTGCTCGCTCATCAGGGGTGGATGCGGATGGGATGTATCTAAATAGACAAAATGATGTGTCACAGTGGTAAATGTAAGGACAATGGCAGAATGGGCCAGAGCAAAACGGCCCAATACTTGCAAATGAACGAAACCAGAGTCTCCATCGCTGAACCCCCAAATGGATGGCAGAAGCCAGAGTATGGCACGGGAGCTGAGGGGGAGAAAGCAGACACGGATACCCCCAGGGGGGACACCAGGCGGCAGACATGGCATGGGTGAAGGTGGATGGTCCTAATTGTCTCAGTATATGACTTGATATACATCTATGTTTACAGCTGATATCTATGTCTCAATGATTTGCCAAAATTGGTAAGATGAACGTCAAGTTTATATAGTATAATAATATTTGTGTATGAGAGCATGTATGCTCTAACATAAGTATGTATATCAAGCCTTACTAAATAAGCAAAGTAGACAAAAAATTTACAATTTGGCAAACTGTGACCAGCTCATTCATATGGGGGGGGGGGGGTGTCAGTAGTGTTGCAAATACTGACAGGGATTGTTGGGGTGCTATTCAAAAATATACACGAGCATGTGCTGAAAAGGAGACAGCAGAAAGAAAATGTGCATGTGCTGTGGAAAAGACCTGGCATAGTTTACATGGTTGTGCTTGTTTGCACAGAAATGCGCACGTTCGCTCACATCTGTTACCAGAACTGGTGCAAACGCCCTATGTAAGGACAGTGGCTGCACTCAGACTTTGCTGGATGATCTTCATCTACCAGTACTCTGTGTCTGTATTTCCTGTATTCTTTGGATTACTCATTACTGAACCAGCTTGCCTCTGGACTTTCCTGCTGCCTAATACCTGTTTTTGACCCCTGCTTCTCTTGTTCTACCGTGCATGACTCTTGCTTGCTTGCTCTTGACTACTCTTCTGCTTGCTCCACTGGATCCCTGTGAATGATCTCGGCTCTGTTCTTGACCACGCTTCTGGCTTGCATTCCTGTGTATGACTTCGGCTACCATCCTATGTTTTTCAGTCTGGTCCATCCAGCCTGCTCCTACCTCTTCTTCGGGATGTCGCCTTGCCTGTGGTTGCCGCCCTGGTCCCGCTACATCTCCAGGGGAAACGGAAGTCTTGCCATCTGTCCTGACAGCTATCCAGTTCAGCTGTGCTGCAAGCAGCTACCAGTAAATCTACCTAAACAGCACCCATGCTTGTTTGAGCCTAGCACTCCCTGTTCTTACCTTCAGGGGTGCTTGCAACTTGACCTCAAGGAAGCCCTCTCGTCAAGTTGGCCTCAGACCATGTACATGACTGGGATCTTTCCATGGCTTTGTTACAGTGCCTTTTTTGAGACCATTTCATGAATTGGCTCCACCCCAGTGTCCTCTCCCCAATAATCATTTTTGAGGACAACAAACACCACAGCTAGGATATAAAATGCCTCAGGTTGTCCAGCTATAGAAGAGTCAAAGGTCAACTAGATTGGCTGGTATTCATCATAGGGAAAACCCCAAATCTCCACGTCTTCCAACTTCTGTGAGGGTACATTTTTCAGCTATTTATCATAGAAGTGTCAATGCATCAGGGTGGCCTTTCGCTCCTGTGTCTAGTAAGACCCTGGTATAAATACCTTCTACTTGAACTGCTACTATGAGCAAAGGCCCTTTAAATTTAAACGGGATTGTTGCACTTGGCTCATTGCGGTCTAATCTACAGCATCGTCATGTACTGCATCCTGTTACCAGTTCCTGTGCTTAACTCTGTTACTGTCCTGGCTTACCTCTAAAAATGCATGAACGCTACCTACCCTGACCCTTTTGTCCCAGAAGGAAGTCTCTTCTAAAGATGATGCACAAGAAAGCCCGCAAACCGTTTGCTGAAAATAAGCAGACTAAGGACATGGATTACTTATTTGGTTCAGATGGTGTCAGATGGTGTCAAGCGTGTGTGGTGGCAACTAGGTGAGGAGTACAAAGAAAAGTGTGTCTTGCCTACAGTCAAGAATGGTGGTGGGAATGTCATAGTCTGGGGCTGCATGAGTGCTTCCAGCACTGGGGAGCTACAGTTCATTGTGGAAACCATGAATGCCAACATGTTCTGTGACATACTAAAGCAGAGAATGATTCCCCCTTCCTTCGGAGACTGAGCCGCAAGGCAGTATTCCAACATAACAACCCCAAACACACCCCCAAGATGACCACTACCTTGCTAAAGAAGCTGAGGGTAAAGGTGATGGACTGGCCAAGCATGTTTCCCCTAATTGTCTTTCAGGACAGCCATCTGAGAGACCTTGGCTCCTCCCCTCTGTATGAAACACTGCGCCAGCCTTCTATAAATTTCCTCCTCCCCTGCTGGCTCCTCAGTTATTTGTGTTTCTTCCTGAGGGGAGACACCACCAGGAACCAAGCCAGGAGAGCCAGGGAGGCTCAGGCAAGAAGGCCTAAAAGGGAGCAGAGGCTCTTTGGGCAAAGCCAGGTAAACCTACCTGGTGAAGATCGCCACCCCCGCATCCCTGAAAGCAGGTGGAGGTCGGGGGGGGGCTCCTTTTCCAGTACCGAGTGCGGTAGAGAAGAGGTACATGCCCGACAGTCCTGGACCCTCAGGCAGCATGGAAGAGGCTGCGCAGCATAGTGCAGATCAAGCCAGGTTCTGGGACCGCACGGAGCCGGGTGACGTCGCGTCCGGCGGAAAGGGCGGGTACTTCCGGTTTTGCTGCGGCTTCCGATTTCCGGCCGCGGACTATGAAAAGGAGCCAGGCATGGGCTGGAGAGGAGCTGTGGATGCTGTAGAGACAGCACAAGCTCCGGTGGTGACACCAGAATGTCGGACACAGAAGGGAGGGACCAGACTGCTCCAGCAGAGGCCAGCCTCAGCCACGCAAAGGTAAGGGGAACCTAGGGTGGAACTCCCCTTACCAGAACCCCCCCTCCCCCCACAGGTGGAACATGGGATTAAGGGGGGGTGGGGAAAGGTCCCTCCAGTGTCAGAAGGAAAGGCCATGGGGCCCCTGGGGAGGCAAGCCCACAGGGAAGAGGCTGTGCACCTGCAGTGTTATGCAGGAGAGGGGATGTTAGATGCTGGGTTTTTCTTTTTTATGTCTTTCAGAACAAAACAGACAAGTCCAGACCTCCTCATAGTTCTAAGAGGAGGTGCCCTTTTTGTAAAACTACACTTAGGGACTTCTGGGGAAAAGCACTCTGTAAAGAATGTATTAGTAAATTGGTACAGGAACATTCCACTGAGCAGGGCAGTGAGCTAGCGGAAGCATCTGTAAAAGAACTATCTAGTACTTTTTGAATCCTTTAAGACCTTTTTTTGAAGGATTTCAGATCCCACAGCTTCAGACTGCTCCTCTTCCAGGACAACAGGCAGTATTACCAAAAACGCAAGTACTACCATCCACTAGTGCAGGCCCTCCAGTTGCCTCCAGAGAAGAGGCGGAGGAGGAGCCAGATATCGCAGCCTCCGATTCCCAAGAATCGGAGGGAGAAGTTTATAAAGTTTTAACAAAGGCAATTAAAAAAGAATGGCAAGAACCAAAAAGAAGCCTTAAAAAGGAGGTTTCCATTTTCAGATGATCCAACATCAGTATGGAACAAGGCCCCAAAACTAGATGCAGCTTTCTCACAAGTCTCGAGGAACACAGACTTGGCCTTCAAGGACATGGGGGTCCTGTCCGATGCAATGGACAAAAGGATGGACTCCTCTTAAAAAGGTCTTGGGACTCCACAGTGGGAAGCCTAAAGCCAGCTATGGCAGTGACGGTAGTGGCCAGGAACGTAGAGTTCTGGCTGACTCAAATACAGGCCCACATTGAGGAGGGAACTGCGAAAAGTGCAGATTCTATCTCTTCTTTTCCCATGCTCCTGCGAGGCATCGCGGATGCATCAGCAGAATTAGTTTGGATGGCAGCCAGATCCTCCGCATTATCTAACTCCACAAGAATAACCCTGTGGTTAAAGACAGGCAGGGTGACTGCGCGTCTAAAGCCAAACTTTGCGGGATCCCCTTTTCAGGGGACATGCTCTTTGGACCAGGGTTGGAGAAAGTGCTGGATCGCACAGCGGATAAGAAAAAAGCATTTCCGCTGAAGCGCAAACCAGCCTGGGGTCAGCCACAGCAAAATAATAGGATGCAAAGAGGGGATACAAGATCTTGCGTTCGAGCACCCAAGGCTGAAAACCAGAAAAGATCATGTGTACAGAGGGGAAAGGGCAAAGGAGGGGTGATTTTTCGCCCTCCTGAACAGAACCCGCAAACAATGACAAATCAATCACGGTGGGGGGGAAGACTGGGGTCTTCCTCTCACAATGGAAAGAGATATCCTCCAATCAGTTCATCTTGAGAACGATAGGAAATGGCCATTACTTGGAGTTCTCAAGATCACCCCCGAGCAGGTTTTACATTACCGAACTCCTGAAAAACAGAGAAAAGGCCAGAGGATTAATGAAAGCCATAAAGGATCTCAAAAAACAAAAAGTTATTACCAGAGTACCAATAGAAGAGAGGTCAGGGTTTCTACTCCCACATATTTGGGGTACAAAAACCCTCAGGAAAGGTCAGACCAATACTCAACTTAAAACCTTTAAATCTATTCATAATCTACAAAACATCCAAAATGGATTCCATATTCAGTAAAGGCTTTATTACCCCCAAACTGAGATATGGCTTCCCTGGATCTAAAGGATGCCTACTTACACATCCCAATAGATCAGAGTTGGCCAAAATTTCTAAGATTAGCAATAAGAACAAAAAAGGAAAGCATGAACCTTCAGTTCCGGGCTCTACCCTTAGGCCTTTCTTCTTCACCCCAAATTTTTACAAAAATTTTGGTGGAAGCTCTGGCACTATTGCGAGACAAGGGCATATACATCATCGCCTATCTAGACGATCTTCTCCTTTTTTGCAAACTCTCCCGGGTAATTGCTAGAAAACCTGAAGTACACACAGGCATTCCTAGAAAACTTAGGTTGGTTAATAAATATAGAAAAATCCAACCCAAACCCCACTTAACAAATAATATACTTGGGGTACATACTAGATTCAGTTCAACAAAAAGTATTTCTACCCAGAGAGAAGTTAGAAAAAATTCAGAAGGCGACAAAAGCATTGCAGGCCAATTTACCATGTTCAATAAGACAGATAGTAATCCCAATGTTGACATTAACTTCAACAATCCCGGCAGTACAATGGGCAGGTTTACATTTTCGGCCCCTACAGATGTTCCTATCAAAAGTATGGGATCGCAAACAAGAGACTATAGACACACAGGTCCTGATACCAACACAGGTAAAGAGAACCCTGTGGTGGTGGAGGAGATCAGAACATTTTAATAGGGGACGGATGTGGGCCCTACCCATCACCCGTATAATGACCACGTACGCAAGCGGCGTTGGGTGGGGAGCACACCTAGGCTCCCAGATAACACAAGGTACCTGGATAATGGAAGAGATGACAAGATCATCCAATTGGAAGGAACTGAAGGCAGTACTGCTAGCACTTCGATCTTTCCAAAGAGAATTGATCTGTGATCACTTGCAGGTCAGGTCCAACAATTCATCCGTAATCGCCTACATCAACAAGCAGGGGAGAACAAAAAGCGGAGCCCTGTGGACTTTAGCAGAGGAAATCCTAAACTGGGGAGAGAAAAATATACTCTCCTTGTCAGCAGTACACTTAAAAGTAGAGTTAAATGCGCCAAAATCCAGGAGACTAACTATAAGCTACTGCCAGGATTGTACAGAACTCCAAACCTGCTCCACAGATTCTTCCCGACAACGCCAGACCTTTGCTGGCGGTGTCGAGCAGAAAAGGGAACACTGCTGCACATATTCTGGTCCTGTCCTTTACTACACCACTTTTGTAAAGTGGTTCGAGAAGTTATACAAAAATTTACAGACCGCCCCATACCAGTAGACCCCGCTTTCTTCCTACTCCACGCATCAGACACTCCGGAAAAAACATACAAAAAAATCGGTAATCAGACACTTGCTAGATGCAGCCAAGGCCTGCATACCGATAATGTGGAAATCCACAAGCCCACCTACCATAGCATCATGGATAGCGAGAGTGGAGGAAATAAGATATATGGAGGACCTCGTCCTCACAGCCCAGCATAGACAAGAAACATTCTCCAACACCTGGCAGTTGTGGATTATCTTCATCTACTCGGCAGAGGGCCAGGCGCTGAAGGGAACCTCAACAGACACATGGAGTTGCACTCCACCACCTCCAATCCCATCTGACAAACATGTTTGAATTACTAATGACCCCTGTTCGTGGGTCCCAGTACCCCCCCCCCCTATCCACCACCCAACCCACCTTCCCACTACAGCTCCCCCTCTTTTTTTTCTCTTTTCATACTTTTCTCTACTCTAATATTCTACCTTTAACCAATCCCACCCTAAACTGGGGGGATTTACTTTACTCCGAGGAACTGGGCCCATGTCCCCGGTACTGCACAACACGACAACCTCAAGCACAAATACCCTAACGGAGCAAAGGGAACCAACAGGCAGAACTAGACACCTAGGAAGGAACAAGTCGCTGAAACAAAATTAAAGACATCAGAGGTCACGAATAAAACTAACAATAGCTCAGACACACTAAGTGACAATACACCATGGAGCGTAATCTCCACCAATTTGTCCACACTGATGCCGCGTACACACGGTCGAGAAAAACAAAATTTTTTCCTTTCGACGAGAAAAACGATCGTCTGTGGGCTTTTTGCCGTTTTTTTCGACGAGAAAAACGGCATTAAAAACGACGAGAAAAATTAGAACATGTTCTAATTTTTCTCGTCGTTTTTTTCGACGTGTTTTCCGCGGCAGTTTTCCCATAGGGAAACACTGCCGCGGAGCCCACAGACGGTCGTTTTTCTTGTCAAGAGAAAAAATGACGTGAAAAACGACCGTGTGTGGGGAACAAGCCGTTCCCTCGTTTTTAATGTCATTATTCACGGCGGTTTTTTAACCGCCGTGAATAATGATCGTGTGTACGCGGCATCAGATATGTTTAAACCCTGTTTTTCTCTTCCTTCCTACATTAAGACTGCATAGTTGCCAACATTGCAAAAAAAACATCTGGGACACTTTTTTTGTATTGAGGCGGAGCCTTGCTATAATTAGGGGGCGGGACATTCGTTTGTAGGCGTGTCATGCTGGAATGAAAAATGCGGCGCGCGAAGTGCGCCGCGGCGAAAAATGGGCGTGGTTTACGCACGATAGTGGGTGTGGCTTAAATGGGCGTGGTTCAAAGGGGTGTGGCTAGCGTCCGAGGTGAGAGAAAGAAATAGAAAGAAAGAAGCCAGATCCTACACCACAATAGAAATGTGTAACAAAATTGGCAGATAAGGATACTCCAAAACACCTGTTGGCGCTTCAATCATCCCGGCACCATGGTTGTTACGGTGTCAGGATGATTGAAGTGCATTATTTCTATTATTACATTGTAATATAAAATGAAATCATTCAACTCACCATAATGCCGAATCAGTGGAAGTGTGTCACCTGCCACCAGATGCCTCCCCAGCAGTCCGTCCTTGCATCAGGTGCTCCCAGAAGCATAGCCCCTCTTTACAGAACTGTGTCCCTGGCAGCGGAGCCCTCCTTTACATCTGGTGTTCCCGGCAGTGGAGCCCTCCTTACAGATCTGTGTCCCCCAGCAACAGAGCCCTCCTTACTTCAGTGTCCCCAGCAGCTGGCAGCAGCGGAGCCCTCCTTTACATCTGGTGTCCCCGGCAGCAGAGCTCTCCTTTACATCTGGTGTCCCCGGCAGCAGAGCTCTCCTTTACATTTGGTGTCCCCCAACAGCGGAGCCCTCCTTTACATCTGGTGTCCTCCAGCAGCAGAGCCCTCCTTTACATCTGGTGTCCCCCAACAGCGGAGCCCTCCTTTACATCTGGTGTCCTCCAGCAGCAGAGCCCTCCTTTATATCTGGTGTCCTCCAGCAGCAGAGCCCTCCTTTACATCTGGTGTCCTCCAGCAGCGGAGCCCTCCTTTACATCTGGTGTCCTCCTTTACATCTGGTGGTGTCCCCCAGCAGCGGAGTCCTCCTTTACATCTGGAGTCCTCCTTTACATCTGGTGTCCTCCAGCAGCGGAGCCCTCCTTTACATCTGGTGTCCTCCTTTACATCTGGTGGTGTCCCCCAGCAGCGGAGCCCTCCTTACAGGTCTGTGTCCCCTAGCAGCGGCAGCCAGCCCCGGGGAACAGATGCTCTCACCTCCCGGCGTCTCCGTGTGTGTGCTGGAGGCAGAGGCAGCTCCGCGGTCCATGATCATTTCCCAGCGGTGTCGTGCCGAGAATGGTTCCCCCGCCGGATTCTGTTCCCCCTGGCTCTCCCGACTCCTATCGGAACTCCGCCTCCCCAGCCCTGTACATTGCCGCTCCCTCACGAATGCTCATAATACCGCCCCGCCTTCTCATGTGTGAACACAGAGAGGGGAGAAGCCGATTGGCTGCTCCTCCCCTCACCACTGAACACAAGAGGAAATAATCCTTGTGTCTGCAGCGGCGGCCATCTTTGTGTAGCCCGCCGTTTTTTTACCTCAAGCATTCCCGATTTTCCCGGCGGCCGGGACAAAGGCAAAATACCGGGAAAATAGACGGAACAAAATAAATACGGGACGAGGGTCCCAAATCCGTGATTGTCCCGGGAAAAATGGGACTCTTGGCAACTATGAGACTGTGTGATGTAATGTATTCTGACTGTTTTGAATAAGTTGTTTGTCTTGATACCCGTACTACTTTGTAATGTATCAACCCGACAGGGTCCCTTTCCTTGTTATAAATAAAAAATAAATAAAAAAAAAGTAGAGTTAAAGAAAGTGGCAGATTTCCTCAGCAGAAAGAAATTGAGAGAAGGTGACTGGATATTAAATCAGGATGTATTCAAACAAATCACACAGAAATGGGGAACACCTCAGGTGGACTTTATTTGCCTCGAAAGAAAGCAGAAAAGTTTGAGCCTTCTTCTCCCTGAAAAGGGAAGGTGGAGCACTCAGGGTAGACGCGCTAGCACAGAAGTGGTCATTCAATAAATGTTATGCCTTTCCCCCACCAGAGCTCCTACCAGCAGTGATGAGGAAATTTCTTACAGAAAACACGTCACTGATTCTCATAGCTCCACACTGGCCCAGGAGACCATGGTTTTCTATGCTAAAAGAACACATGGTTACTATCAATCCAAAAGGACCTATTCTCCCAGGGCCCAGTGTATTGTCCCCAAATAAAAAGGTGGAACCTGGCCACCTGGTTTCTGAGGAGCAGTTGCTGAGAGCGAAAGAGTTCTCAAACCGTTTAATAGATACACTGCTAAAAAGCAGGAAAGCTGAGACTCTCACCATCTACCAAAAGGTATGGAAATGTTTTAACAGATGGTGTACAGAGAACTCTTTTAAAACACAAAGTTCAGTGGCAGTCTTATGCCGTGTACAGACGATTGGACGTTCCGACAACAAAACCGTGGATTTTTTTCCGACGGATGTTGGCTCAAACTTGTTTTGCATACACACGGTCACACAAATGTTGTCGGAATATCCGAACGTCAAAAACGCGGTGACGTATAACACGTGCGACGAGCCAAGAGAAATGAAGTTCAATAGCCAGTGCAGCTCTTCTGCTTGATTCCGAGCATGCATGGAATTTTGTGTGTCGGAATTGTGTACACACGCTCGGCATTTCCGACGACAAGTTTTGATGTCGGAAAATTTGAGAACCAGCTCTCAAATTTTTGTTGTCGGAAATTCCGACAGCAAATGTCCGATGGAGCCTACACATGGTCGGAGTTTCCGACAACAAGCTCCCATCGAACATTTGTTGTTGGAAATTCCGACCGTGTGTACGCGGCATTAGCGTTTCTGCAGAGTGGAGCAGATAAAGGGCTAAGTGTTAACACATTGAAGAGCCAGGTTTCAGCACTGTCTGTATATCAGGAAAGAAAACTAGCTTCCAATCCATGGATAATTAGACTCTTTAAATCCTTGAGCAGGCAGAGACCATTCCAGGGTCCACCCTTCCCAAAATGGGACCTGTCATTAGTGCTACAAACGATGACAGCGGACCCTTTCGAACCACAGGAAAATTGCAGCTTGAAGATACTGACGCTTAAAACAGTCTTCTTGGTAGCAATTACCACAGCCAGAAGGGTCTGTGAGATAGAGGCCCTGTCAATCAGAACCCCCTTTTTTCAGGTTTTCCCGGATCGCATAGTTTTTAAGTTGGATCCGGGGTTTTTGCCCAAAGTGGCCCCAAGGTTTCACAGAGGTGAAGATATTGTGTTGCCTTCATTTTGTACAAATCCTTCTATGGAACAAGAAATCAAGTTCCACAAGTTAGACATCAGGAGATGCGTCCTACATTATTTAGAGGTAACAAAAACCCTTAGGAAGACAGATTCCTTGTTTATTTTATTTTATGGGGCCAGGAAAGGGCACAAGGCCTCAAAGCGCACCATAGCCAGATGGCTAAGGGTCCTTTCACACGGGGCGGATCCGTGCAGATCCGCCCCGTGAAGCTCCGCTTGCTCAGCGGGGATCACTCCGTTGATCCCCGCTGAGCCGACGGATGACTGGGCGGTCCCCGCACACTGTGCAGGGACCGCCCTGTCAGAGCGCCGCTCTCCCCTATGGGGAATCGGATGACGACGGACCGTAGAGTCCGTTGTCATCCGATCCACTCCGCCGACGGAAGGAAAAATAGGGTTTTCCTTCGTCACACTTTGGCAGAGCGGATGTCAGCAGACATGTCTCCGCTGACATCCGTGCCTCCATAGGGGTGCATGGAGGATCCGTTTCAGGTCCGCCTAAAAAACTGACAGGCGGACCTGAACGGACCTCCGTGTGAAAGGGGCCTAAGAGAGGAAATTGGTCAAGATTATACATTGGGAGGAATGCTGATCCTAGAGGGTATAAGGGCACACTCTACAAGATCAATGGCAGCGTCACAGGCAGAGAGAGCTGGAGCAACGCCGGAACAGATTTGTAAAGAGGCAACATGGTCCAGCTTTACTACCTTTGTAAGACACTATAGAGTGGACCTTTTGGTCTGCAAAGGATCAGACCTTTGGACGCAAGGTTTTACAAGCCGTAGTCCCGCCCTAGGGGTAAGTGCTCGTTTATTCTCTCAGGTGGCTGTCCTGAAAGACAATTAGCGGAAAAACTAAGTTACTTACTGGTAACATTCTTTCCCAGAGTCTTTCAGGACAGCCGGGTACCCACCCAAATGTATAAAATACGTAAGATTTTCTTACATGAAATGTGATATAGTTGGAATATGTGTATCATATGTTCTTGTGCCTCCCCAGCGGACTGGAGGTGCTCTTTAAAGAACTGAGGAGCCAGCAAGGGAGGAAGAAATTTTACAGAGGGCTGGTGCAGTGTTTCCTACAGAGGGGAGGAACCAATGTCTCTCAGGTGGCTGTCCTGACAGACTCCGGGAAAGAACGTTACCAGTAAGTAACTTCGTTTTTCCAGACCTAAACCCTATTGAGCACTTGTGGGGCATCCTCAAATGGACGGTGGAGGAGCACAAATTCTCTAACATCCACCAGATCTGTGATGCTGTCATGGAGGGGAAGAGGACTTCAGTGGTAACCTGTGAAGCTCTGGTGAACTCTATTACCAAGAGGGTTAAGGCAATGCTGGGAAATAATGGTGGCCACATAAAATATTGACACTTTGGGCCCAATTTGGACATAATGCAGTGATGTATTCTAGAATATAGGGTAGTTTTATGTTTAGACTTTTGTTTTTAAAAAGTAAGCCTTTTCAAAATCTCGTGTAGCACCCAGCGGGCCTTCTCTTTCACCTGCCTTTGGCTCACTTGCAGGAAAGACCAGCCCTGCTACCTGCCCGTACCCTCTTGTGTGAAGAGGTTGAGCAATGTTACAAACTAGGGTCCTGCAGCAAGGTTCTCCCTCTAGTTGGTTCCTGTCAGGGTCACCTGTGGCCAGGTGACAGATGCACACCGTAGGGGGACAGGAGTGCACCGCGAGGTAGTGAACCCTATGGCTGGCTTCTGCGGATAGGAAACTGGGTGGTTGTGGAAAGCGGGACCAGAGGAGCATAACCGGGATCCCAACGGAAGCGAGAGCCAAGATTCCCCAGGGCACGGAGTCTAAGACCCAGCTGGTCTTCTCCAGGGCCTCTAGTGGTGAGGATGTTACGCTGCAGGCTGGGACCAGGTTGCGGCCCCTGGAGTTTCCTAGCTCACGCCCCGTAGGATAAGGGGAAAAGAGGGGAAGCAGCAGCACACGATAGAGAGAACCGAATAACAAGCTGAAGGTCAGGGGCCACAAGCAGACAAGGATAACGAAGAACGAGCCGAAGGTCAAGGGTCACGAGCAGACAGGGATAGTCGGGGACAAGCCAATAACGTAACAGAGAGACAGACGTAGCACACGGCAGGCAGGAACCCAAACACACAAAGCCTAACAAACACGTTGATCAGCAAAGCAGGCTTGCAGTGCACAGGTTAATATAGTGTTCAGTGATAGGGCCTGGGGTGGAGTCAGGCTGGGAGGAGATTATAAAGGAAGCCAGGTGAAGGAGGTCTGGTCTCTAGATGAACACATGAGGAGGAAGGTAAGATGGCAGACAGACATTAATGCATATCCATGACAGTACTCTCCCTCTTACGAGGCCTCCCCCTTCCCCGCCTGGGCCCAGGTTTAGAGGGAAACTTCAGATGAAACTCCTTTAAACAGACGAGGTGCAAAGACCTCAGATGCAGTGATCCAAGACCTCTCCTCAGGACCAAACCCTTTCCAATGAACGAGGTACTGAAGAACGCCTTTACAGAGTCGGGAGTCCAGAATTTGACTGATCTCGTACTCCTGATTATCCTCAGAGACAGGCGCCACGGTAGGGAGAGGACGAGAGAATTTATTGAGTACTAAAGGCTTTAGAAGAGCAACATGAAAGGAGTTAGTGATTTTAAGGCTCTTAGGAATCTGGAGTTTGAAACAAACCGGATTCAGTTTAGCAGTTACCGTGTATGGACCGATGAATCGTGGAGCAAACTTCAGAGAAGGAACTCGGAGCTTGATGTTCCTGGTAGAGAGCCAGACTTTGTCCCCTGGCTGAAGAGAAGGTGGTTTACGCCTGCGGCGGTCGGCAAAGCCTTTGAATTTTTCAGCAGCTGCCCGGAGGGAATCATGAACGTGACCCCAAACGGAATTGAGAGACTCCTGAACCGAAGCCAAAGCTGGAATGTCTGGAGAACAGATCATGGGAAGAGGAAGTTGAGGGTGTTTTCCATAAACTGTGAAAAAGGGTGTCTTCTGCGAACTGGTATTCACATGATTGTTATGGGAGAATTCTGCCCACGGGAGTAGAGAGGACCAATCGTCATGGTGAGAAGACACAAAGGTGCGAAGAAAGACCTCTAACTCCTGATTAACCCTCTCAGTCTGTCCATTGGATTGGGGATGGTAAGAAGAAGAAAAATCCAAGACAATATTGAGGGATTTGCAAAAGGCTCTCCAAAAACGAGACGTGAATTGGACTCCCCTGTCGGAAACAATATGAGAAGGGACCCCATGTAGGCGGAGAATTTCCCGAATGAAAATGGGAACCAAGGCAGGGGCAGAAGGAAGACCAGGAAGAGGAACAAAATGAGCCATCTTGGAGAATCGATCGATTACCACCCAAATGACTGTATTATTCTCAGACAGTGGGAGATCGGTGATAAAATCCATGGCAATATGGACCCAGGGTTCCTTAGGAATGGGCAAGGGCATGAGGAGACCAGCAGGAGCTTGTGTGGAGGATTTGGACTGAGCACAGACATGACAAGCTTTAACGTAGTCTTTGACGTCTGAGCGGAGATTAGGCCACCAGTAGTGACGACTGATGAGTAGGAAGGATCGGAGGAATCCAGAATGCCCTGCCACCTTGGAATCATGTCCCCAACGAAGGATCTTAGCTCTTAGCTCAGTGGGGACAAAGGTCTTACCAGGCGGAATTTTAGACTTAAGGGTGGTAGAGTGGGCAACAATGCATGAGGTGGGAATGATCGGCTCAGGTTCAGGGGCGGACTCCTCGTCCAAAGTGTCAAATGACCTAGAAAGCGCATCAGCCCGACCGTTGCAGGAACCAGGTTTGTAGGTAATCGTGAAATTAAAACGGGCAAAGAAGAGACTCCACCTGGCCTGTCTAGGATTCAGACGTTTAGCATTCTGTAGATACTGTAAATTCTTGTGATCGGTAAAGATCGTTATGGAGTGAGGGGAACCCTCCAAGAGATGACGCCACTCCTCTAACGCCAATTTAATTGCGAGAAGTTCCCGATCACCGATGGCATAATTCCTCTCTGCCTGAGAATTTTTTTTGGAGAAGAACGCACATGGTTGGCGTCTCTTCTCAAAGATTTGAAGAAGCACAGCTCCCACCCCCATTGAAGAAGCGTCCACTTCAATAAAAAATGCATTCCCAGGATTTGGTCTCCTCAAGAGGGGGCCAGAAACAAAGGCCTGTTTCAGGTTGTGAAATGCAGAGACAGCTTCGGGAGGCCAGTCTCTGGCATTCACACCCTTCTTGGTCAAAGCGATAATAGGCGCGGCAATGGAAGAGTAATTCCTTATGAACTGCCTATAATAATTAGTGAAGCCAAGAAAGCGCTGTGTGGCCTTGAGGCTAGCAGGAAGAGGCCAGTTGGTGATAGCCAAGACCTTCCCAGGGTCCATACGAAGCCCCGAACATGAGACGAAGCACCCCAAAAACAGGACCTCAGAACATTCAAAGGAACATTTCTCCAGCTTGGCATAGAGATTGTTCTCTCTAAGACGTTGAAGTACAGTGCGGACATGGTTTCTGTGGATGAGCAGATTCTCAGAAAAGATCAGAATGTCATCCAGATAGATGACAACAAACTGGTACAGCAGATCTCTGAAGATTTCATTGACAAAGTTTTGAAACACGGCTGGAGCATTACACAGACCAAAAGGCATCACCAGATATTCGTAATGCCCGTCTCTAGTGTTGAATGCAGTCTTCCATTCGTCACCCTCCCGTATTCGAATGAGATTGTACGCGCCTCTGAGATCCAACTTGGTGAAAATGGAGGCACCCTTCAACCTATCGAATAGCTCAGATATTAAGGGTAAGGGGTATCGATTTTTAATAGTAACCGCATTTAAACCCCGATAATCGATGCAGGGTCTTAAGGTACCATCCTTTTTGGCAACAAAAAAGAACCCTGCCCCTGCAGGCGATGAGGATTTCCGGATGAAACCTCTCTCCAGATTCTCTGCTACATACTCCGACATGGCCTGGGTCTCTGGGATGGACAGAGGGTAGGTACGACCCCTGGGTAGAGTTGCTCCGGGGACAAGATCAATAGCACAGTCAAAAGACCTGTGGGGAGGAAGCACCTCAGCTGATTTTTTACAGAACACATCCCGGTAATCGCTGTATGCGGCGGGAAGATCAGAAGAAACAGAAGTGGCAGCAACCGGAAGACTCTCCTTGGGGGTCACCTTGAGAAGACACGACGAGAAACATGAGGAACCCCAGGCCAGGATCTGCCCAGAGACCCAGTCCACATGTGGAGAGTGGAGCTGTAGCCAAGGGAGGCCCAATACAACTGGGGTAGAGGCCTTGGGTAGAATAAGAAAGGATATCCACTCCTGGTGGAGAATCCCTACCGACATCCTAATGGGTAGCGTCTGGAAGCGAATAGGGCCCCCTGGGAGAACAGTGCCATCAATTGCCGAGACTACCAATGGGGTAGTGAGAGGTGAAAGGGTAAGCTTCATAGAAGAAGCAGTTCTCCAATCCATAAAATTGCCGGCAGCCCCGGAATCCAGGTATGCAAGGGTTGACTGAGGAGAAGTGCCTACATGAAGGAACACCGGCAAGAGCAGGCGAGAAGGTGATGTTTCTGGGTCCAATACTCCACCTTCCAAATGTATTAGACCCGAGCGTTTCCCGGATGAAGCGAGCAGGAGTCACGAAAATGACCCTTGCCCCCACAATAGAGGCACAAGCCCAGAGTTCTGCGCCTAGCACGTTCTTCGGGGGTTAGTCTGGTCCGGCCCAGCTGCATAGGTTCTTCAGCAGGTAGAGGATGCTCCACGGAATGAAGGGAGGGGAGCTCAGACTGGCTAGGACCCAGAGAGTGCTGGCGTCTTTTTTCTAAGGACCTCTCTTGAAAACGAATGTCGATCTGGTTGCATAATGAAATTACATCGTCCAGACCGACGGGAATGGCTCTTCCCGCTAATTCGTCTTTCACTCGGTCAGAGAGGCCATGTAAAAAGGTAGCGACCAGGGCCTCATTATTCCAGCTCAATTCAGCTGTGTGGATACGGAACTGAAGAGCATATTGCCCCACTGAACTAGATTCTTGGCGAAGACGTAAGACAGCACTAGCCGCTGAAGAAGCCCGAGCCGGCTCTTCGAAGATATTACGAAAGAGCTTCAAGAATTCGGACAGACTGGAAACCACCGGATCGTTCCTCTCCCACAGGGGGGCAGCCCAGGCCAAAGCTTCACCGGAGAGGAGGGAAATGATATAGGCTACCTTAGCCCGGTCAGACAGGAAGCTTTGAGGCTGAAGCTCAAAATGAATAGTGCATTGGCTGAGAAACCCCCTGCAGGCCTTGGTGTCCCCAGAGAAACGGAACGGAGCTGGCAATCTTAGTGAGTGTGAGGCTGCGACTGGTGCGATAGGTACAGCCGCTGGTTGTACTTGGGGTTGCGGATTCGGGGGTTCCCAAGGAGACCTGAAGCTGCTCGAATCGAGAAGCCAGATCCTGGAGGAATCGCATCACCTGGGTCTGATTTGATTCCTGGATCTCAAGTCTGTGAACTATGCCCTGCAATGGATCATCCGTGGGAAGCGGGATGTCAGCCGGGTTCATGGCTGATCAAACTGTCAGGGTCACCTGTGGCCAGGTGACAGATGCACACCGTAGGGGGACAGGAGTGCACCGCGAGGTAGTGAACCCTATGGCTGGCTTCTGCAGATAGGAAACTGGGTGGTTGTGGAAAGTGGGACCAGAGGAGCACAACCGGGATCCCAACGGAAGCGAGAGCCAAGATTCCCCAGGGCGCGGAGTCTAAGACCCAGCTGGTCTTCTCCAGGGCCTCTAGTGGTGAGGATGTTACGCTGCAGGCTGGGACCAGGTCGCGGCCCCTGGAGTTTCCTAGCTCACGCCCCGTAGGATAAGGGGAAAAGAGGGGAAGCAGCAGCACACGATAGAGAGAACCGAATAACAAGCTGAAGGTCAGGGGCCACAAGCAGACAAGGATAACGAAGAACGAGCCGAAGGTCAAGGGTCACGAGCAGACAGGGATAGTCGGGGACAAGCCAATAACGTAACAGAGAGACAGACGTAGCACACGGCAGGCAGGAACCCAAACACACAAAGCCTAACAAACACGTTGATCAGCAAAGCAGGCTTGCAGTGCACAGGTTAATATAGTGTTCAGTGATAGGGCCTGGGGTGGAGTCAGGCTGGGAGGAGATTATAAAGGAAGCCAGGTGAAGGAGGTCTGGTCTCTAGATGAACACATGAGGAGGAAGGTAAGATGGCAGACAGACATTAATGCATATCCATGACAGTTCCCGTCTCTTAGGATGTAAGGACAAGTCTTTATATCCCCAAGTAACTCCAACGTCCACACCAATAGTAAACTCCAACGTAGAGTTTATTTCTTTATATGCAAAGTCAATGGATAGAAAAGGGTGGATAGAAGACAGGACAGCAAGAGTTTGGATATGAGTCCAGGCACAAAACAAATGATATATTCACTACTCGTTCCTCAAGTAGGCTTGGCTCACCCGGATAGTTCCCTATGAAAGCGGATCCTAGCAGCCGAAGTGATGCTCGGACGTTTCTTTAGCCTTCCCTTTTCTTTAGATGCGACTAGGAGATTCTCTGCCACAGAACCGTTAATCCCAATCCTCTAGTGTTGGATGGATTTAATCCCTCCAGAGAGTTACCAGGCCCTTCTTTCTCCGTGAACTTTTCACCGGTCCTTCAGAAGGGTCCTCCCTCGGCCTCCTCATCTCAGAACGGGTCCCCATGCCAGAGACACCCTGGGGTTTCTCCTTCCAGGACACGGGCCCCAGCTAAAGGTGCTGGGCCCAAGGTTGTTGCTGCAGCCCCAGGGCTAAAGGTGCCTGGGACTGATGCGTACGAGGGCCCCTGGCTAGGAGGGCCAGGTACCACATACCAGGACTCCAGCTCTGGAACCAAGACTGAATCCTGAACCCCTTCGCAAGCAGCGTCTGCCCTTTTATCTCCTCTCCGGGCGTGCACAGCAGGCCGACCACGCCCACCACACAACCACCGAGAGAGGACATCCAAGGCACAGCACTATACCAGCGGTTCAACCCTGGTCCATTATGGCAGAGCCACCCACAGGCCACAGGGAACCACACACCAGTATACTACCTGCAGTACAAAAACAGAATGCCCTAACAATCAAGGTGATCTGAGCCCAACTACAGCTCAGACCTTCCCCTAAATTTAGGTATAGCGGGTTAGATTTTGGGGACCCCGCTACACTCCAATGGTTAATGCAAGGAAAAATACCCTTCATCATTTTTTTAAAATATTACCCAAAATAGAAAATGGTGCACAAATCGTATATCTAGTCACTTCCACTATTTACTGCCTTCTGTCAGTGGCCTTGGACTTCACTAGAATGGGATACTTATGAAGTAGAAAACTGTTTCTTAAAAAGATGTGTAGAATTAAAATGTATTTAAAGCTTAAAGTGTAAAAAAAGGCAATCATTTTAATTGTCATCTGTGTCCCATAGGGGAAATGTCCCTTCACCTCCTGTCCCTTAACAAAACAGGAAGTAGAACGAACCCCCCCCCCCCAAAAAAAATTGAGGGAATCCCAGTGTCTCACCAGAACTAGTGCCCCCTCTTCAACCAAAAAGTTGGGGTTTCTTCCACTTTCGCTGACCAAAGTAATCAGAACAAATAGGGGCACAGACCTCAATAAAAACCTGACAGGTGCTCTAATTTTTCTCTTCTCCCAAAAGAAAAAAAAAAAGAAGCTTGCCTTTTTAGTTAGGGTTTAATTCTGGGCAGGAAAACCTTTGATTGAAATATATTCCTCAATAACCACAAAGGATATAAACCTACTTTGTGTGCACCTAATATATTTTTTAACCCCGGATTTTTCCTTGTCAAAGTAGCAGCAACATCATTGCTGTGCTGCACATAGTCTGTGTAGAGAACGTAGCTGTTGGGGGGGGGGGACCCAAGGGCTCCACTGACTACAGGCTGTTTGCAGAAGACTACAAGAGGGTGGATACAAGACCAGTCACCTGGCACATGGAAAGACAAAAATAGTGTCTGGTCTTTATTTCAGGAAGCTCCCGGTACAGTGGCAAAATGTCATGATAGATTACGGCACAGATCTGCAAGAAATACACATAACACCAAGCTCTAAATAAGAATACACATGGCTCTTTCTCGACAATATTCGCTCATCCTGGAGTTCAGCTTTTAAATTGGTGTAAAAAATTGTATTTGACATTTTATAGAAGGTAGATCAGGCCAACATTCTTCGTATAATTTAAAAATGATTATGATAGTTTGAAATACAAACTTTCTTTTTCTTTTTTTTACAGGTTCACGGGTATTTTGTATGTTTCTCTGCATAACAATTAGCACAGCCATGATTGTCCTAGGTAATACAATATTGTCTATACTGTAGGGAAGCCAGATACTATCATATAATTTGACTGATAATTATTGCATATTCTTTTTTACCTAAAGGTTCCTTGTATATAGACAAGTGTCCAGTGGAGCCCAAAATTCCTATCTATCTTATAGTGTCAGGAGCTGTTTATTTGGCTGGATTTATACTTTATTTACTGAAGATTGTCTCTGTAAAATTGACTTGTTTCTTGGAGATAATATTGAGCCTTTTTTCATTTTGCTGGTTTACTGCAGGTAAGACTGATTCCTGAATTATATGGTCTGTAGCACTTACCCCCATTTAAGGGACCGGCTGGTTTTATTTTGGGTCTGCGATTTTACCTCATGGCTTCCGTTGTCAGGGGTGTAAGAAAGGTCTTCAGAAAAGTCAATGTCCACACCATGTAAAACCCAAAATAGTCAGGCTTTATTTTTATCTTTGCTCAGTGAACTTAGAGGAAGAGTAGGACACGAGAGAGAAATACACAGGGGAAGGTTCAGGCACGCAACACTTAAACAGCACTTGTCGCCACTCAAGCCTGAGTGGGTATTGCTCACCCGGATAGTCCCTTTAGTGGTCCTAGCAGCCGGAATGCAGCACAAATCAATCTTTCCTTTGTATTGTATTAAGGATAGGATCGGGAACCCTTTGCCACAGGATTAAAAGACCCGAACCTCCCAGCCAAGCAATAATGAAGAGAACCTTGTATGCCAGATTGGTGTATTGCAGGGCTTGTAATTATGGATCCCTCCTTAGGCGAGTTTCCAGGCCTCTTCCCGAGACAGCAGTACCGTCGCTAGTCTCCTCTGGGACTGATCCTCCCCTGGACTCCTTTCCTAAACCGTGGCTCCCCATAGGTGGGTAGCTTTGGGATCCCTTCTTGAGACATAAGCCCCAGCCAGCAGAGCCGGGCCTACGAAGCAGCGATGCGGCCTCGGGCTGAAGGTGCCCGGGACCAGAACACACGCACCCCGTGCCATACGGGCCACGAGGTACACACACAGGACCAATGGGTCCCCAGGAATGACTCCCCGGAATGCCTCAACCCCAATGGCGTCTGCCCCTTATGTACCCTCTCCCAGCACGCACAGCAGGTTCACCACGCCCACAGCACGGCTGCCGAGAGAGGACACCCAAGGTGCTGTGATACCCCCTGTGGTTCAACCTATGCCGGTGGTGACAGTGCCACCTACAGGCAACACTACTGCCAGGCAGTATCACACCCAGAGCAGAAGCAATAATAAAACATCAATTGGTCTGAGCCCAACTACTGGCCCAGACTACCCCTAAATGGACACATAGCGCCCCCAAATATTGGGGGGGGGGCGCTACAGCTCTATAGAGTTTAAACAGTTGAATCATTGGTTCCAGAAGCATGCATAACTCGGACATCTTGTAGGGCAGGGTGCTTGAAGCACCAGAGTGACAATGAAGGTCATGTGTATCAATGAATCCTCATATAATGGTGAAAAATGCAACCTACCTTGTATTGAGGAGCACTGCCAGTTACAAGTTGATAGGAAAACCATAGATATTTGGTATTTGCATGCTAGAAGAGCTTTTAAGCAAAAAGCCCTTCAGGGGCTGATGTGCAGAGTCTAAATTACTCAAACGCCTACATATGAATTGGCTTTTAAATTGACCATTAACTAATATGGATAGAAGTCCAATTTCAAAAGCTAATTCAAATATCGATTTGATTGTAGCTATGGCAACACTTTTTTTTTATTTTTTATGGACATTCATTCTAAGGGGGTCTTTCAGACAACCGCACATAGTTTGTGTTTTTTAATGGATAAGTTCACATTTAGAAAAAAAAAAATCTTTTTTTTTTTTTTTCACAGGTAAAAAAAAGTGCATTTTTTTTTTTTTCTTAAGCAGCCTGCAGGAGCATTGCACGTGTGATCAGCAGATTGTGGGTGCAATCTCCTGCTCCTGGAGACTCTCAAGATGGTTGTCTGCCTGCAAATCATACGGGCAGGCAGTTACCTGAGAGCAGGAAGAATCATTGAACTACCACCAGCGTCCTCGTAGTTCATTGAGAACTACAAGCTGTCAGCCACAACGGTTGTCTGTATTTGTAGGCACTCATTCACAGAAAACTGTGAATGAATGACGCTACAGTGTGGGCAGAAACCCGCACAGCTGCGCTATTTTCAAATTGTGACAGGGGGTGCAGGGAGAGGACTCCCACCTGCTGTCAGTGAGGGGGGGGGGGGAGGCTGCAAATGCTGGAAAATGGTGTATGGTCCACTGTACTAAAAACGGGTAGAACATGTGTAACATGTTTCAAAGGTAATCTTGGCCTTCAAAAACTACAGTTCTATGTTTCACACATCTGCACTATTAATGTGTTGTGTGCCGGTATAAACTATGCTTGAGCCCTGGTTTACATTGCAGTGATTTTGGCATGCAAAATCACATGTACTAGACATACTAGCATATGCAAGTTTTCTGTACTACTTTTGGCAATTTCGGAGTGCGATTTCAATAGACATCTGTGCAGAAACTGGCACAGATGTCTCTGAAATTGCCCCCAAAGTTGGGACTGACATGCGGAAATTAAATTGAGCGAGTTCAGCTGAACTTGCACGATTTCATTCCCACTGTCATGCCGCGTACACACGACCGTTTTTCATGTCATGAAAAAAACCGTTGTTTTTCTCGACGTTATTTTTCGTGTTTCCTCTCAAGCCTGCCTGCCTTGCCTACACACGATCGTGAAAAAAAATGATCTAGCAAAGCGCGGTGACGTCCAACACGTACGACGGCACTATAAAGGGGAAGTTTCATTCTGTTCGCGCCACCCTTTTGGCTGCTTTTGCTGATTTCGTGTTACCGCGTGTTAGTAAAAGTTTGGGAAGAGACGATTCGCGCTTTTCAGTCTTCGTGCTTTAAAGATCGTTTTCGGGAGTTCCGTTTGTGCTTGTGGGTTCGTATCTGGCTTTCAGTGCGTGTAGTGAGTTCGTATCTCTTTTTGCAGTGCGTTCTTGTCCGCTCGTTACTGTTTTTCAGCTCGTTCTTCAGAGGCCTTGCTGTTCTTCAGTGCGTTCTTTTAGTTCGTTCTGATTAGACGACCGTTTTGAAGCCATGTTGCGGGTACGTTCTTGTCGCCGAGATCGTGCTGTGCTTGCTGCTGGGCTTGTTGCTATGTCCCAGATCCGGTCCATGAACAGGGTGAGGAGGAGTTCTTGGACCAAGAATTGGTTGCTCCAGCTGGACCAATTATGTCATATGTCTCTGCTGCGGGAGAGCCGGGAGAATAACCCTGATGACTTCAGGAATTTTCTTAGGATGTCTGACCCCGTTTTTCAGCAGCTCTTGGCTTTGGTGTCCCCCTATATCACCAGGCAGGACACCGTTATGCGGGAAGCCATTACTGCTGAGCAGAGGCTCATCGCCACGTTGCGATACCTTGCGACTGGGAGAAGCTTGCAGGACCTCAAGTTCTCGACAGGCATCTCCCCCCAGGCTCTGGGCGTCATTATCCCAGAGACCTGCTCTGCCATTATCCAGGTCCTTCAGGAGGACTATATTAAGGTAAGTTTTCTCCTTTATAAACATCACAATCTATGTTTTTGTATGCTTGCTAATGTATAGTATTTTTTGAACTGTCTCTAATTACCATGATTTGAATATGCTGTGGATGTCCCCTTTGTCCCCCTGCATGTTGTAAGCTTTGAATGTTCCATTTTTTTGGCCTACATGCATATTTTTTTAAAAAAAGCTCTCCAGCATTATATCCTGGGCCCAAACACACCTAGCCTAGTCACTCCCCATTTTTTTTGGCCGCTCCATTGTAGTGCTTAGATTGCCTGAATCCCCCCCCCCCCAATTATTTTCTTTTGTCTAATCTACCCAAATAAATTACATAGTACTAGAGCTTTTATTTATGATGTCCCCAACTCATCTCAACCCCCCCACCCTATAAGAATTTCACAGGTCCATCAGAGTGGGTGATGTTTTTTGTGCTCATTTTTAGCTCTTATTAAAGCGGAGCTCCATCCTAAATTTTTTTGGTCCGCTCATCGTAACCCTCCCCCGGTGTCAAAATTGTCACCTTTCAGGGGGGAGGGGGGTGAAGATACCTGTTTAAGACAGGTATTTTCACCCACATCCGGGAGTCATCTCTGCGGCAAATCTGCCGGAGCCAAGTCACTTCCCGCAGAATACCCGTAGTGTTCTTGGAAACACTTGTCTCACAGAACACAGGAGGACCAGTCAGAACTGCGCAGCGCTTCTCGTGCATGTGCGTTTGGGAACCGGGCAGTGAAGCCGCAAGGCTTCTCTTCCTGGTTCCCTCACCGAGGATGGCAGAGGGGGGCAGCAGAGTGACGAGCGATTGTTCGTCCTCTGCTGCGGACGTTGCTGGACTCCAGGACAGGTAAGTGTACAATTAGCAAACCTCTGCAGCTGCTGTAGCTGGAGCTGCTGTGTAATTTGTTATTATTTTGGCTGCGTAGCTCCGCTCTAAAATCCTCCTTCCAAATTAATGCTATACTGATGTTTTGCCCAGAATGTTTTGTGCTAACATGCTTGCAATGTTTAAGTAGCAAAGTATATTAATTTTTTTTTTTGCTTTGACTCCACAGTTACCATCGACGCCACAGGAATGGCAGAATGTGGCATCTGAGTTTTCTCAGCGGTGGAACTTTCCCAACTGTGGAGGAGCCATTGATGGCAAGCACATCCGCATCGTGCCACCACCCCATTCTGGATCCTTTTTTTATAATTATAAAGGCTTCCACAGTATTGCGCTCATGGCGGTGGTGTCTGCCAACTATGAGTTTCTCTATGTTGATGTTGGGAAAAATGGGCGGATGTCTGACGGTGGTGTTTTCGCCCAGACCGAGTTTGCTGACCGGCTTCTTTCAGAGGACCTGGCACTGCCACCTGCTGAAGAAAATGAACATGGCCTCCCGTTTGTTTTCCTGGCAGATGAGGCGTTTGCGCTTGGATCCCATTTGATGAGGCCTTTTCCACAAAGGTCCCTCACCCCTGAGAGGAGGGTCTTTAATTATCGGCTGGCCAGAGCGCGAAGGGTGGTCGAAAATGCCTTTGGCATCATGGCCAGTCGGTTCCGCATTATTCAGACTGCTATAAACATGGCGGAGTATAAATGGAACCATTTGATCATGTGCTGTTGCATACTCCACAATTTTTTAATAAAAAACTCGAACAATTATCTATCTACAGTTGCCCTTCAGGGCACACAGTGCTTGGATGGACCATTGGCAGC
This sequence comes from Rana muscosa, assembly GCA_029206835.1. Lineage (NCBI taxonomy): Eukaryota > Metazoa > Chordata > Amphibia > Anura > Ranidae > Rana > Rana muscosa. The sequence goes on from CM055119.1 coordinate 240,657,306, forward strand.
CCAGTTAGCTGGCCCTACAGGCTTGGCCCCCCAAAGCGGCCGTGATGTGCGGCAACGCTATCTTGAATATTTTATGGGTAGGGGGGCCATTGCAATGCCTGATCATTTTTAACTAAATTATTGTCATAATAAAAAAAAATATAATGAAAACATCTTGTTTGCTTTTCTTTTGTTGTATTTGTTCTTTCTCCTAGGTCAGTGATGGTGAACCTTGGCACTCCAGATGTTTTGCAACTCCATTTCCCATGATGCTCAACTCCACTGCAGAGTGCCTGAGCAACATTAGAAATGTAGTTCCAAACCATCTGGGGTGCCAAGGTTCACCATCACTGTCCTAGGTTATACTAGTGCAGTTGTAGTGCCATTTTTTTTCCTAACAAGTAAATTACCATCATTTATAGAGTGTAAACACACACATTTTTTTAGGGGGGGGGGGGGGCAACATTGATATAAGAAGCCACACATTGTTTAGTTTTAAAAAATTTTTATAGGAGTATAAAATTTTTCTGGTTTGTATAAAAAAAAATGTAAAAATTTTTTGGGATTTTAATTTTTTGTTTGTTTTATAAAACTCTGTACAAAAATGTACAACACGTACAATATAACTTTAGAAATAAAAGATCCCCCCCCCCCCCCCAAAAACGAAACAAACCTTTTTTCAAATATCTACAAGTTTTAAAGCCTCCCAAGAATATGTTCAATTTTTTTCAGTCTTTTCTCCATGAGTTTGGTTGTTTGGCACATCTGGAACAGGTTGGCTTTTATGTTTTCAACCTCCCGAGAGCAGACCCTCACTTCTTTCATCAACATCTGGGCAGTGGGTCGGGTGAAGGTTGCTGGGGCCGCAGGCATTAAAGTCCCTTTAATTCGAAAAAAAAAAACGTCTTACTAAATATACAGGCCTACATCTATTACCTGAGGCTGTGGTGTATGACACTGACCTGGTGAGTTGCCATTTCCCTCTTCAGCCACATCCTGCGGTTGTGGGTCTTGAGTTGGTGGTGCGGGGTTTGTAGCCTCGTGTCTCTTAGCTCTTTGAAGCCCTAGGAGATATAACCCAAAGGTAGACTTGTGTAACTAAATATATTTAGGCCTGAAAGAGGAATATTAATCATTCTTGGGAAGTGTGTTACAATTGTATTTAGGAAAATTTTTTAGAAGATGAACACATGATTGTATCCATTTCCCAAGATGGTAGATTAATCTCTTTTGGTCATGTTTCACACATGGAAACACACCAGGTATCCACTGGATCACCTGTGTGTGACACCATCAAAAGGTTGTTCTTGTGGCCCACACTTGTGCTAATGAGTCCAGAGTGTAAGCAGCTGCTGAGCATACTCTCGTAAACGTACACTGAATCTAGTTACATTAGTTAAATATAATTACCAACACCTACACAAACATGTTTATAATTAATTCTCACATCAACATTTCATGATGTCCTGTTTCATGTTCTTGGGCACAAGAATCCAACGTTGAAATCCTCGTTCAATACCACCCAAACGATGTTTTGGTGGAATACATTGCTAAGTTGAACATGCCTATTATTAGGAATGATCAAATGTAGTTCAAACAATGAATCGGACCAAAAGCTTGTGATTTAGTGAACGTTTGAATGACCATTTCTACGATCGATTTGTGTGCCCAAAAACATGAAACAGGACATCTTGAACTGTACTACATACATTATATAAAAAGCACATGCAGCACCACGGTATTCCCAAAAATCAGAGTTAATGTAAATCTACTTACTTTTTCTGATCACTTTTTTAATTTTTTTATATTGCTCCGGCTCACGCAACTTAATGTCCGACCATCGTTTGCGGATCTGTTCCTTCAACCTGCGAACACCAAATTTATGGAAGAGCGCTTTGACCACTTTATCCATGATCTTGGCCTTCACTTGATTCGGCTTTTTGTAGGGCCCATGTTTCGCGTCATAATCCTCCCTGAGCAATATGGTGACCATCTCCACCATCTCCTCAAAAGACATGTTAGTGGCTTTATACCTTCTGGGTCTGGGCCTGCTTCCTTCCCCACTTTCCACTTCATGTCGTTGATTCTCCGCCATGTTTTCACTCTCCGTCATTAAGGACGAGCGAGAAGGGGCGGGGAAAGTAGTCTAACGAACGTCAGGCGTGGGAAAGCGTGCGGAGCGTCACTCATGCACACTGTATATAACTCCAAAAAACATCGTTGAAAGCGACGTTCAGTGAGTGGAAGAAGGTCGGAAGCAACGAACGTGTAGATCGCGGGTACGTTACATTTTTCATACTTGATATGTCGAGGGTTGAGCGGCCCCGAACAGCAAATTTAGTGACCGTACAGACCTTTTATTTTGCCTGTGTCCAGGAGCATAAACCTAAACATTCACTGTATGTTCGGGGCCGGGGTTGGGCAATATGCATGTAACTTGGCGCTTGCTTCCCGTGCTGTTAGTACTGGCCGTGCACAAAGTGTCATTTTTGAAGTTTGAAAAAACATTTAAAAGTCAATCGCGGCTATAATGAATTCTTGGCTCCTGGCAAATGGCAAGACATTGAAAAGTCATTTTTACCTAAAAAAAAAAAACGTGGGGGTCCCCCCAAATTCGAGTTGCAGGCCCTTCAGGTCTGTCAAGGATTTTAGGGGAACTCCACCCCCAATTCTGAAAAAAATGGCGTGGAGTCCCCCCAAAAATCCAGACCAGACCCTTTATCCGAGCACGCAACCTGGCCGGCCGCAGGGGAAGACGGGGGGATGAGAGAGCGGCCCCCCTCCCTCCTGAACCGTACCAGGCCACATGCCCTCAACATGGGGAGGATGTCCCCATGTTGATGGGGACAAGGGCCTCATCCCCACAACCCTTGCCCGGTGGTTGTGGGGGTCTGCGGGCGGGGGGCTTATCGGAATCTGGAAGACCCCTTTACCAAAGGGGACCCCCAGATCCCGGCCCCCCCCTATGTGAATTGGTAATGGGTACATTGTACCTCTACCATTTCACGAAGAAAGTGTACAAAATGTAAAAAATGACAAGAGTCAGTTTTTGACCATTCCTTTATTTTTGAGTTTGGCTTTCTTCCATCTTCTTCCTTCTTCTTTTCTCGCTTCATGTTTCTTCATCCATCTTCCTCTTCCTCTTCATCTTCCTTCTTCCTTCGGTGTTCTCGTCCGCATCTTGCTCCGGCTTCTTCTTTCTCCGGCCGCTCCGTTTGAATTGGAGGTTCCCGCTGTGTGACGCTTCAGTTCATCAGTTCTCCTCTTGGTCCGGCGACCCCGCCCCCCTCTGACGCACATAGATTTCACAGGTACTTTCCCCGTGCTGTCAGAGGGGGGCGGGTCCACCGGCTCGCAGCGGACCTAGAGGAGAACTGCATAACTTAAGCGTCACACAGCGGGAAACTCCAATTCAAACGGAGCGGCGGGAGAACAAAGAAGAAGCCGAAGCAAGATGCGGACGAGAAGCCCGAAGCAAGAAGGAAGATGAAGATGGAGATGAAGAGGAAGAGGAAGATGGAGGAAGAAACTCGAATGCAGAAAAGAAGAAGGAAGAAGATGGAAGAAAAACCAAACCAATAATAAAGGAATTGTCCAAAAACGTGTATTGTCATTTTTTAGATATTGCCAAGTTTTGTGGTGAAATGGTAGGGGTACAATGTACCCCATTACCATTTCACATAGGGGGGGGCGGGATCTGGGGCTCCCCTTTGTTAAAGGGGTCTTCCAGATTCCGATAAGCCCCCCGCCCGCAGACCCCCACAACCACCGGGCAAGGCTTGTGGGGATGAGGCCCTTGTCCCCATCAACATGGGGACATCCTCCCCATGTTGAGGGCATGTGGCCTGGTACGGTTCAGGAGGGAGGGGGGGCGCTCTCTCGTCCCCCCCTCTTCCCCTGTGGCCGGCCAGGTTGCGTGCTCGGATAAGGGTCTGTTATGGATTTTGGGGGGGGACTCCACGCCATTTTTTCCCAGAATTTGTGGTGGAGTTCCCCTTAAAATCCTTGCCAGACCTGAAGGGCCTGGTATGGATATTTGGGGGGACTCCACGCCCTTTTTTGTGTTAGTTTGGGGTGGAGTTCCCCTTAACATCCTTGCCAGACCTGAAGGGCCTGGTATGGATATTTAGGGGAACCACAATGCTTTCCCAATGTTTGTATCAATGACTTTTCTATGTATTGCATTTGACAGGAGACAACAATTCATTATACCCAGGAGTGAATTTTGTGTTAATTTTGAATAAACACAAATGACACTTGGTGCAGGGACAGTTCGAGGTACTCCTTTATTTTTGGGGAGTCCTTTTAGTCCCCAGATTTTAAGGGCAACATTTACTTCAATGGGGTTTGGGTTCGGGGTCAAGTTCGGGTAAAGTCAGGTCACGAACTCTAGCTTTTTACAAAGTTTGCAAAAAAGAGTTCAACACAAACATCCAGGTGTTCACTCAACTCTATGATGACTGATCAATTGCTACGTTAGTGGCCTATATATGGTAAGAAAGATTTGGAGTAGTCCTGACTGACATTCCTTCTTTTTTTTTTTGGTTTTGAATTGCAGAGAAAATGCAGGTATTTAAGGACCCGGAGTTTATGCTTGAATTCTTGCAAAGATGGAAGAATCTTCCAATTTTATGGGAGACAAAAAATAAACAAAATAAAAATAAAGAAGCCAGGAAGAGAGCACTGGAGACCTTGCTGGAATTTGTGCAAACTCAGATCCCCACAGCAACACTACAGGATGTGAAGAATAAAATTGGGACCATTAGGGGCACATACCGGGCTCAACGTAATAAAGTCCAAAAATCGCTGCGGTCAGGAGCAGGTGCAGAGGACCGATACATCCCTAATCTGTGGTACTACCAGCACCTGAGTTTCCTCGATGAACACCTGGAATCCAGGGAATCCCTTTCCACCCTTCCACCCAGAACGACCTCCAGCCTTCCCTGCAGCCAACCCTCCAGCCTTCCTTGCAGCCAACCCTCCAGCCTTCCCTCCAGCATTCCCTGCAGCCAAGCCTCCAGCCAAGTTGAGGTCTCTTTGGAGGAACAACCTCAACTCCTGGAGGAGCCTGATTTAAATATTTGGAGCCAGGTATAATATTTCACAAAATATTTAGAGTAATAAAAGTTGAATGTTGTCAAAGTTTAAAAAAATGTGTGAAAAATGTTACCAGTTAAACCAAAGTGTCTGACATATCAATAGACAGCAGTGGCCAAAAATTAAGGGCACAAAAAAGAAAAATGCTGGTGTCAGAATGATTAACTTTAATATTTTTAGTAGCATTCAATTAGCAAATGTCATGAGGTGACAAATGTGTGTGAAAGGTGAAGGCGAAAATAACTCTATGTACCTTTTTTTACCGGATGAGGAGGCAGGCCCCAGTGGAACCCAGGAGGAGGCAGGCCCCAGTGGGACCCACGAGGAGGCAGGTGCCACTGGAAGCCAGGAGGAGGCAGGCCCCAGTGGGACCCAGGAAGAGGCAGGCCCCAGTGGGACCCAGCACAACACCAGGCCCCAGATCCCTCCGCTGCGGATTCCAGCAAAAAGGTCAAGGAGGCTGCTTCAAATGGAGGAGGAGACCCAGGCCCTAATTAGGGAGGCTACTGCGACACTCAGAGAGCCCCCCACTGCTGCAGAGGGATTTGCTGCCCTTATTGGGGATAAACTGCCCCAAATGGAACTGGACCAGAGGCTTAAAAGTGAGACACTGATATTGAAAGTGGTAAATATGGGCATGTTTGGCAAACTGAAGGATTTCACCGACGTTGTGGACCTTTCATATTTGTTTGCTCAAGTTCCTGCCCCACTCCATGCTCCTGCCCCACTCCATGCTCCTGTCCCAGTCCCTGCTCCTGTACCAGTCCCTGCTCCTGTACCAGTCCCTGCTCCTGCTCCAGTCCCTCCTCCACGGACACAGCCTTCAAGGAAGGCTGCAGGGAAGGCTGCAGGGAAGGAAAAAAAACAGCAAATGAGCCCAGGATATGTGCCTCAGATGGGCCCAATTTTCGTCTTCACATCCTTTGGTGTTTGCTGTGGTGATCTGGGTCTGCACTAATTTCAGCAGGGTCTCCAGTGCTGTCTTCCTGGCTTCTTTATTTTTACTTTACATATGGTTTTGTTTTGGCTTACCTTTTAATTTGTTTTTAGGCCATAATAAATTTAATTTTTGTTTGAAGATACAAAATTAACATGTGTTTTTATTCTAAATAGCCAGTTTGGTAGTGAGTAGGCAGGGACAGTGGCTAAAAAATTGCGAAATTAACAAGGGACACTAACCTCATTGAGGGTAAATTAGAATAAATAATAATGTTGTGGTAACTTGACACACTCCAAAATAGCAAATAATATGGAAAAACAGTCTAAAATCTAATACCAAAAATTTTAAAATAAAAAAATGCACAAAAAAATGTAAAGTCCAAATTTTAGGGTATTTAGGGAGATCTGGCTTACAAAAAATATAGATTAATCATGATAAAACAATAAATACTAAAGACCAAACTTTTTCATAACTCTGGGAGAATATCAGCAGCAAGAGAATTGGATTATTGCAGCATTAGAACGAAGAAAAGAATGCGCTGCATTAAACGATGTAATAATTTCATGCATGACGAATGTGCCATCTCCATTCAGTAGTTTTACCAGAACGAGCGCTCCCTTCTCCTCACTTGCTTCTGATCATGCGCGCTTTTTTCACGTCGTTAAAGCCTACACACGATCATTTTTCATGACGAGAAAAACGACGACGAGCAAAACGGCGAGAAAAATTAGAGCAGGTTCTAATTTTTCTCGTCGTTTTTAATGCCGTTTTTCACGTCGAGAAAAACGACATAAAGCCCACAGACGATCGTTTTTTTCGGCGAAAGGAAAAAATTCAGTTTTTCTCGTCGAGAAAAACGGTCGTGTGTACGCGGCATCAGTGTGAAAAAGTCAGTGTAAAGTAAAACATCACTTTTCCCAGTGTCTTGGTTTGGTTGTAGAAACGCTAAGCAGGCCTTAACTTTGGGCCATTTGTTCTTATATCTGAAATACAGTAAAAGTCACCAGATATCATGTTGTAAATGAGTACCAATAATTCTATTCTTTTTTGCCATCCTTGGACAATAAAACACAGCAAAACTAAGAAAAATTTACTTTTTCTCCAGAACCAAATGGCCTGGTATGGATTTAAGGGAGACCCCTTGCAGTGTTGTGTTTTTTTTTTTGTTTTTTTTTAAAGCCGGCTCTTCTTTTGTTTACATGAGTCGTATAAGGACGCAGCGGGTTTCGGCTCCTTAAAGCGGAGCTCCATCCAAAAAGGAGTTCTGCTTTAAGGACTAGTCCCCCATTCCTCTTGAAGAATGGCTTTTTTGAAGAGCCAGGGGCGGGTTGCCGCTCCAACCGCCTAGGCAATTGGAAGTGGAAGTTCTCCTCCCTCCATCCTTTGATTATGTGACAATAGCAAAATCCGTAACCCCCAAAGGTACTAATGGGACTTTTAAAGGCAACTTGTGTCAGAAGAGTTTACCTTATATTGTATAATGCTTTTATTATTACATTTGTAGCGGCCTCACTCCTCTCCCTTTCTTTATCGGTTATATGGCTGTTGTCTAGGGGTACCTGGGAGAGAGGGATAAGACACACCACGGCCCATGTCCTCCGTAACTAAGAGGTGAAGGCCAGAAGATTGGGCTTTTGTGTAGGTGTCCTAGAGTCAAGTCCAGTCCTTCGTCCCTGACTCCTTTGCTTTAGTAACCCAAGTTCCACACAGTGAATAGGTACAATTCAGTTTTATTCTTCTTGCCAAGCAATAAAACATTCTCCTTTTGGAAAATGGGGACAGATCGAGGCACAATCCTTTCCCTTCTTGCTGCTGCCCACTGTGCTGTCACCAGTGGTGAATAGTCACTGCCACTGACTAGGTAATATAGAACGTGAATTACCTTCGCTCACTTTGCCCCTGTCAGAGGAAGAAATCCATCCAAGGGAGAAATGGAGGCCTCTCCATCACCAGCGATGCCGCGCCAGGCTCTTCTAAGAAGTTACTGCGCACCAGTCCTCACGAACTCAGACACGGGTTACCCAAGTAGTTAGGGTCCCCTCGGATTCCTCCACCCTCGCGGAACTCAGTCGAAGGTACTGATCCCCAGGCATCCGCCATAGTACCTCACCCCAGGCTAAAGGTGCCTGAGATGGACTCCAGCTCCGCTCCGGCTAGGCCAAGGGCGCCCAGGCCTGGAACACCGGAACGCCAGCACCTAAGCTGAAGGTGCAAAAAATCTGAGGAAAACGCTTGGACAGCCACACTCCAAAAAAGGTTATTTTATTTAAAACAAAAGCACAAACATGCCACAGCAAAAAAACAACAAGTATGAGCTGACGTTTTCGCACTGCGATTCAGTGCTTAATCATAGCTGGAAAGTAAAAGGAAAGAAAAGGCACACAGTGTAATACTGTATAAAAAGGGTATTTGATGTAGGTAGGAACACTTACATTTAGAAGAATGTAACAGCGCTTTATCAAATGATCAAATGGCAACAGTAGGGTCCCCCAACGCGTTTCGCATCCAAATGCATCGTCAGACGATTAAATGTAGCACTTAAATGTAAGTGTTCCTACCTACATCAAATACTCTTTATACAGTATTGCACTATGTGCCTTTTTCTTTCCTTTTACTTTCTGGCATATATCTGGTATCACCACCTGGCCCTAACCGGGCACTACCTGCAAGTGTCATCACCATCTGGATACAAGAGACACTACTCCCTACCTTCTGTATTTGATTGAAGTTTGAGGTTCCTGTTTGAATCGCAGCTGGAGATTCGCTGTTCACAGCGGCTTACCCATGTCTGGTTGACCCTCTGAACGTATGTTTTTGGGGTCCACTCTCTCTGGTAAGCCTTTTCTACTATCGATTGGTGGTGGTCACTTTAAGTGCACTCGCTTCACGTCAAGTTCATTTAGGAGCACCATTATTTTGATTCTCACCAGCATCTATCAATTTTGTTTTCATTAATGAACTCAGTATTTTCTGGTGACTTTTACATTACACAACTCATATCACTGAGGGCTATTTGAATATTTTCATTTATCACTTCTTGAATGTTACGTTGTTTATTTTGACTGTTTATCACTGTTTACATACTGCACTTCATTCCAGTGCAGTTCTCATTTAGTTTAGCGCTACACTTTTTTGTCTTGTTCGTATTCCACCATTTTTCAATTGGTTGTGTGAGCTGCTATACAATCAGGCAGCGCAGAATTTTTCGTTTTTGTTTTCATTATGTGCAAATTAGTAACACTGTCTTCTCTAATACACCCGATGCGTTTTAAGAAGGGTTCAATTCTTTTTTCAGGGGTGTTTGAGGTTTTAAACCTAGTTACACCACTTGTACCTACAGGTAAGCCTATAATGAGGCTTACCTGTAGGTACTGTAACGGTTTAGGAGATATTTACCATATACGCTTGCACCAACGTCATCGGTGCATGCGCTGTGAAGAAACAGCCCTCAGTGTCGTTTCTCCACTAGCAAGTGCCATGACTTTTACCATCAGGATTTAGTTCCTCTTTTTAAGAGAAGGTCACAAAAACTTGAGTTCTATAACCGAGCATAACCATTATCGGAAGGCAAGGAATTAACATAAGAGGTACAAATTGGTTGCTAAGATGTTTTGGATAGCATACTACCTTAATGGCCAGCATATGTAGGTCATCAGAGGTGTATGAGGAAATTTCACTGCGCCACAGTTTAAGGTGTCTCGGGTGCCCCCAAGAGAATACCTGGGGCCCCACATGTTCCACACAGGGATCCCCCCCAGAAGAACCACTGAGCATAGCCAGATATATAGAAAGAGACCAGGGGATCTAAAAAAGGGAGGGAAAAAGAAATACCGTATATATCTGTATGTAGGACAACAGTCCAATTTATCTTACATGTAGTTTGGGCATTGAATCAAAGTACATCTTGGGATCTCATACAAGAGGCCCTTGACCGTTCCCCAGGGATAAACCATACCCTCCAGTGGGAAGTGTTCTGGGGAAGGTCAGACAAGAACCCACAATGAGTCTCAAAAGATGGTCTCAGCAGGAGGAGAGAAGTCATGAAATTAGTTTGCCTTAAAGCTGTGTGTGGAGAGAGTATGGTATCAGTCCCAACACAGGCAGCAGTGCACACTTTGATTGTGCTGACTGCCATAAATGTGGTTACAGAGCGATTCCCCTGAAGTGTCCATGCACAGAGCCAGTCCATTGTGATACCGGGTGATGTCATGCATGGGCGGTCCACGATGCACACACAGAGCAGTCTAAGGGGAGGATGTGGACCCTCAAGGGCCAGACCCCGACCGACCACCATTCCACCCTGGGCTGCTGAAAAGGCCGCTCGCATGACCTGCGGGAGACCTGGGTGCGCCGGGTGGGAGTTCATAGGGTCCCAGATGGGGCAGCAGAAAACCCTCTAGTGGCACAAAGTGAAATTGTGGAAAATGAGAGAGGATGTTAATACATGGAAAGATTGGCAAGAAAACAAGAAACATGGCAGGCAGCAGTCCATATGATAGATAATAAATAGCTACCAATACATAGATCAGATACAAAGAATTGTACAATAATCAACATAATATATTAATCCACATCATGTTTAGTAACAGATGCATATATATCTAGAGGTCCATCTGGTGAAATCCTTCCACCTCGGTGCCCTCTATAGTAGTGCAGAAATACTTGTGTACATAAATATTGGGCAGTTGGTGAATTTTTCATATCCTCCTGAGAAGTCCTCCAGAAATGGCTTAAGTTGGTCATTGAGCCCAGGTGGGGGGGGGGGCTTTTTCGTACATCACGGGACACAGAGCGACTTAGTCATTACTAATGGGTTATATAGTTTACCTTCAGGTGATGGCACTGGCAACTTCCAAACCGGAAGTACCCTCCCCTATATAAGCCCCTCCCATCCGGGAGCACCCCAGTTTTTTGCCAGTGTCTAAGGTGTTGGCCAAAGAGTAACATGTGTTTTCACTGGGCTTGCGTACAGGTTCTTTTACGGGCCTTAGTAAGCTAAGCTGTTCCGGATCCCACCAAAAAAGCTTCATAGCTAAACGGTCGGTACCCGGGCCTTGCAGCAGAAGAGCAAGGTTTTGCCTGTAATGCCTCTCTTAGGAGGGCTGGACCCTGGGATCCAGAGCTCTGGTCATACCCACGACCAAGATGTTGTCTGTGCAGAGTGCTATACAGGTCCAGGGGAGTGGAATCCTTGGGAACCCGGTCCCTGAAGGTTTAATTACAATGCCTGCCGTGATAGGTGAAGTTTGGGCTTCTGTGGACCAAACAGAGTCCTGCGGCGGGGAACAGGTAAGTGGGGGCCCCCAGGAACTTGGTTCTATTGGGGGACCCCCAAGCCTAATTTGTCTTTCTGTCTGTTACCTAACGGTATTCCCGCTAATATCTGTGTATGCCTGTAACTACTGAAAATGTAAAAATTTAATAGTAGTCAAGAAAAAAAAAAAAAAAAGAGGACCGCGGTACCTGTGTTAAACCACTAGAGGCCGCTGTGGTCCATTTTTCTTGTCATGTGGATCTTTGGTTTTCTCAAGTCAAAAGATCCAGGCAGTTGGTAAGTTTCTCTGTGGGAATCCACTTCCTCTGCCCTGTTGCTGCGCTCATCCACCGCACAGGCCCTCCGGCAAAAAGGGCCCTGGCTCCTAGTCCCTGTTTGGTTTTCGAAAAGGGCGCCAATGGCACACGGGCGTGCGCGCGGGCGCGTGCACGCGCCTCCTATGAAAAAAAAGGGGCGGGGCGGGTGGATGACGCTCGATGCGCGCCACGGCGCTTCTGCGCGTGTGCAGGCGTCCCAGCTTGTATAAAGACACAGTACAAGTGTCAGCTGGATGCAAACAGAGCTAGCAACAAACAGTGGCACACAGAGGCGGTTGATGCAGGCATCCCCATAGAAAGGCACTTTAGTGGACACCAGCTGGTATATAGCAGCAACTGTGTTAGACTATTACCAGCAAAATTGGTGTATGACGACGGGAATACCTCAGCTTTGTGCTTAAAGGATATGTCGTCCAGACGCTCCGGAAATAAGTCTTCCAGGAAGCCAAAGGGGTCTCCATCGGGCTCTGAGGATATTGGGCATGCTTGTACTGCACCAATCTCCCCTGAGAATTCAGAGGTCAGTAGCCGTAGAAACCCTGCAGGAGTGCCTGGTGCTGCGGCTGTCCCCAGTCCACCTGCTCCTGTATATATAACAGAGGAGGTTTTATCCTCAACTCTGGGAGGATTGGAAGAGAGATTAACAGCATTGATCGCTGCTTCCCTGTCACAGGGAAAGTGCGTCCGATCTCCGTCTCCTCCTTCAGAGTGCCTGTTAGTGGAGGAACAGCCCCACACAGAGATCGACCTACCTGAAGGGGATCAGGATGAGGTTGATTCAGTTATGGAGGAATCAACAGTGGAAGAACCTTTCTCAGCATCTCAGGCTGAAAGATTATGGGTTCAGTCTCTGACTAACATGGTCCGATCAGCATTTAAAATGCCTCTAGCGGAACCATCAACCACTACGGTTTCCTCGCTGGGGTCGCTAAAAGCTCCCCAGGCTGTCTGTTCCTTCCCAGTCCACCTTTTATTAGAAGGGCTTATTTACCAGGATTGGGAGCATCCTGATAAAATATTTGCTCCCCCCAAGAGATTTCCGGTGATCTATCCCATGGAGGATAAGTTCATAAAAAAATGGAGGGTCCCTACAGTGGACGCAGCCATCTCTTCTGTGAACAAATCACTGACATGTCCAGTAGATAATGTTCCAATGTTCAAAGACCCAATAGATAAAAAATTGGAGTCTTTACTAAAATCTGCTTTCTCTACAGCAAGCATGGTGACACAACCTGCGGTAGCAGCGATTGGAGTCTGCCAAGCAGTGAAAGATCAGTTGAAACAAGTCTTAAGGGACTTACCAGATCAGCAGGCTCTTGCCCTAGCTGACCTGCCTAGAGCCTTGTGTTTTGCGGTGGACGCCATAAAGGATACAATCCAACAGGCCTCCCGCTTTACGCTGTCTGTAGTACATATGCGTAGGCTTCTGTGGCTCAAAAACTGGTCTGCTGAAGCTCCCTGTAAGAAACTGCTGGTTAGCTTCCCATTTCATGGAGAACGCTTATTTGGAGAAGATCTGGACAAATATATCCAGAAAATTTCTGCCGGTAAAAGTTCACTCTTACCGGTTAAGAACAAGAGTAGAAGTCCTTCTTTTAAGAGGCCTACTTCTCCAGTCCCGGGCACGTCGGCTGTGAAACAGTTCCGACGGCCTCCGCGGTCAAATTCAGGGGGCAGAAATCAGGGACAATCACAGGGTAACAAGAAGCCCTGGATCAAGAGAGGTACAAAACCTCCCCCCAAGTCATGAAGCGTTGCCCCCACTCAATCGGGTGGGGGGAAGGCTTCAGTTGTTCACAGAGACCTGGCGGGACACCATCAGAGACAGATGGGTGCTCTCCGCAGTAAGTCTGGGATACAAGCTGGAGTTAAAAGGCACTCCTCCTGCCCAATTTATGAGGTCAAACGTGCCAAGAGATCCCCAGAAGAGAGGATCCCTCCTTCTGGCACTAGAACAACTATTGCTCCAAGGTGTAATCATGAAGGTTCCCCTGGAAGAAAGCGGATTCGGGTTTTACTCGAACCTTTTCACAGTCCCCAAACCAAATGGGGACGTGAGGCCCATATTAAATCTAAAAGGGCTAAACAAGTTCCTAAATATCAGGACTTTTCGGATGGAGTCGATCTGATCGGTGGCCACCGCCCTACAAGGGCAGGAATGGTTAGCCTCGATCGACATAAGGGATGCTTATCTGCATATTCCTATCTTTCCGGCCCACCAGAAATTTCTACGCTTTGCAGTAGAAGGGCGCCATTTTCAGTTCAGAGCCTTACCTTTCGGTCTGGCCACAGCACCACGAGTGTTCACAAAGGTTCTGGCCCCACTATTGGCCAATCTAAGAACACAAGGTGTAACGATAATGGCATATCTAGACGACCTGCTACTAATAGACCACTCAGTGGAAAAGCTGGAAGTAGCTATTCACAAGACAATCAAGTATCTGAAATATCACGGTTGGATTATCAACCGGGACAAGTCAGCTCTAAGACCAGTCAAAAGTCTGGAATACTTAGGGCTAAGGCTGGATTCAAATCAGAGAAAGATTTTCTTACCTCCAGAGAAGGTGTCATCTTTAAAAAATTTGACCCACTTAGTGGGTACAAAAAGAAAACCATCCATACGCCTGTGCATGAGGCTGCTGGGAAAAATGGTGGCTTCATTCGAAGCAGTACCCTACGGTCAATTCCATTCAAGGAATTTGCAAAGGGCCATACTGTCAGCCTGGAACAAAAAAGTTCAGGCCTTAGACTTACCAATGTCCCTGTCCCCTTCCGTTCGCAAGAGCCTCCATTGGTGGTTGGTGCCCCAGAATCTGGAAAAAGGGAAACCCTTCAGTCCGGTTTCTTGGAAGGTGGTCACTACAGATGCCAGCCTCATAGGCTGGGGGGCAGTACTGGAGCAATGGTCTCTCCAGGGCAAGTGGTCAGAAGCAGAAAAGGCCCTGCCCATCAATCTCTTAGAGATACGAGCAGCCCGGTATGCCCTAGTAGCATGGACATCCAAACTCCAAGGGTCCCCTGTCAGAATTCAATCAGACAATGCCACAGCAGTGGCATATATCAATCACCAGGGTGGCACCAGGAGTCGTGCAGCCCAGAGGGAAGCAAATTGCATCCTGGAGTGGGCAGAAAGATATGTCCCAGCCATATCCGCGGTTTTCATCCCAGGAGTGGAAAATTGGAGAGCGGACTTTTTAAGTCGCCAACAATTATGCCCGGGGGAATGGTCTCTTCACCCCGAGGTTTTCCAGGCAATATGCCAGCGGTGGGGAACACCGGATGTAGATCTGCTAGCATCCAGATTCAACGCAAAGGTGGACAGATTTGTGTCTCGCACAAGGGATCCCCTAGCTTGCGGCTCGGATGCCCTAGTGTTCCCTTGGGATAAGTTCAAGCTGATATATGCATTCCCACCGCCACAATTGTTACCGCGATTAATCCGCAGAATCAGGGTAGAAAAGAAACCAGTGATTCTGGTGGCTCCAGCGTGGCCCCGAAGGGCATGGTACGCGGAGATTGTAAAAATGTCAGTGAGGAGTCCTTGGACCCTCCCACATCGTCCGGACCTGCTGTCGCAAGGACCGATATACCACCCTTCCTTACCAGCCCTAGGTTTGACGGCCTGGCTATTGAAGCCCACATTCTGAAAAAGAGAGGGCTCTCTAATTCTGTGGTATCTACCATGATCAATGCCAGGAAGCCGGTATCCAGGCAGATCTATTATAGGATCTGGAAGGCGTACATTACGTGGTGTGAGGCCAAGAAATGGCATCCACGTAAGTACGTGATAGGTAGGATTTTGGACTTCTTACAGTGGGCTGTAGATAGGAAGCTGGCCTTGAGTACTATCAAGGGTCAGATTTCGGCCTTGTCAATATTTTTTCAAAGGCCCTTGGCTTCGCATTCACTAGTCAAAGCTTTCATACAAGGAGTGATGCGTATTAGCCCTCCGGTTAGTATTCCCATATGTCCATGGGACTTAAACCTGGTTCTGTCGGTTCTACAGAAACAACCGTTTGAACCATTGCAACACATTTCCTTGGTTCTTCTCCCCAGGAAATTGATTTTCTTAGTAGCCATTTGTTCGGCAAAAAGAGTATCGGAATTAGCCGCCTTGTCCTGTAAGGAGCCATATCTGGTTGTCCATAAGGACAGAGTAGTATTACGTCCTCATCCAGCCTTTCTTCCTAAGGTGGTATCGAGGTTTCATTTGAACCAAGACGTGGTTCTTCCTTCTTTTTTCCCCAAACCTAGCTCGGTAGAGGAAAAGTTATTACATTCTTTGGATGTAGTAAGAGCAGTTAAAGCTTATCTAAAAGCCACTGCTCAGATTCGCAGAACGGATACTTTGTTTATTCTGCCAGAAGGCCCCAGAAAGGGTCAGGCAGCATCAAAATCTACTTTAGCCAAGTGGATTCGACAGGTCATAATACAAGCCTATGGCTTGAGAAAGAGACCGCCTCCGTTCAAAGTTAGGGCGCACTCCACAAGAGCAGTTGGAACTTCATGGGCAGTGCATCACCAGGCCTCCCTGGCTCAAGTATGTAAGGCCGCAACATGGTCTTCGGTACACACGTTTACTAGATTCTACCAGGTAGACGTTAGAAGTCAGGAGGATGTCGCCTTTGGGCGCAGTGTGTTGCAGGCCGCAAAAGATCCTCATGCCTGATGGCGCCCAGCTTATGTATCCCTCCCCTCATTTGGCATTGCTTTGGGACGTCCCATTAGTAATGACTAAGTCGCTCTGTGTCCCGTGATGTACGAAAAAGAAAAAGGGATTTTTATAACAGCTTACCTGTAAAATCCTTTTCTTGGAGTACATCACGGGACACAGAGCTCCCACCCCTCTTTTTGGGACACTTATTGCTTTGCTACAAAACTGAGGTGCTCCCGGATGGGAGGGGCTTATATAGGGGAGGGTACTTCCGGTTTGGAAGTTGCCAGTGCCAGCACCTGAAGGTAAACTATATAACCCATTAGTAATGACTAAGTCGCTCTGTGTCCCGTGATGTACTCCAAGAAAAGGATTTTACAGGTAAGCTGTTATAAAAATCCCTTTATGGTCGCCCCAAGCTCCGCAATCCAGCGAGCCTCGTGCTGCAGAAAAAGCTCATTCCAATCCACCCCCCCCCCCCCATGGTTGGGATGAATGCAATCCAGGATCAGGAATTGCATGCAGAGAAATCTTCCCTCATGGTGGACCTTAACATGCCTGCCCAAAGGTAGATCCGGATTTGCAGTTTTCATGCTGGCAATATGCCACTTCATATTTAACATATGCATTTATTTATTTTTCTTTGAATTTATTTTCATGCTGTTTTCTGCAGTATTTACTGAGTGTTACTTTTTTAGGTAAATGGTGCATAAAGGGATAGTGAATTGACATTTTTAGTATTGCATGCAATATTTGGAAAAATTGTGTCACATGACCCAAATACTGCATGCAATATGCTTTAGTGAATGGAGAACATTGTGGTTTGTGGACAAGACTGTAATTTAATAATATTAGAAATGTTACATTGGATTTTCATCAACATCCCAACATTTTTTTCCTAGGAAGCATCTGGGTATTTAGCATCTATCAAGATAATAATAGAAACTGTGATGATATAATCTATAAATTCACATTTGGAGTCTTGATATTGAAATATATCGTCTTAACCTTTATTTCTACAATTGTTTGTCTATGCTGCTGTTTCATCCGTTTTTTGGTAAGTAAGGCTTGAAGCTGAAAGTTTCAAAATTATAATGCACAATATTTGATGTTTTACTTAAATAGAAAAAAATGTAATGCTCACAAAAAAATGTAAAGTGAACATTCAAACAGAACCACTATACATTCCTTTTACAGTACTGTGTAAAGAACACTAAAAGCTGTGCCATATTATTGCATCCTTTCAGTAGACTTATGCCCTGTACACACAATCAGATTTCCGATGGAATAAAATCCGATGGATTTTTCCATCGGAAATCCGATGAAGCCGACTTCCATCAGTCTTGCCTACACACCATCAGTCAAAAATCCGACCGTCCCAAACGTCGTGACGTAAAACACTCCGAAGAGCGATAAAAATTAAGTTCAATGCTTCTGAGCATGCGTCGACTTGATTCTGAGCATGCAGGGGTTTTTTCTCAGATGGAGTTCCCCACAGACTATCGGAATTTGCTATTGTTTTTTTTTTCCATCGGTAAAATTTAAAACGTTCTATTTTTTTATACCGATGGAAAAAAGACCGATGGGGCCCACACACGATCGGTTTGTCTGATGTAAAAAGTCCATTGGTCTTTTTTCATCAGAAAAAACGATCGTGTGTATGCGGCATTACTTTTCCTTATTGCCTCACTTTGGCAATATATGTCTGCTTTGCTTTTATAGAGGAGTTGACCTGATTATGGCTTACTGCTAGTGAAAACCCAAAATTCAGTATCTCAGAAAACTAGAATATTCCATAAGGCCAATAAAAATAAAGGATTTTTAATACAGAAATGTTGGCTTACTTAAAAGTATGTCCATGTACAGTATAGAATGCACTCAATACTTGGTCGGGGCTTCTTTACTAATTACTGCATCAATGTGGCATGGCATGGAGGCGATCAGCCTGTGGCATTGCTGAGGTGTTATGAAAGCCTAGATTGCTTTTAATAGCAGCCTTCAGCTTGTCTGCATTGTTGGGTCTGGTGTCTCCTCTTCCTCTTGACAATAACCCATAGGCCTCGTACACACGGCCGAGATTCTCGTTGAAAAAAACATGTCGTTTTTTTCTACGAGATTCTTGGACAAGAAACTTGTCCCGGCCGAGTGTACACACGCTCGTTTCAAAGAACCCGCGGTTCTTTGAAAGGAGTGTACGCGGTGACGTCATCGACTACGTCGAGCATGCGCTCGTCACATTCGATGCCGTCGCCGCCATCTTGGTATACCCTACGTATGCCTAGGAAGCTACCGCGCATGCGTCAAATTCATTTCGAACATGCGCGGGCTTCCGGGCGGACAGGTAAGTGTACACACACTCACTTTTCTCGTCGAGAAACACGCCGATGAGAATCTCGACGAGAAAATAGAGAGCAGGTTCTCTATTTTCTCGTCGAGGTTTCTTGTCGGTTTTCTCGACGAGAAACCCGCTAGCAGCGTACACACGACCGATTTACTCGGCAAGACCTCTCTGCCAGCAAGTTTCTTGCTGGTTCTTGCCGAGAAAATCGGTCGTGTGTACGAGGCCACAGATTCTCTATAGGGTTTAGGTCAGGCGAGTTTGCTGGCCTATCAAGCATAGTGATACCATGATCATGAAAGCAGGTATTGGTACGTTTGGCAGTGTGGGCAGGTGCCAAGTCCTGCTGGAAAATGAAATCAGCATCTCCATAAAGCTGCTCAGCAGGGGGAAGCATGAAGTGCTCTAAAATTTCCTGGTAGAGGGCTACGCTGACTTTGGACTTGATAAAACACAGTGAACCAACACCTGCAGGTGACATGGCTCCCCAAATCATCACCGACTGTAAAAACTTCATACTGGACCTCATGACACTTTGGATTCTGTGCATCTCCACTCTTCCTCCAGACTCTGGGACCTTGATTTTCAAATTAAATGCAAAATTTACTTTCATTCAAAAAGGATTTGGACCACTGAGCAAAAGTCCAGTCCTTTTTCTCCTTGGCCTAGGTAAGACGCTTCTGATGCTGTCTCTAGTTCAGGAGTGGCTTGACAAAAGACGGCTTCCAGATTCCGATAAGCCGCCTGCCCACAGACCCCGACAACCACTGGCCAGGGTTGTTGGGTAGAGGCCCTTGTCCCCATCAACATGCACCCACCTCCCCATGTTAAGGGCATGTGGCCTGGTACAGTTCAGGTTTTCCTGCTCGGATAAGGGTCTGGTATGGATTCTGGGGGGGACCCCACGCTAATTATTTTATTTTTCATTTTAGTGAGAAGTTCCCCTTTAAATCCATACCAGAGACCTGAAGGGCCTGGTATGGACTGGGGGGGGGGGGGGGGGGACCCTACGTTGTTTCCTTCTTCTTCTTCTTTTTTTCTTTTTTTTTTATCTAATTTACATTTTCTCCTTTTAGAAATGTCATCATTACTGCGGCATGTTCTTTACATCGCACAGATGCGCCACTTTACAGGCAGACTAAGGGGACCCCTGAGGCACAATATTTAAAGAAACCATTTCGGACCACTTCGCTGGCCAAAGACCAGAGCATTTTTTGCGATTCGGCACTGCGTTGCTTTAACTGACAATTGCGCGGTCGTGCGACGTGGCTCCCAAACAAAATTGACGTCCTTTCTTTCCCACAAATGAAGCTTTCTTTTGGTGGTATTTGATCACCTCTGTGGTTTTTATTTTTTGCGCTATAAACAAAAATAGAGCGACAATTTTGAAAAAAATGCAATACTTTTTGCTATAATAAATATCCCCAAAAAATGTATAAAAAGACAAAATTTTTCCACAGTTTAGGCCGATACGTATTCTTCTACATATTTTTGTTAAAAAAATCGCAATAAGCGTATATTGATTGGTTTGCGCAAAAGTTATAGCGTCTACAAAATAGGGGATAGTTTTATGGCATTTTTATTATAATTTTTTTTTTTTTACTAGTAATGGCGGCGATCAGCGATTTTTTTTTTTTTCTTTATCGTGACTGCGACTTTATGGCGGACACTTTTGACACATTTTTGGGACCATTGCCATTTTTACAGCGATCAGTGCTATAAATATGCACTGATTACTGTGAAAATGACACTGGCGCTGAAGGTGTTAAGTGTGTCCTAGTAGGGAGTGATTCTAACTGTTAGGGGGCGTGGCTACGAGTGACACGTCACTGATCGCTGTTCCCAATGAGAGGGAGCAGACGATCAGTGACAGTGTCACTAGGCAGAACGGGAAGATGCTTGTTTACACTTGCCTCTCCCCGTTCTGCAGCTCTGTGACCCGATCGCGAGACACCGGTGGACATCGAGTCCGCGGGTCCCGCGGGCACGGTCACGGAGCTCACGGCAGGGGCGCGTTTTGCACTGGGCACTGATTGGTGGCACTGGGCGATGATTGGTGGCACTAATGAGCACTGATGGGGCTTTCCTGTAATCAGGGCACTGATGAACAGTGCCCTGATTATGATTACCTGCCCAGGTCTTCCCTGCGAGGAGATGCTGCTGATCGTCACTCCTCACCACACATTCTGTCAGTGTGAGACGAGGAGAGACGATTCACGGCACTTGCATATTTATATGTGAACGGCTGTGATTGGACAATAACATGGTTAGCAACATGGCGTTGCCACGATCGCCGTGCTGTGCACCACTGCGCCCGTTCTGGGGCGCCATCATATGACGTCCACCCAGAACGAGAGCCGCACCATCCCTCTGTCATTTGACGGTGGGCAGGCGGCAAGTGGTTAATAGGGTTTCACATGTTCGCTAGAACTTTTTGCCTGTTTGAGGTGTTCTGGTGCGAACCTGGGGATATTCGGCCCATCCCTAATGTCAAGTCAGCAGTCTTCCCCGTGATTGTGTAACATACTGAACCAGACTGAGACCATTTAAAGGTTTAGGAAATCTTTTCAGGTGTTTTGACTTAATTAGCTGATTAGAGTGTGACACCATGGGGCTGATTTACAAAACGTTTGCGCCATGAGTATCGGCGCATCTGCGCGCGCAATGGCTGTTTTGGTATTTACAAAACAGTAGCGCAGCCCTATTTCCCATTTACTATAGTGTTGTCGGCGGACGGGAGGAGGCGCTCAGTGCGCCACTATGGACCTGGCGCATGGCATGTTAAAATCTAAATATAAAGAAGCTGGAAGTGAGAATATAATGGGGGTGATGTGAGGAAGTGTAGTGACACCTGCCCAAATAACTAATATGCCCAAAATAGAGTGAGAATGTAACTTTTTCAAAACCAGCCCGCTGCGCCGGCAAGTACGATTCGAGCTGCGGGAGGTTTTTTTGAGCTCAGCGCGGGAATTTTCCTTGTTACCTTGCGCCAAGACACTGCGCCGCCAAAATCTTAGTAAATGTCAAGTCACATAACTAAATTTGCATAAGTTGAACAGGCGCAGCTCTGAACTTGCCAGTGCGCCTGCAAAATGACATTTCTAAAGGAAAAAAAAGTTATTTAAAAGCACCCGCGGCTATAATGAATTGTCGGCTCCCGGAAATATAGAGAAAAGTCATTGAAAGTCTTTGATAACAAAAAAAAAAGTGTGGGGTCCCCCCAAATTCCATTACCAGGCCCTTCTGGTCTGGAATGGATATTAAGGGGAACTCCGCCGCAAATTGAAAAAAAAAATGCGTGCGGTTCCCCCCAAATATCCATACCAAGCCCTTCAGATCTGGTGTGGATTTTAAGGGGAACTCCACCCCAAATAAAAAAAAAATGGCGTGGAGTCCCCCCAAAAATCCACACCAGACCCTTATCCGAGCACGCAACCTGGCAGGCCGCAGGAAAAGAGGGGGGATGAGAGAGCGGCCGCTGACCCCGCCCCCGTAGCACGTCAGTCCCATCATTCCCCGGGACTGTGATATCATACGGGGGCGGGGTCAGCGGTGGCATCACCCGGTGACCACGCCCCATGCCAATATAAGTGGGTGTGCTCCGCGGCCAGAGCATTGTAACGGCGGACAGCGACGAGGCAACATTGGGCGGAGAGAAGAGGGAAGAAGACGACGCTGAAGCCCGGGACCCCGCTAGCAAAAGAGCTGGAAGAAGATAGCGGGGCGCCCGGCAGAAGGCAGAAAGAACCGGAGATCGTGGAGAAGGCACCGGAGAGCGGGAGAAGAACCGGAGAGCGCGGAGACGACACCAGAGAACAGAACAAGAGACCCCCGAAGTCGAAAGAAGACGACGAGGAAGCCCAGGACCCTGCTAGCAAAAGAGCTGGAAGAAGATAGCGGGGCGCCCGGCAGGAAGACCCCCGAAGTCGGAAGAAGACGACGAGGAAGCCCGGGACCCCGCTAGCAAAAGAGCTGGAAGAAGATAGCGGGGCGCCCGGCAGGAAGACCCCCGGAGCTGCCTAATAAATTACTTTAAAAACCTGTGTTGTGTTTTTTATTGACTTTTTTTTGCCACCAGGTGAATGGGTAGGGGTACGATGTACCCCATACTCATTCACATAGGGTGGGGGGGCCGGGATCTGGGGACCCCCTTATTAAAGGGGGCTCCTAGATTCCGAAAAGCCCGCCACCCGCAGACCCCGACAACCAACGGCCAGGGTTGTCGGGAAGAGGCCCTTGTCCCCATCAACATGCGGCAGGGTGCTTTGGGCTGGGGGGGCCGCAGGTCGCCCCCCTGCCCCAAAGCACCCACCCCCCCATGTTGAGGGCATGCGGCCTGGTACGGTTCAGGAGGGAGGGGGGCCGCTCTCGTCCCCCCTCTTCCCCTGCGGCCTGCCAGGTTGCGTGCTCGGATAAGGGTCTGGTATGGATTTTGGGGGAACCCCCACGCCGTTTTTTCAGCTTGGGGGGTTCCCCTTAAAATCCATACCAGACCTAAGGGCCTGGTATGCTCCTGGAGGGGAACCCATGCCGTTTTTTTCATTAAAATTTGGCCTGGAGTTCCCCTTCATGATTCATACTAAACACGGGACAGCGAGGCTGCCGAGAACCATCGCGCTGGAGACATTCTCGGCCAGCTAGTCGCCTCTAGGACACGACTTGAGCGGCTGCTTCACGCTCTGGTCATGTCCAAGTTGCCTCGCAAAGTCTCCCTGTCCCTGTGTCAGCCGGCACATGAGTCGCCCCGCGAATCGGATCGGCTTCATCCGACTTCCCGGGCGACCTCTATTCAAATCAATGGGCTCCCATAGGGAACCATTCATTTTCAATAGAGCGCCGCTGACATTTGTATTTACTGTAACAGTGTGCCGCGGGTTCCTGCGCCCAATGGAGGAGTTATCCGGCGCACCAATTAAGGGATCAACCAGCGCAGCGCACTGTTATTAGTAAATCAGCCCCCATGAGTCTACAATATTTTCTGAGATACCGTATTTCCCCGAAAAAAAAAAAAAAAGACCTTCCCCGAAAATAAGACCATCTCAATTTTCTAGGATGGCTGCAATATAAGCCCTAGTTGAAGTCCTTGTAATCATGTAATCCACACTGTAAAATTATTATATAATGTCCAGTTTGTGTCTTTATGTAACATTATTGTAGAAAATACCTTATTTACAGCGCCGCTGGGCGCTCAATAGACCCGCTGGAGCTCTCCTCTTGTCCTCCCTGCTGACATCAGCGCCCCCCCCCCCCCTTCTGCGGTGCTTGGAGCAAGGCTGACGTCAGTGGGGATCTTGGCATCTCCCTCAGCAGTGTTCAGAGTGGGGAAGAAGAGCTCCGGCGGCTCATGTGAGCGCCCAGCAGCACTGTAAATAAGGTATTTTCTACAATGTTACATAAAGACACACATTGGACATTATATAATCCATTTACAGAGCAGATTACATGATTTTACAAGGACTTTAACTAGTTATGGACTGGCTTCCTTGCACGGATCGCCATCATTGTATGTCGGGTGCGTACATGGCGATTTGTGGGCGTGCCCTCCATTCACGAGCAGGGGAGCCAACCAGCGGGTCCAGTGGACTCTGTCGGCCACCCGTGATCACTCCTGAAACAGTCAGAATGGAGGTCTGTCAGTGTAAACAAACAGATGCCCGATCTGTCAGGGGAGAAGAGAGAGATTGTCTGTCTGTGCCTAGTGATTAGGAACAGCGATCGCTCTCCTCCAGTCAGCCAAGCTCCCATACAGTTAGCAACACCTCCCCAGGGAACACACTTAACCTTTTGCTTGCCCCCTAGTGTTAACCCCTTCCCTGCCAGTGACCTTTATACAGTAATCAGTGGCTATTTTTGCTCTGATTACTGTATAAATGTCAATGGTCCCAAAAAAGTGTCAAAAGTGGGCTAAATTGTGGAGGATTTTTTTTAAAAAAAATTTAATTGGGATATTTATTATACTAAAAATTAAAATGATTTTCCTTTTTTCAAAATGGTCGCTCTTTTTTTGTTTATAGCGCAAAAAATAAAGACCGCAGAGGTGATCAAATACCACCAAAAGAAAGCTCTAATTGTGAAAAAAACATCAATTTTGTTTGGGTACAGAGTCGCACGACCGCGTCATTGTCAGTTAAAGCGACGCAGTTCCGTATCGCAAAAAATGGCCTGGTAATTTTTTGCGATAAAAATGGGGGCAAATCCTTCTGGTCCTTAAGTGGTTAATTTGGGTTTATTTTGGGGATTACAGAGATACTTACTCCTGAGCTGACAAGGAAGGAGAGGGGGAGAGAGGAAAAATAGGACCTCCCCTGAAAATAAGCCCTAATGCATTTTTTGGAGCTAAAATTATTATAAGACCCGGTCTTATTTTCTGGGAAACGTGGTACTGAATTTTGGGTTTTCACTAGTTGTAAGCCATAATCGTCAAAATTAAAAGCAAGAAATGCTTGAAATATATCGCTCTGTGTGTAATGGAACTATATAATATAATTTTTTAATTGAATTACTGAAATAATATAATTTTTTGATATTCTATTTTTTTTAGATGCACCGGTATATTGCTGCTCTTACCTGGTTATTTCTATGCCTTTATTGCTAGAAGACGTATGATTATGATTTGTATGCAGAATTTGTATTCTGTAAATGATCTGAAAGCATTGTGCAGAAATGAAAACGGAGCTGAGAAGTTGGAGAAAAAAGCATTCCTAGGGACAGCCTGGGCTCTCCTCCTGTGACCTCTTCTAGCTAGTGCCCAGATTGAAAAAGCCAATCTTTAGGAAATATTTATTATTCAAGACAGATCCTAAAATGGTCTTATGGTTTAACTTATCACATTAAAAACTAGCTAAAAAAAGAAATTTGGTATTTTGATGACCTCTCAAGAAAATACAGTGGAACGTTGGATTACGAGCATAATCCATTCCAGGAGAATCCTCGTTATCCAAAGTACTCGCATATCAAAGTGAGTTTCCCCATTGAAGTCAATGGAAACTAAAATAAGTTGTTCCGCATTGATTTCGATGGCATGCAATACCGCATGTGGCCAGAGGTGGGGGGGCCCTGGAGAGCCTCGGAAACTCACGGAAAGGCCCGAGGACAGCTTGGCTGACCCCGGAAAGGCTCGGGAACGGAGTATTTCCGAACGGCTCCAAATGGCGCCATTCGGCTCCGCTCGGCTCCGGCGCCCTCCCACCTCAGGCCAAACGTGGTACTGCACACCGCTGTGGCCTTAAATCCTGCTCGTTTCGAGAGACAACACTCGCAAACCGAGTCTGGATTTTTAAAAATACAGTGCTCGTATTGCAAAACGCTCGTTAACCGCGTTACTCGCAATCCGAGGTTCCACTGTACACTAAAAGTTTTGAATCTGAGTAGCATAATTTTGCATAAGAGTAACTCCACTTTTATCACTGGGTAATCAATGTATATTGCATGGATTTTAACAAACTTGATAGTAGCCATTGGCCCAAACAGTGGGAAGAAGGGAGAAAGAAGAGGGGAGAAAAAAGAGAAGAAGTTTAGGTTACAGTGTCTGCTCCCACGCCCGCTCCCGGCATGTCCTCCTGCCGATGCCACTCCCTCCAGACCTCATCGTGGTCGCCCAACCTATCTCGTATTCTGGCCGTCATCCTCTCCATTAACTCTACATCTTTGATCCTGGAGTACAGGGCCTCTTGGGATGGGGGTGTGGATTTCTTCCAGTTGAGGGCTATCAGGCATCTGGCTGCCGTTAAAATATGTCTGAGTAGTTTTTTGTATGGTTTGCCAATTTTAGGCTGTGAGAGGCCCAGCAGTTTGTGTGTCAGGGGAATTGGTACCTCTAGGAGGCGGGTCAGTAATTGTTGCGTGGACTGCCAGAACGGGGCCAAGAGGGGACAAGACCAGTAGATGTGGAAGAGAGAGCCTCTATCTCGCTGGCAGCGGCGAGACAGAGGTGGGAGGGGTAGATTTTGTGGAGTATATCCGGGGTCTGGTACCAAAAAAAGAATCTTGTATGTGTTTTGGGAAAAGTTCCTGATCTGCAAGTAACTATAGAACACCTGTCTTGGCAGTTCGTGTTTTGTTTGGAGCTCCGAGAATGTCAGCAGCCTCCAGGATCTCGGGTCAACTAAATGGCCAAAGTGGAATAGATTCCGCGAGGCCCAGGGCCAGGACATCTGGTGGGTCAGGCTGTCTGGTATTTTAGGGTTGCAGATGAAGGAGTTCATCAGTGAGCATTCTGACTTGAGTTCTTTTTCACGGGACTGCTTGCGCCAGAGCCCGCGAAGCAGGGACATTGAGCCCAGTAGGCGGCCGGGGTCTACCTCCACATTTCCATCCCATAGGAGGCTGTTAGGGTGTACAGGAGCTAACTAGGCTTGTGCACAACGGAAAAATTCGTTCCGTTTCGGTTCGTTTCTTTCCGGTCCTGTTGATTCGTAATCATTCGTAATTTTGCTAGACGGGATTTTTCGTGTTCGGACTCATTCGTATTTTTGCAAGCGACATTTTTCGTTGAATTTTTTGTTGCTTTATAATTCGTACTTTCGGTAGAGTACGTTTTTTTTCGCTGATTCTGGACACAACTTTTACTTTCGTAACTTTTTTTGGGTTCGTTGATTCGTAATTTTCTGTGTCTCTCTCACGACGACGCTGCCTATTATGCCTAATGTGCTTCGAATGGATTTGTACTTTTCGAAATACATAGCGGTTATTTGTAACGATTCAAAATCTCGTATTTTACTTTCGTTTTTTACATGCGGCTATAGCCTCCGCCCCTGTACACCATTTTGAGAGGGTTCAGCACGGTGAGGGAGAAGCAGAGAGCAGAGCAGAGTGAGTGTTATTGTGCTTCGAATGGATTAGAAATCTCGTATTTTACTTTCGTTTTTTACATGCGGCTATAGCCTCCGCCCCTGTACACCATTTTGAGAGGGAGTTCAGCACGGTGAAGGAGAAGCAGAGAGCAGAGCAGAGTGAGTGTTATTGTGTTTCCAATGGATTTGTACATTCATAAGTTTTTTCATAACGAATTATGCCGAAGACATTCGGGCATTCGCTATTTTGCGGTATAATTTATTTCGGATTCGGTTTTATTCGTAATTGCTTTGTTCGGAAATTCGAATGCTTCCGAATGTCCGAAAGTTGCTAAATTCGGACGAATTTCGATTCGTTACGAAACGAATTGCACAAGCCTAGAGCTAACCTTATTTTTTCTATCTCCGTCCATTTTATGTAGGACCTCTGGGGGAACCACAAAACTATGGCGCGCAGCTGGGCTGCTTGATAGTATCTAACAAAGTTAGGGAATGCCAGGCCCCTGTCCCCGCGTGATGCCGTCATGACTGAACAGGGTATCCTTTGTTTTGTATAGTTCCAGACATACCATAGTATATCGCTCTGGAGTCTGCGTAGCTGGACATATGGGATTGGGATGGACAACGTCTGAAATAAATAGAGGAGCTTGGGGAGGATGACCATTTTAATGGACGCGATCCGTCCCAGGAGGGAAATATGATGTGCCTTCCACTTTTGAAGGAGCGCTCTGATTGTCCGGTATAGAGGGGGGAAGTTGGCTTGGTAGAGGGAGCCGAAGGATGGGGTGAGGTGTACCCCCAGGTATTTAAGGGAAGACCCTTCCCATTTATAAGTGTAGCGGGGTGTTGCTTTAAATAGCCTCAGAGACTACCTTACCCAGTATGCAATGGGATACCCACAGTTTCTTTTGGACCCGGTGCAAGGTCTGCTGGGGTTGGACTATATAAGGAGGGGTGGAGCAAGCGGGGGTCTCTTTGGACATCGCCCGTCTAGCGAGTGGAACTCCGTGCTGTGTCTGCTGTCCGAGAGCCAGGCACTGTGGATCCAAAGAGCCTTCTACCCCTCACGGAAGAATCCCTGAGACGTCTCAAGTATCTACCTTCCAAGACTCGTCTGAAGAATCGGAGACCCCGGGCATCGTAAGACTGTGTGTGGGACACAGAGGTGGAAGTCGGCCGCATGGACTGGTTCGGTTGGGTGAGAGAGCACTTGCTCGAAGATTTCTTAAGTTACTCTTTAGGCCCAGTGTCTTTCGTTTAGGGCCCATCGTTATCGAGTTTGAGCTGCTCATCAGAGGGACATTGTGCCGTGCAGCCTTAGTTGAATCCTTTGCCTCATATTCAGCAGCTAATTGTTTTACACCATGTGGATTACAAATAACCTACAAAGTGCACCACCATTGCTAGTGAAGATCCTTCTCTACAAAACATTGTGAACTAAGTAGTCAGGCCTGACTGTCTAGAGTAGAGACATTTCTGGGCGCCATCTTGCCCACGAGGGGGAAGCTTGCAAGCGGGGTTTATTAATTGATGTGCATAGGATTGCAGGGATTGTTTACATGTTTTATATGGTGACTAAATCTTATTGCAGGGCTCTGCATTAATAGATGTACCACTGCTTAATCTAATCTTTTATTTCACTCAGTAAACACATTAATGATTAAGCAGACATTCTGTGTTGTGTGATTACTGTACATGTTATCCACAGTACCCATAGCCCATAGCCTACGGGTCTCACAATCCTTTTGTCTCACTAGCTGTGCCAGGGGAGGGTAGAGCCAGTTACTGGGGGTTGACGGGAGAGTGTTGCAGGCCCGAAAATAATACCAGCAGCCCTCTTAACTGGGGGTATTGCTACATAAGGAAAATTCAACTGCAGGTGACGAACCTCATCCACCGGGATGTTGACTGGAAGGGCCATGGACTTCGACGCATTGGTTTTTATACCCCGAGAGCATCCCGTATTTATCCAATTCGGTGTGGCGGTTGGGTAGGGATATCCTTGGCTGAGTCAGGGTGAGAATGATGTCGCTGCATATTATTTTATATACGTATACTGTGATTCTGTACTTGCCAAATATGCTGCAGAAATATCCCTCCACTGGCTGCAACCATTTTAACTGTGGGCAGCTATAGCTGCTGCATGTTCACTTCCTGGATGTACACAGACACAGAGGCACACCTCCAGCTCTGCAGCTCTCATTGGAACTTATGACTCATCCCCCCTCCCTTCCTGGCAAACTCTAACGAGAGTAAGAGAGAGAGAGAGAGAGCTGTGCATGATGTCATAAGCCTAGGCTTTTTACCAGACAAGAAACCGGAAGTGGGCTGTATAAGGTATTTACTGGCAGAAAAAAAATGTTTTACTATTCAAAGTTAAAACAACAAGGGCAGAAGATTTAATAGATGAAAAGTTGAAAAAAATTACTGAAGGTCCACTTTAATATTAATACTAATTTCTCAAACCATTATTACATGCATCACTATAATGTAGATTATTTTCCAGATACATTCAAATAGTTACTTGTGCCTAACAAAATATAACAATGTGCTTTTTTTTTTCTTTTAGTCTGCACGTATGGCCATGGATGCTAAAACAGAAACCGCACATCTGGTCCCAACAGAAAACTAAGTTGACACACTGGCTTGAAATAACTGCATTTTGATGGATAATGAAATTTGAAGAAATACATTGTACATAAAAATCTTAATGTTAATATATTTGTCTTTTGATGATGGTTTTGTTATACATAAATGTAATTGCATTCAAACTGTAGTACTATTATTTTCTTGAGGTAAAACTCTGAAAAATATTGCACCCAAAAGTGTAACTTTTGCTTATACACTCCTCCCCCCCCATTGGCACCTTTCAGGGATGGGGGGGGGGGGGGGGACCTGTCAAAAACAGGCTGCAGTTAGGCCCCCCTCCTCCTTCCCCTGCCACCGGGCAAATTAGAAAGGCTTCACTGCCGAGTTCCCTTACCAGGAATGGCAGTGGCAGCACCAGGGAGTCGATCAGAAGATCGGCTGGGGTCCTGACATTGCGGGCTAAAAAGTGTATGGGGACCTGGGTACTGTGTATAGAAAATAATACCGCGCTACTAAACAAATCCAAGTGTGAGGGTCATCTGCTACAAAGCACTGAAAGGTAAATTTCCGTGTGCCTTAAAGTGAATTTGGTATATGGGAGAAGTGCTGAGCTGATGTGTATAGTGTGCTGTGTTTCTGTGCTAGACCTCTATATTTGTTTTATATACCATCCATAAGTTATTGCTGAGGTAACGTGCACATAAACATACAAAGAAATACTTGCATTAATAAATTACTAATTTACCAACAAATGGTGATAAAGTGCAAAAGGTGCAAATAATCTGTGACACAATAAATAAATAAAATAAGACAGATAAAATTAATATATAATATAAAGTGCAAGTGTCTATGATGGTACTAAGCAGTACCTATCTAATATGGTGCAAATGTGCAAAAGTTATGTTACTAAGCAGTAACAATAAAGTCCTTGATGGGTCCAGTAAAATGACTGTCCTTCTTAAAGGTGAAAAAAGGAAAAAATAAGTGATATTGGTCGTGCTACAAATAACAGATATAATCCGGGGGTGGGGAAAAAATCCCTGATTGACGTGCTGTGATTGGTGCTGGGTGATGGGTGATACAGATAGCTTCGTGCTTTTCACACTGTGGCTCCTTAAGCTTATGGGTGGCCCCTTACCTCACTGCTGTGAGGTTACAGCATTTGTGTATAATAGGGCCTTTTATCCGACCTCCTCCTGTTCGAACGATCCTTATACAGCCTGGGTTGGGGTCCTGCCTGGTTCTATATAGGGTGTTGGAGGGAGGGGGGATCTCGATTCCTCTAGAGGCTCCACAGGTTGGTAGGCATATAATAATGGGGAAGAGCGAAAGAATCCCAAATAGTGTGATATTGTTTTTTGTAAAAAAACATTTATTCACATAATAAAAAGTACTCACATTTAAAATTTCAGAGCAGTGTACATCAGATACGAGCGCCGAGCTCGTCCGCGTCACCTCCGGTGCTTGCACTTCCCTACGCGTGTCGTTACTGGTCACGTGACTTCATCAGGGGATAAGGAACAAGCTATGGAGATGTCTTTTATATCGCTGTTGTAATTGCATTGCGGCGGCCATTTTCCCGGAGAAAGATCACAGGAAGTCTATGGCAGCCATTTTCTTGTGGATTTGTTTACTACTATGGGCGCCGCCATTTTCTTGGTTTGGTATAAAAGATATGCAAGGATAAAACTCAAAGGGTAGTAACAACCTTTGTTATATACACGGTGGAACGAAACTGATGTCTGGCTAAAATTATTAAAATAATATAAAAAAAACACAATGTAGAGCATAAAGGACCTGATTGATTAAAATATGAGCTAAAAAATTGTTTGAAATAAGAGAAATGAAATAGTCCCAGTACCGGAAGTGGCGCGGACGGAAAAAATTGGCATATTTTATAAAACAAATAAATACAGACAAGAAATATTGTTGATCAAATTGTGTGTAGACAGAGAGGATTAAGAACCTATTAAAGTAGGCTATATGATGCAGGTAATAAAAATTATTATATTCCAGGTGGTAAAAAAGGGGGGGGGGGGGTCGGGGGGCGGTAAAAACTGCAATTGTAAGTTGATTCAAAAAATGACTGAGAGTCAGTTAAATATAATGCAAATAATATAAAAGGAGAAGGGAGGGCGGTAAAAGGAGGAAAAAAATGAGGGCGGTAAAATTACGGATTATCAAATTATTTAAAAATCACTCAAAAAACTATTTAAATCAAATTCTACATTAAGCCCCCTGGGTACAAAAGTATCTAAAAGGAATATCCATTTGGATTCCATTTGACTGAGTGTTCTTACTTTGTGTCCCCCTCTCCAGTGTTTCTTGTAAGGTTCAAGTCCCCAAAATTTTAGATGTGTTGAGTCTTTGTTATGGTGTAACAGGAAGTGTTTGGACACGTTGTGCTTGTCAAAACCATTTTGAATGTTTTGTACGTGTTCTTTTATTCTAATTCTTAACAGTCTTTTTGTGCGTCCTACGTACTGCAATCCGCAGCTACACTCAAGCATGTATACAGCCCCCTCTGTGTTGCAGCATACGAATTCTTTTATATCGTATGTACTTCCTGTGCTATTTGCAGTAAACTTAAATTTTTTCTCGTTAGGTTTCTTCGTTCTTGTGCAGGCATAACAACGTTTGCACGGAAAGAACCCTTTTCCTGTAAAAAAAAGTGAAGCTTTTGTTTGGATGGTCTGGTATGTTTTTTATGAGTTTGTCCCGAAGGGTTAAGGCTCTTCTATATATGAAGTTTGGATTCTTTGGTAATATTTCATATAGTTGGGTGTCTGTTAGTAGAACGCTCCAATGTTTTTTTATGATTTGTTCCACTTTTTTGTACTGTGTGTTGTAATCCAGGATGATGGGAACTCTATCCATAGTCTGCTCTGGTTTATTCTTTTCTTTTAATAAGTCACCCTGGTTCATTTCTGCCACTGTTTTTATGTTTTCTTCAATTGCTTTGGCATTATAACCCTTCTTGATAAATCTCTTTTCTATGTGATTTGCCTGGACTTCAAATATATCTGTTTGTGTACAATTACGTCTTAATCTCATTAGTTGTCCTTTTGGTATGTTGCACAGCCAGTTTTTATGGTGGCAGCTTTCGATGGGTAGGTAGCTGTTTCTATCTACTTTTTTGAAGTGCGTTTTTGTTGAAATGACTTGGTTTTCTTGTATGATTTCCAGGTCTAAAAATGTAATGGTCTTCTCACTGATGTCCCAGGTTAGTTTTATATTTCTATCATTTTGGTTAAGATATTCTAGAAAGAGTACTAATCCTTGTTTTTCCCCTTTCCATAAAATAAAAATATCATCAATGTAGCGTCTAAAGATGATTAGTTCGTTAGGGATCTCTGAGAACACCATTTCTTCTTCCCATTTTGCCATAATAAGGCCTGCAACACTTGGGGCAAATTTAGCTCCCATTGCTACTCCTGTGCGTTGGAAGTAGTAGTCTCTATTGTACCAGAAGTAGTTGTTTTTAAGGCAGAAATCTAGACCTTTCACTAGATATTTTCGTTGTACACATGGTAGACTAGTATGCTTTCTAAGTCCCCATTTTACAGCCTCACATGCTCTGTGGTGTGGGATGATTGTATAAAGAGACGAGACATCTGCTGTAGCCATTATCCAAGGTTTATCTGTTGTTGGGATGTTTTCCAAAATTTGTAACATTTCTTTCGTGTCCCTTAGGTAGGCCCGGGTTGCTTGTACTGCCGGTTGCAGATAATGGTCAATATATTGCCCCATTCTAGTTGTTAGGGAATCTATCCCATTTACTATAGGTCTAAAAGGTGGCTTGGTACTATCTTTATGTATTTTTGGTATACAATATATTACTGGAGTGCGACATGATTCGGGAATTAGATACTTTGCTTCTTTTTTATTTAGCATTTCCTTTTTCAAGCCCAGATGCACTACTTGTTCTAAAGCCTTTCTACATTTAAACATTGGATTGCCCAAAAGTTTGGAATAAGTATTTTCATCTTGAAGTAATGCGTTCATATTTTCTTGATATTGGTCCTTCGTGAAAATTACTATGCCTCCTCCCTTGTCCGCCGGTCGGATTACCAGATCCTTTCTTTTTGTTAGTTGATTTATGCCACTCTTGATGTGTCTTGGTTCTTCCTTTTTGTGTACTTTTAAATCCATTAGATCTTTTACAACTAACTTTTTGAAGACTTCTATATATTTATTATTTTTCACTGGAGGGTTGAATGTTGACTTGTTTCTCAAGTTACTGTGAATGATGTCTTCTTCATGTGTTCTTGATTTAGGTTTGGCTGTATTACTTGCAACATATTTTTTGATGTTCAGTTTTCTTATATACTTCTGGATTCCAATATAAGTGTGGAATTTGTCCAGGTTTTTTGTAGGGGCGTATTTTAATCCTTTATCAAGGACTCCTATTTCTTCATGGGTTAATGGTTTTCCACTGAGATTGAAAATGCCTTCTCCTTTTATTCCCCTCCTCTTTTTCTTTTGTTCTCTCTTTCCTGATCTACATCCTCTTTTTGTTCCGGACTTCTTCTTCCATTTTCTGTTTCCTCCAGATTTCTCGGAGGATGATGATCCCGACCTTTCTCTAAAAAAGACCTGCTATAATCTGTATGGTATGCCTCTTGTCTGTATTCGTCTTGATAATTTCTGAGCGGTGCGTAATAATTGTATGTTGGTATTGGGCTCCGTTCATTTTGTCTGTATGAACCTTGGGTTGGGGGGCCTCTTCTTTCTCCATATCCATAATCTTGGTATGGGCTTCTTCCTCTCTGTCTCTGTTGTTCATATGGTGGTCCTCTCTGTTCGTAGTAGCCTCCTCTGTTGTTCCCATGGTCTTGTGGGTATCCTCTATTGTCGTATTGTGGTTTCTGCCAATTATTGTATCCATAATACGGTTTTTTATTATTTTTCCAATGTGGTTTCTTCCAACCACCATTTTGTGGAGTTCTGTTGTTGGGTGGTCTTCTATCCCCTCTATATGGGGTATTGTGTTGTTGATTTCCATTTCCTTTGTTGTTTCTAGGGGCTCTTGGTGAGTCTGCCCTAGATCTTGGATTTTGGTGTGCTCTGTTTGGTGTGTTGTGACTCTGGTTTGGGTTTGTTTGTTGTGGTTGCATGCGAACCATTTTTTCTGGCGTTGAATATGTTGATATTGGGTCAGTTCGTCCAATCTGGCTTTGCCATTTAAATGTCTGATCATTTCTAAAGTCGTTAATATCTCTTGTATATTTTTTGCTTTTTCTTTGTTGTACCTCTTTGTCTTTCTTTGTCAGATCTCTGTTTAATTGTGTTGTGAGTGTGGTGAATTCTGTTGTGTCTTTGTATTTATCTAGTTCTTCCTTCACTTCTGATATTGTTTGGTCAATCTTTTTCATTTTTATCTGCTTTCTTTTTAGTAGAAATGTCAGGGAGGGCGTGGCCTGAGCGGAGACCGAGATGGACGCCTAACCTGAGAGCTCCTGTGCGACCGGGCTGATTTATCACCTTGAACGGGAGCCTACCGTCCTAAGATTGCTATGCACAGAGCCACAAGGAGCTCGTCCACCTCTCGCACCTTCAAGGACTCTCAGACCCACTCGGGGAGGAATATACCGGACATATTCCGGTCCCAAAAGACACAGGCCTCTGCGCCATTGCGGATCCTCGCGCCAGCGCAGGCCCAAGCCGCGGCCTTGCCTGACAGACCGCCTTCAGCCAATATGCCGGGTACTTCCTCTCCCAGCTCCAGCGGGGCTCTCACCTCCAGCCTATTCGACTTGGAGAAAGTTGCGACGGACATCAAAAACACGGTCACTGCTGCCATAGCAGACCTGAAGGCCGAAATGCTCGCGGTCGCCCACCGAGTGGAGAACGTGGAGCAGACGACCCAGACGCACGCGGCGGCCATTCGCCAGGTACAGTCGGCATATGACTCCCAACTTGCCCAAGTTTTTGAGCTCCACAGACATGTGGAAGACCTGGATAACCGGGGAAGGAGGCACAATGTTAGGGTACGGGGGGTCCCCGAATCCGTAGACCCCACCGCCATACAGCAAACCGTCAGCGCTATCTTTAATGACCTGATTGAGCGCCCTGCGGACTCCCCCATTGATATGGAAAGGGCCCACCGCGCCCTCCGCCCCATACCCCGAGATAACGAACCCCCCAGAGACATTATATGTTGTATAGTTAACTTCCCCCTTAAGGAAGAGATTCTCCGCAAGGCGAGGGAAAGGGGACGTATTCTTTATAATGGCGCGGAGGTGAAACTGTTCCAGGACCTCTCACAGATTACCCTTCAAAACAGGAGGGCACTACGACCACTGTTAGATGCTCTGCGTGCGAGAAACATCCAGTACCGCTGGAAATTCCCGTTTGGCCTGTCTGCATCTGCGAGGGGGCGCTCTGCCCTGCTTCGCACACCGGAGGATCTTCAGGCGTTCTGTGATCAACTGGACCTGCCCGCCTTGGAACTACCGGATTGGTATGCGCTTTACTTCCCAGCGGAACCCTGGCTTCCTGTTTCGCTCCACCCGTCACCGAAAGCTGCACGCCAGAGACCGCGTCACCGTAGACCTGGACCGATGTCACCGAATGCTCGTTCCTCACGCCGGGATCTGCAACAACATAGCCCCTCACCACCGCGTATGTGATGCGAGAAACCTATTGACTAATTGTCCGCTGGACAGACTGAGACCTGCAGCCCGTGAGTATGCCTCCCCCCCCCCGATATGTGTAAGCGTTATTCACTGAACTCTCACTCTCCCAGAGACCCCTCAGACCCTCCCAATGGCCCTCACGGCGACCTTCTTTCCCTATTTGGGACTCCATACAACGCTTCTCCGTCGGGAGTCACCCAATAGCTCCACAACCTGTAACCCAGCGGACGGCCTAGGGCCTGCCTTATTCAGGTGGCGGATGTGGAAAGTGCGTATCCCCGAAAAAGCTACCTACGCCTTTTTACCCCAGAGCACTTAGTTCCTCGTACACGTCCGGATCCCCCAAAGCTGGGAGGTTGCACTTAAAGTTGAAACTCTCTGTCCTCCGGAAGATATGGACGCCCCCACGACATGTCCCCGTCCTGGGAGAGGCTCCCTATGAGTGCCCAGGAGTAGGCCTGGGTTTCTGTCATTGGCCCCTACCCACACAGCTACGGAGACCCTTTCCTAGAAGGTATAAGGATCTCTCTGCAATTCGGGCCCGACCAGACTTCCCCCCTTTTTGGAAACGGGTGGACTGAACTCTATATTGCCCGAAACCTCGGCCTGCAACACGAACACATCATCCCCCCCTGGGACATTTCTTTCACGGATGACGATCCTAAACTCCTGCAGGCAATGTATCCGCAATCTATGTTTTATTTTTATTCCCCCAAATATTACTTTATTTTGTCTCTCATTAACATTACCAGTGCTATTATATGTCCCTTATTCGCTCGTGTTTTCCCTTGACCCCCGGTTATCCATATACGGTCTGCCGGGCGTCGGTCGGGCGGGGGGGATTTTGGGGGATGCCAAAGACCACTAAGTTCCGGGAGCCCCACCCCTCCCTGACGCGAAGGCACTCTGGACTCTCCCTCCCCCACCTCTCCCCTTCTCCTCCCCTCACCCCTCCCCTTCTCCCCTCCCCACTCCTTCCCCCCTTCCCCCCGTTTCTTCCCCCCTCCCCCCCACTTCCCCCCCCTCCCTCACTCCCTTAGTTCTCTCCTCCCTACCCCCCCTCCTCTCTCCCCACATCACTTCCCCTCCCTTCCCTTTTTTCCCTTTTTTCCCACCCCCTCCCCTTCTCTCCTTCCCCCCCCCCTCCTCACCCCCTCTCCCCTCCCCCCGTTCCTCTTCTCCCGACCCCCCCTCGCCTCTTCTCCCCCTCCCCCTAATCTCCTCTTCTCCCCCTCCACCTCTATCCTCCTAGCCATCCCTTCCCCCTCTTTCCCCTCTCCTCCCCCCTCTTCCCCTCTTCCTGTCCCCACTCCCCCCAACCTGCCCCTTCCCCCGCCTCATCCCCTTGTCCCTCATTCTCCTTCCCCCCCTCCCTCCCATACCTCCCCCTCCCATTCCTCCCTCCCCTCCCGTCCTTGTACCCGTTGCCCTACCCCTTCCCCCCTACTCCCCCCCCCTCCCCCTCACCATAGAGTGGCTTAACGTAAGTCTTTGAAGAGGGTATCCTCTCCCCAGCATACCTCACGGGCTGTGGATTTCTCAGTTGAGTTCTCCTGAATACACTTTAAAAGGTTTACTTTCTAAATAATATGGCTCGGTTATATTGATTTCAGCACTACGAGCTGGAGAAGGTTATATGTGTTATGTTATGTTGATTTGTGTATTGTTCCTATGCACTTGATACTTGAACTTTCTGTAGCTTGTTCCTTATGGTAGGCTCCCCGCTACGCTTCTTGGGCTCTCGCTGTAAGCGGGATCCCTCATCCGCTCCACTTTGACCCCCGGTCCATAGCTAGGCTGTGGTTACCGCTCACACTACTACCCCCACACAGCGGTCTCACTGGGACGTAGCTGACACTCCAGATTTCCTCTTGACTCCTACAGGTGGATAGCCTAGCTAAGTCCACCTCTGTTTTTTCTTTCTCCTCTCCCATATTTATCCCCTTACATTTAGCTCTCATATCCCCCCCCCCCTTTTTTTTTTTTTTTTTTTTTCTGCTCTGATCCTCCTGATTCTCCCTACCCCCAACTCTTCCTGATTTTCTCACCCGTGTGTCCTCTCTCCTTACCCTTCTTCCCCTTCTGTGTGTCCTCTTCCCTTCTTTCCCTTCCCCTAGGGGAGTGACCCTCACATTCATCCTCTATAGGAAGATCCTAACCTACTCGACAACCAGACACTCATTTTCACCTCTCCTTAACTCTTCATAATGCAGAACCCCCCTAAGACTAATATCCCACTGACTCTGAAGTGTGTTTCATTGAACACAAAAGGCCTGAATGCACCTGAAAAAAGGTCACAAGTATTAGCTTCGCTCACCAAACATAAGGCTCACTTTATCTTCCTACAGGAGACGCACTTCCGATCTGATGCTATCCCCAAACTGACTAATCACATATATCGCTCTGCCCTACACGCCACTAATCCGGTGGCCAAATCTAAGGAAGTTTCGATCCTTATTTCAAAACACGCCAACTTCCTCCTGACTGACTCCCTAGTGGATCCTGAAGGCAGATTCATTTTTATTAGGGGAACATATGCAACTAAGCCTATTACACTGGCTAACATATATTGCCCTAATGAACATCAGGTCTCCTTCTTCCGCAAGACATGTGCCCTTCTGTCCTCATTCCAGAGCGGCCTGGTCCTCCTGGGAGGCGACATTAATGTGCCCTTGAACCCCCTCCTAGATACCTCCACTGCCACGACATCTCTGCCCTATAAGGCATTACGCCAAATTAAAGAACAATTACAAACCTTGACCCTTCATGACACTTGGCGCACCCTCTATCCTTCAACCAAAGACTACACCTACTTTTCGGCCCCCCACCAGAAATACTCCAGAATCGATTTTTTTTTTCTATCCCAGACCAACCTCTCCGCCCTCCAACATGCCTCCATTGAACCGATGTTCTTATCGGATCACCATCCCATCACAGTTACACTATCGTTCCCGGAAACGTACCCCAAGACTAAAGTATGGCGGTTCAACCCTTCCTGCTTGACGGATCCAACCTCATTGGAACGGATCCGCTCATGCATCAAGATTTATTTTCAGGAGAATGCTAACCCTGACATTTCTCCAATATCCATATGGGAAGCCCACAAATGTGTGGTAAGGGGAGAACTGCTTGCCCTGAATGCACAGGCCAAAAAAGCTTATCAGGAGAAGGTGAATGCTCTTATCAAAAGGATTAGAGCACTAGAGCTGTCCCACAAACAAACGCAAGCCCAGAACACCCTTCAGGAACTAACTCAGTTCCGCACACTCCTTACAGACGAATTGGGTAAACGCACGAGAAGACGCTATATTCTTGGCCAGAGGGTCTTTTATGAACATGGCAATAAGAGTGGGCGCCTTTTAGCGCGGTCAGTCCAGAAGGCCAAACTCTCGTCCACCGTACATGCCTTACGCGATCCCCAGGGCACCCTCCTGGCCAAGAGTGAGGACATCGCGAAAGAATTCGAGTCTTTCTACCGAAAGCTCTATAACCTTCGCCCTGCCCTGCCACCCCGAGCATTGGGGGAGACACGTCAAACGCTCATCGCGGACTTTCTCGCTCAATATGGCCCTAAACCCCTTTCCTCCCAACAAGCACAATCCTTAGAGGGTCAATTCTCGACAGGAGAGCTGGAGATAGCCCTGAAACAAATGAAGCTGGGCAAAAGCCCGGGCCCGGATGGGTACACCCTCCAGTACTATAAGTCATTTGCAGACATCCTTGCCCCCAATCTTTTACAGACGTTTAATGCCCTGGCCAATCCGCAAGACCGACCAAATAGACTATTAGAGGCACACATCACGGTAATCCCTAAGGAAGGGAAGGATGCCCTCCAGGTGGCGAATTATAGGCCGATCTCACTCCTTAATGTCGATATAAAAATTTATGCCAAGATTCTTGCCAACAGGTTAATACCTCTAATCCCCGGCCTTATCTCCAATGATCAAGTGGGTTTTGTCCCGGGCAGGGAGGCGCGGGACAATACCATACGAACCCTCAACCTACATCACTGGCTCACCTCAACTAAAACACCAGGCTTTTTGCTTTCCCTTGATGCGGAGAGAGCGTTTGACAGAGTGGCCTGGGACTACATGCGAGAGGTCCTAAAAGGTGTGGGCCTGGAGGACCGCATGCTCATCTCCATAATGGCATTATACTCGAACCCCACGGCGGCGGTGAGAGTTAACGGCCACCTGTCGAACGTCTTCTCCATCAGCAATGGCACTCGCCAGGGGTGTCCCCTCTCCCCCCTGATCTACATTCTCTCCTTAGAACCCCTCTTAAACAAACTTAGAGAAAACACAGACATTAGGGGTTTGATGGTCAAAGGCAAAGACTTTAAAGTGGCCGCCTTCGCGGATGATATCTTGCTCTCTCTCACATCCCCGCGAACCTCCCTCCCATCTCTCCTACATGACCTGGAAGCCTTTGGTACAATTTCAAACCTAAAAATTAACTACACAAAGTCCCACGCCCTGAATATCACCCTCCCACCACAGGAAGTTCTTCATTGCCAGGAATCTCTCCCATTTCATTGGGAAAAGACTGCGATCTCCTATCTTGGGATTCGGATCCCACCCTGCCTTAAAGATTTGTATGCCCTTAACTTCCACCCTGCCCTGAAAAACGCCCAAGACCACTTCTTGGAGTGGTCCTCACTGAATGTCTCGTGGTTTGGCCGAGCGGCGCTGATCAAAATGATTGTCCTGCCACGTATATTATACTTGATCCAAACCATCCCGATGCATATACCCGCAGGATTCTTTTCCTCTTATCGGAAGGCCTGCTCGGCATTTCTATGGAAAGGTTCCCCCCCTAGAATCAAATACGCCAGACTCACCTTGCCCAAGCCTAAAGGGGGTATTGCTCTCCCAGACCTGTATAAATACTATGTGGCGTGTCACCTTACGAGAATCGCGGATTGGTCCATCCACTCCCTTGACAAGGTCTGGACTGCTATCGAAGACTCTTTCTCACCCATTCCGCTACATCTTCTCCCATGGCTATCCCCGAAACAATGGCCACAGCCTCTGACCTCACATCCTTTCATCCACACTTCCTTAACGCTTTTTAGGTGGTCCCCCTCCAGAGGTTCCCTCTCACCCACCCCGGGCCCGCTGACTACGCTGAGAGGGAATCCCGACTTTATCCCAGGCGAGTCTTCTACGTTCCTCAAACAAGAATGGCCGTATCAGGACATCCTTGCTTTACAGTTTTACACTGACGGTAAGCTCGCTTCGATAGAGGACCTCAGGCTCATTTCCAACACCTCTACCTTCCCCTTTTGGACATACAGACAAATTTGTCACTTTCTATCCACACATGCAGCTCAGGGCAGTTGGACAAGACCACTTACCCCCTTTGAAACCCTCTGCTATCGTAGAACCCCCCAACGGCACCTTATTTCCCTGCTCTATGCTTTACTCTTAGAACCTACTGATTCCACCCTTTCGCCATCGCAGGCCTCGTGGAACAGAGATCTACCTACCCCCCTGACACCAGTTGAATGGACGAGAATTCACGAATACGCACACAGGGGGTCATTGAACGTAGCCATCCAGGAGAATGGGTATAAAGTGCTCACTAGATGGTATAGGACCCCAGCTCTCCTTCATAAGTTTGCTCCTTCAACCTCCAATATATGCTGGAGATGCAATACAGAGGTGGGTTCCATGATACATATTTGGTGGGAATGCTCACACATCCAACCCTTTTGGAGGGAAGTACACAGATGCATCGCCTCCATCACCACTTACACCTTGGACTTCACACCAGCACAATTCCTCCTGCATCACACTTCTCTCTCGAGGAAGGACTATTTCAAATCCCTAGCCATGCACATGGTGAATGCTGCCAGGCTGTGCATTCCCAAACACTGGCGCTCCTGTCATATACCGTCACTTAAAGAATGGTTTATGACCATCTCTAGAATTTGCGACATGGAAGAGCTGATCCACATCTCTCAAGAGAGACT
The DNA here is from genome assembly GCA_029206835.1 of Rana muscosa. Taxonomy (NCBI): domain Eukaryota; kingdom Metazoa; phylum Chordata; class Amphibia; order Anura; family Ranidae; genus Rana; species Rana muscosa. The sequence continues at coordinate 240,699,899 of CM055119.1, forward strand.
GGAGAATTTCTCGACTACCTGGTCCTGTTGGTCACACATCAAAACTACAGCTGAATACAAACAGCATGTTCCCTCGGATTAGAGTCTGTACTCTGAGGGGCTCTTTATCCCCCTCTTTCATACGGAGGTTCAAGCGAGTGGTCACTCCCCTCATCCTCATCCTCACCCCCATCCTCAACCCCACCCCACCTCTTCCCCCCATTTTCGCTGTTGTCCCTTGTGCTCTGATCCATCCCCTCTTTGTCCATCATACCATCATTTCGCGGCACGTCCCATCTTAGACGTCTGGGCACTATGCTATCCTTTAAATATCTTTCAAAGGTGATTGTGTCCCACCAAATGCTTATTTTTTTTCTCCATATTTTGTCCTAATTTACGCATAAGACCTTCCAAGTTGTCATTTTTTGTGTTAATAGGGTTATCAGCATTAAAAATTTCATCTAAATTAATCTGTCTTTTATCAAGAAATTAAAAAACTTCCATAGTGGCTGCGGAATTGGTAAGAAAAAAGAAGGAAAAATGTGTATAGAAAATAATACCGCGCTACTAAACAAATCCAAGTGTGAGGGTCATCTGCTACAAAGCACTGAAAGGTAAATTTCCGTGTGCCTTAAAGTGAATTTGGTATATGGGAGAAGTGCTGAGCTGATGTGTATAGTGTGCTGTGTTTCTGTGCTAGACCTCTATATTTGTTTTATATACCATCCATAAGTTATTGCTGAGGTAACGTGCACATAAACATACAAAGAAATACTTGCATTAATAAATTACTAATTTACCAACAAATGGTGATAAAGTGCAAAAGGTGCAAATAATCTGTGACACAATAAATAAATAAAATAAGACAGATAAAATTTATATATAATATAAAGTGCAAGTGTCTATGATGGTACTAAGCAGTACCTATCTATTATGGTGCAAATGTGCAAAAGTTATGTTACTAAGCAGTAACAATAAAGTCCTTGATGGGTCCAGTAAAATGACTGTCCTTCTTAAAGGTGAAAAAAGGAAAAAATAAGTGATATTGGTTGTGCTACAAATAACAGATATAATCCGGGGGTGGGGAAAAAATCCCTGATTGACGTGCTGTGATTGGTGCTGGGTGATGGGTGATACAGATAGCTTCGTGCTTTTCACACTGTGGCTCCTTAAGCTTATGGGTGGCCCCTTACCTCACTGCTGTGAGGTTACAGCATTTGTGTATAATAGGGCCTTTTATCCGACCTCCTCCTGTTCGAACGATCCTTATACAGCCTGGGTTGGGGTCCTGCCTGGTTCTATGTAGGGTGTTGGAGGGAGGGGGGATCTCGATTCCTCTAGAGGCTCCACAGGTTGGTAGGCATATTATAATAGGGAAGAGCGAAGGAATCCCAAATAGTGTGATATTGTTTTTTGTAAAAAAACATTTATTCACATAATAAAAAGTACTCACATTTAAAATTTCAGAGCAGTTTACATCAGATACGAGCGCCGAGCTCGTCCGCGTCACCTCCGGTGCTTGCACTTCCCTACGCGTGTCGTCACTGGTCACGTGACTTCATCAGGGGATAAGGAACAAGCTATGGAGATGTCTTTTATATCGCTGTTGTAATTGCATTGCGGCTTTTTCGATCGTTCGCCGAAGATCAAACGTTATGGGCCGTTCGCGCCAAATTCGAGTGACGCGAACGGCCCACAATACACTGCACCATCGCAGTGCAATCCCGGCGATGTGATTGGCCAAGCATGCACTGTGACCCCGCATGCTTGGCCAATCACAGCGTCGGCAGCGAGGAGAGCCATAATTGACCACAGGCAGGATGCCTGTGGCCAATCATAGCTCAGGGAGGTTTAGTACACGCCCCACACTATAAAAGGCCGCCAGTGCGGCGGCCTTTTGCAGTGTGTTCTGGCGTGCAGGGAAAGAGATACATAGGCAGGGACAGTGTGTTCTATGGTCTATTCTTTTCTCAGGCATCTGCAGGAGTTAGTGGGTGTTGTGTGCCTCCAGCACAGTATACACCTGGATCTACACTTTATTGCTGTTCTCTAAGCTAGATAGGCAGGCAAGGAAAGAGATACATAGGCAGGGACAGTGTGTTCTATGTTCTATTCTTTTCTCAGGCATCTGCAGGAGTTAGTGGGTGTTGTGTGCCCCCAGCACAGTATACACCTGTATATATCTGTCAATGCTGTTCTCTAATACAGGCATCTGCAGGAGTTAGTGGCACGGTATACACCTGTATATACCCGTCATTGCTGTTCTATAATACAGGCATCTGCAGGAGTTAGTGGCACAGTGTACACCTGTATATACCCGTCATTGCTGTTCTCTAATACAGGCATCTGCAGGAGTTAGTGGCACAGTATACACCTGTATATACCCGTCATTGCTGTTCTCTAATAAAGGCATCTGCTGGAGTTAGTGGGTGTTGTGTGCCTCCAGCACAATATACACTACCCAATTGCTGGTTTTCCCATCTCCCTGCAGGCCATTACTATGTCTGGAAGGCCAACAAAGAGAGGCAGACAGTCACAAGCCAATAAGAGGGCAAGCAGGCTCTGTGTCTGGGGGCAACAGTGCTGGTCGTGGACACGGTGCATCGTCATCAGCAAATGGCCATGGGACACGCTTGTCCTTATTTTCAGCAGCTGGACGTGTTGAGCCGCATCATGCCGAAGACTTGGTAGAGTGGATGACCAAGCCCTCCTCATCCTCCTCATCCTCTCTCACCCAGGCTCAGGGTACTGGCAAAGCAGCTGCCAAAGCGTCCTCTTCCCTCGTATCAATGTCATCATCAGTCACTCCTTCCCTAGACCCACCATGTCCTCCTGAGGAGTCCCCCGAACTGTTTGAGCACAGTGTTGGGTACATGCTCCAGGAGGATGCCCAGCGTTTCGAATGGTCTGATGATGATACCCAGCTAGAGGAAGGCAGTAGCGTGAGCGCAGAGAGAGGGGATGCTCAAGCAGGACAGCAATCTGGCAGTCATGTTCCAACAAATGCAGCATACTGCCAGATTGGCTCCAGTGATGAGGAGGGAGGGGATGATGAGGTCACTGACTCCACGTGGGTGCCTGATAAGAGAGAGAGGAGGAGGAGGAGGATGAGGAGGAGGCACATCTCCAACGAGGCAGGATGCCCTCCGGGGGCCAGCGTAAGGGCAACACACCGACTGAATCACACCGCAGAGCTCCGCCTGTGCAGGGCGCTGCCTCTGCCCGTTATTCAAAAAGTTCTTTGGTGTGGGCCTTTTTTGAGTCGAGTGCATCAGATCGCACCGCTGCTCTTTGCAACATATGTCTGAAGCGTATCTCGCGTGGCCAAAACATCAGCCGCTTGGGCACCACTTGCTTGACTAGACATATGTTGACCTGCCATGCAGCTCGTTGGCAAGCATACCTTAAAGACCCACACCAAAGAACAAAGCGGACCTCTCCTTGCCCCTCATCAGCTGGGATCTCCAACCCCACTATACCTTCAGTCCTCTCTGAAACCTGCAATGAGAGGAATGAAGGTGTAGAATTAGGTGTGTCACAGCCAAGTACTTGCGGGCACTCTGCTAGCAGTACACCGACGTCCGATTGTAGCAGGCAAATTTCCCTGCCCCAGCTGCTGGACCGTCAAAAGAAGTTCACTCCCAGCCATCCACATGCCCAGCGGTTGAATGCTAGCTTGGCTAAATTGCTAGCAATTCAACTGCTGCCTTTTCAGTTGGTAGACTCGGCCCCCTTCCGTGAGTTTATGCAATGTGCGGTTCATCAGTGGCAGGTTCCCAAACGCCACTTTTTCTCACGGAAGGCGATGTGGAAGGCAATGTCCATGCCTCGCTGGATAGGGCGGTCAGCGGTAAGGTGCATATTACCGCTGACTCATGGTGCAGCAGGCATGGACAGGGACGTTACCTTTCTTTCATGACCCATTGGGTCACTCTATTGGCAGCTGGGAAGGATGCAGGACAAGGTGCAGTAGTGTTGGAGGTTGTTCCACCGCCACGCCTCCAAAATGCTACTACTGGTTGTGACACACCTCTCTCCTCCACCCCCTCCTCTTCTTCTTCCTCCATGGCCTCTTCCTGTGCTTTGTCCTCTGAACCAGCGGTGCTCCATAGGCATTCAAGGGGCTACGCAAGTACGCAGGCAAAAAGATGCCATGCCGTGCTTGCGCTGGTGTGTTTGGGGGACAGGAGCCACACTGGGGCAGAGGTTCTGTCAGCTCTGCAGGGGCAGGCTGAGAGGTGGTTGACGCCATGCTAGCTTAAGCCAGGAATGGTGGCTTGCGACAATGGCACCAACCTCCTTTCCGCCCTCCGACAGGGACAACTGACCCATGTACCCTGTGTGGCTCACGTCTTTAACCTGGTGGTGCAGCGGTTCTTGGGCAGGTACCCAGGCTTACAGGATGTCCTGAGGCAGGCCAGGAAAGTCTGTGTGCATTTCCGCAGATCATATAATGCCAGTGCTCGGCTGGCTGAGCTGCAAAAGGAGTTGAACCTGCCCAAGAACTGCCTTATATGTGACATGCCCACCAGGTGGAACTCAACGTTGGTCATGCTGCAGCGGCTTCACATGCAGCAGAGGGCCATCAATGAGTACCTGTGCGACTACGGCACCAGGACAGGGTCAGGGGAGCTCGGTTTTTTTTCCCCACATCAGTGGGGCATGATCAGGGATGCATGCACTGTCCTGGCACCATTTGAGGAGGCCACGAGGATGGTGAGCAGTGACAGTGCATGCATCAGTGACACTGTACCTCTTTTCCACCTGTTGGAGCATACACTGCATGGAATAATGGACAGGGCACTTGAGGCAGAACAGAGGCAGGAAGAGGAGGACTACCTTGCCTCTCAAGGCCCCTTTTACCCAGACAGTGTTCCTTGTGTCCCACCCATCACACAGGAAGAGGAGGAGGAGGATTGTGTCAGCATGGAGGTGGAGCATGGCACTCAGCATCAACAGCAGCAGTCTTTTAGGGATGATTTACAGTTCCAACAAACCCGTGGACTTGTACGTGGCTGGGAGGAGGTGGCTGCGGATCATGTCGTCCTTAGTGACCCAGAGGACTCCGGACCAAATGCCTCAGCTAACTTACGCTGCATGGCCTCCCTGATCCTGCAAAGTCTGCGGAAGGATCCTCGTATTCTTCGGATCAAGGAGAGGGACCATTACTGGCTGGCCACTCTCCTTGATCCACGGTACAAGGGTAAGGTTGCGGACCTTATCTTGCCGTCGCAGAGGGAGCAGAGGATGAGACAACTCCGGGAGGCCTTGCAGAAAGGTCTGTGCAACGCGTTCCCAGAGACTGGGAGGTTACAAACTCCTGGTCCAGGGCAACAAGTTGCTGAGGCTTCGGTCAGTAGCAGAAGGAGCGGTGGAGAAGGTGGCCGTCTGACTGATGCGTTCAGACAATTTTTTTAGTCCGCTGCCCCAAGGTATGATCGGCTCCAGCAACCATCGCCAGCGTCTGATATACCATATATACTCGAGTATAAGCCGACTCGAGTATAAGCCGAGGTACCTAATGTTGCCACAAAAAACTGGGAAAACTTACTTACTCGAGTATAAGCCGAGGGTCAACAATGCCTCAGTGTTCCCATCCTTACTGTTCCCATCCTTACTGTTCCCATCCTTACTGTTCCTATCCTCACTGTTCCCATCCTCACTGTTCCCTATCCTCACTGTTCCCATCCTCACTGTTCCCTATCCTCACTGTTCCCTATCCTCACTGTTCCCATCTTTACTGTTCCTATCCTCACTGTTCCCTAGCTCACTGTTCCCTAGCTCACTGTTTCCTATCCTCACTGTTTCCTATAAATTTTACATTGTAAATAGTACCTGTAAAGAAGTTGCAGCTGCGGCGTCCATCGTTCAAATTCCGCGGTTTCTTCCTGTTCCTTCCGTGATAGGCGATTCTCAGCAGACGCTCTCCGCCTATCACGAACATTCTCTCATCCTCAGTTTCCCAGCAGACACTGTGTTGGGTGTTCCGCCAATCACAGACTTCTGCTGGGAAACTGAGGATGAGAGACCGTTTGTGATAGGCGGAGAGTGTCTGATGAGAATCGCCTATCACGGAAGGAACAGGAAGAGACCGCGGAATTTGAACGATGGACGCCGCAGCCGTAACTTCTTTACAGGTACTATTTCCAATGTAAAAATTTCGCTGACTCGAGTATAAGCCGAGGGGGGGGGACTTTCAGCCCAAAAAAAAGGCTGAAAATCTCGGCTTATACTCGAGTATATACGGTACATGGTGCAGGAATACCTAGGGGCAAGGTCAGACTTGGACACCTTTCCCACCGAAAATCCTCTGGCTTACTGGGTCTTGAGGATGGATCACTGGCCAGAGCTTACACAGTATGCAATTGAGCTACTGGCCTGTCCTGCATCCAGCGTTCTTTCGGAATGCACATTCAGTGCTGCTGGAGGCTTTGACATGGATCACAGGGTGCGCCTGTCCACCGACTTGATTGATCGACTGCCGTTCATAAAGATGAACCAGTCTTGGATCACCACCAGCTACCAAGCACCTGAAGCTGATATAACAGAATAATTTATTTTCAAATGTCACATCCCTTCAAGACTGATGCTGATGCTGAGTGACTGTCCTGTTATGTTGACTGACTATCCTCCTCCTCCTCAATGATCCGATTCTTGATGATAGCTTGGATGAACTTTTTTGCTTCTGGGTGCCGCCACCAGTGGCTAAGGCCCAATTTTTCAGCCCCTGTTTAACAGGGGCATGTAATAACAATTTTTGATGCAATGCTTTGCAGCAGGGCTCATTCCTGCACTCCAACTAGAGTATCTGGGAGAGGTTGCAGTGTCGTGGCACCAGCACCAGTGCCTAAGGCCCAATTTTTCTGCCCCTGTTTAATAGGGGCGTGTAATTACAATTTTTGATGCAATACTTTGCAACAGGGCTCATTGCTGTGCTCCAAGTACAGTATCTGTGAGGGGTTGCAGTGTTGTGGCACCAGTGCCTAAGGCCCAATTTTTCTTCCCCTGTTCAACAGGGGCATGTAATTACAATTCTTGATCTAATAATTCACAGCAGGGCCCATTCCTGCGCCCACCAAGAGTAACTGTGAGGGCTTAAAGTGTTGTGGCAACACCACCACCACCACCAAAGGCCCAATTTTTCTGCCCCTCTTCAACAGGGGCATGCAATTACAATTCTTTTTTTTTTTTTTTTCCATTATTTTTTATTAGATATTTTTCAAAATACAAAGTAAAGTACAAAATAGTACTGAGAATACAAGGAGAACAAGAATACACCATAAGCAACAGGTGACCCAAACATACAATACGCATAGTAATGGGTTGGGTCAAACGGGGGTATAATAATACATGTAGACATGTGCAATTCGTTTCGTTCCGAATTCGTTTTTTAACGAATTTCGACAAATTCGTTAATTCGGAAATATCCGAATTAACGAAAACTAATTTAACGAATTTTAACGAATATTCGTAAATTCAAATTTACGAATGTACGAATTTACGAATATACGAATTTACCAATGCACGAATTTACGAATGTACAACTATCCGGAAATTCGTAAATTTGAATTTACGAATTTCCGAATATTCGTACATTCGTAAATTTGTACATTCGTACAATCGTAAATTAGTAAATTCGGAAATCTGAAATAATAATTAACTAATAACTTAACTATTACTAACTATTCAATTATAGGTATTGTAATTTCCTTTCAAATTTGGCTGTTAGTGAACTTACGAATTGTTTTCCGACATAATGAATGCCGTATCTAAACGAATGGAACGTAATGAATTAATAATAATAATAAATAACAATAATAATAATAAAAACGTTTTATTATTATTATTAATTTGTTCCGTTCCATTTGTTTAGATGCGGCATTTGTTATTTCAGGTTATGCGTAACTTCAGATAAATTTGTATTCGTTACGTTCGCTAACAGCCAAATTTGAAAGGAAATTACAACTATAATTTAATAGTTATTTTTTCAGATTTTCAAATTTTCGGGTTTTCGAAAATATCGAATTTCCAAATTTCCGAAATTACGAATGTATAAATTTACGAATGTACGAATTTACGAATGTATAAATTTACGAATGTACAAATTTACGAATGTACAAATTTACGAATGTACAAATTTACGAATGTATAAATTTACGAATGTACAAATTTACGAATTTATGAATTGCGATCATAACGAATGACCCGAAAAACGAAAAAAAAACAAAAAACGAATGAAACGAAAACGAAAACTAACAATTTTTTTGGCAGTGCACATGTCTAAATACATGAGTTGAGTGAGCACATATTATACCCTTGGGAGAGCGAGATAGTGTACTTCAGAGAAACAATAATAGTAACAAGAAAGGAAGGAAGGGATAAAATAAAATAAATAAAAAAAATAAAAAAAAGGGGGGGGGGGGAGGGGGGTAATGGATGGATAATCATAGGATGTACATTAAACATTTCCAAACGAGTACAGGTATCGTTTGCATGCTGCTGCTATCATAAGTAATACGATACCGAAGACATTTTTTTATTTTTTTTTATTTTTCCTTTTTTTCCCCTTTTCCTCCCTTCTTCCTCTCCTTCTTCCTCTTTCTTTTTTTTTTTTATTCTACTTTGCATCAAACCATTCTGCCCATATTTTCCAATGGGTGTCAAACCTTGCCCTTCTGCCATCTCTATTTGCTAACAAAACTTCAAAGGTATAGTTATTTTGTGTAATTTCAAGAACTTCCGAAATGTTGGGGACCTTGTTAGATTTCCAATTTCTAGTTATCAATGATCTAGCTGCTAACAGGAGATGTGTAACTACAATTCGGAGGCAAGGGGGGAATTTTTCAATGCCTAGGTTTAGCAGTGCCAATTCAGGGTTGGGCGGTGTTAGGATTCCTGTAATGCGTGAAATACATCTAAATACATTTCTCCAGAAGCTGGTAAGGTGTTTGCAGAGCCAGAACACATGCATGATGTTACCCACGGCACCACATTCCCTCCAGCACAGCGGAGAGTTAGAGGAAGAGAATTTTGACATTCTATATGGGGTTAGGTACCATCTCTGAGCAATTTTTTGAGTGAGTTCCCAGTGGTTTACGCATCTGGAAGCTTTGTATGTAATTCCAAATGCATATTGCCATTGGTTCGGCGTAAAGGTTTTACCCAAGTCTAATTCCCATTTGTGGTGAGGAGGGGAGAGCGTGAAGTCCAATTTGTTTTGGAAGGGAGTGTAAAAAAGGGAAATCCCTTTAGGGGATGAGAGTTCCTTAATGTAGAATTTCCATAGGTTATCTTGGATAGGTATGTGATGGGACTTTATTGATTTTAGGAAGTGAGAGGTCTGGATATATTTAAAGCGGTCGGTAGGTGGAAGGTCAAATTCCGCTGAAAGTGAGTCAAATGATTTAAGTGTGTCGTTACTATATAGATCGGCTATCCAGGAGATGCCTCTGCCGTGCCAATCAGAGTAGGTAGTGTGTGGGATTGCGTGTGTCAGAATCGCAATGGGAATAGGGATAGTTATTGTACTGGGGGACTTGGAGGCCAAGTCGCACAGGTCTCTCCAAGCCATTAAGGAAGCTTGAAGTGTTAGTGGGAACTGGCGTAGGGAGAAAGGTTTCCATATGTCAAGAATTAGAAGATTGCGCAGATTTAGAGTTGGGCTAAGGGCTTGTTCGATGTTACACTAGAGGATGTCGGAGGATGGGGATATCCAATGCCTGAGTTGGGTAAGTATGGCTGCCCGAAAATAGTCCTTAATGTCAATGAGACCCATCCCCCCCACTGATCTATGTTTAATTAAAAGGGATTTGGAGCATCTTGGTCGTTTAGTACCCCAGATATAATGTTTGAGAATGGAATTCAAGGATTTGAGGTGGCTGTTTTTCAGTGGGATGGGCAGTGTTCGGAAGACATACAAAATCTGTGGGAGTAGGAGCATTTTGAAGGAAGCCAGACGGCCCGACCAGGTTAGTTCGACCTTGGATAGTCGGCTTGTCTCCTTGGTCATTTTGTCTATTAAAGGGATATAGTTAGCATCTGCAAGTTTAGAGGGGTCTGCAGTGATTTGGAGTCCTAAGTAAGGTATACTGGATGTGTTCCAGGAGTAGGGAAAGGAATTTTGCAGATGGGATTGGAGGCAAGAGGAGAGGTGTAAGCCTAGTACGAGAGATTTCGTAAAATTTACCTTATAGTAAGATATTTGGCTAAAGTTGTTAAGAATGTTGTGTGCCTGCAGTAGAGATGTCTGTGGCGAGGTCAAGAAAAGGATGATGTCATCCGCAAAAAGGCTTATATTATGTGATCTACCCAGGAACGTGAAGCCTAGCGTACCGGGGTGAGCTCTGATTTTTTCGGCTAGGGGCTCTATAAGGAGATTGAAAATTGATGGGGACAGGGGGCACCCCTGTCTAGTACCATTGGTTATACAAAAGGGGAGGGACAACATATTAGAGGTGTAGACCTGCGCACCTGGGGAGGAATAAAGAGCCAAAATAGCCGATAATATACGACCGGAGAACCCAAATTTCCTCAGGAACTGAGTCATGTAGCCCCAATGTACCCTGTCGAACGCCTTCTCTGCGTCCAAAGAGAGTAGCAGAGAAGGCGTCCGACTGGATGTAGCACAATGCACAATGTCTATGACTCTCCTAGTGGCATCTGATGTCTGCCTGCCTGAGGTGAACCCTGTTTGGTCAGGTTTGATCAGAGTTGGCAGGATGGGGAGCAACCTGTGGGCTAATATTTTGGCATAAAGTTTGACATCAGTATTTAATAATGAAATAGGCCTGAAATTAGCCGGCGTGGTAGGGTCTTTTCCCGGCTTTGGGATGGTAACAATATATGCTTTAAGCATTTCAGCGGGAAACGAGGCAGAGGACATTGCTTCAGAAAACACAATTTCCAGTGAGGGGGTGAGGACATCTTGGAAGGTCTTGTAATAACTATTAGGTAGTCCGTCTGGACCTGGTGATTTACCACCTGGGAGAGTTTTGATCGCTTTCCGGATCTCAGGCTCCGTGACGGATGAGTTAAGAGATTCTAACTGTGAGTGTGATAGTGTAGGGAGTGCGAGATCGGCCAAGAAGGATTGAATTGCATCTTCAGTTGGTTGGGGGGTGTTAGGGTCATCTCGTAGGTTATATAAGGAGTAGTAGTAGTCAGCAAAAGAGTTTGCTATCTCCTTCGGATTAAAAATTTTGCTGCTGTCTGAGTTACGAAGTAGAAAGGGGATGTTGACTTTTGCTCTGCGATCTTTTAGTCTCTGAGCTAGGAACTTGCCCGCTCGGTTGCCTGAAGAATAGTGGGTCAATTTTAGAGATTGAACATGTTTATCATATTGGTCTAGTAACAGGAGCCTGAGATCTGAACGCAACTTGGTTAGTTTATTGGCCAGGGAACTGTCAGATGTGTTTTTATTCTGCGTTTCTAGGAGTCTAATCTCTGTGAGTAGGGAGTCTAATTTCTGTGTCCTCTGCCTCTTTGCCCGCGAGCACAGTTGGAGTATAATACCTCTAATAAAAGCCTTATGGGCACACCATACAGTAAATGGGTTAGATACCGAGTGGGAATTTAAAGAAAAGTATTCCTTTAGGTGGTTGGTTAGGGAAACCACCTGAGAGGGTTGTTGGAACAGTCGAGAGTTAGCTCTCCAGATGTAGGCTGGGGTAGAGGGAATTCCCTCATCTACCGTAATGGACACCGGTGCGTGGTCTGACCAGGTGATATCATGAATGGTGGAAGAGGATATTTTCTGCAGCAGGAGTCTATCAACTAAAATCATATCAATGCGTGAGTACGAATTATGCCGGGAGGAGTGAAAGGAGTAGTCTCTTTCATTCGAGTGTTGGCATCTCCAGGAGTCGTACATTTCCTCAGCATGGAGCAAAGATTGAAGGGCCGGTTGGGGGCGTTTTGACTTAGAAGTGGTATCCATCGCAAAATCAACCGTTAAGTTATAGTCTCCACACATTATCAGAGCACCCCGTTTTACCGCGTTGATTTTGCAAAAAAGCTTTTTCAAAAAGCGTAGTTGATGGGTATTGGGCGCGTAGAGATTAACTATTGTGTAGGGGTGGTTATTGAATAACCACTAGGATCAGGTATCTGCCATCAGGATCAATGATTGTCTCTTGGAGGGAGAAAGTTACAGAGTCTTTGATGGCAATGAGAACCCCTTTTTGTTTTTTGGAGGCTGAGGCCGTAAGTATGTGTGGAAATTTGTTATGATGAAAGGAGGGGGTATTAAAAGGTGTCCAATGCGTTTCCTGTAAGCACAAAATGTCAGAGCGTAGTTTAAGGGCTTCTTTCCAGACTGAGGCGCGTTTAGCCGGGTGGTTTAGGCCGCGGACGTTGAAGGAAGTTACTGTAATAGCCATGGGTTATAGGTGGAGAAAAGAGGAGACAGTACCTTATCGAGCCCAGGGTTTTCCCACAGAGTCTGTAATTTCCGGATGGTGAGCGCAGATGTCGTACCGGTCGCCTTCAGAGTTAGAAACTTGTTATCCATCTCAGACAGGGTAGGGAAGAAGATAAAAAACATAGAAAATGGGAAAGCAAAAGTCAAAGAACAAACATAAAACTGGTAACATAAAAAGGTAGATTCTTTTAGGAATCTGGTGGCAGATTTACTGCACATTACTCAAAGTGGGGGAACTCGTGGACTTTGAGCTCCAAAGCGATTCAGGAATCTTGTGGATCAGATGGATTATTGCTACTGAGGCATAGAGGCTATGTTTTCTTTTTGTTGTTTCGCTTGTGCGACACAACCTGCCAGGCATCCTGAGTATGGATCTTAGAATTGGAGGGATGATTTTCAGGAATTTGTTCAGGCAAGATATCCCATTCCCGCAGAAGGGTCAGGCCTTCCTCTAGACATGTGATCACTGATGTTTTGCCTTCCCGTGTGATAGTGAGTTTGGTTGGATAGCCCCATCTGTATACAATACTATGGTTTCGCAGTGCCTTGGTTACGGGCAAAAGAGACTTACGTTTCTGCATAGTATACTGCGAGAGATCCGCAAAAACTTGAATGGCAGAGTATTGTGCAGGGGGTTGAGAGTTCTTGCGAAATGCCAGCGTAAATTGCTCTTTTACATGATAGAAATGCACCCGCATCAACACGTCCCTCGGAACATTGTCCGGGAGGTGGGAAGGTTTGGGGAGGCGGTGGACTCTGTCGATAACCAGTTCCGATTTTGGTGCAGAGGGTAGGAAGGCACCTATGAGGTCCTGGGCGTATTGGTGGAGTTGCGCAGGTAGAATTGATTCAGGTACGCCACGCAGTTTAATATTATTCCTGCGTGACCTGTCCTCGAGGTCTGATACTTTAGCTTTGAGCCAGGCCACCTCATCTGACTGATCATTGTGGGAATCCACCAGAGAGTTATAAGAGGATGCATATTCACCCATCTTTTTTTCCACATGGTCAATCCTACCTCCCAGTTCTCCCACCTCAGCTTTGAAGTTTTTCATGCATTCCATCATGTCTGAATGCAGAGAACTACGCAAAGAAATCAGCATGTCTTTTAAGGTTGTGTCTGAGATGGGCTGGTTAGTGGTAGGGAAAGCGTTAATGGTGTCAGCTAGCTCCCTCGTGTCATCCAGTGAACTCTGGTGTGCACTCACCTTGGTGCTTTGAGGAGCAGCAGATAAGCGGGGCTTTGACTTCACAGGGCTGCAGGAGAGAGGTGTTGAGACAGCCGGAGAGTGCCGGAGTGATCCGTCCCTTGAGACAGGGCTTGGTGTGACAGAGGAGGATCCGCCTGTGGATGTCGGGGAACAGCCGCCGGCGCCATCTTGGTGCGCGCCGCTGCTCTTAGGGGAGAAGAAATCCTCCAGTTTTGCCGGGTGAGCGGCGGGTTTCCTCTTTCTAGCCATCCCCGGATGTCGAGCGGGACAACAGCTACTCGGTGAGGCTGGTGGGGTCGGTCTCAAGTGCCTCAGATTGCTGAGATTCCTGTCGCTAGAGCAGAGCTCTCAGTTCAGCCGTCCATGCAGTTGCACGGTAGCCACGCCCCCCCAATTACAATTCTTGATCTAATAATTTACAGTAGGGCCCATTCATACGCCCACCAAGAGTAACTGTGAGGGCTGACAGTGTTGTAGCACCAGCACCACCACCAAAGGCCCAATTTTTCCTACCGCTGTTCAACAATGGCATGTAATTACAATTCCTGATATAATAGTTCACAGCAGGGTGTTCCAGCGCCCACCAAGAGTAACTGTGAGGGCTCATAGTGTTGTGGCAACACCAACATGTAAGGGGCAAATTTCAGCAGAGTATATACGGAAGGCCCCTACTTTCAAACATCCAACTTACAAACGACTCCTACTTGCAAACGGAAGGAGACAACAGGAAGTGAGAGGAAATCTACCCCATGGAAGGGAAATTCTTTCCTGTAAGAGTTAATATGGGAAAAAGGTGTCTCCTCTCTACTGATGCTTTATCACCAATCCTTGTTTCAATAAAAACCCCACTTTTCAAAAACATTTGTCATTGGGACGGAAAGTGAGGTGAAATGTTCTGAACAGGTGCACAGACAGCAAAACAAATGTTACAGGGGTGATAACCCTTCCCTATGTTTTCTAAAAAGCTTAAAAATAGATTTTTTGGCTGGAGCTACAATGTACCTGTTCAAAATTACAAACGGATTCTACTTAAGAACAAACCTACAGTCCCTGTCTTGTTTGCACCGCCTGTATACTGCTGTTCAGAGTATATAGGGCCTTTTTTTATTTTGGGTGCGGGATTCCCCTTAATATCCATACAAGACCCAAAGGGGCTGGTAATGGGCTGGGGTAGGGGGGTAGCCATGCCATTTTTTTCTCAAAGATTTTCATTCATATTACCGGGACCAGAAATGACATTAAAGCCGCAAGCAGTTTTAAATGGCTTTTTTTCCTTTAGAAATGTCATTTTGTGCAGGGACAGTTCTAAACACGGGAAACACGTGCCACTTCACAGGCATACTTTAGACACCCCCCAGGTACGATATTTAAAGGAATATTTCACCTTTTTTTTTCACTTTATGCATCATTAAAATGACTGCTCCCGAAAAACGGACGTTTTTAAAACTTTGTTTTGCATTGATACATGTCCCCTGGGGCAGAACCCGGGTCCCCAAACCCTTTTTAGGACAATAACATGCATATTAGTCGTTATAATTAGCACTTTAGATTTCGAACATTCGCGTCCATTGTATTTAATAGGGTTCTAACGTTCGTGCGAACTTTCGGTCCTTTCGAAGGTTCTGGTGCGAACCGAACTGGGGGGGGTGTTCGGCTCATCCCTAATCTTCAGTTTCGGGCGCATGCCCATTCAGATCCGCTCGCATGTACTTCTGTGTTGGCTCAAGTCCCGGCCAGCCGCCTGCCTGTTTATCCCCTTGTCTTCCCCGGCGGAGTGATCTTCCTCCGCCCCCCACAGAGTAGTAGCTGGGGCCCGAACAGTGAGACTTGAGAGGCTGTGAGGCGAGCGGCAGTGGCGACGGGCAGAGAGAGGCAGCTGACGGTGTCCAGCAGCAGGAACAGAGGGGAAACGGAGCCGATCGTGTGGCTGCCAGTGCCTTCAAGGCTTCAACACAGGTGTACTTTGGGGGGTGTCTGTGAATAGACTACATTGCACTTTGTCTGTCTCTCTAGCATAATGGATGGTATCATAACTCACAGGCAGCAGGCACTCTATCATGGCTCTGTCACAGTGTGTCACATAACATGGCTGCTGGGTGCTGATTTTGGTAACTTATTGGTCATAAGTTTGAGCCATGATAGAGTGCATGCTGCCTGTGACTTATCATAATGCTGATGATGTAAAGCAGGTACAGGGATCTATGCCTTCCCTTAGTCAAAGCACCTTCCCCACAGTGAGAAAGCACAGGCTAGAAACACATTTAACCCTTTGATTGCCCTAGATGTTATCCCCTTCCTAGCCAGTGTCATTAGTACAGTGACAGTGCATATTTTTTAGCACTGATCACTGTATTAGTGTCACTGGTTCCCACAAAGTGTCATTAGTGTCCGATTTGTCCGCCGCAATATCGCAGTCCAGCTATGAGTCGCTAATTGCCGCCATTACTAGTAAAAAAAAAAAAAATGTCCCCGGATTTCATTTTAAAAATCTGGTCACCTTACCATAATTGCACTGCATCATCGCAGTGCATTGCTGGCTGATGATTGGCCAAGCATGCACTATGACCCGCATGCTTTGGCCAATCACAGCGCCGTCAGTGAAGAGAGCCATAATTGGCCAAAGGCAGGGTGCCTTTGGGCAATTATGGCTCAGGGGGTTAAGTACACGCCTCACACTATATAAGGCCGCCTGGACGTCGGCCTTATGAGAGAGAGAGAGAGAGAGAGAGATATTTTCAGTGTATTTAGTATATACATCCCGGTTTTGTGTGTGTGTGTATATATATATATATATATTTATATTGTGGTACCCCAACAGTGTATGAATACAGGATTCTCAACCAGGCAGGTTGAGGGGCTCCAGGCTATTTGCTTGTTTGGGAGGAGACTGGCTTTTCAGTTTCCTCATGATTGACTAAAGTCCACTTTGGGACCTGGAGCTTGGGGATTTCTTAGAGATCCGGGTGGGATGAAATCCCCAGTCCTGGATCCGGGTTTTGAGACTCAACTGCACACTGATTGTTCAGGTGTGTATGGGCCTGATAGTAGAATCAGGACCAGCATTCTGGGCTCCACCCTCCCGACGAGTGCAGGTGTGCACTGGGGAAGCCATAGAGTGCATGTGTGCACAGTGGAAGCCAGAGACCCAAGTCTGAAGCCTCGTACACACGACCGAGTTTCTCGTCGTAAAAAACACGTCGTTTTTTTCGACGAGATTTTTGTTAAGCTCGTCGATTTTTTCGTCAAGCTTTCTATGCGTACTGTGACAGCAGGAAGGTAAAGTCACCTGGTTGCATCCAGGGGGGTAGATATATTTCGCCCAGATTCAGGCTTTACGCCGACTTATACAACTAGGTGGAGAGTTGTATAAGGCTAGTGGGCTCATGGATGACTCATACCTCTAGGGAGAGGGCTGGGCGTCGTACAGACAGGGAGTTGATGAGGCCAGCTGAAGCTTGTCAGCTCATTTAGGCCTCTATAAGAACTCCCAGCTTCATTAGATGTTAGCTCATGCCTGGAACCAGACCTGTGTGGACTGTCTAGGGAGAGTGAACCCCTGTTCGGTGAGACAAAGCCTGTGTGGCTATTTGCTTGGACATTTAAAACCAGGGACTTAGGGACTAGGACAGCACTAGGCTGATCCCAGTTGTTAGTTAGGAAACCTGTATGTTTAGTCAGAGGTCAACTTGACCAGGATTTATTTTGGTTATGTTTCTTTTGCTTTGCTGTGTTTTGTCACTGTAAATAGAAAATAAACCGCACCTTTTTTGATTTTGAAAACCACAACCTCCGTTTGCTGGGCCTGTTTTGTGTGGGGAGCCCATCCCGGGGCTCACACACACCCGCTGCCGAGCTAACCCCCTCACAGTTGGTGGAGAACCAGTGGCAGTTTTTTTTAAGCCAGCATGGAGGAGATACTGAAGCAGCTGGCTCTAGCAAATGCCAATCAACAGCAGACAAATGCAGGTTTGCAAAGGAGCCTTGCAGCCCAGCAGCAGACAAACGCAACTTTGCAACAGAGTCTGGAGGCTCAGCAACGAGCCCAGCAGCAATCTGAGGCCCGCTTCATAGACCTGTTGCAGAAGCAAGAGCAGAGACTACAACAACAGATGGAAGCAGTAATGCAGCAACGTCCGCAGACCAGTGAGGAAAGCCGTCCCACTAATACCGCGTCCTTTGGGGTGAGTCGTTTATTGACAAAAATGACTGGAGAGGATGATCCAGAGGTATTTTTGACCACATTTGAAAGGACCGCTGAAAGAGAAAAGTGGCCTGAGGAGCAGTGGGCTGGACTGGTGGCTCCTCTGTTAACTGGTGAATCGCAGAAAGCTTACTATGACCTAGAGCCTAACCAAGCAAAAGACTATGTGATGCTAAAAGCTGAAATATTGGCAAGGCTGGGTGTCACCCAGGCTGTCCGGGCTCAGCGTGTGCATAACTGGACTTTCCAGCTTGGAAAACCCCCCAGGTCTCAAATGTATGATCTCATTCACCTGAGCAGAAAGTGGTTACAGCCAGAGACTTTGTCCGCACCAAAGATTGTGGAACGTGTTGTAATGGATCGGTTTTTGAGAGCTCTTCCTACTGCCATCCAAAAGTGGGTAAGCCATGGAGACCCAGAGACGGCCGATGGTCTTGTGGATCGTGTGGAGAAATACTTGGCTACAGAGAACCTGACGGCCTCTTCCAGAGACACTCGGACTTTCCACCCTAAGACCAGACCATCCCCAGGGGCGGATAAGAGGATTCCAAGGGGTGAGGGTGGAGAGAGTGAGAGGGTGGGAGCTCTACCCCAAGTTTGGCGAGAACAGCCTGGGAAATCAGCGGCTCAAGAGGCGGCAAGAAGGATCGTTTGCTACCGCTGCCGGCAAGCGGGACATATTGCAGCCAATTGCCCGGTTGTGGAGGAACCCATGCAGTGTGACTTTCTGACGGGCAGACGTCAGTCGCTGTGTGCGACAGTCGCATGCACTGCCATTCGAGGAACTGAGAAACATTTATGCAAAATGTGTGTTAATGGTAGAAATGTTGTGGTATTGCTGGATTCAGGTAGCCTTGTGACCCTGATAAAGGCTGAGTTAGTTAAAACAGAGGTCTCTGGGAATAGCAAGGTAGCTGTTATTTGTGTGCATGGGGACACCCGAGAGTATCCAGTGACTACAGTGTGTTTCGAGACCCCCAAAGGTACCCTCTCTCATCCAGTGGGCTTAGTATCTCAGTTACCGCATGACGCCATTGTGGGAAGGGATTTTCCGAAGTTCTGGGAACTGTGGGATGATCCTGAGCCCCTCACTGGTGCCCCTATGTACCAGGAATGTGATAGCCAGAACTCCCCTGAGAGTGGTGAGGACTCTCCGGAATTTCCCTTATCAGTATTGGCAGGGGAGACTCAAGAAACTGGAGAGGAGCCCACCTCCTCAGACGAAAACCTACCGTCTGTGGAGTTTTCTGATCTTGAGGTTCACAGGGAAAACTTTGCCACAGAACAGTTGAAAGACCCCGCCCTAATAAAGGCATGGGAAAACGTAGTGAAAATAGATGGCGAGTTAGTGAACCCAGATAATACCTGCACTTACCCATACTTCAGCGTAGAGAAGGACCTACTGTATCGGGTGGCAAAAAGGGCAGAAGAAACCGTTGAGCAGCTTGTGGTGCCCAAACCTTACAGGAAGTTGGTGTTGGAGTTGGCCCATGGGCACATTCTTGGAGGTCATCTGGGGACAGAGAAAACCCGAGAGAGGGTATTACAGAGATTCTATTGGCCGGGGGTGATGAAGGACGTAGAAAATTATTGTTCCTCCTGCCCTGTGTGTCAGAGGTTGGCCCCGATGCCACATTTCCGTAGCCCGCTGGTCCCTCTACCCATCATTGAGGTCCCGTTTGAGAGGATCGCCATGGATTTGGTAGGTCCTATAATCAAGTCCGCTAGGGGGCACCAGTACATATTAGTTATAATGGACTATGCCACCCGTTATCCAGAAGCGATCCCTCTCCGAAATACCTCGGCCAAAACCATAGCCAAAGAGCTATCTCTTGTTTTTAGCCGGGTGGGTATTTGTAAAGAACTGCTTACGGACCAAGGTACACCCTTTATGTCCCGGGTTATGAAAGAGCTGTGTAAATTGTTCAAAGTGACGCAATTGCGTACGTCTGTGTATCACCCCCAAACCGATGGGCTGGTTGAAAGATTCAACAAAACCCTAAAACAAATGTTGAAGAAAGTGGTGGATAGAGATGGAAAGGATTGGGACTGTTTACTTCCTTATTTGATGTTTGCTATTAGGGAGGCGCCCCAATCCTCTACGGGATTCTCCCCCTTTGAGTTACTGTATGGGAGACACCCAAGAGGGCTGTTGGATATTGCCAAGGAAACTTGGGAAAGTGAGAGTTCTCCCCACAGGAGTGTGATTGAGCATGTCGCCCTGATGCAAGATCGAATTGCACAGGTAATGCCCATCGTGAAGGAACATTTGGCCCAAGCGCAGTTGGCACAGCAGAGAGTGTACAACCGTGGAGCCAAGACCCGTACCTTTTTCCCGGGGGATAGGATATTGGTACTTGTCCCTACGGTTGAAAGTAAATTCCTTGCCAAATGGCAAGGCCCCTACGAGATAATGGAAAAAGTGAGCGAAGTGAATTACAAGGTCAGACAACCAGGAAGGCGAAAGCCCGAACAGATCTATCACGTTAATCTGTTGAAAGCCTGGAGGGATAGAGAGTCCCTAGTCGCAGACACTTGGTCACCAGCTCAAACTGGTTGCGTGATTCCTGAGGTTGGAATAGCAGCCACCTTGTCACAACCCCAACAACAGGAGGTTAAGGAGTTTGTGCTTCGCAACAAGGAGGTATTCTCTGAGCTGCCGGGACAAACATCTGGGGTAGAGCATGACATCATTACCCCGCCCGGTGAAAGGGTGAAGTTAAAACCCTATCGGATCCCAGAGGCTCGACGGGAGGCAATACGGGAGGAAGTACAGAAAATGCTGAACTTAGGGGTGATAGAGGAGTCCCAAAGTGATTGGTCTAGTCCCATCGTGTTGGTGCCTAAACCGGATGGGAGCTGGCGATTTTGTAACGATTTTCGTCAGTTGAACAAAGTTACAAAATTTGACACCTACCCCATGCCACGTATAGATGAGTTGATCGACCGGCTGGGAACAGCCCGATACATGACGACTCTTGACCTCACAAAAGGGTATTGGCAAATCCCCCTGGCCAAGTCGGCCAAAGAGAAAACCGCATTTGTAACCCCAGACGGGGCGTTCCAATATAAAAGAATGCCGTTCGGGTTACAGAATGCGCCGGCCACATTCCAGCGGAAAATGGACCAGATGCTGAGGCCCCATCGGAAGTATGCTGCGGCTTACCTGGATGACGTAATTGTCCATAGCACAGATTGGGCCTCACATCTGCCAAAAGTGCAAGCAGTCCTGGACTCTGTTCGGGAAGCGGGGTTTACGGCTAACCCCAAGAAGTGTACCATTGGGCAGGAGGAGGCCAAATATCTTGGGTACACCATTGGGAGGGGAGTAATAAAACCCCAACTCAACAAAGTCGAGGCCATCCAGAGTTGGCCACGTCCCAACAGCAAGAAGCAGGTACGAGCCTTTCTGGGAATCGCTGGGTATTATCGGCGATTCATTCCCCACTTTGCTTCTAAGGCTGTGCCCCTAACCAACCTGACGAAGGGGAAAGGGTCGGTCATGATTAAATGGACCCCCAAGGCTGAGGCAGCATTCCAATTCTTGAAACAAGCCTTATGTAGCCAGCCAGTGTTGTACTCACCCGACTTCTCTAAAGACTTTGTCGTACAAAGTGATGCGTCAGATGTGGGGTTAGGAGCAGTATTGTCCCAGGTCTGGAACGGGGAAGAGCACCCAGTCATTTACCTCAGCAGGAAGTTGAAGTCCCATGAGGTAAATTACGCCACCGTTGAAAAGGAGTGTTTAGCGGTGAAGTGGGCTCTAGATTCCCTTCGGTACTACCTGCTAGGTAGGCACTTTGACATGGTTACGGATCACGCTCCGTTAAAGTGGATGGCTCAAAACAAGGAAACAAATAGAAGAGTGAATAGGTGGTTCCTGGCCCTCCAGGAATTCAACTTCACAGTAAAGCATCGCCCTGGCGTTCAAATGGGGAATGTGGATGCTTTGTCTCGAGTACATGAATGCCTGATTGCTGGTGTTCCAACCCCGAGGTTAAAACAAGAGGGGGGGGTATGTGACAGCAGGAAGGTAAAGTCACCTGGTTGCATCCAGGGGGGTAGATATATTTCGCCCAGATTCAGGCTTTACGCCGACTTATACAACTAGGTGGAGAGTTGTATAAGGCTAGTGGGCTCATGGATGACTCATACCTCTAGGGAGAGGGCTGGGCGTCGTACAGACAGGGAGTTGATGAGGCCAGCTGAAGCTTGTCAGCTCATTTAGGCCTCTATAAGAACTCCCAGCTTCATTAGATGTTAGCTCATGCCTGGAACCAGACCTGTGTGGACTGTCTAGGGAGAGTGAACCCCTGTGCGGTGAGACAAAGCCTGTGTGGCTATTTGCTTGGACATTTAAAACCAGGGACTTAGGGACTAGGACAGCACTAGGCTGATCCCAGTTGTTAGTTAGGAAACCTGTATGTTTAGTCAGAGGTCAACTTGACCAGGATTTATTTTGGTTATGTTTCTTTTGCTTTGCTGTGTTTTGTCACTGTAAATAGAAAATAAACCGCACCTTTTTTGATTTTGAAAACCACAACCTCCGTTTGCTGGGCCTGTTTTGTGTGGGGAGCCCATCCCGGGGCTCACACACACCCGCTGCCGAGCTAACCCCCTCACAGTACACACTGACATTTCCCAATTTCCTCATTGTTCTCCGCGCTCACGTCCAGCACGTACGACGGCACTATAAAGGGGAAGATCTTTTTTCTTGGCGCCACCCCTTGGGCTGCTTTTGCTGATCTCGTGTTACCGCGTGTGAAGTAAAAGTTTGGGATTCGCGCTTTTCAGTCTTCGCACTTTTCAGATCGTTTTCTGCGGTTCAGTTTGTGCTTGTGGGTTCGTATCTTGACTTTCAGGGCGTCTAGGCAGGTCGTATCTGTTTTACAGTGCGTTCTTGCCTGTTCGTTTCTGTTTTTCAGTTCGTTATTCATAGGCCTTGCTGTTCTAAAGTGCGTTCTGTTCTGTACGTTCTGATAAGACGACCGTTTCTTATTAGCCATGTCGCCTGGACGTTCTCGTCGTCGAGTTCGTGCTGTGCGTGCGCTTGGTGTTGGTCTGCTTGTTTTGGACCAAGACCAGTCCATGAATGGTGTGAGGAGGAGTTCATGGACCAAGAATTGGTTGCTCCAGCGGGACCAATTCTGCCATATGCCTCTGCTGCGGGAGATCGTCGAGAATAATCCTGAGGACTACAGAAATTTTCTGCGGATGTCTGACCCCGTTTTTCAGGAACTGTTGGCTTTGGTGTCCCCCTATATTACCAGGCAGGACACCGTTATGCGGGAAGCCATCAGTGCTGAGCAGAGGCTCATCGCCACGTTACGTTACCTGGCGACAGGGAGAAGTCTTCAGGACTTGAAGTTCACCACAGGCATCTCCCCCCAGGCTCTGGGCCTCATAATCCCAGACACCTGTTCTGCTATTATACAAGTCCTGCAGGAGGACTATATTAGGGTAAGTTTTCTCCATTAACATCACATTTTATGTATTACATGTATGCTAATGTATTGTATTTCTTTCATCCTTCCCTAATTACCATGATTGTAATATGCTGAGAATGTCCCCTTTGTCCCCATGCATGCTGGAAGCTTTAGATTGCCCCTTTTTTCTCCTCCATAAATATTTCCCTTCACTAACTTTTCCAGCAGGGGCGCCTGTTGCTCCAAATGTTTGGGGGTCCCACCCCAATTTATGAACTAAACTTCCTCCTTTTTTGCTCAGGTGCCTATTAAACGCCCCCAGTTGTCCCCTCTAATGCAGCCATTTGGTTCCCTCCAATGCAGCCATTTTCCCCCCAGCCCTGCACTTACCTTCTTGTGGTCAGCGCCATCCTTCTTCTGTCCTTGATGTCTTCTCCTTCCCTTGATGTTGCATCAGCCAATCATGTTACCATTAAACAGACTTGGTGAACATGATTGGCAGAGCAGCCTGCCAGTGTTTCCCCAAGGAATGCCCCCCCCCCCCCCCGCGTCCCCTATTTTACTTTTCGGAAGCCAATTACATCCCTCAGGTTGTAATGTGCAATACTATTTTACTACCTGTTTCTGCTATGCAATTTGAACCCCCTAAATGCCGCAATTATTCATATGTCGGTCGCTAAACAAGAGGCCATCCACCTGAATAGTGGGCGGCATAGACAATACATAGGTTAATGCAACGCATGAACCTATGTATTGTTCTGAGTGATGGGCACAGGAGAGAGGGGGCAGTGCTCCAGCGCCCACTCTGGACGCACCGCCACTGCAATGCTATCCTGTGGCCAAACACATTTCCCCCCCCCAAAATAATTTAGTAATGGCCCATCAGAGGGGGTGATGAATCTGATAAATGAGCCTTCCCTTATACTTATTTTAAACACCTTAATAAACGTAGAATTTGATTGATGTTGGCCTTGATTTTTTTTTAATCAAATTTCCTTGTAATGTCTGACTTTGGTATTCTAATATTATTTCATCTTGTTTCACTCCACAGCTTCCTTCCACGCCACAGGAATGGCAGACTGTGGCATCGGAGTTTGCCACGCGGTGGGACTTCCCCAACTGCGGTGGTGCCATAGACGGGAAGCACGTCCGCATCGTGCCGCCACCCCGTTCTGGGTCCTACTACTACAATTACAAGGGGTTTCATAGCATTGTGCTGATGGCGGTGGTGTCAGCACGGTATGAATTCCTCTATGTTGATGTAGGGAAGAATGGCCGGATGTCCGATGGGGGATCCTTCATCCAGACGGAGTTTGCCCTCCGTCTCCAGAGTGATGACCTTGCATTGCCACCGGATGCAGGGAATATTGAAGGACTCCCCTTTGTTTTCTTGGCTGATGAAGCCTTCGGACTCGGACGGCATCTTATGAGGCCATTTCCACAGAGGACCCTGACCCCAGAGAAGAGGGTGTTCAATTACCGGCTGGCCAGGGGCCGAAGAGTTGTCGAAAATGCCTTTGGCATAATGGCCAGCCGGTTCCGCCTTTTTATGACTTCAATACACTTGGCGGACTACAAAATAAACTATGTCGTATTATGCTGCTGTGTGCTACACAACTTTCTGAGCCAAAAATCAAATTCCTATATGGCCTCAGTTTTGCCAGAGGCTGGACTTTCCCCTGCAAATCCCCTGCCGGGCCTGGAATCTGCCCGTCCTGGCTTGCCCTCCCAAAATGCCCGTGAGGTTCGGGACAAATACATGGAGTATTTCACGGGTAGGGGGGCAATTCCTATGCCAGCCTATGTCTAAGGATCCCAATAAAAAGCTTGTTTAAACCTTTAATTATTTGTTCTTTCCTGTCTCCTAGTTTGTCTTTGTGCATTTGTAGTGCCAAGTGTATTTTACTTTAGTAAATAACAACCATTTCACTATGTAACCTTACAAAATAACCAAATAAGCTTAGAGGGTATTATAAAAAGAAGCTACACATGGTTGGGGTCAAATATTTTACTCTGTGCACATTCTCACCATTTTTAGTTTTTTTGGGTTGGCCTGGCCCCAACCCAGCAATTTTTTGCTTATGAAAATACAAAAATAACAGTTGCATTCCAAAAATTACAACATTGGATACCTCTGAGCAATCTGAGACATTCACTTACACAAACTATGTCTCTATGTGCCCGTCCTAATATGGGGTCCTGCCACCCCTTGCCCAGGCAAAAATTGAATATGCACACATTTGGGATTTTTTACATCTATGAAGTTTACAATCCTGATCCCTATTGTCAACATGTGCTATCTGCCATCAGGGGTGATCAATGGACGTGTTTTGGGGGTGCAACCCCTTCCTCAGTTCACCGACTTTAGATACGAGGAAGGGGTTGCACCCACAAAAGACGTACATGGATATCCCCTGATGGCAGATAGCACATGTTGACACACTGTGTGCAGATTCAATTTTTGGCTGGTTTGATTGTCAAAAAAATTCGAATAGTTGCAAAAACAAACATGTAAAAACAAATGTGTTTGGATGGCTTATTGAATTCTCCCCAAAACATCGAGAATGTCTTTAAATGTTTGTTCCATCACATGGATTCTTTGTTTAATAAGGTCCAGTTCCGTGCTACATTCCATCACTTGCTGGATGAGGCGGAGGGCACTGTCAGCAGAGAACCGTGTACTATCCTTCACAACATTTATATCCCCTAAAAACAAAAAACAAAAGGTATTATAACTCTGCAGGCCTACATCTCTTACCTGAAGCTGTGGTGACAGATACTGACCTGTTGTGGTGACCAGATCCACAACGTCATCCACCTCTCCTTCCTGCACTTCTCCTTCCTCCACCTCAACTTCCTGCACATCTTTCGGTTGTGGGTCTTTGGGAGTTTGGGGTTGCTTGGAAGTTGTGGGGTGCATGTGCTCCCTGGAGTGTCCTCCTCCCAGTCTTCTCTCCCCTATGAGAAGCAAACAAAAGGTCAATTTATCACACTGTAAATCTCAATGTTAAAATAAAAACAGGCTAAATTGATTGGAAGTGTGGTACAAGTGTGTGTTTGGGCGGAATTTAAAGAAGAATGCATTATTTATGACCAAGAATATGCTTAGTATTCACCTTTGGATGTCATTTATTTGACATGGAGGCACCACAAAAATTCTCGTATGCACCTGTGTGGGACACCCAAAAAAGGCGGGTCTGGTGGCCCACACTATAGTGCTCCAAAGTACAGATGTGGAAGCAGCTGCTGAGTGTCCTCTCCTTTACACTGATAAAAGTTTGCATTTCATTCTCTTTACAAACACATCATCTAGACGAAAAAATACGCCACAATTTTGGAGCAAAAATGGCAGATGTATAATTACTTTTGTGGCTCTAAAATAAGCCAAAACCGCGGATAGTGGCCGAACGAAGTGTCGGTAACGTAACGAACGATTACTGTGCCCAACCAAGTTCAAAATATTACATTTTGGAAGCGAGTCCAATATGAGAAACCAAAATAAAGAGCAACATGTCAGTTTAGAAAAAGATTAATATCAGAAAAGTCTACATTTTACTTACTTTTAGCGAGCATTCTCTTTATGCTCCTCAACTGCTCTGGCTCCCTCAGTTTGAGGTCTGACCACCTCTTTCTGAGCTGCTCATTTGAGCGTTTCACCTCGAAATTCGCCTTCAGACTCTTCACGACTTTAGTGAGGATTTTGGCCTTCCTTCTATTTGGTTTGCTATACGGCCCATGCTTGGCATCATAATCAGCCTTGAGCAAGATGTCCACCATCTCCGCCATCTCCGCCAAAGACATATTCGATGCCTTGAATCTCCTCCTTGATCGTGACGTTTCCTCGGTCTCCGGGCTTGTCTCCTCCTCGTTAGTTGCGGAATTATCAGACACCTGCTGTAACTCCGCCATATCTGTCTGCGTGCCGAAAGAGAAGGGGCGGGGAAAAGATGTTAGTTAGAACGTCATGGGCGGGCGACGTGTGCGGAGCGACGTGTTCGTATTTTGACGCATGCGTGGTGTGTATATAGCAAACACACATGTGACTATAGTACGTTCGGTATGCGGAGAGAGGAGTTCAAGTGACGGACGTGCGAACGAAGGTATGTGATTTTGTGACTTGTACAAATTGTTGGCCTATACTGTCTAGAGAATGTTGGAGGATATATATGGTGACTAGCATGTTAAGGAGGTTAGACTGTTTGCCTCACATTAGTTATATATAATTTATTTAACTTGCAGATACAATATGAATGTCTTTATAAGCGACAAGGATTTCCTGGCGGAATTTATTGACCGGGTAAGGGAGCTGCCCGCTCTGTGGGAGACAAAAAACCCCATCCACAAAAAAAGAGGGGTGAGAAAAGCAGCGCTGGAGAAGCTGCTCCCATTTGTGCATACCAAGGTGCCCACAGCCACAGCAAAACAAGTGGACACTAAAATTGGGAGCTTGAGAGGTACCTACAGGACTGAACGCTCTAAGGTGCTGGCTTCTCAGAGGTCAGGAGCAGCAGCAGATGATGTGTATGTCCCGATTTTGTGGTACTACAACAGGATGTCCTTCCTGGATGACCACATTGACACAAGGCCATCACTCTTCCCCCCAGACTTCCCTGCAGCCAACCTGAGCCTTCTCTGGAGCAAGAGGAGGCAGCCATCCTGGATGATCCTGATTTGGCCATCTGGAGCCAGGTATAGTATTTTTCGAAAATGTATTGGGATAAACTTAATGTTTGACAAATATGTCAAGATGACAAACATAAACTATTTTGGATTGCACAAGTGAAATCAAGATCTGTAGACATTATTCTGCACTTAATTGGGTGCTAAATAGTCAATCTGATGTAGTGGTAAATTTAAAGCAAGGATTTATGGATTTACATTCTAATTGCTTCAATCAGGATTACAAAGTTTCAGGTGTGTATGGGCCTGATAGTAGAGTCAGGACCAGCATTCTGGGCTCCACCCTCCCGACGAGTGCAGGTGTGCACTGGGGAAGCCATAGAGTGCATGTGTGCACAGTGGAAGCCAGAGACCCAAGTCTGAAGCCTCGTACACACGACCGAGTTTCTCGTCGTAAAAAACACGTCGTTTTTTTCGACGAGATTTTTGTTAAGCTCGTCGATTTTCTCGTCAAGCTTTCTATGCGTACACACTGACATTTCCCAATTTCCTCATTGTTCTCCGCGCTCACGTCCAGCACGTACGACGGCACTATAAAGGGGAAGATCTTTTTTCTTGGCGCCACCCCTTGGGCTGCTTTTGCTGATCTCGTGTTACCACGTGTGAAGTAAAAGTTTGGGATTCGCGCTTTTCAGTCTTCGTACTTTTCAGATCGTTTTCTGCGGTTCAGTTTGTGCTTGTGGGTTCGTATCTTGACTTTCAGGGCGTCTAGGCAGGTCGTATCTGTTTTACAGTGCGTTCTTGCCTGTTCGTTTCTGTTTTTCAGTTCGTTATTCATAGGCCTTGCTGTTCTAAAGTGCGTTCTGTTCTGTACGTTCTGATAAGACGACCGTTTCTTATTAGCCATGTCGCCTGGACGTTCTCGTCGTCGAGTTCGTGCTGTGCGTGCGCTTGGTGTTGGTCTGCTTGTTTTGGACCAAGACCAGTCCATGAATGGTGTGAGGAGGAGTTCATGGACCAAGAATTGGTTGCTCCAGCGGGACCAATTCTGCCATATGCCTCTGCTGCGGGAGATCGTCGAGAATAATCCTGAGGACTACAGGAATTTTCTGCGGATGTCTGACCCCGTTTTTCAGGAACTGTTGGCTTTGGTGTCCCCCTATATTACCAGGCAGGACACCGTTATGCGGGAAGCCATCAGTGCTGAGCAGAGGCTCATCGCCACGTTACGTTACCTGGCGACAGGGAGAAGTCTTCAGGACTTGAAGTTCACCACAGGCATCTCCCCCCAGGCTCTGGGCCTCATAATCCCAGACACCTGTTCTGCTATTATACAAGTCCTGCAGGAGGACTATATTAGGGTAAGTTTTCTCCATTAACATCACATTTTATGTATTACATGTATGCTAATGTATTGTATTTCTTTCATCCTTCCCTAATTACCATGATTGTAATATGCTGAGAATGTCCCCTTTGTCCCCATGCATGCTGGAAGCTTTAGATTGCCCCTTTTTTCTCCTCCATAAATATTTCCCTTCACTAACTTTTCCAGCAGGGGCGCCTGTTGCTCCAAATGTTTGGGGGTCCCACCCCAATTTATGAACTAAACTTCCTCCTTTTTTGCTCAGGTGCCTATTAAACGCCCCCAGTTGTCCCCTCTAATGCAGCCATTTGGTTCCCTCCAATGCAGCCATTTTCCCCCCAGCCCTGCACTTACCTTCTTGTGGTCAGCGCCATCCTTCTTCTGTCCTTGATGTCTTCTCCTTCCCTTGCTGTTGCATCAGCCAATCATGTTACCATTAAACAGACTTGGTGAACATGATTGGCAGAGCAGCCTGCCAGTGTTTCCCCAAGGAATGCCCCCCCCCCCCGCGTCCCCTATTTTACTTTTCGGAAGCCAATTACATCCCTCAGGTTGTAATGTGCAATACTATTTTACTACCTGTTTCTGCTATGCAATTTGAACCCCCTAAATGCCGCAATTATTCATATGTCGGTCGCTAAACAAGAGGCCATCCACCTGAATAGTGGGCGGCATAGACAATACATAGGTTAATGCAACGCATGAACCTATGTATTGTTCTGAGTGATGGGCACAGGAGAGAG
Source organism: Rana muscosa (assembly GCA_029206835.1). NCBI lineage: Eukaryota > Metazoa > Chordata > Amphibia > Anura > Ranidae > Rana > Rana muscosa. The sequence continues at coordinate 240,729,860 of CM055119.1, forward strand.
GGGGCAGTGCTCCAGCGCCCACTCTGGACGCACCGCCACTGCAATGCTATCCTGTGGCCAAACACATTTCCCCCCCCCCCAAAATAATTTAGTAATGGCCCATCAGAGGGGGAGATGAATCTGATAAATGAGCCTTCCCTTATACTTATTTTAAACACCTTAATAAACGTAGAATTTGATTGATGTTGGCCTTGATTTTTTTTTAATCAAATTTCCTTGTAATGTCTGACTTTGGTATTCTAATATTATTTCATCTTGTTTCACTCCACAGCTTCCTTCCACGCCACAGGAATGGCAGACTGTGGCATCGGAGTTTGCCACGCGGTGGGACTTCCCCAACTGTGGTGGTGCCATAGACGGGAAGCACGTCCGCATCGTGCCGCCACCCCGTTCTGGGTCCTACTACTACAATTACAAGGGGTTTCATAGCATTGTGCTGATGGCGGTGGTGTCAGCACGGTATGAATTCCTCTATGTTGATGTACGGAAGAATGGCCAGATGTCCGATGGGGGATCCTTCATCCAGACGGAGTTTGCCCTCCATCTCCAGAGTGATGACCTTGCATTGCCACCGGATGCAGGGAATATTGAAGGACTCCCCTTTGTTTTCTTGGCTGATGAAGCCTTCGGACTCGGACGGCATCTTATGAGGCCATTTCCACAGAGGACCCTGACCCCAGAGAAGAGGGTGTTCAATTACCGGCTGGCCAGGGGCCGAAGAGTTGTCGAAAATGCCTTTGGCATAATGGCCAGCCGGTTCCGCCTTTTTATGACTTCAATACACTTGGCGGACTACAAAATAAACTATGTCGTATTATGCTGCTGTGTGCTACACAACTTTCTGAGCCAAAAATCAAATTCCTATATGGCCTCAGTTTTGCCAGAGGCTGGACTTTCCCCTGCAAATCCCCTGCCGGGCCTGGAATCTGCCCGTCCTGGCTTGCCCTCCCAAAATGCCCGTGAGGTTCGGGACAAATACATGGAGTATTTCACGGGTAGGGGGGCAATTCCTATGCCAGCCTATGTCTAAGGATCCCAATAAAAAGCTTGTTTAAACCTTTAATTATTTGTTCTTTCCTGTCTCCTAGTTTGTCTTTGTGCATTTGTAGTGCCAAGTGTATTTTACTTTAGTAAATAACAACCATTTCACTATGTAACCTTACAAAATAACCAAATAAGCTTAGAGGGTATTATAAAAAGAAGCTACACATGGTTGGGGTCAAATATTTTACTCTGTGCACATTCTCACCATTTTTAGTTTTTTTGGGTTGGCCTGGCCCCTACCCAGCAATTTTTTGCTTATGAAAATACAAAAATAACAGTTGCATTCCAAAAATTTCAACATTGGATACCTCTGAGCAATCTGAGACATTCACTTACACAAACTATGTCTCTATGTGCCCGTCCTAATATGGGGTCCTGCCACCCCTTGCCCAGGCAAAAATTGAATATGCACACATTTGGGATTTTTTACATCTATGAAGTTTACAATCCTGATCCCTATTGTCAACATGTGCTATCTGCCATCAGGGGTGATCAATGGACGTGTTTTGGGGGTGCAACCCCTTCCTCAGTTCACCGACTTTAGATACGAGGAAGGGGTTGCACCCACAAAAGACGTACATGGATATCCCCTGATGGCAGATAGCACATGTTGACACACTGTGTGCAGATTCAATTTTTGGCTGGTTTGATTGTCAAAAAAATTCGAATAGTTGCAAAAACAAACATGTAAAAACAAATGTGTTTGGATGGCTTATTGAATTCTCCCCAAAACATCGAGAATGTCTTTAAATGTTTGTTCCATCACATGGATTCTTTGTTTAATAAGGTCCAGTTCCGTGCTACATTCCATCACTTGCTGGATGAGGCGGAGGGCACTGTCAGCAGAGAACCGTGTACTATCCTTCACAACATTTATATCCCCTAAAAACAAAAAACAAAAGGTATTATAACTCTGCAGGCCTACATCTCTTACCTGAAGCTGTGGTGACAGATACTGACCTGTTGTGGTGACCAGATCCACAACGTCATCCACCTCTCCTTCCTGCACTTCTCCTTCCTCCACCTCAACTTCCTGCACATCTTTCGGTTGTGGGTCTTTGGGAGTTTGGGGTTGCTTGGAAGTTGTGGGGTGCATGTGCTCCCTGGAGTGTCCTCCTCCCAGTCTTCTCTCCCCTATGAGAAGCAAACAAAAGGTCAATTTATCACACTGTAAATCTCAATGTTAAAATAAAAACAGGCTAAATTGATTGGAAGTGTGGTACAAGTGTGTGTTTGGGCGGAATTTAAAGAAGAATGCATTATTTATGACCAAGAATATGCTTAGTATTCACCTTTGGATGTAATTTATTTGACATGGAGGCACCACAAAAATTCTCGTATGCACCTGTGTGGGATACCCAAAAAAGGCGGGTCTGGTGGCCCACACTATAGTGCTCCAAAGTACAGATGTGGAAGCAGCTGCTGAGTGTCCTCTCCTTTACACTGATAAAAGTTTGCATTTCATTCTCTTTACAAACACATCATCTAGACGAAAAAATATGCCACAATTTTGGAGCAAAAATGGCAGATGTATAATTACTTTTGTGGCTCTAAAATAAGCCAAAACCGCGGATAGTGGCCGAACGAAGTGTCGGTAACGTAACGAACGATTACTGTGCCCAACCAAGTTCAAAATATTACATTTTGGAAGCGAGTCCAATATGAGAAACCAAAATAAAGAGCAACATGTCAGTTTAGAAAAAGATTAATATCAGAAAAGTCTACATTTTACTTACTTTTAGCGAGCATTCTCTTTATGCTCCTCAACTGCTCTGGCTCCCTCAGTTTGAGGTCTGACCACCTCTTTCTGAGCTGCTCATTTGAGCGTTTCACCCCGAAATTCGCCTTCAGACTCTTCACGACTTTAGTGAGGATTTTGGCCTTCCTTCTATTTGGTTTGCTATACGGCCCATGCTTGGCATCATAATCAGCCTTGAGCAAGATGTCCACCATCTCCGCCATCTCCGCCAAAGACATATTCGATGCCTTGAATCTCCTCCTTGATCGTGACGTTTCCTCGGTCTCCGGGCTTGTCTCCTCCTCGTTAGTTGCGGAATTATCAGACACCTGCTGTAACTCCGCCATATCTGTCTGCGTGCCGAAAGAGAAGGGGCGGGGAAAAGATGTTAGTTAGAACGTCATGGGCGGGCGACGTGTGCGGAGCGACGTGTTCGTATTTTGACGCATGCGTGGTGTGTATATAGCAAACACACATGTGACTATAGTACGTTCGGTATGCGGAGAGAGGAGTTCAAGTGACGGACGTGCGAACGAAGGTATGTGATTTTGTGACTTGTACAAATTGTTGGCCTATACTGTCTTGAGAATGTTGGAGGATATATATGGTGACTAGCATGTTAAGGAGGTTAGACTGTTTGCCTCACATTAGTTATATATAATTTATTTAACTTGCAGATACAATATGAATGTCTTTATAAGCGACAAGGATTTCCTGGCGGAATTTATTGACCGGGTAAGGGAGCTGCCCGCTCTGTGGGAGACGAAAAACCCCATCCACAAAAACAGAGGGGTGAGAAAAGCAGCGCTGGAGAAGCTGCTCCCATTTGTGCATACCAAGGTGCCCACAGCCACTAGACATGTGCAAAAGGAAAAAATTTGTTTCGTTTCGTTTCGTTTTAATTCGTTAATTAATTAATTTCGTTTAGTTAGATTCGTTAAATTTGTTAAATTCGTTTTCGGATTTCGTTTTGTTTTCGACTGAATTCGAAAATCGGTCGCATTCGAAAAGATTTCAACCGAATTCGAAAATATTTCTACCGGATTCGAAATTATTTCAACATGATTCGAAATTATTTCAACCGCATTTGAAACTATTTCAACCGGATTCGAAAATATTTTGCGACCCGACTTTGGGTCCACGTATCTCAGGGTCACTTAGTAATAGAAACCCCAAATTTGGAGATGTTATAGTGCTAGTTCTACTGTGTTTGCATACCAAATTTGGGGTTTCTAGCTACAAGTGGCCCCGAGATATGTGGCCCCAAATTCGGGTCGCAAAATGTCATTCTCTGCTGCAGAAAAGTGTTTGACATTTTGCGACCCGATTTTGGGTCCACGTATCTCGGGGTCACTTAGTGATAGAAACCCCAAATTTTGTGTGCAAACACAGGAGAACTAGCACTAAAACATCCCCAAATTTGGGGTTTCTATCGCCAACTAACCCCGAGATATGTGGACCCAAAGTCGGGTCGCAAAATATTTTTGAATCCGGTTGAAATAGTTTCAAATGCGGTTGAAATAGTTTTAAATGCGGTTGAAATAATTTCGAATCATGTTGATACTATTTAAAGCGGATTCGAAAATATTTTGCGACCCGACTTTGAAAAAAAAAAATGAAATTGATTCTAACAGTCTGCAGGAGATCTGCAAAAAAAAAAAGAAGTGAAATGGCTGTTAATAGTCTACAGGAGATCTGCTAAAAAAGAAATAGATGCTAATAGTCTGCAGGAGACCTGGTGAGAAAACTAAATAGATACTAATAGTCTGCAGGAGATCTGCAAAAAAAAATAAAATAAATGCTAATAGTCTGCAGGAGATCTTATGTAAAAAATAGTAATCTGCAAAAAAAAATTAAACATGAAATAGATAGTATCTATATTCTATTCTATTCTATTGTTTTTCTAGTGTATTCTCTATTTCTATTCTAATCTATTCTATCCAAAGTTAAAATTAATTAATTACATTTTTTTTAATTCCTACTATTCGAAATTCAAATGTATTCTATTCGAAATTCGAATTTCATAAGATGGTTGCATATTCTTTCTATTTTATTCTATTAAATTATATATTTTTTTCTATTCTGTTCTAATCTTTTCTATTTGAATTATAAATTTTGGAAGATGGTTAGTTACTTACTTATATACATCTGTCACATAAAATAAAGATGTGAAATGGCTGTCATGGATGTAGATCGCAAGGCAAGTACATATGCTGTATGTCATTGTCCGAGTGCCACGTGACCGGCCACGTGACCAAGTTGTGGATTGTCCACTTGCCACGTCACCTGCCACAAGTTATGGGGTTCCTAGCACCAAGTGACCCCCAGATAGGGGCGATCTGTCAAGTGCTTTTCTGCAGCAGAGAATTAAATTTTGTGACCCGACTTTGAGGCCACGTATCTCGGGGCCACTTATAGCTAGAAATCCCAAAATATTTGGTATGTAAACACATTACAACTGGCACTACAATAACCCCAAATTTGGGGTTTCTATCACCAAGTAACCCCGTTGTAATGCTAGTTCTACTGTGTTTGCATACCAAATTTGGGGTTTCTAGCTATAAGTGCCCCCGAGATACGTGGCCCCAAAGTCGGGTCACAAAATGTCATTATCTGCTGCAGAAAAGTACTTGAAATATCGCCCATATCTGGGGGTCACTTGGTGCTAGGAGCCCCATAACTTGTGGCAGGTGACGTGGCAAGTAGACAATCCACAACTAGGTCACGTGGCAGGTCACGTGGCACTCGTGGCCGTTCACGTGGCACTCATGGCAGGTCACGTGGCACTCGTGGCCGGTGTCGTGGCACTCGTGGCCGGTGTCGTGGCACTCGTGGCAGGTGTTGTGGTAAGTGGACAATGACATACAGCATATGTACTTGCCTTGCGATCGACATCCGTGACAGCCATTTCACATCTTTTTTTTTATGTGACAGATGTATATAAGTAAGTAAATAACCTTCTTCCAAAATTTATAATTCAAATAGAAAAGATTAGAACAGAATAGAAAAAAAATATAATTTAGAAGAATAAAATAGAAAGAATATACAACCATCTTCTGAAATTCGAATTTCGAATAGAATAAATTTGAATTTCGAATAGTATGAATTCAAATTTTTTAATTAATTAATTAATTTTAACTTTGGATAGAAAAGATTATAATAAAATAGAAAATAGACTAGAAAAACAATAACCCCAAATTTGGGGTTTCTATCACCAAGTAACCCCGAGATACATGGACCCAAATTCGGGTCACAAAATATTTTCGAATCCGGTTGAAATAGTTTCAAATGCAGTTGAAATAATTTCGAATCATGTTGATACTATTTCAACCGGATTCGAAAATATTTTGCGACCCGACTTTGGGTCCATGTATTTTGGGGTTACTTGGTGATAGAAACCCAAAATTTGGAGATGTTGTAGTGCTAGTTCTACTGTGTTTGCATACCAAATTTGGGGTTTCTAGCTACAAGTGGCCCCGAGATATGTGGCCCCAAAATCGGGTCACAAAATGTCATTCTCTGCTCCAGTAAAGTGCTTGACATTTTGCGACCCGACTTTGGGTCCACGTATCTCGGGGTCACTTAGTGATAGAAACACCAAATTTGGAATGCAAACACAGAAGAACTAGCCCTACAACATCTCCAAATTTGGGGTTTCTATCACCAAGGAACCCCGAGATACATGGACCCAAAGTCGGGTCAAAAATATTTTTAGATTCGAAAAAATTCGGATTCGGTTAAATTCGTTAGTATTGTAATTCGGTAATTCGGATGCATCCGAATGTCCGAATAATGAAAAATTCGTCCGAATTTCGATTCGGAACGAAACGAAATGCACATGTCCAACAGCCACAGCAAAACAAGTGGACACTAAAATTGGGAGCTTGAGAGGTACCTACAGGACTGAACGCTCTAAGGTGCTGGCTTCTCAGAGGTCAGGAGCAGCAGCAGATGATGTGTATGTCCCGATTTTGTGGTACTACAACAGGATGTCCTTCCTGGATGACCACATTGACACAAGGCCATCACTCTCCACTCTTCCCCCCAGACTTCCCTGCAGCCAACCTGAGCCTTCTCTGGAGCAAGAGGAGGCAGCCATCCTGGATGATCCTGATTTGGCCATCTGGAGCCAGGTATAGTATTTTTCGAAAATGTATTGGGATAAACTTAATGTTTGACAAATATGTCAAGATGACAAACATAAACTATTTTGGATTGCACAAGTGAAATCAAGATCTGTAGACATTATTCTGCACTTAATTGGGTGCTAAATAGTCAATCTGATGTAGTGGTAAATTTAAAGCAAGGATTTATGGATTTACATTCTAATTGCTTCAATCAGGATTACAAAGTTTCAGGTGTGTATGGGCCTGATAGTAGAGTCAGGACCAGCATTCTGGGCTCCACCCTCCCGACGAGTGCAGGTGTGCACTGGGGAACCCATAGAGTGCATGTGTGCACAGTGGAAGCCAGAGACCCAAGTCTGAAGCCTCGTACACACGACCGAGTTTCTCGTCGTAAAAAACACGTCGTTTTTTTCAACGAGATTTTTGTTAAGCTCGTCGATTTTCTCGTCAAGCTTTCTATGCGTACACACTGACATTTCCCAATTTCCTCATTGTTCTCCGCGCTCACGTCCAGCACGTACGACGGCACTATAAAGGGGAAGATCTTTTTTCTTGGCGCCACCCCTTGGGCTGCTTTTGCTGATCTCGTGTTACCGCGTGTGAAGTAAAAGTTTGGGATTCGCGCTTTTCAGTCTTCGTACTTTTCAGATCGTTTTCTGCGGTTCCGTTTGTGCTTGTGGGTTCGTATCTTGACTTTCAGGGCGTCTAGGCAGGTCGTATCTGTTTTACAGTGCGTTCTTGCCTGTTCGTTTCTGTTTTTCAGTTCGTTATTCATAGGCCTTGCTGTTCTAAAGTGCGTTCTGTTCTGTACGTTCTGATAAGACGACCGTTTCTTATTAGCCATGTCGCCTGGACGTTCTCGTCGTCGAGTTCGTGCTGTGCGTGCGCTTGGTGTTGGTCTGCTTGTTTTGGACCAAGACCAGTCCATGAATGGTGTGAGGAGGAGTTCATGGACCAAGAATTGGTTGCTCCAGCGGGACCAATTCTGCCATATGCCTCTGCTGCGGGAGATCATCGAGAATAATCCTGAGGACTACAGGAATTTTCTGCGGATGTCTGACCCCGTTTTTCAGGAACTGTTGGCTTTGGTGTCCCCCTATATTACCAGGCAGGACACCGTTATGCGGGAAGCCATCAGTGCTGAGCAGAGGCTCATCGCCACGTTACGTTACCTGGCGACAGGGAGAAGTCTTCAGGACTTGAAGTTCACCACAGGCATCTCCCCCCAGGCTCTGGGCCTCATAATCCCAGACACCTGTTCTGCTATTATACAAGTCCTGCAGGAGGACTAATTTAGGGTAAGTTTTCTCCATTAACATCACATTTTATGTATTACATGTATGCTAATGTATTGTATTTCTTTCATCCTTCCCTAATTACCATGATTGTAATATGCTGAGAATGTCCCCTTTGTCCCCATGCATGCTGGAAGCTTTAGATTGCCCCTTTTTTCTCCTCCATAAATATTTCCCTTCACTAACTTTTCCAGCAGGGGCGCCTGTTGCTCCAAATGTTTGGGGGTCCCACCCCAATTTATGAACTAAACTTCCTCCTTTTTTGCTCAGGTGCCTATTAAACGCCCCCAGTTGTCCCCTCTAATGCAGCCATTTGGTTCCCTCCAATGCAGCCATTTTCCCCCCAGCCCTGCACTTACCTTCTTGTGGTCAGCGCCATCCTTCTTCTGTCCTTGATGTCTTCTCCTTCTCTTGATGTTGCATCAGCCAATCATGTTACCATTAAACAGACTTGGTGAACATGATTGGCAGAGCAGCCTGCCAGTGTTTCCCCAAGGAATGCCCCCCCCCGCGTCCCCTATTTTACTTTTCGGAAGCCAATTACATCCCTCAGGTTGTAATGTGCAATACTATTTTACTACCTGTTTCTGCTATGCAATTTGAACCCCCTAAATGCCGCAATTATTCATATGTCGGTCGCTAAACAAGAGGCCATCCACCTGAATAGTGGGCGGCATAGACAATACATAGGTTAATGCAACGCATGAACCTATGTATTGTTCTGAGTGATGGGCACAGGAGAGAGGGGGCAGTGCTCCAGCGCCCACTCTGGACGCACCGCCACTGCAATGCTATCCTGTGGCCAAACACATTTCCCCCCCCCCCAAAATAATTTAGTAATGGCCCATCAGAGGGGGTGATGAATCTGATAAATGAGCCTTCCCTTATACTTATTTTAAACACCTTAATAAACGTAGAATTTGATTGATGTTGGCCTTGATTTTTTTTTAATCAAATTTCCTTGTAATGTCTGACTTTGGTATTCTAATATTATTTCATCTTGTTTCACTCCACAGCTTCCTTCCACGCCACAGGAATGGCAGACTGTGGCATCGGAGTTTGCCACGCGGTGGGACTTCCCCAACTGCGGTGGTGCCATAGACGGGAAGCACGTCCGCATCGTGCCGCCACCCCGTTCTGGGTCCTACTACTACAATTACAAGGGGTTTCATAGCATTGTGCTGATGGCGGTGGTGTCAGCACGGTATGAATTCCTCTATGTTGATGTAGGGAAGAATGGCCGGATGTCCGATGGGGGATCCTTCATCCAGACGGAGTTTGCCCTCCGTCTCCAGAGTGATGACCTTGCATTGCCACCGGATGCAGGGAATATTGAAGGACTCCCCTTTGTTTTCTTGGCTGATGAAGCCTTCGGACTCGGACGGCATCTTATGAGGCCATTTCCACAGAGGACCCTGACCCCAGAGAAGAGGGTGTTCAATTACCGGCTGGCCAGGGGCCGAAGAGTTGTCGAAAATGCCTTTGGCATAATGGCCAGCCGGTTCCGCCTTTTTATGACTTCAATACACTTGGCGGACTACAAAATAAACTATGTCGTATTATGCTGCTGTGTGCTACACAACTTTCTGAGCCAAAAATCAAATTCCTATATGGCCTCAGTTTTGCCAGAGGCTGGACTTTCCCCTGCAAATCCCCTGCCGGGCCTGGAATCTGCCCGTCCTGGCTTGCCCTCCCAAAATGCCCGTGAGGTTCGGGACAAATATATGGAGTATTTCACGGGTAGGGGGGCAATTCCTATGCCAGCCTATGTCTAAGGATCCCAATAAAAAGCTTGTTTAAACCTTTAATTATTTGTTCTTTCCTGTCTCCTAGTTTGCCTTTGTGCATTTGTAGTGCCAAGTGTATTTTACTTTAGTAAATAACAACCATTTCACTATGTAACCTTACAAAATAACCAAATAAGCTTAGAGGGTATTATAAAAAGAAGCTACACATGGTTGGGGTCAAATATTTTACTCTGTGCACATTCTCACCATTTTTAGTTTTTTTGGGTTGGCCTGGCCCCAACCCAGCAATTTTTTGCTTATGAAAATACAAAAATAACAGTTGCATTCCAAAAATTACAACATTGGATACCTCTGAGCAATCTGAGACATTCACTTACACAAACTATGTCTCTATGTGCCCGTCCTAATATGGGGTCCTGCCACCCCTTGCCCAGGCAAAAATTTAATATGCACACATTTGGGATTTTTTACATCTATGAAGTTTACAATCCTGATCCCTATTGTCAACATGTGCTATCTGCCATCAGGGGTGATCAATGGACGTGTTTTGGGGGTGCAACCCCTTCCTCAGTTCACCGACTTTAGATACGAGGAAGGGGTTGCACCCACAAAAGACGTACATGGATATCCCCTGATGGCAGATAGCACATGTTGACACACTGTGTGCAGATTCAATTTTTGGCTGGTTTGATTGTCAAAAAAATTCGAATAGTTGCAAAAACAAACATGTAAAAACAAATGTGTTTGGATGGCTTATTGAATTCTCCCCAAAACATCGAGAATGTCTTTAAATGTTTGTTCCATCACATGGATTCTTTGTTTAATAAGGTCCAGTTCCGTGCTACATTCCATCACTTGCTGGATGAGGCGAAGGGCACTGTCAGCAGAGAACCGTGTACTATCCTTCACAACATTTATATCCCCTAAAAACAAAAAACAAAAGGTATTATAACTCTGCAGGCCTACATCTCTTACCTGAAGCTGTGGTGACAGATACTGACCTGTTGTGGTGACCAGATCCACAACGTCATCCACCTCTCCTTCCTGCACTTCTCCTTCCTCCACCTCAACTTCCTGCACATCTTTCGGTTGTGGGTCTTTGGGAGTTTGGGGTTGCTTGGAAGTTGTGGGGTGCATGTGCTCCCTGGAGTGTTCTCCTCCCAGTCTTCTCTCCCCTATGAGAAGCAAACAAAAGGTCAATTTATCACACTGTAAATCTCAATGTTAAAATAAAAACAGGCTAAATTGATTGGAAGTGTGGTACAAGTGTGTGTTTGGGCGGAATTTAAAGAAGAATGCATTATTTATGACCAAGAATATGCTTAGTATTCACCTTTGGATGTAATTTATTTGACATGGAGGCACCACAAAAATTCTCGTATGCACCTGTGTGGGACACCCAAAAAAGGCGGGTCTGGTGGCCCACACTATAGTGCTCCAAAGTACAGATGTGGAAGCAGCTGCTGAGTGTCCTCTCCTTTACACTGATAAAAGTTTGCATTTCATTCTCTTTACAAACACATCATCTAGACGAAAAAATACGCCACAATTTTGGAGCAAAAATGGCAGATGTATAATTACTTTTGTGGCTCTAAAATAAGCCAAAACCACGGATAGTGGCCGAACGAAGTGTCGGTAACGTAACGAACGATTACTGTGCCCAACCAAGTTCAAAATATTACATTTTGGAAGCGAGTCCAATATGAGAAACCAAAATAAAGAGCAACATGTCAGTTTAGAAAAAGATTAATATCAGAAAAGTCTACATTTTACTTACTTTTAGCGAGCATTCTCTTTATGCTCCTCAACTGCTCTGGCTCCCTCAGTTTGAGGTCTGACCACCTCTTTCTGAGCTGCTCATTTGAGCGTTTCACCCCGAAATTCGCCTTCAGACTCTTCACGACTTTAGTGAGGATTTTGGCCTTCCTTCTATTTGGTTTGCTATACGGCCCATGCTTGGCATCATAATCCGCCTTGAGCAAGATGTCCACCATCTCCGCCATCTCCGCCAAAGACATATTCGATGCCTTGAATCTCCTCCTTGATCGTGACGTTTCCTCGGTCTCCGGGCTTGTCTCCTCCTCGTTAGTTGCGGAATTATCAGACACCTGCTGTAACTGCGCCATATCTGTCTGCGTGCCGAAAGAGAAGGGGCGGGGAAAAGATGTTAGTTAGAAAGTCATGGGCGGGCGACGTGTGCGGAGCGACGTGTTCGTATTTTGACGCATGCGTGGTGTGTATATAGCAAACACACATGTGACTATAGTACGTTCGGTATGCGGAGAGAGGAGTTCAAGTGACGGACGTGCGAACGAAGGTATGTGATTTTGTGACTTGTACAAATTGTTGGCCTATACTGTCTTGAGAATGTTGGAGGATATATATGGTGACTAGCATGTTAAGGAGGTTAGACTGTTTGCCTCACATTAGTTATATATAATTTATTTAACTTGCAGATACAATATGAATGTCTTTATAAGCGACAAGGATTTCCTGGTGGAATTTATTGACCGGGTAAGGGAGCTGCCCGCTCTGTGGGAGACGAAAAACCCCATCCACAAAAAAAGAGGGGTGAGAAAAGCAGCGCTGGAGAAGCTGCTCCCATTTGTGCATACCAAGGTGCCCACAGCCACAGCAAAACAAGTGGACACTAAAATTGGGAGCTTGAGAGGTACCTACAGGACTGAACGCTCTAAGGTGCTGGCTTCTCAGAGGTCAGGAGCAGCAGCAGATGATGTGTATGTCCCGATTTTGTGGTACTACAACAGGATGTCCTTCCTGGATGACCACATTGACACAAGGCCATCACTCTCCACTCTTCCCCCCAGACTTCCCTGCAGCCAACCTGAGCCTTCTCTGGAGCAAGAGGAGGCAGGCATCCTGGATGATCCTGATTTGGCCATCTGGAGCCAGGTATAGTATTTTTCGAAAATGTATTGGGATAAACTTAATGTTTGACAAATATGTCAAGATGACAAACATAAACTATTTTGGATTGCACAAGTGAAATCAAGATCTGTAGACATTATTCTGCACTTAATTGGGTGCTAAATAGTCAATCTGATGTAGTGGTAAATTTAAAGCAAGAATTTATGGATTTACATTCTAATTGCTTCAATCAGGATTACAAAGTTTGATGCAAAGATTAAACGAACATATTAAACTATGTCCCTTTTTCATACACAGGATGAAATCAGCCAGAAGGAGGGTCTGGAAACTGTCAGGCAGGAGGAGGAAGGGCCCAGTGGCAGCCAGGAGGTGGCAGGGCCCAGTGGCAGACAGGAGGTGGCAGGGCAAAGGAGAAGCACCAGATCCCAGGTGCCTCCCATCCGGCTTCACAAAAGAGGCAGGAGGGACAGGAGCACGAGTGAGGCAGCAATGGCCCTTATTCGTGAGGCCCATGCCACCCTCCAGGAGCCCACATCCCCTGAAGAGGCCATTGCCGGCCTAGTGGGGGCTAAGTTCAAGGTGATGAGCATGGAGCAACGCCTCCTATGCGAGCCCCTGCTCATCACCTTGCTCAACAAGGGGGTGATGGAGAAAATTACGCCCAATACCGCCATATGTGAGGTGGCACAACTGACCCAACCTCAACCTCCACATCCCCCTTCTTCTTCTGCCCCACCCCCTTCTGCTACACCTCCCCCTTCTTCTTCTGCCCCACCCCCTTCTGCTACACCTCCCCCTTCTTCTTCTGCCCCACCCCCTTCTGCTACACCTCCACCTTCTTCTTCTGCCCCACCCCCTTCTGCTACACCTCCCCCTTCTTCTTCTGCCCCACCCCCTTCTGCTACATCTCCACCTTCTTCTTCTGCCCCACCCCCTTCTGCTACACCTCCACCTTCTTCTTCTGCCCCACCCCCTTCTGCTACACCTCCACCTTCTTCTTCTGCCCCACCCCCTTCTGCTACATCTCCTCTTCCTCCTCCTGACAGGAGTACCCCTCCAGTGGGCCAGCCTCCAGCCAAACGAAGAAGGAAGGCTGCAGGGAAGATTGCAGGGAAGGTTGCCAGGAAGAAGAGGAAGTGATGGCCTTGCTTCATTGTGGTCGGACAGAAGGCAGCCTGTTGTAGTACCACAGACTTGGGACATATATCTCACCTGCTGCTGTTCCTGACCTCTGGGAGGCCAGCATCAGATTGTGTTCAGAAATGTTGGCCTTCTCAAGCTCCCAATTTTAGTGCCCACACAGGGTTGCTGTGTGCTCTGGGGTCCCTGGGATGCACAAATGGCAGCAGGTTCTCCAGCGCTGCCTTCTCTTTATTTTATTTTTAAACATGAATAAATGTGATTTTTGTTTACGTTCATACTTGACTATGTGTATTTGTAAAAATTAAAAATCTAGCTTTGGAGTAAGCAGATACATTTGACTGACAAAAAAAGGGACAGATAACAACCCCCCAAAAGAATAACTAAATCTGATTATCAAAAAAACATGGTGGGAAATTTAACTAATATAGAGTCCAAAATTAAATGGGAGATCACTACCAAAACATTGCGAAATTATAATTAACATAATTTTTAAAAATATTACCATTTAAATTATTCCTAAAAACTTGCACGATATAATACACATAAATCTTCTTAAGAGCAGCATGAAAAAGGTTAAAAAATAAGTCATAACTCTGTGTGAATATCAGCAGCAAAAGAAGGTCACTCGTTTTGATTAATGTAACATTCTAACGAAGATTTCAAGGCAGAACATTTAAATGATGCAATATTTTTGAGCGTGACGAATGTGCTCTCTCCATTACGAAGGCTTCTTTTACCAGAAGATGCGCTCCCGTCTCATAGTTGCTTGTGAGCATGCACGCTTTTGGAAGAGTCGTAAAAGCATACACACGAACCATTTTCTCGTCACAAAACAGCCCGACGAGAAACACGACGAGGAAATCTGGAATCCTGACGAGAAAATAGAGAGCAGGTTCTCTATTTTCTCGTCGAGATTCTCGGCAAATTTCTCATCGTAAAACCATACACACGAACGTTTTTCTCGACAAAAAAGCTCTCGCGGCACATTTCTTGCCGGTTTTGGACGAGAAACTCGGTCGTGTGTACGAGGCCTGAGGCTCAGAGCAGTGAGGGGCTGCTATTTAAATGGACGGTGTTGCCAAGGGAATATTCTGTAGGAGACAAACAAGAGCCTGAAGTGGAAGGCCTGAGCAGCACTGCTGTATGTATAAGCCAGAAGGCTGAATGTCATTTTGTTGATGAAAAGGAGTGCTGAAACCCCTGCGAGGGAAACCTTGATTTTGTTTTGAACTTCTTTTAATAAAAATGGGCAAACAAAGCCCTTAAAAAGAAGAACCAGCGAGTGGCAGTGTCCTTCAAGCTTTACCTTTGATGCTAGTCCTTCACATGTGGTGGAGAATTTTGGCACAACCTGAGATCCCTACAATCAAGTAAGTTCATCTCTTATATGAACTGTGTTTTGCTTGCCAGAAACGGCATAATCTGTGTGTGTGCAGGTAAGGAGAACCTGCAAGAGAAAGGTAACTAGCCTTAAAGAGACAGTGCTCCAATTTGTTGTTGAACTGTGAAAACATTTTTTTGGAGTGATTGTGAGTATGGGGCGATCAAAACGCCTAAAAGAAGCAAGGATGGCTGAGATGATAGAGCTCTGTGGCTGGAGGGGTTGTTACTGCCTGATCGAACCCCATACATGCCTAAACAGAGTTTTCCAAGGGAAAAGAGGGCTGTTGTTGTCCCTAGCAACCCTGGTGCAATGAATGCACAGATGATGGCTAGTGTGGAGAATCCACCAGCGTTTGAATCTGCAGTGGATTGGTGCAAGCGACACCTGGCAGGATTGGACCAAGCTAAAGTGGAAGGTAAGCCAACCTTCGATACAAAAAGAGAGCTGCCGGATGTCCATGCCTGGGAGAGGGGTGTTGTTGCCCCTGGCAACGCTGCTGCAGTTAAACCAGCAGCTGTTGTGAAAAGTGTGAAAGTGATACAGCTTGAGACAGGGTCCAGCAGATGCAGTGTGGGAAACCCTGACGAGACATGGAACCAAGTGCGCTGTTTGCGGTGCAGTGAGTGGGGGCATGCAGTCTCCAAGTGCCTTTTGTCCCTGGCTCCAGTGCAAAGCTACCTAGCAAAACAAAGGTCTGAGAAGCCTGTGTTATATGCCAGAAGAGGCTGATCAAAGGCCAGGACAGAGAGTGGTTGCCCATAGCAACACAGAGGAGGCCAGTCGGGCTGTCTGTGGACCATGGGGTGTGCCTCCCAAGGGTCGTGACAAGTGGCTTTCGGAGGAGCAAATACAGCATGTTGGAGAGAGCCAGCAAAGCTCTGCTGGGAGACTGCGATCTCCCATGGTAACGAGAGTGGAATTTGTGCGTGGAAGGAATCATCAGGAGAGAAACGCACTGGGGAAAAGTCGTCCAGTACCATGCCTGGAATGTGGCCAGCTGGGGCACGAAATATTGTCTTGCCCTCGATTCTGGGGTGCACCTGGAGGTAATGTTGCTGAGCAGAACTCTTTACCTGTGGGCCAAGATCCCTTTGCAAATATGTTTGCAGTCACCCCTGGCAACAAGGAGGAGTTTTCTGTGGTGTCTGCAGGGGGTGCTAAACAGTGGGAGATGCCGGCTGTGATTTCATCCCATGGCCACCAGGGGGAGTTGGCCAGTAATTGTGCGGCTGAGGACTGGTTCTTAAGACAACGTACTCAAATGAAGATGGTGACCCCAACTACTGTGGTGGGTAAGACTATCTTTAATGAAATGATGCCTGGAACTGCTGATTTCAGGTATAAAAGAACTGGCTATGAGACTGTCCATGATGATGTGAGAGTGACCCCAGTTAGTGGGGCCACAGAATGTGCGCTTGAGAATGACTTTTTCACACCCAGTGGGAATGCAGGGGTTAAAGTCCAAACAGAACCTGTGTTGATGACTAAAAGTGCTGTCTAATGTCTGCCAGCCTCAAGTTGGCAGTGGGCTAGGACAGCCTGCAAAAACTAAAAATGCTATAAGTGTTACTGTTAATGAAAAGTTTGCTGCCGTTGGGAAAACCCTAGGTTCTTCCAGAGCAAAAGCTGTTGTCACAAATGGGTCATTGCCTGTACCAATTGGTGGTAAGACAGCACAGTTGTCCCCAGAAATCTCCAGGGAACTTCATGTATTGGAGTCGGAGGTTGCCATGGACAACTGCGATGTCACTCTGGTGGGACAGAGTGGAACTGTACCATGTAATGGTAATGTGTTAGTGCAAGCTGCTAGTACTAAAAATGTGCCGGTAAATGGTGGGTTAACACAACCTGTGAAAAATGCAAAGGTGTGTGAGGCTTATGAAGCGCTGCCCGAGCAAGGTGGTGGTTGTGGTGTATTGCAACCTGTGGTACTAAAACATGGGTTACCGAAGTCTGCCATGATTCGTAATTTGGGTGATGAATCTGAAACTAAACCCGCCTGTTCTAATGTGTCTCCTTGGGTGGATGGATCAGGGCTGAGGAGCGCCCGTGAATGGAGCACAGCTACAACGGATTGGGATAGTTGGGGTAAAAATTGAATGTCCCTGATAGATGAGGCTTTCATGCACAAAAATAAGGTGGACAAAGTTTCTGCTGTGCCAGCAGGAGGGACGGCAGAACAGCTTATACCTGAGGGCGCGGTGGCTGCTGCAGGGGTTAACCCTTGTGAGAAATATGGACCATATAAGGGCGAGCACACAGCAGACACTTTGTCCGTAACCTACAAAAATGATGCTGACATGGCGTGTCAAAGTGACGTTGTCACTGGTAATGTGAAGCAGTTCATTGGTGCTGAACCTGAGAAGTTGGGTATGAGACAAGCACCTGGCAGCGCTCTGGTAGAGTACCAGGCTGTGGTTGTCTCCAGCTGGGAGAAGGTTCCATTAAACCTTGCAACCTCTCACGTCTCAGCAAGTGAGTCTGTCTGCATCCCCAGTGTCGGGAAAGTCCCCAGGAAGGACTTGGGTCTGGAGCCAAGGGTATGGTTTCTAACAAAAGTATTAAAGGAGATGCTTAAACTTTGGGATGTACAGCCAGTCTATACTGGGGTGTCTCCACCACAGTCAGACAGTCTGGTACTGTGGAGTACCATTAGGTGGAACCCTGAGTGACAGGTGGTACAGCACAAAGGAAGACAAGACAGAAATGGTTTATTTATGACTGTATTACTAGTGTTAAAAATCGCCTCTAGGTATGCTGATGGGTTACTTTCTGTACAAGAGGTATATGGGAGAGGCTTTGGCGAAAATAAAGTGTCCGAGGTTTCACCACCTAACAGCCAGGTAGAAGGCATTTCTGCTGCTATGGTCCAAGGTAGTACTGGTCAGTTGTCGGTGAAGGGCGTGATGCTGTACCAGTGGAAGAATCACATGAGATGGAAGGGCCAAGTGTGGACCAGAAAGCAGCAGAAATCCTGACCGGGGCTCAGCCGAAGGTGGTTAAAAAGACTGGGGTCCCTAGTCCAATGTTTGGTTTAGGTGACAAACCTAATAAGGTCCCCGAGACAGGGAAACGGATAAGAAGTGCGGTAAAAATTGTATGTGGATCAGACAAGAGCTTGTTTGTTCAGGTGGATAAAAATACAGATGGCATCAGAACAGGGCAAGTGGTAGGACAGCTGCCTGCAGAGTGGGTGAACCCCGGGGAGGTGACGTCCTGTGAGGTTCCCGTGGGTGATGGCGGCCCTCCAATATGTGTGCCCTCTGCAGACACTGCCCTAGCAAATGCTAAAAAAAAAAGGCATTGTGATCTGTGCAACGTTAAGAGATGTAATGTTGGTTTGAATATGTCTGTCAATGATGAACCAAATAGTTTGTTAAAGGTACATGACAGTGTGGTGTCAAAAGGTATTGGGAAACCTGGGAACCTGAAGCGTGGAGGCAGAAGGGTTGGTAGAAAGACCAGGGGTGCCCTGTTAAAATTTCAGGAGAGGCAGTGCTTATGGAACCCCAAAAGAAGAGGGAGAAGGCTGAGTATAGGAAAATATAGGACCTTGTTAAGATCCAGGGTTGGACATACCTGGAAGCGCACCTGGAAAAAAGGTAGGGCCTACGTGGCTGACAGCCAGCACAGAGGTGTCCCAACCATAATGACGAGTGCTGGTGTTCCTCCCTCCAGATCAAAACAAAGGGGGAGGGTATGTGGTAGTGTGGTACCCCACCAGTGTATGAATACAGGATTCTCAACCAGGGAGGTTGAGGGGCTCCAGGGTATTTGCTTGTTTGGGAGGAAACTGGCTTTTCAATTTCCTCATGTTTTACTAAAGTCCACTTTGGGACCTGGAGCTTGGGGATTTCTTAGAGATCCGGGTGGGATGAAATCCCCAGTCCTGGATCCGGGTTTTGAGACTCAACTGCACACTGATTGTTTAGGTGTGTGTGGGCCTGATAGTAGAGTCAGGACCAGCATTCTGGGCTCCACCCTTCCGACGAGTGCAGGTGTGCACTGGGGAAGCCATAGAGTGCAAGTGTGCACAGTGGAAGCCAGAGACCCAAGTCTGAGGCTCAGAGCAGCGAGGGGCTGCTATCTAAATGGACGGTGTTGCCAATGGAATAGTCTGTAGGAGACAAACGAGCCTGAAGTGGAAGGCCTGAACAGCACTGCTGAATGTCATTTTGTTGATGAAAAGGAGTGCTGAAACCCCTGCGAGGGAAACCTTTGATTTTGTTTTGAACTTCTTTTAATAAAAATGGGCAAACAAAAACAAAGCCCTTAAAAAGAAGAACCAGCGAGTGGCGGTGTCCTTCAAGCTTTACCTTTGATGCTAGTCCTTCACAATAAATATATATATATATATATATATATATATATATATATGTGTGTGTGTGTATATATATATATATATATATATATATATATATATATATATAGTGCCCTGCT
Source organism: Rana muscosa (assembly GCA_029206835.1). Taxonomy (NCBI): domain Eukaryota; kingdom Metazoa; phylum Chordata; class Amphibia; order Anura; family Ranidae; genus Rana; species Rana muscosa. The sequence goes on from CM055119.1 coordinate 240,749,668, forward strand.
CCTGTTGACCAGACACTATTGTGTAAATTTAGTGGGTCGTCTGAATTGTACATAGTTCAGAACGTAATGTTTATGGCTAAATTAGCCTCTGTTCCAGCTTTGGCTGTGTTGAGAGCATTTCCCACTGTCGCTGGTAGGTGTCGTTGTCACCACCGGCCAGTGTTGGAAATACAACAGGCTGGAGTGTATTGGGTGTCCCTTCCCCAGAAACAGCCCAGTGGGAGTGGTTTACCGCTGTGCATTCTGGGAGAGGATACTTAAGGGACAGACGCCATTTTTCTCTCTCTCCGACCTCATGGTTTGCCTGACCTAAGGTATGCGACAACGCCTCCTCTGCCTTGGGGCCCTGCTGACCCGAGGCTACGTTACTTTAAGTAGGCCCAGAAGTCTGTCTGGGGCCTGCTGGTTTGGGGATGGTCCTGTGCTGTCTTGCCTGCGGGAAGAAGCCGAGCAATTGGAGGATCCAGGGGAGGACTCTTCTTGGAGAGGACCGAGCAAAAGGCTGGTATCTCAAAAAGAGCCTGGTGACTCAATTGGAGGATGCATCCTAACCAATCTACCTCACAGTACTGCCGGATGGGCTTAAAGGACTTTGGTACTGTGTAGCTGTGTTCCCTCAAGCAATTACTGATTTCCAAATCCTGTGGCAGAGGATTGTTCAACAGTATTACTAGCATCAAGTCTGTGGCAGAGACTTTTGTCCGTGCATCATTCCGGCTGCTAGGCCGGTGAGAGAGGCCTATCCGGGTGAGCAAGATCCGTTGACAAAAAGTGTACTTGTCTCCAGGATCTCAAGTTCCTCAGTGATGTACACAAGGTATCTGAATTCCCCTAACCCTCCATCCCTCAACTTCTACAAGTTGTGTTTAACCACTTCCATACAGGGCACTTATACACCTTCCTGCCCAGACCAATTTTCAGCGCTGTTGCACTTTGAATGACAATTGCGCGGTCATGCTACACTGTACCCAAACTAAATTTTTATCATTTTGTTCCCACAAATAGAGCTTTCTTTTGGTGGTATTTGATTACCTCTGGGATTTTTATTTTCTGCTCAAAAAAATAAAAAAATGACCGATTTTTTTTTTAAAAAAAGGATTTTTTTTGTTTCAGTTACAAAACTTTTTAAATAAGTACGTTTTCTCCTTCACTGAGGGGCTGCACTGATAGGCGGCACGGATAGGCACTGATAGGCGGCATGGATGGGCACTGATAGGTGGCATGGATGGGCACTGATAGGTGGCACGGATGGGCACTGATAGGCGGCACTGATGTACTGTAATGATGGATGTCAATCAGTGCCAAACAATAATGCCTGCCAATCAGTGATGCCCATTGTGGGCACTGATTGGCATCCATTGTGGGCACTGATTGGCATCCATTAGGGGCACTGATTGGCATACCTGGTAGTGGGCATCCCTGGTGGTCCAGTGTGGGCATTCTGGGGGGGGGGCTGCGCTGATAATCGATCAGCACAAACCACCCCTGTCAGAGGAGCAGCCGATCGGCTCTCCTCTACTCGCGTCTGACAGACGCGAGTGAGGAAAAGCCTCTCACCGGCTCTTCTTGTTTTACATTGTGATCAGCCGTGATTGGACATGGCTGGTCACGTGGTAAAGAGTCTCCGTCAAGATACTCTTTACCTAGATCGGTGTTGTGGGGTGTCAGACTGACACCCCGCAACAACGATCGCCGCGATGCGGCGCGCAGCGGCTCAATATCCTGATCACGTCATATGACGTCCGGTCAGGATATTGAAACCACTTTGCCGTCGTCATTCTGTAATAGGGCGGGCGGCAAGTGGTTAATAAAAAGCATGGGAAAAAGACTAAGTGACTGGTGCATGTATCTGTGGGCACATTGCCCAATTTAGAGCCAAGCAAGTTTTGATACGTTGAACTGTGGGGTAACGGCAGGACCGAAAATAACCAGCAGCTCCTATGGGGGTAGTGATAATAATAATAAAAAAAAAATATATATATATATATATATATTGTGACAGCAGGAAGGTAAAGTCACCTGGTTGCATCCAGGGGGGTAGATATATTTCGCCCAGATTCAGGCTTTACGCCGACTTATACAACTAGGTGGAGAGTTGTATAAGGCTAGTGGGCTCATGGATGACTCATACCTCTAGGGAGAGTGTGGGGCGTCGTACAGACAGGGAGTTGATGAGACCAGCTGAAGCTTGTCAGCTCATTTAGGCCTCTATAAGAACTCCCAGCTTCATTAGATGTTAGCTCATGCCTGGAACCAGACCTGTGTGGACTGTCTAGGGAGAGTGAACCCCTGTGCGGTGAGACAAAGCCTGTGTGGCTATTTGCTTGGACATTTAAAACCAGGGACTTAGGGACTAGGACAGCACTAGGCTGATCCCAGTTGTTAGTTAGGAAACCTGTATGTTTTGTCAGAGGTCAAGTTGACCAGGATTTATTTTGGTTATGTTTCTTTTGCTTTGCTGTGTTTTGTCACTGTAAATAGAAAATAAACCGCACCTTTTTGATTTTGAAAACCACAACCTCCGTTTGCTGGGCCTGTTTTGTGTGGGGAGCCCATCCCGGGGGTCACACACACCCGCTGCCGAGCTAACCCCCTCACAGTTGGTGGAGAATGCGGGCAGTTTTTTTTTAAGCCAGCATGGAGGAGATACTGAAGCAGCTGGCTCTAGCAAATGCCAATCAACAGCAGACAAATGCAGGTTTGCAAAAGAGCCTTGCAGCTCATCAACAGAGTCTTGCAGCTCAACAACAGAACTTCGCAGCCCAGCAGCAAGCTCATCAACAGAGCCTTGCAGCCCAGCAGCAGACAAATGCAACTTTGCAACAGAGTCTGGAGGCTCAGCAACGAGCCCAGCAGCGTCCTTTGGGGTGAGTCGTTTATTGACAAAAATGACTGGAGAGGATGATCCAGAGGTATTTTTGACCACATTTGAAAGGACCGCTGAAAGAGAAAAGTGGCCTGAGGAGCAGTGGGCTGGACTGGTGGCTCCTCTGTTAACTGGTGAATCGCAGAAAGCTTACTATGACCTAGAGCCTAACCAAGCAAAAGACTATGTGATGCTAAAAGCTGAAATATTGGCAAGGCTGGGTGTCACCCAGGCTGTTCGGGCTCAGCGTGTGCATAACTGGACTTTCCAGCTTGGAAAACCCCCCAGGTCTCAAATGTATGATCTCATTCACCTGAGCAGAAAGTGGCTACAGCCAGAGACTTTGTCCGCACCAAAGATTGTGGAACGTGTTGTAATGGATCGGTTTTTGAGAGCTCTTCCTACTGCCATCCAAAACTGGGTAAGCCATGGAGACCCAGAGACGGCCAATGGTCTTGTGGATCGTGTGGAGAAATACTTGGCTACAGAGAACCTGACGGCCTCTTCCAGAGACACTCGGACTTTCCACCCTAAGACCAGACCATCCCCAGGGGCGGATAAGAGGATTCCAAGGGGTGAGGGTGGAGAGAGTGAGAGGGTTGGAGCTCTACCCCAAGTTTGGCGAGAACAGCCTGGGAAATCAGCGGCTCAAGAGGCCGCAAGAAGGATCGTTTGCTACCGCTGCCGGCAAGCGGGACATATTGCAGCCAATTGCCCGGTTGTGGAGGAACCCATGCAGTGTGACTTTCTGACGGGCAGACGTCAGTCGCTGTGTGCGACAGTCGCATGCACTGCCATTCGAGGAACTGAGAAACATTTATGCAAAATGTGTGTTAATGGTAGAAATGTTGTGGTATTGCTGGATTCAGGTAGCCTTGTGACCCTGATAAAGGCTGAGTTAGTTAAAACAGAGGTCTCTGGGAATAGCAAGGTAGCTGTTATTTGTGTGCATGGGGACACCCGAGAGTATCCAGTGACTACAGTGTGTTTCGAGACCCCCAAAGGTACCCTCTCTCATCCAGTGGGCTTAGTATCTCAGTTACCGCATGACGCCATTGTGGGAAGGGATTTTCCGAAGTTCTGGGAACTGTGGGATGATCCTGAGCCCCTCACTGGTGCCCCTATGTACCAGGAATGTGATAGCCAGAACTCCCCTGAGAGTGGTGAGGACTCTCCGGAATTTCCCTTATCAGTATTGGCAGGGGAGACTCAAGAAACTGGAGAGGAGCCCACCTCCTCAGACGAAAACCTACCGTCTGTGGAGTTTTCTGATCTTGAGGTTCACAGGGAAAACTTTGCCACAGAACAGTTGAAAGACCCCGCCCTAATAAAGGCACGGGAAAACGTAGTGAAAATAGATGGCGAGTTAGTGAACCCAGATAATACCTGCACTTACCCATACTTCAGCGTAGAGAAGGACCTACTGTATCGGGTGGCAAAAAGGGCAGAAGAAACCGTTGAGCAGCTTGTGGTGCCCAAACCTTACAGGAAGTTGGTGTTGGAGTTGGCCCATGGGCACATTCTTGGAGGTCATCTGGGGACAGAGAAAACCCGAGAGAGGGTATTACAGAGATTCTATTGGCCGGGGGTGATGAAGGACGTAGAAAATTATTGTTCCTCCTGCCCTGTGTGTCAGAGGTTGGCCCCGATGCCACATTTCCGTAGCCCGCTGGTCCCTCTACCCATCATTGAGGTCCCGTTTGAGAGGATCGCCATGGATTTGGTAGGTCCTATAATCAAGTCCGCTAGGGGGCACCAGTACATATTAGTTATAATGGACTATGCCACCCGTTATCCAGAAGCGATCCCTCTCCGAAATACCTCGGCCAAAACCATAGCCAAAGAGCTATCTCTTGTTTTTAGCCGGGTGGGTATTTGTAAAGAACTGCTTACGGACCAAGGTACACCCTTTATGTCCCGGGTTATGAAAGAGCTGTGTAAATTGTTCAAAGTGACGCAATTGCGTACGTCTGTGTATCACCCCCAAACCGATGGGCTGGTTGAAAGATTCAACAAAACCCTAAAACAAATGTTGAAGAAAGTGGTGGATAGAGATGGAAAGGATTGGGACTGTTTACTTCCTTATTTGATGTTTGCTATTAGGGAGGTGCCCCAATCCTCTACGGGATTCTCCCCCTTTGAGTTACTGTATGGGAGACACCCAAGAGGGCTGTTGGATATTGCCAAGGAAACTTGGGAAAGTGAGAGTTCTCCCCACAGGAGTGTGATTGAGCATGTCGCCCTGATGCAAGATCGAATTGCACAGGTAATGCCCATCGTGAAGGAACATTTGGCCCAAGCGCAGTTGGCACAGCAGAGAGTGTACAACCGTGGAGCCAAGACCCGTACCTTTTCCCCGGGGGATAGGATATTGGTACTTGTCCCTACGGTTGAAAGTAAATTCCTTGCCAAATGGCAAGGCCCCTACGAGATAATGGAAAAAGTGAGCGAAGTGAATTACAAGGTCAGACAACCAGGAAGGCGAAAGCCCGAACAGATCTATCACGTTAATCTGTTGAAAGCCTGGAGGGATAGAGAGTCCCTAGTCGCAGACACTTGGTCACCAGCTCAAACTGGTTGCGTGATTCCTGAGGTTGGAATAGCAGCCACCTTGTCACAACCCCAACAACAGGAGGTTAAGGAGTTTGTGCTTCGCAACAAGGAGGTATTCTCTGAGCTGCCGGGACAAACATCTGGGGTAGAGCATGACATCATTACCCCGCCCGGTGAAAGGGTGAAGTTAAAACCCTATCGGATCCCAGAGGCTCGACGGGAGGCAATACGGGAGGAAGTACAGAAAATGCTGAACTTAGGGTGATAGAGGAGTCCCAAAGTGATTGGTCTAGTCCCATCGTGTTGGTGCCTAAACCGGATGGGAGCTGGCGATTTTGTAACGATTTTCGTCAGTTGAACAAAGTTACAAAATTTGACACCTACCCCATGCCACGTATAGATGAGTTGATCGACCGGCTGGGAACAGCCCGATACATGACGACTCTTGACCTCACAAAAGGGTATTGGCAAATCCCCCTGGCCAAGTCGGCCAAAGAGAAAACCGCATTTGTAACCCCAGACGGGGCGTTCCAATATAAAAGAATGCCGTTCGGGTTACAGAATGCGCCGGCCACATTCCAGCGGAAAATGGACCAGATGCTGAGGCCCCATCGGAAGTATGCTGCGGCTTACCTGGATGACGTAATTGTCCATAGCACAGATTGGGCCTCACATCTGCCAAAAGTGCAAGCAGTCCTGGACTCTGTTCGGGAAGCGGGGTTTACGGCTAACCCCAAGAAGTGTACCATTGGGCAGGAGGAGGCCAAATATCTTGGGTACACCATTGGGAGGGGAGTAATAAAACCCCAACTCAACAAAGTCGAGGCCATCCAGAGTTGGCCACGTCCCAACAGCAAGAAGCAGGTACGAGCCTTTCTGGGAATCGCTGGGTATTATCGGCGATTCATTCCCCACTTTGCTTCTAAGGCTGTGCCCCTAACCAACCTGACGAAGGGGAAAGGGTCGGTCATGATTAAATGGACCCCCGAGGCTGAGGCAGCATTCCAATTCTTGAAACAAGCCTTATGTAGCCAGCCAGTGTTGTACTCACCCGACTTCTCTAAAGACTTTGTCGTACAAAGTGATGCGTCAGATGTGGGGTTAGGAGCAGTATTGTCCCAGGTCTGGAACGGGGAAGAGCACCCAGTCATTTACCTCAGCAGGAAGTTGAAGTCCCATGAGGTAAATTACGCCACCGTTGAAAAGGAGTGTTTAGCGGTGAAGTGGGCTCTAGATTCCCTTCGGTACTACCTGCTAGGTAGGCACTTTGACATGGTTACGGATCACGCTCCGTTAAAGTGGATGGCTCAAAACAAGGAAACAAATAGAAGAGTGAATAGGTGGTTCCTGGCCCTCCAGGAATTCAACTTCACAGTAAAGCATCGCCCTGGCGTTCAAATGGGGAATGTGGATGCTTTGTCTCGAGTACATGAATGCCTGATTGCTGGTGTTCCAACCCCGAGGTTAAAACAAGAGGGGGGGGGTATGTGACAGCAGGAAGGTAAAGTCACCTGGTTGCATCCAGGGGGGTAGATATATTTCGCCCAGATTCAGGCTTTACGCCGACTTATACAACTAGGTGGAGAGTTGTATAAGGCTAGTGGGCTCATGGATGACTCATACCTCTAGGGAGAGTGTGGGGCGTCGTACAGACAGGGAGTTGATGAGACCAGCTGAAGCTTGTCAGCTCATTTAGGCCTCTATAAGAACTCCCAGCTTCATTAGATGTTAGCTCATGCCTGGAACCAGACCTGTGTGGACTGTCTAGGGAGAGTGAACCCCTGTGCGGTGAGACAAAGCCTGTGTGGCTATTTGCTTGGACATTTAAAACCAGGGACTTAGGGACTAGGACAGCACTAGGCTGATCCCAGTTGTTAGTTAGGAAACCTGTATGTTTAGTCAGAGGTCAACTTGACCAGGATTTATTTTGGTTATGTTTCTTTTGCTTTGCTGTGTTTTGTCACTGTAAATAGAAAATAAACCGCACCTTTTTGATTTTGAAAACCACAACCTCCGTTTGCTGGGCCTGTTTTGTGTGGGGAGCCCATCCCGGGGGTCACACACACCCGCTGCCGAGCTAACCCCCTCACAATATATATATATATATATATATATATATATATGTGTGTGTGTGTGTGTGTGTGTGTATGTATGTGTATATATATATATATATATATATATATATAAATATATTGTGTGTGGCGGGATTTCCATATGCTATGTAGGGGTTTTGACATTTAAAGGAGGGAATCTGGCTCCCTCCGGTGGTATAAGTGTTACAATGCAACTAATGCACAGGTCATAGTTTTTAATGCACCCTGGAACAAATAGCAGCAAGGAGAAAAGACTCTGTTACTTTTAGTAGAAGACGGACTACATTACCCATAGTACAGCTGTGTTACCAGGGTGCACTGCCACGCCGCAAAGCCTTCTGGGCAGACTACTTGGCCCCTCCCTTGGTTTATCTTCTCTCTCCCTCTCTGGATCCGGCTATCAACCAAGCAGGAAGCTGGCACGGAGGCCTGCTTCCTGCGTGTTAGGCCAGAAGCCTGGGCCTAAAGTGCGCGAGTGTCTTGAGTGGTTTCCAGCAGAGGATCGCCCACGGCGTCCTGTGATTGCCCAGCAGAGACCAGAGTCGTCCATCACCATCACCAAACGCTGTTAGTGACGGAGGCCGGAGACTGCATCTGAAGCAGACGCGTGGAGATCGAGTGACCGGGACAAGCCAGAGGAGATTATCCGAGAGTCGGGCCAGTTTGGTGAGAAGGGCACCTGCCCAGAATTGACTACTACCTTAGAGGAAAGTGACTTGGTGCCAGCCACACTTCACCTATCACGCCACAGCTTGCGGCCTAGTGTATCTCTGGCAGGCACACGAGTACTCAGGAATATTGCGGATAACTACAGCATCTTGTTGAAACCCTGTGGATTACAATTTAACTTGTGCACCAACGGTGGCTAGCGAAGACTCCATTTGAGAAAGGAAATTTGAGCGGGACTCAGATAGGCATTGCTTACCTATTATTATTATTATTATTATTATTATAGGGACTGAACACGTGCAAGGTATTGCAACAAAGGGGGAGCTCGCGAGCAATCAGTTAGCCGTGCAGAGACACATATAGATGAATGTACATATACAGGTATATATGTATATAGCTGATGTTGTTTCCTGTTGTTATTACCTAATCTCAGTGATACCCATCCTTATTGGTTTATTGACTCTGCAATGCACATGCATAGTCAACTGTGTATATTAATGTGATTCTTTACCCTTCGCTTTTATACTGAGTAAAGGTACCTTTGATTAAGCATATAACTTGTGTGGAGTATCTCTGTCACTTAGGACTAGTGACCAGCAAAGGTAATAACATTTACAGGTTATTGTGTGATGCATGCAGGATTGTGTCTCCTAATACTCAATAGGTCTCACAATCCTTATTCATATCAGTTGTGCTAAGGGAGGGTTTGAGCCACTTCCAGGGGTTGATAGGCAGGACATAGACCCAAATCAAACAAACAGCAGCTCCTACGGGGGTAGTGAATTTATGTATATGTGTATGTGTGTGTGTATATATATATATATATATATATATATATATATATATATATATCTCACACACAGACCTTTTCCTGTCCTTGGCTCGCTTGCAGGTCAAGGCACACCGTGCTATATGCCCGTATCCTCCCTTTGAGAGGTCGAGCGGTGTTAACAGATTTTTGGGACCTGCAGCCGGGTTTTCCTTCAGTTGGTTCTCGTCTCCTAAAGTATAGGGACAAGTCTCTATTTTCCCAAGTAACTCCAAAGTCCACACCACCTTAAACTCCAACGTTGTGTTTATTTTTATAAGCAAAGTTCAATAGACGGTAAAGATGGATAAGAGAAAGGAACAGCGAGGTGTTGGGAGATAGGTCCTGGCACAATTAATATTGTAGTCGCCACTCGATCCCGAGTGGGCTTAGCTCACCCGGATAGTTTCCTGTAAGAGCGGATCCTAGCAGCCGGAGTGATGCTGAAATGTTTTCTTGAGTTTTCCTAGAGATACGATCGGGAGATCCTCTGCCACGGAATCTTTCAGTCCCGAACCTCTCAGCACATGCAACACAAGGACAGGTGCCAGCGACCGCACGTTGCAAGGCCTATAGTGAACCTTTGAATCCCTCCAGAAAGTTACCGGGCCTCTCCTTCACCGTGAACTTTCACCGGTCCCTCAAAGGTCCTCCCCCGGCCTCCTCTTCTTAGAGCGGGTTCCCTCGTAAGGGCACCCTGGGATTCCTCTTTCAGGTGCTGGGCCCAATAGTAGAGTTGCAGCCCCAGGCTAAAGGTGCCTGAGACTGATACACACCCGCACCCCTGGCCTGGAGGGCCGGGTGACGCGGACTGCTCCCCAAAAGATGACGTCTGCCCCTTATGTATCCTCTCCCAGCATGCACAGCAGGTTAAGCACGCCCACCGCACCACTGTCGAGAGGACACCCTAAGGCATAGCAATGCCACCCACGGTTCAACCCTGACGCAAGATGGCAGCGCCACCTGCCGGCCACAGGGAACTGTACATCAGGCTGCATTACACAGGCAGAAGCTAACCCTAACAATCAAAATGGTCTGAGCCTGACTACGGGCTCAGAGCAAACCCCTAAATTTGAGTACATAGCACCCCTGAAAGTAAAGGGGCGCTACATATAGATAGATATATATATATATATATATATATATATATATATATATATCTATATCTCACACACACACACTCTGTATCCTGTTGTCAGGGAAGTCTAGCGCAGGCTTCCAACACAGGTATAAACAGATCAGTGGGCTGCACTTAAGGAAACAGGCACAAAAGTAGGTGAGAAATATATATTTCTTTTTCGTACATCACGGGACACAGAGCGACTTAGTCATTACTAATGGGTTATATAGTTTACCTTCAGGTGTTGGCACTGGCCAATTCCAAACCGGAAGTACCCTCCCCTATATAAGCCCCTCCCACCCGGGAGCACCTCAGTTTTTTGCCAGTGTCTAAGGTGTTGGCCAAAGAGTAACATGTGTTTTCACTGGGCTTGCGTACAGGTTCTTTTGGGCCTTAGTAAGCTGTTCCGGATCCCACCAAAAAAGCTTCATAGCTAAACGGTCGGTACCCGGGCCTTGCAGCAGAAGAGCAAGGTTTTGCCTGTAATGCTTCTCTTAGGAGGGCTGGACCCTGGGATCCAGAGCTCTGGTCATACCCACGACCAAGACGCTGTCTGTGCAGGGTGCTATACAGGTCCAGGGGAGTGGAATCCTTGGGAACCCGGTCCCTGAAGGTTTAATTACAATGCCTGCCGTGATAGGTGAAGTTTGGACTTTTGTGGACCAAACAAAGTCCTGCGGCGGGGATCAGGTAAGTGGGGGCCCCCAGGAACTTGGTTCTATTGGGGGACCCCCAAGCCTAATTTGTCTTTCTGTCTGTTACCTAACGGTATTCCCGCTAAATATCTGTGTTTGCCTATAACTACTGAAAATGTAAAATTTTAATAGTAGTCAAGAAAAAAAAAAAAAAAAAAAAAAAAAAAAAAAAAAAACAGGGACCGCGGTACCTGTGTTAAACCACTAGAGGCCGCTGTAGTCCATTTTTCTTGTAATGTGGATCTTTGGTTTTCTCAACTCAAAAGGTCCAGGCAGCTGGTAAGTTTCTCTGTGGGAATCCACTTCCTCTGCCCTGTTGCTGCGTTCATCCACCGCACAGGCCCTCCGGCAAAAAGGGCCCTGGCTCCTAGTCCTCTGTTGGTTTTCGAAAAGGGCGCCGTTGGCGCACGGGCGCGCGCGCGGGCGCGTGCACGCGCCTCCTATGAAAAAAAAGGGGCGGGGCGGGTGGATGACGCTCGATGCGCGCCGCGGCGCTTCTGCGCATGTGCGGGCGTCCCAGCATGGTTAAAAGACACAGTACAAGTGTCAGCTGCATGCAAACAGAGCTAGCAACAAACAGTGGCACACAGAGGCGGTTGATGCAGGCATCCCCATAGAAAGGCACTTTAGTGGACACCAGCTGGTATATAGCAGCACCTGTGTTAGACTATTACCAGCAAAAATTGGTGTATGACGACGGGAATACCTCAGCTTTGTGCTTAAAGGATATGTCGTCCAGACGCTCCGGAAATAGATCTTCCAGGAAGCCAAAGGGGTCTCCATCGGGCTCTGAGGATATTGGGCATGCTTGCACTGCACCAATCTCCCCTGAGAATGCAGAGGTCAGTAGCCGTAGAAACCCCGCAGGAATGCCTGGTGCTGCGGCTGTCCCCAGTCCACCTGCTCCTGTATATATAACAGAGGAGGTTTTATCCTCAACTCTGGGAGGATTAGAAGAGAGATTAACAGCATTGATCGCTGCTTCCCTATCTCAGGGAAAGCGCGTCCGATCTCCGTCTCCTCCTTCAGAGTGCCTGTTAGTGGAGGAACAGCCCCACACAGAGATCGACCTACCTGAAGGGGATCAGGATGAGGTTGATTCACTTATAGAGGAATCAACAGTGGAAGAACCTTTCTCAGCTTCTCAGGCTGAAAGATTATGGGTTCAGTCTCTGACTAACATGGTCCGATCAGCATTTAAAATGCCTCTGGCGGAACCACCATCCACTACGGTTTCCTCGCTGGGGTCGCTAAAAGCTCCCCAGGCGGTCTGTTCCTTCCCAATCCACCCTTTATTAGAAGGGCTTATTTACCAGGATTGGGAGCATCCTGATAAAATATTTGCTCCCCCCAAGAGATTTCCGGTGATCTATCCCATGGAGGATAAGTTCATAAGAAAATGGAGGGTCCCTATAGTGGACGCAGCCATCTCTTCTGTTAACAAATCACTGACATGTCCAGTAGATAATGTTCCAATGTTCAAAGACCCAATAGATAAAAAATTGGAGTCTTTACTAAAATCTGCTTTCTCTACAGCAAGTATGGTGACACAACCTGCGGTAGCAGCGATTGGAGTCTGCCAAGCAGTGAAAGATCAGTTGAAACAAGTCTTAAGGGACTTACCAGATCAGCAGGCTCATGCCCTAGCTGACCTGCCTAGAGCCTTGTGTTTTGCGGTGGACGCCATAAAGGATACAATCCAACAGGCCTCCCGCTTTACGCTGTCTATAGTACATATGCGTAGGCTTCTGTGGCTCAAAAACTGGTCTGCTGAAGCTCCCTGTAAAAAACTGCTGGTTAGCTTCCCATTTCATGGAGAACGCTTATTTGGAGAAGATCTGGACAAATATATCCAGAAAATTTCTGCCGGTAAAAGTTCACTCTTACCGGTTAAGAACAAGGGTAGAAGTCCTTCTTTTAAGAGGCCTACCTCTCCAGTCCCGGGCACATCGGCTGTGAAGCAGTTCCGACGGCCTCCGCGGTCAAATTCAGGGGGCAGAAATCAGGGACAATCACAGGGTAACAAGAAGCCCTGGATCAAAAGAGGTACAAAACCTCCCCCTAAGGCATGAAGTATTGCCCCCGCTCAATCGGGTGGGGGGAAGACTTCAGTTGTTCACAGAGACCTGGCGGGACACCATCAGAGACAGATGGGTGCTCTCCGCAGTAAGTCTGGGATACAAGCTGGAGTTAAAAGGCACTCCTCCTGCCCAATTTATGAGGTCAAACGTGCCAAGAGATCCCCAAAAGAGAGGATCCCTCCTTCTGGCACTAGAACAACTATTGCTCCAAGGGGTAATCATGAAGGTTCCCCTGGAAGAAAGCGGATTCGGGTTTTACTCGAACCTTTTCACAGTCCCCAAACCAAATGGGGACGTGAGGCCCATATTAAATCTAAAAGGGCTAAACAAGTTCCTAAATATCGGGACTTTTCGGATGGAGTCGATCCGATCAGTGGCCACCGCCCTACAGGGGCAGGAATGGCTAGCCTCGATCGACATAAGGGATGCTTATCTGCATATTCCCATCTTTCCGGCCCATCAGAAATTTCTACGCTTTGCAGTAGAAGGGCGCCATTTTCAGTTCAGAGCCTTACCTTTCGGTCTGGCCACAGCACCACGAGTGTTCACAAAAATTCTGGCCCCATTATTGGCCAATCTAAGAACACAGGGTGTAACGATAATGGCATATCTAGACGACCTGCTACTAATAGACCACTCAGTGGAAAAGCTGGAAGTAGCTATTCACAAGACAATCGAGTATCTGGAATATCACGGTTGGATTATCAACCGGGACAAGTCAGCTCTAAGACCAGTCAAAAGTCTGGAATACTTAGGGCTAAGGCTGGATTCAAATCAGAGAAAGATTTTCTTACCTCCAGAGAAGGTGTCGTCTTTAAGAAATTTGACCCACTTAGTGGGTACAAAAAGAAAACCATCCATACGTCTCTGCATGAGGCTGCTGGGAAAGATGGTGGCTTCATTCGAAGCGGTACCCTACGGTCAATTCCATTCAAGGAATTTGCAAAGGGCCATACTGTCAGCCTGGAACAAAAAAGTTCAGGCTTTAGACTTACCAATGTCCCTGTCCCCTTCCGTTCGCAAGAGCCTCCATTGGTGGTTGGTGCCCCAGAATCTGGAAAGAGGGAAACCCTTCAGTCCGGTTTCTTGGAAGGTGGTCACTACAGATGCCAGCCTCATCGGCTGGGGGGCAGTGCTGGAGCAATGGTCTCTCCAGGGCAGGTGGTCAGAAGCAGAAAAGGCCCTGCCCATCAATCTCTTAGAGATACGAGCAGCCCGGTATGCCCTAGTAGCATGGACATCCAAACTCCAGGGGTCCCCTGTCAGAATTCAATCAGACAATGCCACGGCAGTGGCATATATCAATCATCAGGGTGGCACCAAAAGTCGTGCAGCCCAGAAGGAAGCAAATTGCATCCTGGAGTGGGCAGAAAGATATGTCCCAGCCATATCCGCGGTTTTCATCCCAGGAGTGGAAAATTGGAGAGCGGACTTTCTAAGTCGCCAACAATTATGCCCGGGGGAATGGTCTCTTCACCCCGAGGTTTTCCAGGCAATATGCCAGCGGTGGGGAACACCGGATGTAGATCTGCTAGCATCCAGATTCAACGCAAAGGTGGACAGGTTTGTGTCTCGCACAAGGGATCCCCTAGCTTGCGGCTCGGATGCCCTAGTGTTCCCTTGGGATCGGTTCAAGCTGATTTATGCATTCCCACCGCCACAATTGTTACCGCGATTACTCCGCAGAATCAGGGTAGAAAAGAAACCAGTGATTCTGGTGGCTCCAGCGTGGCCCCGAAGGGCATGGTACGCGGAGATTGTAAAAATGTCAGTGAGGAGTCCGTGGACCCTCCCACTTCGTCCGGACCTGCTGTCGCAAGGACCGATATACCACCCTTCCTTACCAGCCCTAGGTTTGACGGCCTGGCTATTGAAGCCCACATTCTGAAAAAGAGAGGGCTCTCTAATTCTGTGGTATCTACCATGATCAATGCCAGGAAACCGGTATCCAGGCAGATCTATTATAGGATCTGGAAAGCGTACATTACGTGGTGTGAGACCAAGAAATGGCATCCACGTAAGTACATGATAGGGAGGATTCTGGACTTCCTACAGTGGGCTGTAGATAGGAAGCTGGCCTTGAGTACTATCAAGGGTCAGATTTCGGCCTTGTCAATATTTTTTCAAAGGCCCTTGGCTTCGCATTCACTAGTCAAAGCCTTTATACAAGGAGTGATGCGTATTAGCCCTCCGGTTAGTATTCCCATATGTCCTTGGGACTTAAACCTGGTTCTGTCGGTTCTACAGAAACAACCGTTTGAACCATTACAACACATTTCCTTGGTTCTTCTCACCAGGAAATTGGTTTTCTTAGTAGCCATTTGTTCGGCTAAAAGAGTGTCGGAATTAGCAGCTATGTCCTGTAAGGAGCCATATCTGGTTATCCATAAGGACAGAGTAGTATTACGTCCTCATCCAGCCTTTCTTCCTAAGGTGGTATCGAGGTTTCATTTGAACCAAGATGTGGTTCTTCCTTCTTTTTTCCCCAAACCTAGCTCAGTAGAGGAAAAGTTATTACATTCTTTGGATGTGGTAAGAGCAGTTAAAGCTTATCTAAAAGCCACTGCTCAGATTCGCAGAACGGATTCTTTGTTTGTTCTGCCGGAAGGCCCCAGAAGGGGTCAGGCAGCATCAAAATCTACTTTAGCCAAGTGGATTCGACAGGTCATAATACAAGCCTATGGCTTGAGAAAGAGACCGCCTCCGTTCAAAGTTAGGGCGCACTCCACAAGAGCGGTTGGAACTTCATGGGCAGTGCATCACCAGGCCTCCCTGGCTCAAGTATGTAAGGCCGCAACATGGTCTTCGGTACACACGTTTACTAGATTCTATCAGGTAGACGTTAGAAGTCAGGAGGATGTCGCCTTTGGGCGCAGTGTGTTGCAGGCCGCAAAAGATCCTCATGCCTGATGGCGCCCAGCTTATGTACCCCCCCCTCATTTGGCATTGCTTTGGGACGTCCCATTAGTAATGACTAAGTCGCTCTGTGTCCCGTGATGTACGAAAAAGAAAAAGGGATTTTTATAACAGCTTACCTGTAAAATCCTTTTCTTGGAGTACATCACGGGACACAGAGCTCCCACCCCTCTTTTTGGGACACTTATTGCTTGGCTACAAAACTGAGGTGCTCCCGGGTGGGAGGGGCTTATATAGGGGAGGGTACTTCCGGTTTGGAATTGGCCAGTGCCAACACCTGAAGGTAAACTATATAACCCATTAGTAATGACTAAGTCGCTCTGTGTCCCGTGATGTACTCCAAGAAAAGGATTTTACAGGTAAGCTGTTATAAAAATCCCTTTTTCTTAAAGATAAAGCACACGTGCAAACCAAACCATAGCAAACCAAAAACAAGGAATAAATACAAGGAAACACAGCAAACCCCAAAACACCTAACCTAACTAACTAATATATACAAGAACAGGAGCATATATACATCAGCAAGGAAGGGACCAGAGACAAAGGGGAACAGGCGGACAGATAGAGGGAGCAGTAGCAACTTAGGGGGAGCTGAAAGCAGGAATCAGGGGACAAGACTCAGGGACAGGGTACAGGAAGCAGAGTCCAGGACAGGGCAGGAAGCAGATCGGGACCAGGTTCAGGCACACGGATCGGATCAGGCAGGGACAAGCTTGCAGAGAGAATACTGAAGCGTTGAACCTCAGTGAAGGGCAGGCTTATATTCTTCCAGTCAGCTTGCATCAAGTGCAGCTTGATTAATGAGGAGTCTATCTACTGGGAGACACCCACTGGTGGCCACCAGAATTACACCCTTTGTTGCTGGAAGCAATAGTGCCACCAGCAGGTGACCCAGGTAATATCACTGATCATGACAGTTATACCCCTCCCTCCAGACACTCCTTCATATGGCCTTCAGACAATCCATACTGCACTTGACCTGGTAGTGCATATGGGTGCGGAAAAGTCCCAAAAAGTCTCCCCTGTTACTGCGGACTTCTTTGCGCTTTTCCGGGCAGAGTCTCTTAATCTATTGGTAGGCGTGCCCCCCCGAGTCCGAAAACGGAACATGCACCTGTTGTGGCAAGATCTTGGTTGTATGCATAGCACACACCATCTTGCCTTGTGCTAAATAAGCACACACTTCAAATTTCATCTTATTGCAATAATGCTATCTTAGTCTAAAATTTCACTCACCATTCATTTGATTTGCCACTCATTCAAAGAAGGAAGCATAACCACCCTGTCCTTCTCATCTCGTCCTCACAGCCTCACTGCCATGCCGACGCCCATAAAAGCTTTTTATTAAACTCCCACCCGGAAGTGATGTCACAACATGTGACCTCCTCCACAGGAAGTGAGCTCACAGGAGCTCCACTCAGAATACAACACAAGAAATATAGCTTAAAGGATTCAATACAATAATAATACAATAACCAATGAGCACAGTTCCTGATGAGGGGAGCTTATCCGCAGGTGTGCGCTCACGTCACCACCTCAAATGCTGATCAGTAGTGATGAGCCGAACACCCCCGGGTTCGGTTCGCACCAGAACCCGCGAACGGACCGAAAGTTCGTACAAACATTAGAACCCTATTAAATACAATGGATGCGAACGTTCGAATTCTAAAGTGCTAATTATAACGACTATTATGCATGTTATTGTCCTAAAAAGGGTTTGGGAACCCGGGTTCTGCACCAGGGGACATGTATCAATGCAAAAAGAAGTTTTAAAAACGGTCGTTTTTCGGGAGCAGTCATTTTAATGATGCATAAAGTGAAAAAAAAAAAGTCAAATATTCCTTTAAATATCGTACCTGGGGGGTGTCTAAAGTATGCCTGTGAAGTGCCACGTGTTTCCCGTGTTTAGAACTGTCCCTGCACAAAATGACACTTCTAAAGGAAAAAAAAGCCATTTAAAACTGCTTGCGGCTTTAATGTAATGTCTGGTCCCGGTAATATGGATGAAAATCTTTAAGAAAAATGGCATAGCTACCCCATGACCCCCCCCCCCCCCACCCCAGCCCATTACCAGCCCCTTTGGGTCTTGTATGGATATTAAGGGGAACCCCGCACATAAAATAAAAAAGGCCCTATATACTCTGAACAGCCGTATACAGGCGGTGCATACAAGACAGGGACTGTAGGTTTGTTCTTATGTAGAATCTGTTTGTAATTTTGAACAGGTACATTGTTTAAGTGTAGCTCCAGCCCAAAAATCTATTTTTAAACTTTTTGGAAAACATAGGTAAGGGTTATCACCCCTGTAACATTTGTTTTGCTGTATGTGCCCCTGTTCAGAACATTTCACCTCACTTTCCGTCCCAATGACAACTGTTTTTGAAATGTGGTGTTTTTCTTGAAACAAGGATTGCTGATAAAGCATCAGTACAGAGGAGACACCTTTCTCCCATATTAATTCTTACAGGAGAGAATTTTCCTTCCAAGGGGTAGATTTCCTCTCACTTCCTGTTGTCTTCTTGCGTTTGCAAGTAGGAGTCTTTGTAAGTTGGATGTTTGAAAGTAGGGACCTGCCGTATATACTCTGCAGAAATAGGCCCCTTAGTTGTTGGTGTTGGCACAACACTGTAAGCACTCACAGTTACTCTTGGTTGGTGCTGGAACGCCCTGCTGTCAACTATTATATCAGGAATTTTAATTACATATAATTGTTGAACAGTGGTAGTAAAAATTGGGCCTTTGATGGTGGTGCTGGTGCCACAACACTGTAAGCCCTGACAGTTACTCTTGGTGGGTGCAGCAATGGGCCCTGCTGTGAATTATTAGATCAAGAATTGTAATTGCATGCCCCTGTTGAACAGGGGCTGAAAAATTGGGCCTTTCGTGGTGGTGGTGGTGGTGGTGGTGTTGCCACAACACTGTAAGCCCTCAGAGTTACTCTTGGTGGGTGCAGGAATGGGCCCTGCTGTGAATTATTAGATCAAGAATTGTAATTACATGCCCCTTTTGAACAGGGGCTGAAAAACTGGGCCTTTTGTGGTGGTGGTGGTGGTGGTGGTGGTGGCGTTGCCACAACACTGTAAGCCCTCAGAGTTACTCTTGGTGGGTGCAGCAATGGGCCCTGCTGTGAATTATTAGATCAAGAATTGTAATTACATGCCCCTGTTGAACAGGGGCTGAAAAATTGGGCCTTAGGCACTGGTGGCACAACACTACAACCCCTCACAGATACTGTACTTGGAGCACAGCAATGAGCCCTGTTGCAAAGTATTGCTTCAAAAATTGTAATGACACGCCCCTGTTAAACAGGGGCTGAAAAATTGGGCCTTAGGCACTGGTGGCACAACACTCCAACCCCTCACAGATACTGTACTTGGAGCACAGCAATGAGCCCTATGGCAAATTATTGCTAAAAAAATTGTAATTACACGCCCCTGTAAAACAGGGGCTGAAAAATTGGGCCTTAGCCACTGGTGGCGGCACCCATAAACAAAAATGATCTTCCAAGCTATCATCATCAATCGTATCATTGAGGACTCGGAGGAGGAGGATAGCCAGTCAACATAACAGCACAGGCACTCAGCATCAGCATCAGTCTTGAAGGGATGTGACATGTTAAAATCAATTAGTCTGTTATATCAGCATCAGGTGTGTGGTAGCTGGTGGTGATCCAAGACTGGTTCATCTTGATGAAAGTCAGTCGATCAACCGATTCGGTGGACAGGCGCACCCTGTGATCCGTGACAAATCCTCCAGCAGCACTGAATGTGCGTTCCGAAAGAACGCTGGATGCAGGACAGGCCAGTAGCTCAATTGCATACTGTGCAAGCTCTGGCCAGTGATCCATCCTCAAGACCCAGTAAGCCAGAGGATTTTCGGTGGGGAAGGTGTCCAAGTCTGACCTTGCCCCTAGATATTCCTGCACCATGTTTATCAGACGCTGGCGATGGTTGCTGGAACCGATCATACTTTGGGGCTGCGGACTAAAGAATTGTCTGAACGCATCGGTCAGACGGCCACCTTCCCCACCGCTCCTTCTTTGACTGGCCGAAGCCTCAGCAACTCGTTGTCCAGGACCAGGAGTTTGTAACCTCCCAGTCTCTGGGAACGCGTTGCACAGACCTTTCTGCAAGGCCTCCCGGAGTTGTCTCATCCTCTGCTCCCTCTGCGACGGTAACATAAGGTCCGCAACCTTACCCTTGTACCGTGGATCAAGGAGAGTGGCCAGCCAGTAATGGTCCCTCTCCTTGATCCGAAGAATACGAGGATCCTTCCGCAGACTTTGCAGGATCAGGGAGGCCATGCAGCGTAGGTTTGCTGAGGCATTCGCTCCGGAGTCCTCTGGGTCACTAAGGACGACATGATCCGCAGCCACCTCCTCCCAGCCACGTACAAGTCCACTGGTTTCTTGGGACTGTAAATCATCCCTAAAAGACTGCTGCTGATGATGCTGAGTGCCAGCCTCCACCTCCATGCTGACACAATCCTCCTCCTCCTCCTCCTCCTCCTCCTCCTCCTCTTCCTGTGCGATGGGTGGGACAGAAGGAACACTGTCTGGGTAAAGGGGGCCTTGAGAGGCAAGGAAGTCCTCCTCTTCCTGCCTCTGTTCTGCCTCAAGTGCCCTGTCCATTATTCCACGCAGCGTGTGCTCCAACAGGTGGACAAGAGGTACAGTGTCACTGATGCATGCACTGTCACTGCTCACCATCCTCGTGGCCTCCTCAAATGGTGCCAGGACAGTGCATGCATCCCTGATCATGCCCCACTGGCGTGGAGAAAAAAAACCAAGCTCCCCTGACCCTGTCCTGGTGCCGTAGTCGCACAGGTACTCATTGATGGCCCTCTGCTGCGTGTGCAGCCGCTGCAGCATGGCCAACGTTGAGTTCCACCTGGTGGGCATGTCACATATAAGGCGGTTCTTGGGCAGGTTCAACTCCTTTTGCAGCTCAGCCAGGCGAGCACTGGCATTATAAGATCTGCGGAAATGCACACAGACTTTCCTGGCCTGCCTCAGGACATCCTGTAAGCCCGGGTACCTGCCCAAGAACCGCTGCACCACCAGGTTAAGGACGTGAGCCACACAGGGCACATGGGTCAGTTGTCCCTGTCGGAGGGCGGAGAGGAGGTTGGTGCCATTGTCGCAAACCACCATTCCTGGCTTAAGCTGGCGTGGCGTCAACCACCTCTCGGCCTGGCCCTGCAGAGCAGACAGGACCTCTGCCCCAGTGTGGCTTCTGTCCCCCAAACACACCAGCGCAAGCACGGCATGGCATCTTTTTGCCTGCGTACTTGCGTAGCCCCTTGAACGGCTACGGAGCACCGCTGGTTCAGAGGACAAACCACAGGAAGAGGCCATGGAGGAAGAAGAAGAGGAGGGGGTGGAGGAGAGAGGTGTGTCACAACCAGTAGTAGCATTTTGGAGGCGTGGCGGTGGAACAACCTCCAACACTACTGCACCTTGTCCTGCATCCTTCCCAGCTGCCAAAAGAGTGACCCAATGGGCCGTGAAAGAAAGGTAACGTCCCTGTCCATGCCTGCTGGACCATGAGTCAGCGGTAATATGCACCTTACCGCTGACCGCCCTGTCCAGCGAGGCCAAGACATTGCCTTCCACATGCCGGTAGAGAGCCGGAATAGCCTTCCGTGAGAAAAAGTGGCGTTTGGGAACCTGCCACTGAGGAACCGCACATTGCACAAACTCACGGAAGGGGGCCGAGTCTACCAACTGAAAAGGCAGCAGTTGAAGCGCTAGCAATTTAGCCAAGCTAGCATTCAACCGCTGGGCATGTGGATGGCTGGGAGTGAACTTCTTTCGACGGTCCAGCAGCTGGGGCAGGGAAATTTGCCTGCTAGAATCGGACGTCGGTGTACTGCTAGCAGAGTGGCCGCAACTACTTGGCTGTGACACACCTAATTCTACACCTTCATTCCTCTCAGTTCATGTTTCAGACAGGACTGAAGTTATAGTGGGGTTGGAGATCCCAGCTGATGCGGTGCAAGGAGAGGTCCGCTTTGTTCTTTGGTGTGGGTCTTTGAGGTAGGCTTGCCAACGAGCTGCATGGCAGGTCAACATATGTCTGGTCAGGCATGTGGTACCCAAGCGTCTGATGTTTTGGCCACGCAATATACGCTTGAGACATATGTTGCAAACAGCAGCTGTGCGATCTGATGCACTAGCCTCAAAAAAGGCCCACACCAAAGAACTTTTTGAATGACGGGCAGAGGCAGCGCCCTGCACAGGCAGAGCTCTGCGGTGTGATTCCGTCGGTGTACTGCCCTTACGCTGGCCACCAAAGGGCATCCTGCCTCGTTGGAGATGTGCCTCCTCCTCATCCTCCTCCTCCTCCTCTCTCCTATTAGGCACCCACGTGGAGTCAGTGACCTCATCATCCCTTCCCTCCTCATCACTGGAGCCAATCTGGCAGTATGCTGCAGCTGCTGGAACATGACTGCCAGATTGGTGTCCTTCTTGAGCATCCCCTCTGTCTGCTCTCACGCTACTGCCTTCCTGTAGCTGGGTTTCATCATCAGACCCTTCGAAACGCTGGGCATCCTCCTGGAGCATGTACCCAACACTGTGCTCAAACAGTTCGGGGGACTCCTCAGGAGGAGGACATGGTGGGTCTAGGGAAGGAGTGACTGATGATGAGTCTGACATTGATACCAGGGAAGAGGACGCTTTGGCAGCTGCTTTGCCAGTACCCTGAGCCTGGGTGAGAGAGGATGAGGAGGAGGAGGAGGGCTTGGTCATCCACTCTACCAAGTCTTCGGCATGATGTGGCTCAACATGTCCAGCTGCCGAAAAGAAGGACAAGCGTGTCCCATGGCCATGTGCTGATGACAATGCACCGCGTCCACGACCAGCACTGTTGCCCCCAGACACAGAGCCTGCTTGCCCTCTTTTATTGCCTCCTGGTTGTCTGCCTCTCCTTGTTTGCCTTCCAGACATTCTAATAGATGGCCTGCAGGGAGATGGGAAAAAAGCAATAAGGGCTACCTTCAGGTGTCCTTCTCTGTCCCTTTACTTAAGGATTTCTAAATATGGTTGAGGATGATTGCTTTCGCACAGAATAGCACAACGACAATTTCCCTGACTGTCCAAAAAACAAGGATTTCAAAGATGGTTGATGAGGAATGCTTTAGCACACTATAGCACAAGGAGAATTTCCCTCACTGTCCTTCCCTGTCCCTAGAAACAAGGATTATCACAGTGAAAGAAACTGACACTCTTCCTACCTATAGTTTTCTGTCCCTAGAAAAAATGTTTTTTTAAAGATGGTTGATGATCAATGCTTTAGCACACTATAGCACAAGGAGAATTTCCCTCACTGTCCTTCCCTGTCCCTAGAAACAAGGATTATCACAGTGAAAGAAACTGACACTCTTCCTACCTATAGTTTTCTGTCCCTAGAAAAAATGTTTTTTTAAAGATGGTTGATGATCAATGCTTTAGCACACTATAGCACAAGGAGAATTTCCCTCACTGTCCTTCCCTGTCCCTAGAAACAAGGATTATCACAGTGAAAGAAACTGACACTCTTCCTACCTATAGTTTTCTGTCCCTAGAAAAAAATGTTTTTTTAAAGCTGATTGATGATCAATGCTTTAGCACACTATAGCACAAGTAGAATTTCCCTCACTGTCCTTCCCTGTCCCTAGAAACAAGGATTATCACAGTGAAAGAAACTGACACTCTTCCTACCTATAGTTTTCTGTCCCTAGAAAAAATGTTTTTTTAAAGATGGTTGATGATCAATGCTTTAGCACACTATAGCACAAGGAGAATTTCCCTCACTGTCCTTCCCTGTCCCTAGAAACAAGGATTATCACAGTGAAAGAAACTGACACTCTTCCTACCTATAGTTTTCTGTCCCTAGAAAAAATGTTTTTTTAAAGATGGTTGATGATCAATGCTTTAGCACACTATAGCACAAGGAGAATTTCCCTCACTGTCCTTCCCTGTCCCTAGAAACAAGGATTATCACAGTGAAAGAAACTGACACTCTTCCTACCTATAGTTTTCTGTCCCTTGAAAAAATGTTTTTTTAAAGATGGTTGATGATCAATGCTTTAGCACACTATAGCACAAGGAGAATTTCCCTCACTGTCCTTCCCTGTCCCTAGAAACAAGGATTATCACAGTGAAAGAAACTGACACTCTTCCTACCTATAGTTTTCTGTCCCTAGAAAAAATGTTTTTTTAAAGATGGTTGATGATCAATGCTTTAGCACACTATAGCACAAGGAGAATTTCCCTCACTGTCCTTCCCTGTCCCTAGAAACAAGGATTAACACAGTGAAAGAAACTGACACTCTTCCTACCTATAGTTTTCTGTCCCTAGAAAAAATGTTTTTTTAAAGCTGATTGATGATCAATGCTTTAGCACACTATAGCACAAGTAGAATTTCCCTCACTGTCCTTCCCTGTCCCTAGAAACAAGGATTATCACAGTGAAAGAAACTGACACTCTTCCTACCTATAGTTTTCTGTCCCTAGAAAAAATGTTTTTTTAAAGATGGTTGATGATCAATGCTTTAGCACACTATAGCACAAGGAGAATTTCCCTCACTGTCCTTCCCTGTCCCTAGAAACAAGGATTATCACAGTGAAAGAAACTGACACTCTTCCTACCTATAGTTTTCTGTCCCTAGAAAAAATGTTTTTTTAAAGATGGTTGATGATCAATGCTTTAGCACACTATAGCACAAGGAGAATTTCCCTCACTGTCCTTCCCTGTCCCTAGAAACAAGGATTATCACAGTAAAACACACTGACACTCTCCCTACCTATAGTTTTCTGTCCCTAGAAAAAATGTTTTTTTAAAGATGGTTGATGATCAATGCTTTAGCACACTATAGCACAAGGAGAATTTCCCTCACTGTCCTTCCCTGTCCCTAGAAACAAGGATTATCACAGTGAAAGAAACTGACACTCTTCCTACCTATAGTTTTCTGTCCCTAGAAAAAATGTTTTTTTAAAGATGGTTGATGATCAATGCTTTAGCACACTATAGCACAAGGAGAATTTCCCTCACTGTCCTTCCCTGTCCCTAGAAACAAGGATTATCACAGTAAAACACACTGACACTCTCCCTACCTATAGTTTTCTGTCCCTAGAAAAAATGTTTTTTAAAGCTGATTGATGATCAATGCTTTAGCACACTATAGCACAAGTAGAATTTCCCTCACTGTCCTTCCCTGTCCCTAGAAACAAGGATTATCACAGTGAAAGAAACTGACACTCTTCCTACCTATAGTTTTCTGTCCCTAGAAAAAATGTTTTTTTAAAGATGGTTGATGATCAATGCTTTAGCACACTATAGCACAAGGAGAATTTCCTTCACTGTCCTTCCCTGTCCCTAGAAACAAGGATTATCACAGTGAAAGAAACTGACACTCTTCTTACCTATAGTTTTCTGTCCCTAGAAAAAATGTTTTTTTAAAGATGGTTGATGATCAATGCTTTAGCACATTATAGCACAAGGAGAATTTCCCTCACTGTCCTTCCCTGTCCCTAGAAACAAGGATTATCACAGTGAAAGAAACTGAGGCCTCGTACACACGACCGATTTTCTCGTCGTAAACAGTCAAGAAAAGTGCCGCGAGAGTTTTTTTGTCTAGAAAAACGTTCGTGTGTATGGTTTTACGACGAGAAACTTGACGAGAATCTCGACGAGAAAATAGAGAACCTGCTCTCTATTTTCTTGTCAGGATTCCAGATTTCCTCGTCGTGTTTCTCGTCGGCCTGTTTTGTGACGAGAAAATGGTTCGTGTGTATGCTTTTACGACTCTTCCAAAAGCGCGCATGCTCACAAGCAACTATGAGACGGGAGCGCATCTTCTGGTAAAACAAGCCTTCATAATGGAGAGAGCACATTCGTCACGCTCATAAATATTTCATCGTTTAAATGTTCTGCATTGAATTCTTCGTTAGAATGTTACATTAATCAAAACGAGAGACCTTCTTTTGCTGCTGATATTCACACAGAGTTCTGCCTTATTTTTAACCTTTTTCATGCTGCTCTTTATAAGATTTATGTGTATTATATCGTGCAAGTTTTTAGGAATAATTTAAATGGTTAGATTTTTCAAAATGATGTTAATTATAATTTCTCAATGTTTTGATAGCGATCTCACATTTAATTTTCTAATCTATATTTTTAAAATTTCACACCATGTTTTTGAGCTAATCAGATTTAGTTATTCTTTTGGGGGGGTGATATCTGTGCCTTTTATTGTCAGTCAAATGTATCTGCTTACTCCAAAGCTTTTTTTTTTTTATTTAAAAATACACATAGTCAAGTATGAACTTAAACAAAAAACACATTTATTCATGTTTATAAATTAAATAAAGAGAAGGCAGCGCTGGAGAAGCTGCTGCCATTTGTGCATCCCAGGGACCCCAGAGCACACACCAACCCTGTGTGGACACTAAAATTGGGAGCTTGAGAAGGCCCACATTTCAGAACACAATCTGATGCTGGCCTCCCAGAGGTCAGGAACAGCAGCAGGTGAGATATATGTCCCAAGTGTGTGGTACTACAACAGGCTGCCTTCTGTCCGACCAGTGCGACCACAATGAAGCAAGGCCATCACTTCCTCTTCTTCCTGGCAACCTTCCCTGCAGCCTTTCCTGAAGCCTTTCCTGAAGCCTTTCCTGCAGCCTTTCCTGCAGCCTTCCTTCTTCGTTTAGCTGGAGGCTGGCCCACTGGAGGGGTACTCCTGTCAGGAGGAGGAGGTGGAGGTGTAGCAGAAGGGGGTGGGGCAGAAGAAGAAGGTGGAGGTGTAGCAGAAGGGGGTGGGGCAGAAGGTGGAGGTGTAGCAGAAGGGGGTGGGGCAGAAGGTGGAGGTGTAGCAGAAGGGGGTGGGGCAGAAGGTGGAGGTGTAGCAGAAGGGGGTGGGGCAGAAGGTGGAGGTGTAGCAGAAGGGGGTGGGGCAGAAGGTGGAGGGGTAGCAGAAGGGGGTGGGGCAGAAGAGGAAGGTGGAGGTGGAGGTTGAGGTTGGGTCAGTTGGGCCACCTCACATATGGCGGTATTGGGGGTAATTTGCTCCATCACCCCCTTGTTGAGCAAGGTGATGAGCAGGGGTTCGCATAGGAGGCGTTGCTCCATGCTCATCACCTTGAACTTAGCCTCCACTAGGCCGGCAATGGCCTCTTCAGGGGATGTGGGCTCCTTGAGGGTGGCATGGGCCTCTTTAATAAGGGCCATTGCTGCGTCACTGGTGGTCCTGTCCCTCCTGCCTCTTTTGTGAAGCCTGATGGGAGGCACCTGGGATCTGGTGCTTCTCCTTTGCCCTGCCACCTCCTGTCTGCCACTGGGCCCTGCCACCTCCTGGCTGCCACTGGGCCCTGCCACCTCCTGGCTGGTACTGGGCCCTGCCACCTCCTGGCTGCCACTGGGCCCTGCCACCTCCTGGCTGGTACTGGGCCCTGCCACCTCCTGGCTGCCACTGGGCCCTTCCTCCTCCTGCCTGACAGTTTCCAGACCCTCCTCCTGGCTGATTTCATCCTGTGTATGAAAAAGAAACATAGTTTAATATGTTGGTTTAATCTTTGCCTCAAACTTTGTAATCCTGATGGAAGCAATTAGAATGTAAATGCATAAATCCTTGCTTTAAATTTACCACTACATCAGCTTGACTATTTACCACACAATTAAGTGCAGAATAATGTCTACAGATCATGATTTCACTTGTGGAATACAAAATAATGTATGTTTCTCATCCTGACATATTTGGGAAACATTAATTTTATCCCACTACATTTTCAGTTAATACTATACCTGGCTCCAGATGGACAAATCAGGATCATCCAGGATGGCTGCCTCCTCTTGCTCCAGAGAAGGCTTAGGTTGGCTGCAGGGAAGTCTGGGGGGAAGAGTGGAGAGTGATGGCCTTGGCTCAATGTGGTCATCCAGGAAGGACATCCTGCTGTAGTACCACAAAACCGGGACATAAACATCATCTGCTGCTGCTCCTGACCTCTGAGAAGCCAGCACCTTAGAGCGTTCAGTCCTGTAGGTACCTCTCAAGCTCCCAATTTTAGTGTCCACTTGTTTTGCTGTGGCTGTGGGCACCTTGGTATGCACAAATGGGAGCAGCTTCTCCAGCGCTGCTCTTCTCACCCCTTTTTTTTTATGGATGGGGTTTTTGGTCTCCCACAGAGCCGGCAGCTCCCTTACCCGGTCAATAAATTCCGCCAGGAACTCTTTGTCGCTAATAAAGACATTCATATTGTATCTGCAAGTAAAATAATTTATATTTAAATAATGTGAGGCAAACAGTCTAACCTCCTTCACATCCTAGTCACCATATATATCCTCCACCAATCTCAAGACAGTATAGGCCCACAATTTTTACAAGTCTCACAAAATCACATACCTTCGTTCGCACGTCCGTCACTTGAACTCCTCTCTCCGCACACCGAACGTACTATAGTCACATGTGTGTTTGCTATATACACACCACGCATGCGTCCAAATTCGAACACGTCGCCCGCCCATGACGTTCTAACTAACATCTTTTCCCCGCCCCTTCTCTTTCGGCGCGCAGACAGATATGGCGGAGTTACAGCAGGTGTCTGATAATTCCGCAACTAGCGAGGAGACAAGCCCGGAGACCGAGGACACGTCACGATCAAGGAGGAGATTCAAGGCATCGAATATGTCTTTGGCGGAGATGGCGGAGATGGTGGACATCTTGGTCAAGGCTGATTATGATGCCAAGCATGGGCCGTATAGCAAACCAAATAGAAGGAAGGCCAAAATCCTCACTAAAGTTGTGAAGAGTCTGAGGGCGAAGTTCGGGGTGAAACGCTCAAATGAGCAGCTCAGAAAGAGGTGGTCAGACCTCAAACTGAGGGAGCCAGACCAGTTGAGGAGCATAAAGAGGATGCTCGCTAAAAGTAAGTAAAATGACGACCTTTCTGCTATTAATCTTTTTAGAAACTGACTTTTTTTTTTTTTTTTTCATATTGGACTCCCTTCCAAAATGTAATATTTTGAACTAGGTTGGGCACAGTAATCGTTCGTTACGTTACCGACACTTCGTTCGGCCACTATCCGCGGTTTTGGCTTATTTAAGACCCCCAAAAGTAATTAGACATCTGCCATTTTTGATCAAGTATTGTGGCTAATTTTTAAGTCTAGATGATGTGTTTGTAAGGAGAATGAAATGCAAACTTTAATCAGTGTAAAGGAGAGGACACTCAGCAGCTGCTTCCACATCTGTACTTTGGAGCACTATAGTGTGGGCCACCAGACCCGCCTTTTTTGGGTGTCCCACACAGGTGCATCAGAGTTTATTTGTGGTGCCTCCATGTCCAAAAAATTACATCCAAATGTGAATACTAAACATATTTGGGGTCATAAATAATGCATTTTTCTTTAAATTCCGCACAAACACACACTTGTACCCCACTTCCAAACAATTTAGCCTGTTTTAAGTTTAAAAATGAGATTTTTACAGTGTGATAAATAGACCTTTGGTTTTATTCTCATAGGGGAGAGAAGACTGGGAGGAGGACACTCCAGGGAGCACATGCACCCCACAACTTCCAAGCAACCCCAAACTCCCAAAGATCCACAACCGAAAGATGTGCAGGAAGTTGAGGTGGAGGAAGGAGAAGTGCAGGAAGGAGAGGTGGATGACGTTGTGGATCTGGTCACCACAACAGGTCAGTATCTGACACCACAGCTTAAGGTAAGCGAGGTAGGCCTGCAGAGTTTTATTAATTTTTTTTATGGTTTTTAGGGGATGGAAATGTTGTGAAGGATAGCACACCGTTCTCTGCTGACAGTGCCCTCCGCCTCATCCAGCAAGTGATGGAATGTAGCACGGAACTGGACCTAATTAAACAAAGAATCCATGTGATGGAACAAACATTTAAAGACATTCTCGATGTTTTGGGGAGAATTCAATAAGCCATCCAAACACATTTGTTTTTACATGTTTGTTTTTATATTTTTACTAATTTTTTGAGTAACAAAGCAGCCAAAAATTGAATATGCACACAGTGTGTGAACATGTGCTATCTGCCATCAGGGGATATCCATGTACGTCTTTTGTGGGTGCAACCCCTTCCTCGTATCAAAAGTCGGTGAACTGAGGAAGGGGATGTACCCCCAAAACACGTCCATTGATCACCCCTGATGGCAGATAGCACATGTTGACAATAGGGATCAGGATTGTAAACTTCCTATTTGCAAAAAATTAAAAATGTGTGCATATTGAATTTTTGGCTGGGCAAGGGGTGGCAGGACCCCATATTAGGACGGGCACATAGAGACATAGTTTGTGTAACTGAATGTCTCAGATTGCTCAGAGGTATCCAATGTTGTCATTTTAGAAATGCAAGTGGTATTTTTGTATTTTCATAAGCCAAAATTTGCCGGGTTGTGGCCAGGCCAACCCCAAAGTAAAAAAAAAAAAAAAAGTGCAGAGAGTAAAATATTTGACCACAAACAACGTGTAGCTTCTTTTTATAATACTCTCTAAGCTTATTTGGTTCTTTTGTAAGGTAACATAGTGAAATTGGTTGTTATTTACTAAAGTAAAATACACTTGCCACTACAAATGCACAAAGACAAACTAGGAGACAGGAAAGAACAAATAATTAAAGGTTTAAACAAGATTTTTATTGGGATACTTAGACATAGGCTGGCATAGGAATTGCCCCCCTACCCGTGAAATACTCCATGTATTTGTCCCGAACCACACGGGCATTTTGGGGGGGCAAGCCAAGACGGGCAGATTCCAGGCCCGGAAGGGGATTTGCAGGGGAAAGTCCAGCCTCTGGCAAAACTGAGGCCATATACGAATTAGATTTTTGGCTCAGAAAGTTGTGTAGCACACAGCAGCATAACACTACATAGTTTATTTTGTAGTCCGCCAAGTGGATGGAAGTCATAAAAAGGCGGAACCGGCTGGCCATTATGCCAAAGGCATTTTCAACGACTCTTCGGGCCCTGGCCAGCCGGTAATTGAACACACTCTTCTCTGGGGTCAGGGTCCTCTGTGGAAATGGCCTCATAAGATGCCGTCCGAGTCCGAAGGCTTCATCAGCCAAGAAAACAAAGGGGAGTCCTTCAATATTCCCTGCATCCGGTGGCAATGCAAGGTCGTCACTCTGGAGACGGAGGGCAAACTCCGTCTGGATGAAGGATCCCCCATCGGACATCCGGCCATTCTTCCCTACATCAACATAGAGGAATTCATACCGTGCTGACACCACCGCCATCAGCACAATGCTATGAAACCCCTTGTAGTTGTAGTAGTAGGACCCAGAACGGGGTGGCGGCACGATGCGGACGTGCTTCCCGTCTATGGCACCACCGCAGTTGGGGAAGTCCCACCGCGTGGCAAACTCCGATGCCACAGTCTGCCATTCCTGTGGCGTGGAAGGAAGCTGTGGAGTGAAACAAGATGAAATAATATTAGAAAAACAAAGGCATACATTACAAGCAAATTCTAAACCAAAAAATTAGAGACCAACATCAATCTAATTATACGTTTATTAAGGTGTGTAAAAAAAGTATAATGGAAGGCTCATTTATCATATTCATCACCACCTCTGATGGGCCATTACTAAATTATTTTGGGGGGGGGGGAGATGTGTTTGGCCACAGGATAGCATTGCAGTGGCGGTGCGTCCAGAGTGGGCGCTGGAGCACTGTCCCCTCTCTCCTGTGCCCATCACTCAGAACAATACATAGGTTCATGCGTTGCATGAACCTATGTATTGTCTATGCCGCACACTATTCAGGTGGATGGCCTCTTGTAAAGCGACCGACATATGAATAATTGCGTCATTTAGGGGGTTAAAATTGCAGAGCAGAAACAGGTATTAAAAAAGTCTTGCAAATTACAACCTGAGGGATGTAATTGGCTTCCTCAAAGAAAAATCGGGGACGCAAGGAGGGGGCATTCCTTGTGTAAACACTGACAGGCTGCTCTGGCAATCATGTTCACCAAGTCTGTTTAATGGTAACATGATTGGCTGATGCAACATGAAGGGAAGGAGAAGACATCAAGGACAGAAGAAGGATGGCGCTGACCACAAGAAGGTAAGTGCAGGGCTGGGGGGAAACTGGCTGCATTAGAGGGGACTAAATGGCTGCATTGGAGGGGACAACTGGGGGCGTTTATTAGGCAACAGAGCAAAAAAGGAGGAAGTTTATTTCCGAAATTGGGGTTGGAACCCCCCAACATTTGGAGCAACAGGCGCCCCTGCTGGAAAAGTTAGTGAGGGGAAATATTTAGGGAGGATAAAAAAGGGGCAATCTAAAGCTTCCAACATGCATGGGGACAAAGGGGACATTCTCAGCATATTACAATCATGGTAATTAGGGAAGGATGAAAGAAATACAATACATTAGCATACATGTAATACATAAAATGTGATGTTAAGGGAGAAAACTTACCCTAATATAGTCCTCCTGCAGGACTTGTATAATAGCAGAACAGGTGTCTGGGATTATGAGGCCCAGAGCCTGGGGGGAGATGCCTGTGGTGAACTTCAAGTCCTGAAGACTTCTCCCTGTCGCCAGGTAACGCAACGTGGCGATGAGCCTCTGCTCAGCACTGATGGCTTCCCGCATAACGGTGTCCTTCCTGGTAATATAGGGGGACACCAAAGCCAACAGTTCCTGAAAAACGGGGTCAGACATCCTGAGAAAATTCCTGTAGTCCTCAGGATTATTCTCGACTATCTCCCGCAGCAGAGGCATGTGGCAGAATTGGTCCCGCTGGAGCAACCAATTCTTGGTCCATGAACTCCTCCTCACACCATTCATGGACTGGTCTTGGTCCAAAACAAGCAGACCAACACCAAGCGCACGCACAGCACGAACTCGACGACGAGAACGTCCAGGCGACATGGCTAGGAAACGGTCGTCTAATCAGAACGTACAGAACAGAACGCACTTTAGAACAGCAAGGCCTATGAATAACGAACTGAAATTCAGAAACGAACAGGCAATAACGCACTGTAAAACATATACGACCTGCCTAGACGCCCTGAAAGTCAAGATACGAACCCACAAGCACAAACTGAACCGCAGAAAACGATCTGAAAAGTACGAAGACTGAAAAGCGCGAATCGTCTCTTCCCAAACTTTTACTTCACACGCGGTAACACGAGATCAGCAAAAGCAGCCCAAGGGGTGGCGCCAAGAAAAAAGATCTTCCCCTTTATAGTGCCGTCGTACGTGCTGGACGTGAGCGCAGAGAACCACGAGGAAATTGGAAAATGACAGTGTGTACGCATAGAAAGCTTGACGAGAAAATCGACAAGCTTAACAAGAATCTCGTCGAAAAAAACGACGTGTTTTTTACGACGAGAAAATCGGTCGTGTGTACGAGGCCTGACACTCTTCCTACCTATAGTTTTCTGTCCCTAGAAAAAATGTTTTTTTAAAGATGGTTGATGATCAATGCTTTAGCACACTATAGCACAAGGAGAATTTCCCTCACTGTCCTTCCCTGTCCCTAGAAACAAAGATTATCACAGTGAAAGAAACTGACACTCTTCCTACCTATAGTTTTCTGTCCCTAGAAAAAATGTTTTTTTAAAGACGGTTGATGATCAATGCTTTAGCACACTATAGCACAAGGAGAATTTCCCTCACTGTCCTTCCCTGTCCCTAGAAACAAGGATTATCACAGTGAAAGAAACTGACACTCTTCCTACCTATAGTTTTCTGTCCCTAGAAAAAATGTTTTTTTAAAGATGGTTGATGATCAATGCTTTAGCACACTATAGCACAAGGAGAATTTCCCTCACTGTCCTTCCCTGTCCCTAGAAACAAGGATTATCACAGTGAAAGAAACTGACACTCTTCCTACCTATAGTTTTCTGTCCCTAGAAAAAATGTTTTTTTAAAGACGGTTGATGATCAATGCTTTAGCACACTATAGCACAAGGAGAATTTCCCTCACTGTCCTTCCCTGTCCCTAGAAACAAGGATTATCACAGTGAAAGAAACTGACACTCTTCCTACCTATAGTTTTCTGTCCCTAGAAAAAATGTTTTTTTAAAGATGGTTGATGATCAATGCTTTAGCACACTATAGCACAAGGAGAATTTCCCTCACTGTCCTTCCCTGTCCCTAGAAACAAGGATTATCACAGTGAAAGAAACTGACACTCTTCCTACCTATAGTTTTCTGTCCCTAGAATTTTTTTTTTTTAAAGCTGATTGATGATCAATGCTTTAGCACACTATAGCACAAGTAGAATTTCCCTCACTGTCCTTCCCTGTCCCTAGAAACAAGGATTATCACAGTGAAAGAAACTGACACTCTTCCTACCTATAGTTTTCTGTCCCTAGAAAAAATGTTTTTTTAAAGATGGTTGATGATCAATGCTTTAGCACACTATAGCACAAGGAGAATTTCCCTCACTGTCCTTCCCTGTCCCTAGAAACAAGGATTATCACAGTGAAAGAAACTGACACTCTTCCTACCTATAGTTTTCTGTCCCTAGAAAAAATGTTTTTTTAAAGCTGATTGATGATCAATGCTTTAGCACACTATAGCACAAGTAGAATTTCCCTCACTGTCCTTCCCTGTCCCTAGAAACAAGGATTATCACAGTGAAAGAAACTGACACTCTTCCTACCTATAGTTTTCTGTCCCTAGAAAAAATGTTTTTTTAAAGATGGTTGATGATCAATGCTTTAGCACACTATAGCACAAGGAGAATTTCCCTCACTGTCCTTCCCTGTCCCTAGAAACAAGGATTATTTATCACAGTGAAAGAAACTGACACTCTTCCTACCTATAGTTTTCTGTCCCTAGAAAAAATGTTTTTTTAAAGACGGTTGATGATCAATGCTTTAGCACACTATAGCACAAGGAGAATTTCCCTCACTGTCCTTCCCTGTCCCTAGAAACAAGGATTATCACAGTGAAAGAAACTGACACTCTTCCTACCTATAGTTTTCTGTCCCTAGAAAAAATGTTTTTTTAAAGCTGATTGATGATCAATGCTTTAGCACACTATAGCACAAGGAGAATTTCCCTCACTGTCCTTCCCTGTCCCTAGAAACAAGGATTATCACAGTGAAAGAAACTGACACTCTTCCTACCTATAGTTTTCTGTCCCTAGAAAAAATGTTTTTTTAAAGATGGTTGATGATCAATGCTTTAGCACACTATAGCACAAGGAGAATTTCCCTCACTGTCCTTCCCTGTCCCTAGAAACAAGGATTATCACAGTGAAAGAAACTGACACTCTTCCTACCTATAGTTTTCTGTCCCTAGAAAAAAAGTTTTTTTAAAGATGGTTGATGATCAATGCTTTAGCACACTATAGCACAAGGAGAATTTTCCTCACTGTCCTTCCCTGTCCCTAGAAACAAGGATTATCACAGTAAAACACACTGACACTCTCCCTACCTATAGTTTTCTGTCCCTAGAAAAAATGATTTTTTAAAGATGGTTGATGATCAATGCTTTAGCACACTATAGCACAAGGAGAATTTCCCTCACTGTCCTTCCCTGTCCCTAGAAACAAGGATTCGCACAGTAAAACACACTGACACTCTCCCTACCTATAGTTTTCTGTCCCTAGAAAAAATGATTTTTTAAAGATGGTTGATGATCAATGCTTTAGCACACTATAGCACAAGGAGAATTTCCCTCACTGTCCTTCCCTGTCCCTAGAAACAAGGATTATCACAGTGAAAGAAACTGACACTCTTCCTACCTATAGTTTTCTGTCCCTAGAAAAAATGTTTTTTTAAAGCCGATTGATGATCAATGCTTTAGCACACTATAGCACAAGTAGAATTTCCCTCACTGTCCTTCCCTGTCCCTAGAAACAAGGATTATCACAGTGAAAGAAACTGACACTCTTCCTACCTATAGTTTTCTGTCCCTAGAAAAAATGTTTTTTTAAAGATGGTTGATGATCAATGCTTTAGCACACTATAGCACAAGGAGAATTTCCCTCACTGTCCTTCCCTGTCCCTAGAAACAAGGATTATCACAGTGAAAGAAACTGACACTCTTCCTATCTATAGTTTTCTGTCCCTAGAAAAAATGTTTTTTTAAAGACGGTTGATGATCAATGCTTTAGCACACTATAGCACAAGGAGAATTTCCCTCACTGTCCTTCCCTGTCCCTAGAAACAAGGATTATCACAGTGAAAGAAACTGACACTCTTCCTACCTATAGTTTTCTGTCCCTAGAATTTTTTTTTTTTAAAGCTGATTGATGATCAATGCTTTAGCACACTATAGCACAAGTAGAATTTCCCTCACTGTCCTTCCCTGTCCCTAGAAACAAGGATTATCACAGTGAAAGAAACTGACACGCTTCCTACCTATAGTTTTCTGTCCCTAGAAAAAATGTTTTTTTAAAGATGGTTGATGATCAATGCTTTAGCACACTATAGCACAAGGAGAATTTCCCTCACTGTCCTTCCCTGTCCCTAGAAACAAGGATTATCACAGTGAAAGAAACTGACACTCTTCCTACCTATAGTTTTCTGTCCCTAGAAAAAATGTTTTTTTAAAGATGGTTGATGATCAATGCTTTAGCACACTATAGCACAAGGAGAATTTCCCTCACTGTCCTTCCCTGTCCCTAGAAACAAGGATTATCACAGTAAAACACACTGACACTCTCCCTACCTATAGTTTTCTGTCCCTAGAAAAAATGATTTTTTAAAGATGGTTGATGATCAATGCTTTAGCACACTATAGCACAAGGAGAATTTCCCTCACTGTCCTTCCCTGTCCCTAGAAACAAGGATTCGCACAGTAAAACACACTGACACTCTCCCTACCTATAGTTTTCTGTCCCTAGAAAAAATGTTTTTTTAAAGATGGTTGATGATCAATGCTTTAGCACACTATAGCACAAGGAGAATTTCCCTCACTGTCCTTCCCTGTCCCTAGAAACAAGGATTCGCACAGTAAAACACACTGACACTCTCCCTACCTATCCTTCTCTTTCCCTAAACTAAAGGAATCCAGGTTAAGCAAGAAAAAAAAATGTCACTGTCCCTGCCTATGCTTCTCTTTCCCTGCTCCGGAACACACTACACTAGGCCGCCGTGCTGGCGGCCTTTTATAGTGTGGGGCGTGTACTAAACACCCTCAGCAATAATTGGCCACAGGCATCCTGCCTGTGGCCAATCATTGCTCTCCTCGCTGCCGGCGCTGTGATTGGCCAAGCATGCGGGGTCACAGTGCATGCTTGGCCAATCACAGCGCCTGGATGACACTGCGATGGCGTAGTGCATTGTGGGCCGTTCGCGTCACTCGAATTAGGCGCGAACGGCCCAAATCGTTCGATCTTCGTCGAACGATCGAACAGCCGATGTTCGAGTCGAACGTATGTTCGACTCGAACACCGAGCTCATCCCTACTGATCAGGCACTACAGAGATGACAAGAGCACACATCTGCTAAACCGATAATGTGTTTGCAGAGAGGCCTCACTCCGCAAACACACTTCTCCAAATCAGGAAGTTTATCTCAACCAGCCTCAGACTGCCCCAGTCAGCTCATTAGAGCGGGTTGCGGAAGTACTAACACTGGGTGACACTATGACAATACATATTAAATACATCTTCATAAAATTCTCCACAACAGTCCTCCCTTTTTTGTCATATGCACCCCATGTCCATCGATGAAACTTAATCTCCTTCTTACACCTAGAAATGAATCAGTCCTTACAGTCCATACGAGTCCATAAAAAGGAAAGCACGGCTTGACATTGAAGCCTCGTAAACACGGCCGATTTTTTCGTCGTAAAAAACACGTTGTTTTTTTCGACGAGATTCTTGTTAACCTTGACGATTTTCTCGTCAAGCTTTCCATGCGTACACACTGACATTTCCCAAATTCCTCGTTGTTCTCCGTGGTCACGTCCAGCACGTACGACGGCACTATAAAGGGTTAGATCTATTTCCCTGGCGCCACCCCTTGGGCTGCTTTTGCTGATCTCGTGTTACCGCGTGTGAAGTAAAAGTTTGGGAAGAGACGATTCGCGCTTTTCAGTCTTCGTGCTTTTCAGTTCGTTTTCTGCGGTTCAGTTTGTGCTTGTGGGTTCGTATCTTGTCTTTCAGGGCATCTAGGCAGGTCGTATCCTTACAGTGCGTTCTTGCCCGTTCGTTTCTGATTTTCAGTTCGTTATTCATAGGCCTTGCTGTTCTAAAGTGCGTTCTGTTCTGTACGTTCTGATAAGACGACCGTTTCCTAGCCATGTCGCCTGTACGTTCTCGTCGTTGAGTTCGTGCTGTGCGTGCGCTTGGTGTTGGTCTGCTTGTTTTGGACCAAGACCAGTCCATGAACGGTGTGAGGAGGAGTTCATGGACCAAGAATTGGTTGCTCCAGCGGGACCACTTCTGCCATATGCCTCTGCTGCGGGAGATCGTCGAGAATAATCCTGAGGACTACAGGAATTTTCTGCGGATGTCTGACCCCGTTTTTCAGCATCTGTTGGCTTTGGTGTCCCCCTATAGTACCAGGAAGCACACCGTTATGCGGGAAGCCATCAGTGCTGTGCAGAGGCTCATCACCACCTTACGTTACCTGGCGACAGGGAGAAATCTTCAGGACTTGAAGTTCACGACCGGCATCTCCCCCCAGGCTCTGGGCCTCATAATCCCAGACACCTGTTCTGCCATTATACAAGTCCTGCAGGAGGACTATATTAGGGTAAGTTTTCTCCATTAACATCACATTTTATGTATTTCATGTATGCTAATGTATTGTATTTCTTTCATCCTTCCCTAATTACCAAGATTGTAATATGCTGAGAATGTCCCCTTTGTCCTCATGCATGCTGGAAGCTTTTAAATGCCCCTTTTTTCTCCTCCATGCATATTTCCCTTCACTAACCTTTCCAGCAGGGGCGTCTGTTGCTCCAAATGTTTGGGGGTCCAACCCCAATTTTAGGAACTAAACTTCCTCCTTTTTAGCGACTGTGCCTATTAAACGCCACCAGTTGCCCCTTCCAATGCAGCCATTTTGTCCCCTCCAATGCAGCCATTTTGTCCCCTCCAATGCAGCCATTTTGTCCCCAGCCCTGCACTTACCTTCTTCTGGTCAGCGCCATCCTTCTTCTGTCCTTGATGTCTTTTCCTGCCCTCAATGTTGCATCAGCCAATCATGTAACCGTAAAACAGACTTGGTGAACATGATTGGCAGAGCAGCCGGTCAGTGTTTACCCAAGGAATGTGTCCCCCCCCCTGCGTCCCCTATTTTACTTTTATCAAGCCAATTACATCCCTCAGGCTGGATTTTGCAAGCCTATTTGCCCCCCTGTTTCTGATATGCAATAGGCATGAACCTATGTATTGTTCTGAGTGACGGGCACAGGTGAGAGGGGGCAGTGCTCCAGCGCCCACTCTGGACGCACCGCCACTGCAATGCTATCCTGTGGCCAAACACATCTACCCCCCCCCCCAAATTTTGTTAGAATGGACCATCACAGGGGGTGATGAATATGAAACATGAGCCTTCCATTATACTTATTAAAAACACCTTAAACTGAGATTTTTATTGATGTTGGCCTCTAATGTATTTTCTTATAATCTGCTTGCAATGTTCTATTTAAAATTTCTAATTTTTTTTCATCTTGTTTGACTCCCCAGCTTCCTTCCACGCCACAGGAATGGCAGACTGTGGCATCGGAGTTTGCCACGTGGTGTGACTTCCCCAACTGCGGTGGTGCTATAGACGGGAAGCACGTCCGCATCATGCCGCCACCCCGTTCTGGGTCCTACTACTTCAATTACAAGGGGTTTCATAGCATCGTGCTGATGGCGGTGGTGTCAGCACGGTATGAATTCCTCTATGTTGATGTAGGGAAGAATGTCCGGATGTCCGATGGGGGATCCTTCATCCAGACGGAGTTTGCCCTCCGTCTCCAGAGTGACGACCTTGCATTGCCACCGGATGCAGGGAATGTTGAAGGACTCCCCTTTGTTTTTTTGGCTGATGAAGCCTTCGGACTTGGACCGCACCTCATGAGGCCATTTCCACAGAGGACCCTGACCCCAGAGAAGAGGGTATTCAATTACCGGCTGGCCAGGGGCCGAAGAGTCGTTGAAAATGCCTTCGGCATAATGGCCAGCCGGTTCCGCCTTTTTATGACTCCCATCCACTTGGCGGAGTACAAGATAAACTATGTCGTTTTATGCTGCTGTGTGCTCCATAATTTTCTGTGCCGAAAATCAAGTACTTATATGGCCTCAGTATTGCCTGAGGCTGGACTTTCCCATGCCAATCCCCTGCCGGGCCTCGAATCTGCCCGTCCTGGCTTGCCCCCCCAAAATGCCCGTGAGGTTCAGGAGAAATATATGGACTATTTCACGGGTAGGGGGGCAATTCCTACGCCAGGCCATGACTAAAGAATTGTGCATAAAAAACTCATTAAAATTATTTTTTAATCTGGTAGTTTGTCTTAGTGCATTTGTAGTGGCAATTGTTTTTTCCTTTAGTAAATAACAACCATTTCACTATGCAACCCAAAAAAATACACAAATAAGGTTAGAGCGTATTTGAAAAAGAAGCTACACTTTGTTTGTGTTCAAATATTTTACTCTGTGCACATTCACACACATGGTAAATTTATTTATTTATTTTTGTTTTTTGGCTGGCCACAAACCGGCAATTGTTTTCTTATGAAAATACAAAACCATTAGTTGCATTCTAAAAAGTACAACATAGGATACCTCTGAGCAATATGAGACATTCACTTACACAAACTATGTCTCTATGTGCCCGTCCTAATATGGGGTATTGGCACCCCTTGCCCAGCCAAAAATTGAATATGCACATATTTTGAAGTAATTTCCAATAGGGATTTCAGACTCCTGATCCCTATTGACAACATGTGCCATCTGCCATTAGGGGTGATTAATGGACGTGTTTTGTGGGTGCAACCCCTTCTTCAGTTTACCTACTTTAGATACGAGGAAGGGGTTACACCCCCAAAAGCCGTACATGTTTATCCCCTGATGGCAGATGGCACATGTTGACACACTGTGTGTATATTCAATTTTTGGCTGGTTTGATTGTCAAAAATACATTAAAAGGGTGAATAACAAACTGAAAACAAAAATGGGGGTTTGAGGCCTTATTCAATTCTCCCCAAAACATCCTAGGATGTCTTTAAAGGTTTGATCCATCACATGAATTCTTTGTTTAATTCTGTGCTACATTCCATCACTTGCTGTATTATTCGTAGGGCACTGTCAGCAGAGAAACGTGTACTATCTTTCACCACAACATTTACATCCCCTAAAATATAAAAAAAAAGGTATTATAACTCTGCAGGCCTACATCTCTTACCTGAAGCTGTGGTGACAGATACTGACCTGTTGTGGTGACCAGTTCCACCACGTCATCCACTTCTCCTTCCTGCACTTCTCCTTCCTCCACCTCTTCAACTTCCTCAACACCCTCAGGTTGTGGGTCTTGGTGAGGTTGGGGTTGTTTCGAAGCTGTGGGTTTCATGTGCTCCCTGGAGTGTTCTCCTCCCAGTCTTCTCTCCCCTATGAGAATCAAACAAAAGGTCTAGTTATCACACAGAAATTTTCTCTAAATATAAAAACAGGCTAAATTGATTGGAAGTGGGGTACAAGTGTCTGTTTGTGCAGAATTTCCACATGAAGACATTATTTTGTCTAAAAAATATGTTTAGTATTCACCTTTGGCTGTCAATTTTGAGACATGGAAGCACCACAAAATTTCACTGATACACCTGTGTGGGGCCCCCAAAAAAG
This sequence comes from Rana muscosa, assembly GCA_029206835.1. Classification (NCBI taxonomy): domain Eukaryota; kingdom Metazoa; phylum Chordata; class Amphibia; order Anura; family Ranidae; genus Rana; species Rana muscosa. The sequence continues at coordinate 240,791,212 of CM055119.1, forward strand.
GCGGTTCTGCTGGGCCACACTATAGTGCTCAAAAGTACAGATGTGGAACCAGCTGCTGAGTGTCCTCTTCTTTACACTGATTAAAAAGTTTGCATTTCATTCTCTTTACAAACACATCATCTAGCCAACAATGTAAGGAGCACAATTTTATCAAAACAGGCAGATGTCTAATTAAATTTGAGCCTGAAAAATAATCAAAAATCGAGGATAGTGACCGAACGATGTGTCTGTAACGAACGCTTACTGTGCCCAACAAAGTTCAAAATATTACATTTTGGAAGGGAGTACACTTGTAAAATAAATAAACTTGGAGCAACATGTAAGTTGATAAATACATTAATAGCATTAAAGTTTCCAAAGTACTTACTTTTTCCTAGCGTTCTCTTAATGCTCCTTAACTGCTCCGGCTCCCTCAGTTTGAGGTCTGACCACCTCTTTCTGAGCTGCTCATTTGAGCGTTTCACCCCAAAATTCTTCTTCAGACTCTTCATGACTTTCTTCATGATTTTGGCCTTCCTTCTATTAGGTTTGCTATACGGCCCATGCTTTGCGTCATAATCCGACTTTAGCAAGATGTCCACCATCTCCCCATAAGACATATTAGATGCCTTGAATCTCCTCCTTGATCGTGACGTTTCCTCAGTCTCCGGGCTTGTCTCCTCCTCGTTATTTGAGGAATTATTAGACACCTGCTGTAAATCCGCCATATCTGTCTGCGCTCCGAAAGAGAAGGGGCGGGGAAAAGATGTTAGTTAGAACGTCATGGGTGGGCGACGTGTGCGGAGCGACGTGTGCGTAGTTTGACGCATGCGTGGTGTATATATAGCAAACACACATGTGACTATACTACGTTCGGTGTGCGGAGAGAGGAGTTCAAGTGACGGACGTGCGAACGAAGGTATGTGAATTTGTGACTTATACTGTCTTGAGAATGTTGGAGGATATATATGGTGAATAAGATTTTAAGGAGGTTAGACTGTGTGCCTCACATTAGTTATATAATTTTTTTTTTACTTGCAGAGCCAATATGAATGTCTTTATTAGCGACAAAGAATTCCTTGCGGAATTTATAGACCGGGTAAGGGAGTTGCCCGCTCTGTGGGAAACCAAAAACCCCATACATAAAAAAAAAGGTGTGAGAAAAGCAGCGCTGGAGACCCTGCTCCCATTTGTGCATACCAAGGTGCCCACAGCCACAGCAAAACAGGTGGACACTAAAATTGGGAGCTTGAGAGGCACATACAGGACTGAACGCTCTAAGGTCCTGGCTTCTTAGAGGTCAGGAGCAGCAGCAGATGATGTGTATGTCCCGAATTTGTGGTACTACAGCAGGATGTCCTTTCTGGATGACCACATTGAGGCAAGGCCATCACTATCCACTCTTCCCCCCAGACTTCCCTGCAGCCAACCTGAGCCTTCTCTGGAGCAAGAGGAGGCAGCCATCCTGGATGAACCTGATTTGGCCATCTGGAGCCAGGTATAGTATTTATAGAAAATGTATTGGGATAAACCTAATGTTTGAAAAATATGTCAAGATGACAAACATAAACTATTTTGTGTTCCACACGTAAAATCAAGATCTCTAGACATTAGTCTTGCCTAAATTGGGTGCTAAATAGTCAATCTGATGTAGTTGTAAATGTTTGGAAATTTATTCTTGATTTACATTCAAATTGCTACGATCTGAAAGTTGTATGAAAATAATAAACCAAAATATTAAACTGTCCCTTTTTCATACACAGGATGAAATCAGCCAGGAGGAGGGTCAGGAAACTGTCAGGCAGGAGGAGGCAGGGCCCACTGTGAGCCAGGAGGAGGCAGGGCCCAGTGGCAGCCAGGAGGTGGCAGGGCCCAGTGGCAGACAGGAGCTGGCCGGCCCGAGGAGAACCACAAGATCACAGGTGCCTCCCATCCAACTTCCCAAAATCAGCAGGAGGGACAGGACCACGAGTGAGGCAGCAATGGCCCTTATTCGAGAGGCCCATGCCACCCTCCAGGAGCCCACATCCCCTGAAGAGGCCATTGCCGGCCTAGTGGAGGCAAAGTTCAAGGTGATAAGCATGGAGCAACGCCTCCTATGCGAGCCCCTGCTCATCACCTTGCTGAACAAGGGGGTGATGGAGAAAATTACCCCCAATACGGCCATATGTGAGGTGGCACAACTATCCCAACCTCCTCCTCCACCTTCTTCTTCTGCCCCACCCCCTTTTCCTCCACCTCCTCCTCCACCTTCTTCTTCTGCGCCACCCCCTTCTCCTCCACCTCCTCCTCCTCCTGACAGGAGTACCCATCCAGTGGCCCAGCCTCCAGCCACACGAAGAAGGAAGGCTGCAGGGAAGGCTTCAGGGAAGGCTGCAGGGAAGGCTGCCAAGAAGACGAGGAAGTGATGGCCTTGCTTCATTGTGGTCGGGCAGAAGGCAGCCTTTTGTAGTACCACACACTTGGGACACCTGCTGCTGTTTCTGACCTCTGGGAGGCCAGCATCAGATTGTGCTCAGAACTGTTGGCCTTCTCAAGCTCCCAATTTTAGTGTCCACACAGGGTGGATGTGTGCTCTGGGGTCCCATGGATGCACAAATGGCAGCAGGTCCTCCAGCGCTGCCTTCTTATTTTTTTTTTAAAAACATGAATAAATGTTATTTTTGTTTAAGTTCATACTTGACTATGTTTATTTTTACAATTTTTTAATTTAGCTTTGGAGTAAGCAGATACATTTGACAGCCAAAAAAAGGGACAGATAACAACCCCCCAAAAAACAATAAAATAATAATGTAAAAAATATAGGGTGTAAAATTTACAATTAAAAAAAACAAATATACAATGGGAGATCACTAGCAAAACATTGCCAAATTAAAATTAACATCTGTTAGAAAAATCTAAAACAGTAAAATATTCAGAAGATCTTGCACGATATAATACACCTAAATCTTCTTAAGAGCAGCATGAAAAAGGTTAAAAAAACATAGTCATAACTCTGTGTGAATATCAGCAGCAAAAGAAGTTCATTAGTTTTGATTAATGTAACATTCTAAAGAAGATTTCAATGCACAACATTTAAACGATGCAATAATTTAGAGCGTGACGAATGTGCTATCTCCATTACGAAGGCTTGATTTAGCTGAAGATGCGCTCCCGTCTCATACTTGATTCTGAGCATGCGCGCTTTTGGAAGAGTCGTAAAAGCATACACACGAACCATTTTCTCGTCACAAAACAGGCCGACGAGAAACACGACGAGGAAATCTTGAATCCTGATGAGAAAATAGAGAGCAGGTTCTCTATTTTCTCATCGAGATTCACGGCAGTTTTCTTGTCGTAAAACCATACACACGAACGGTTTTCTCGACAAGAAAGCTCTCGCGGCACTTTTCTTGCCGGTTTTGGACGAGAAACTCGGTCGTGTGTACGAGGCTGTAGACTCTATTCTTCAGGAGCATGACTTATAAAGGAAGACACGACATGGTGAGCTGTAGTAATCGCTGATCCGTCTGTGATCCTCTGTGTCTTGTACGTGGGTCTGGCTTCGGGGCGTCTCATCAAGGAAGCTCTGGTCACGCGTCCAATCAGGCAATAGGAGCACCTCGTCACGACATAGAAAGAATAGAAATAAAAACTACATGAGTATATATATTCCCACTTCCTTTAACCACGATCCGCTGTAAAATAAAAATTAGATCCCCAAAGATTCCCAGACCCGTAAAAGGACTCCCAACCTTCACTAGCTACAGCTCTGGCTACCTAGATACCCAAACCGACAAGAGGCAGAGCTATTAAAACTAACCAATTTTACCCTCTAAAAATGCATCGTTCGATTTTATTGACAAGTGTCTGTTCGGAGTCTTCACCAGTGTCAAAACTCCTCATACCCATAATAACATCATAAATGGCATGTCCCGCTGTCATCGCTGGGGACTAAAACTCGGTGGAGACTCAGAACAGACCTAGCAATTAGTCCTGTTCGCTTTCTGAGCTAGTCAGGAAATACACTTTAAATAATAACTTGGGATGCTTTTCATCGTTACCCTTGCTAAAATGTACTAAACAAAAAAATATATAAATAAACAAAGATACTACTCAGTCCTTTGGTGTGGTTGAGCCGCTTCTTGCAGTGGCTGGCGTGGTCTAATCCCTCAAGCTTCTTTACAACGACCCAGTCACCTGGTTGGATAGAATGTAAACTGGTTATTGTGTCAGGGTCCAGGAGGGACTCGTGAACCCTGTGGTGGACATTGTGAAGTTCATGTCACAGTGATCGCACCCACCCCATCAGCCGAGAATATAAGTGACAGCTAATTAGGAAAGTACGACTCTGGTTTTGATTGACCTCCAAACAACCCTCATATGACATCGGGACTGTGGTCACTGCATAACCTGTGCTTGGCTTACAATACCTGGAACCATTGACAAAAGGTTCTCAGCATCTGGGATGGGAACCTACTTCACCAGACTGCTGCTCGCCGATTCAAATTCTATCAAAGAAAGACAATCTTGGCACAAACTTGGTTAGAATTACAGAGGTTAACATTATTTGTTTGAAAAAAAAAAACTATCGTTCTTACATTTATCACTTCTCCCCCCATTTTCTTCCTCATTTCAGACTTAAGGAAGAAAAGCATGGTGCAGGAAAAAAGAAACAATGAAATAGCCTATGATACTTTTACCTCCTTTAGACTCCTATTTATCCATATGTACAGCTGTCTACATACACCTGCTCTCTGTGTACATACACTTTCAGAAGCTCCTTTGGATCTGAAAAATACTTATAAGCAAAATCATTACTCTATCCTTCATATTTAACCTGCAAAGAATGGTAAACAAAAATGACATTCCTGTACATTGGTAAATTGTCAATGACATTCTTTCAAAACTGATTCAATGAAAACCTTCTGTAACCCTTACTTCTCCCGTTCCTACAAAAATACAACAGCCGTGACGCACCGGAGGATCGCCGCGGTAAGTTCAAACATATTCACGTTACTACATACAAACATTCCGATACAAATGTGGGGGAGATACTTCATAGTTTCCAAAACCAAAAATGAAAAAACAAAAACAGCCAGAATTCTCCCTTCGCTCTTTTAGCAATAGAAAAAATACAATGGGACAAACATGAGAGCAGCTCGAGAACCTTGCATGGACCAGCCATACAAAGTTCAAACAAACGGGCATGAGAATTTAACCACCGTTCCTCCTCTGAGAATCACAAAAACGTGTACTACACCTCCATCAACACTCATCATTACAGATTTCTGAAGCCGCAGCTGAACTACATCCATTCCAAAGGGATACCCAAAATAGTATCCTTGGACCACCTATGTTAATCTTTTTGGGGTTCAAAGGCCTTTGCCCCAAAACTAGGCTTTGTGCACCGTGTGACCGTCTGACTACGGGAAGCCTCCATTCCTTCCCTTTGCACAGACCTCCTTGTGTCCATGGCGATTTGAATCGGCTTATCGTCTTACTCCCGCGTCCAGGAGAAACCGTTGCACCCATTTCGGGGAGCACCGCCCGGTGTCTTCTATGGTGGATTGAAGGACTACAACCACTATCTGGTCAAGTCCCCCAACTAGAAACCCTAACCGAGGCGTTATCACCCCCCGAATTAGGCCTCTACCCCCACAGTGTATGCATACACAAGCGTTTTCCGCTATACACCCATACAATGCGTTGCCAGACTAAACCACACAGAACACTTACGCTCGTTTACCACCTGCGGAACAATGTGGCTTCTCTCTGTATCCAGATGTTACAATAATGGTGATGCCCCCCTGTTTGCTCTCTACCCAAAACTGTATTACAGTACAAAACTTCACAAAACTGGAACAAAATATAAAACACTTTTAAACGCCAAAATGCTTTCCATTTTCCTTCCAAACACGAATCTTATTGCTTAACCTTTCAGAAAACCCCAAACTCCTCCCACCAACTTTCTTCTGATACATAAATGCTGAAAAGAACTTCCTATGGCATGCTCAGCTACTTAAAAAACCCAAACTGGTTTATTTACATATCATTTGTACAGGAAGAGGGAGGGGAGGGGAGGGGAGGGGGGAGCCTAGCCCCATCGCCTTGTCTATCAAGACACCAAAACCAATCCATGGCTAAACATCATATATATTTCAACAATTTAAAAAAACCTTTGTCAAGGAAATGATGGAATAAACCCCCTGTTAAAAATCCGCTGTAAACTGCTTCTAACCTCTAGAGCCTAGGCTGGACCTGGGTGTATGGAGTCTCTCTGATCGATCGGGTAATTGAAGACACACACAGAGAATATGGTGAATCCCAATTACACTGGTTTATTGCATACAAGCTTATTTTGTACAATCCAAGATGAGAGGAACCGCCCCTGGTTAAACCCACCAAGGAACAGTTCCTTTATTATACAAATTGCATATTAACAGGTTACACAAAGCTAAACTGCCCAGAGATGGCAGAAGGCAAGTTTATCTGAATAGAACTCACCGCAAAATCCAGCCGTTGAGCCAGATCCTGAAACATGGGACACTTCTTTAAGGAAGTAGCCTAACCACACAGCATACATATCCTGTCATTCTGACTCAACTGTGTAAGTGACATATAGCAAGAAAAACATTCTATATACCTTTCTACAATAACAAGTCTTAAAGAATAACTCTTATGCCCCGTACACACGATCGTTTTTCATGCCGTTAAAACTGCCATTTTAAAAAATGGCCCTGAAAAATGATCGTGTGTATGCTCCAGAGCATTTTTAACGACGTGAAAAACGGGCATTAAAAGTTCCGGACATGCTCTCTTTTTTCACGTCGTTTTTCATGTCGTTTTTTTTAACGACGTGAAAAACGATAGTGTGTATGCTTTAACGACGTGAAAAAAAACGCGCATGCTCAGAATCAAGTATGAGACGGGAGCGCTCGTTCTGGTAAAACTAGCGTTCGTAATGGAGATAGCACATTCATTACACAGTAACGGACTTAAAAGCGCGAATCGTCGCCCAACAAACTTTACTAACATGAAGGGTGGCGCCATTCGAACGGAACTTCCCCTTTATAGTGCCGTCGTACGTGTTGAACGTTACTGCGCTTTGCTTGATCGTTTTTTTTAATGATGGTGTGTACGCAAGGCAGGCTTGAGAGGAAACATGAAAAAAAAACGAGGAGAAAAATGTCAGTTTAAAAAATGACATTAAAAACGATCGTGTGTACGGGGCATAAAGGTAAAATAACAAGTCTTAAAGAATAACTCTAAAGGTGAAATAACAAGTCTTAAAGAATAACTCTAAAGGTGAAATACACTAGGGATAACCTTACAATCCCTCCTTTGATCATGCATACAGAATGTATGTATTGATCAATCACTAATATACCATCTTTGCTTTAGGGCAATCATTGACATTCCAAGTGCAGGGTCTCTTCTTTTTGCTCTTAAGCTAGTTATTTTCCCAAGTGCACAAACCACTAATTTAAAAACTAAATACAAAACAAGGATAAAAACCAGTATCATTACGATGGTCATTACGATACCTTTCAACCAGGAAGAAATTCCATTGAGGCCAAAACCTCCTTCTCCAAAAGGGCTCCATGTCTTAGCAATGTCCCTTGCTTCTTGTTGTAATTTATTTACCTCTTTCCTATGTTGGGAAATTACATCATAGTAATCGGGCACCTCAATCGATGTGTTGTGGACCCAAGTGCAGCACTCATAGTCCTCTGTAACCTCACATAGGCCTGTGAGTGCAGCACTCATACTTTCAATGGCAAGGTCATGGAGTTCTGATTGTTTCCTGATTGCTCTAGTTTCTATATTTAATTTGGTAATATCATCAGAATTCTTTTCCATTACCTCATCAATAATACCCGTGTAATTATTGAGCCTTTTCATTAAATCTATTCCCCAACCTGCACTGGAAGGGAACCAGGCCCAGACCATATCCTTTTCAAGGAATAACTCTCTTTTGGTACGATGTTTAAGGGGATACCTAGGGTGAGGGCTAGCTTCTAGAATGTGTCCTCCCCCCTTGTCTCCCAGTATTCCCATTACAGGGACTAGGGCCGCTAGATAACACCATCCCTGGGATTCTAAAGGGATCCAGGGTGGAGCTTGCTACATATCCAGCATTTGTCATATCCTAATCTCTGGGCATAAGCATACTTAAATTTTAGCAACAACATTTTGTCAGAAAAGCTTTCATCAGTTTCTCGTTTTGGTCTAATATGACTGAATAACCATGTTGGATCCCTGCTTACTTCGCATGACTCTGACCAATACTATCCTATAATGATTAAGGAAAAATCAATATTGAAACCAAAAATGAGTATAAGAAAAGTTTGCCTGAGGAAACTCCTTCTTTCAAATTTTCAGTCTCTATTGGGGCAGTGGGGTTGAGTCCTGGGGGTTCAATGTTGGCTCCTGGGTCGCCGAAGGGGGTGGATCCGGAGTCTGGAGCTTCGTTGGAGCCTTCATTATTCTTGATGCATGAATCCATTGATGGCTGTAGGAAGTGAGGATTGCAGTTCTTGAAGTCTTCTCTACTTCATATGGTCCTATGTAGACCGGTCCTATGTGCTTCCGGACAGCCAGCTGTTTGATCAGCGCCTTATCTCCCGGGATGAATCCGTGTGTCGGATCTGTTGGAAGAGGAGGAAATGTGACAGCCACATTGTCATAGACTTCGCTAAGGCTACTTACCAGATGTTGCACGTGCTCTTCCTGTAAAGAATAAATATCAGGTTCACCTGTTCCTCATTTCACCTTAGCCATTGGTCGCCCCATTAATACCTCATAAGGGGAATAACCTGTTCTAGAATGGGGAGTGCTCCTTATTTGGAATAGGACAGCTGGCAAGAAGTCCAGCCAATTAGTTAGAGTACCTTCTGTTGCCTTTTTAAGTTTGTCTTTAATAGTTCTATTCATTCTTTCTACTATTCCTGCACTCTGCGGATGGTAGGGAATGTGAAGTTTCCACTGTATTCCCAGTAATTTTGCAACTTCTTTTGTCAAAGCTGAGGTAAAAGCGGGGCCTTGATCCGACCATATTGTGGTAGGGATTCCAAACCTGCATATCCATTGGTTAACTAATACCCTAGCTGTGATTTTGGCTGTCTCTCCCGTTGTGGGTACTGCTTCCACCCACCCAGAGAATTTATCCACTATCACTAAAAGATATTTCAAATTACCTTTCTGTCTGGGCATGTGTGTAAAATCAATCTGTAGGTCTGAAAGCGGCCCGCTAGGGGGCGGTAAGTGGCCATGAAGACCTTGTCTTTTACCTTGGACATTGTTTTGTGCACAAGTCAAACATGATTGGACCAGAGTTTCTGCTAATTTAGTTATGCCTGCTGTGTGAAATGTTTGTTTGTACTGTAAAAGCATCGGTTTTGATCCGATATGGCCTGGACCGTGTAGGTATGACAAAAGCAAGGGTGCCGCTGCTGCAGGTATCCCTATAATTCCCTCCTTGGTTGTCCAAAGGCCCGTGTGGTATTTGGTCAACCCTGCTTGTGCCCATGACGTTATGTCAGTTGGGGTGGCTTGTGCGTGTGCCACCCTAAAGCATATCTACTATCTGTGTAAATATTAACTGACTTGTCCTTGAAAAGTTGGCACGCACGAATTAAAGCAACTAGTTCAGCTGCCTGTGCAGAGGAAGCTTGCACTGGATGTGCTTCCAAAACCAAATCAGGGAGCTGTACTACGGCATAACCTGTCTGGTAAGTTTTGTCATCAAGTTGTGAACAGCTGCCATCCACAAAAACATGGTCATAATCCTTGTTAGGGAGATCACCGAGATCAGGACGAGGAAGTGTGGTTTCCAAAAGGAGTTCACCACAATTATGTGCTGTTTGTATACTGTCATCAGTAAGCCACAACAGAGAATGTAAGTAGCGGACCTGTGGTGATGTATCAGAGCAACTTTTAATAGTTAAATTTTGTGTATTGAAAAGTATAACCTCATAACCGCTAGATCTCTGTGCTGACATGTGTTGAGTTGTCATGTTTTGAAGCAGATGTGTGACAGAGTGAGTGGTATACAGAGTCATGGGGTGTCCTAACACCAGTTTAGATGCATCTTTTACTGCCATAGCCGAGGCTGCCAGAGACTGCAGGCAGCCCGGCATGCCCTGTACCTGTACTGGAAGGACTTTTGAGAAGTAGGAGACTGGCCTCTGGCTTGTGCCATGTTCTTGGGCCAGAACCGCTGCATATGTTCTACCCGTTACTACACAGTACAGGGAAAAATCCTTTCTGTGATCTATGAGACCCAGTGCAGGTGCCTGCTGTAGAGACTTAATCAAACCCCTGAAAGCGTTGAGCATGTCCTCTGACCATTCCACTAGCTTTGGGGCAGTGATCAATGTGGCCTTCCGCAGGACCGAATCATAATGGGAACAATCGGGAATCCATTGCCTTATGTAGACTATAGACCCTAGAAATGACAGTAGTGCTGCTTTGTCCTTGGGTGGGCTTAGGCTAGTGAGGGCTGTGACTCGGGATGGTGACACCAAGCGCTTGTTACTTTGGATAATACACCCCAAGTACTCCACTACTTGCCTGGACCACTGGATCTTTCTCCTGGATGCCAAGTGGCCCTTAGCAGCTAAGTGGGTCAAAAGGTTCCCTGAGTCTGCCTCGCATTGGCCCTTCTCTTCACTGCATAACAATAGGTCAGCTACATATTGGAGCAAAGTGGACCCGCGTGGAGGCACCCAATCGGTCAGTGTTTGATTCAGGACCATGGAATATGGCGCAGGACTGTCCACAAAGCCTTGTGGAAAACGAGTTCAGGTAAGCTGGCCCATCTCCTGGGAAGTACCCCAGGTGAAACCAAACATGTTCTGGGAATCTTGGTCCACTGAAACGCTAAAAAAATAAAAAATAAAAGCGTTTGAAAGGTCAACTACAGTATACCAGCTGGAATCTGGGGGTATTGAGGTAAAAATTGAGCTTATATCCGACACCAATGGTGGCAGAGGGATAATAGCTTTATTTACCATTCTCAAATCCTGGACCAGTCTCCAAGTTCCATCAGCCTTCCGTACCGGATTGATGGGGGTGTTCCAAGGACTGATTGTGGGGACTAAAATGCCTCCCTGCATATATACATCTATCTGACCCTGTATACCATCTCTTTTGTCTTGTGCAATAGGATATTGTTTTTGGAAACGTGGTAAGGTGTCAGGTTTACGTGAGGGGACATACGGTGTGCAATTTAACAAGCCCACAGAGGACTTGCTTTTTGCCCAGATTGGTTGATCTTCCTAATGTGCAGGTATGAGCATAAAATAACCTTGGAGATCCCTCCTTTTGGGGTTAGCTAGATCACATTTTGGGGACTGTGCTGTTAGACTGCCATCTGCATTGAATTTGATACAGATGTGTAATACTGACATCAGATCCCGTTCCATCAGGGGAAGGTGACAGCTGGTTAAAACTGCAAAACTCATGTGTGCCAAAATCTCATCTACACTCATTCTACGCCCACTGCAATATCTCCGGAGAAATGTAACAGCTTCGGTTGGGCTTTTCCTAGGTTGTGGACAGTTAGTTCTAATGTCCTGGACTGTGTCTATGGGCAACGGTATCTGTATATCCTCACCCCCTACAGTAATGAGTGGGAATTTTAAAAGCTTGTCTCCAAGTCTGGCCCCCGAGCGGAGCGACCTTACCCCCCACTGAAGCATCAAGGGCTTCTGCTAATTCTTGATCTGCTAAAATCTGCTTAGCCTTTTTATCTTGTTGTGTCAGTACGGCAATATCTAGGGTGGATTTGGCTTTTTGTGTCTCCTCTCTCTGTCTTAGCTCTTCTACATACTTTCTAAGGGACTCAAGCTCATCCCAAGTTGTTGGGGTTCCTGAGGGTCTAGTACTCGCCTTCCAGTCTACCTGCTTTGTCCCTTCTGTATCACTATCCTGTTCAGTACCTTGCCCAGCTGTTTTTTTTTGTTCCTTCTGTCTGTCACTTTCTATTTTCTCCAGCCATGCTATTTCCTGTAGCAACCCGTCTTTCTCTTCCTCCTCTTCCTTTCCCCCTTGCCTTTGTTTCTCATACCATGCTGCATCCCGTTCCCTTCTTATTCTAGCTTCCTTTTCTGCCTGAGCGCTTTGTCTGTGTAGGATATGGACTAGAACAGCTGTATTAGCGGTGTCTAGGGAGGGGTACAATTTTGCGGGGGTGGTTGACATAGGGGTTTTATCTTCTTTTAAAAATACATATGGTGGAGGTGCACTGGGCAGAGGAGTAAATGGGGGTAGCGGGAGTGGCTTATCTGCTTCCCTTGGTTTAAATTTCTTTTTATATTCTTTCATCGCTTTTTCCCATATCTTCATACATTTTTTTCATATAATTTTCATCCCAATCACCCGGCGGATAGTTATACTGATTATGTGTGCCACAGATTTTCTGTATTTCTACCCAGTCTTCTTCTGAACAGGGACCTGCAGGACTTAGATCACTAATCTGTAGCTGTTGGGCTCTGCAGCACACATTTTGCCAAAATGAATCAGTATAACTCGGCCCTCGGGTACCTTTTACAAAATCAACAGGGGAAGGCTGATACTGCTCACCTTCAGGGTCATTCTTCCCTAATTTATTCCCCATTATGCCAAATAGAGGGCTTTATAACCACAAATGGCTACTGATTTAGGGCACACTGTACTGTACTTCTACAGACTGAGGCGAGTCCCCGCGGAGTTAGCCCTTCAAAGAATCTAACGTTTTGGTTGTGGTTATGTATATTAAATCTCAGGACCCAGAACTTAGGGGTGCCTGGAGATTGGATTGTAAAATAAGGACCTATGCCAATTCTTTCCTTATATCCTCCGGGGACCGTAGCCACCAATGTTGGCACTTGCCCACGGAAAATAAACAGAAGACCTGTTAAACAGTCTGGACAATTTTGAGGCATCTATTTGGCACAAATGTGTGTGTATATATATATATATATAAACAAAAATCTTATCCTAAAATAACAATCAGTCTTTAAATTGTATCAACCATATGAAAGTATAAACAAGCAAAGAAAATACAATAACAATCAGACTTAAAATTGTGTGAACCACATGAAAGTATAAACAAGCAAAGAAAATACAAATTATTTCATAAAATTCAATTGTTAATTTAAGCAAGCTTGCAGTTACCAATTTAAACCTTTAGAGGTCCACACACCCGTCCTTTCTAAAATGGGGAGTGCAATTGTGCTACCCCAAAATTTCCTATAAACCTGTCCGGCCAACCTAGCGGGACGTCTTTAACCTATAATCCACTTTAATTTAAACATACACGCTTACAATTATTCCCAGGGAGGCCAACCTAGCATCCCTCGAGAAAGTTCTTAACTTAAGCAACCAGGAGAGGAAAAAAAAATGGGGTAGTCAATCGAGACAGAATAAGTGATTTCAACTCTGCAGAAATGTGCTCCACAAAGTCCCACTTACCTGTCAAACGATTGACCCCCACTCCTGATACCATCTGTTAAAAATCCGCTGTAAACTGCTTCTAACCTCTAGAGCCTAGGCTGGACCTGGGTGTATGGAGTCTCTCTGATCGATCGGGTAATTTAAGACACACACAGAGAATATGGTGAATCCCAATTACACTGGTTTATTGCATACAAGCTTATTTTGTACAATCCAAGATGAGAGGAACCGCCCCTGGTTAAACTCAACAAGGAACAGTTCCTTTATTATACAAATTGCATATTAACAGGTTACACAAAGCTAAACTGCCCAGAGATGGCAGAAGGCAAATTTATCTGAATAGAACTCACCGCAAAATCCGGCCGTTGAGCCAGATCCTGAAACATGGGACACTTCTTTAAGGAAGTAGCCTAACCACACAGCATACATATCCTGTCATTCTGACTCAACTGTGTAAGTGACATATAGCAAGAAAAACATTCTATATACCTTTCTACAATAACAAGTCTTAAAGAATAACTCTAAAGGTGAAATAACAAGTCTTAAAGAATAACTCTAAAGATGAAATAACAAGTCTTAAAGAATAACTCTAAAGGTGAAATACACTAGGGATAACCTTACACCCCCCTTTTGCAAACCCCGACAACCAACGGCCAGGGTTGTCGGGAAGAGGCCCTGTCCTCATCAACATGGGGGCAGGGTGCTCTGGGGTGGGGGGGCCGCAGGTCGCCCCCCTACCCCAGAGCACCAAACCCCCCCATGTTGAGGGCATGCGGCCTGGTACGGTTCAGGAGGGAGGGGGGCGCTTTCTCGTCCCCCCCTCTTCCCCTGCGGCCTGCCAGGTTGTGTGCTCGGATAAGGGTCTGGTTTGGATTTTGGGGGGACCCCCACGCCGTTTTTTCGGCATAGGGGTTCCCCTTCAAATCCAGACCAGACCCAAGGGCCTGGTATGCTCCTGGAGGGAGAACCCATGCCGGTTTTTTCTTTAAAATTTGGCCTGGAGTTCCCCCTCAAGAGCAGCAGAGCACAAGACGCATGCCAAAGTCGGATCATGCAAGACTGCGGTCCGACTTTGATCCGACTTCAATGATAGTCAATGGGCTGAAGTCGGATCAAAGTCGGACCAAAGTAGTACAGGGAGCATTCTCAAAGTCGGACCGACATGTGTCGGACCAGTTAAGACGGCTCCCATAGGGAAACATTGATTTTCACACGTCATGCGACATGAGCTCCCAATGTCGGAGCGTTTGTCGCCCCAGTGTGAACCAGGCCTCAATACAACTACACTGCTGCTCTCAGCTGCTCATATCACTCTGGTCTCACTAAATAGCTAAAATCGTAAATAATACTGTTTTTGGAGCTTAGGGCGGCTCCTTATCATATACATGCAAATGTGGTAAAACACGGCATGCAAACGCCACAAAGCGCACCTTTCTAAACGCCACCTTCAACCTTAGTTCAGAACACTTTGCACCAGCGTCCCATCTACATGGGGCCTAAAAACGCCTATGCCATTTACAGCTCCAAAACGCCATGGTGGCCATGAGGCCATAGGCTAACATGGAGAGATGTTTTTAAGCTGCAAAAAACGCTCAAACAAGCGGTTGGAAAAACGTCCGTGTGCATGTAGCCTTATATTAACCACTTGCGCACTGCCCAGACCAAGTTTCACATTTCAGCGCTGATGCACTTTTAATGACAATTGCGCGCTCATACAACACTGTAACCCAATGAAAATGTTTTATTTGTTGGCACACAAATAGAGCTTGCTTTTGGTGCTATTTGATCACCTTTGTGTTTTAGTTTTAGTTTTTTTCTATAAATACAAAAGACCGAGTTTAAAAAAAAAAAAAAAAGGATATTTTACCCACTTCAGCACTGGGCCTATTCTGGCACTTCTCTCCTTCATGTAAAAATCATAAATTTATGGCTATAAAATTACTTCAAAACACCAAACATTATATATTTTTTTGGAGCAGACACCCTATGGAATAAGATGGCGGTCATTGCAAATTTTTATCTCGCTCGGTATTTGCGCAATAAATTTTCAAACGCCTTTTGTTTGCTAAAAATATTACAAAACAGTAAAGTTACGGCCAATTTTTTGGTATAATGTGAAAGATGTTGCTATGCTGAGTAAATAGATACCTAACACGTCACGCTTTAAAATTGGGCACACACATGGCATGACACCAAACTTCAGTAATTAAAAATCTCCCTAGGCGATGCTTTAAATTTTTTACACGCTACCATTTTGGCATTACAGAGGAGGTCTAGTGCTAGAATTGTTGCACTCATTCTAACGCACGCAGCAATAACTCACATGTGTGGTTTGAACGGCGTTTACATATGTGGGCGGGACTTGCGTGTGTGTTCGCTTCTGTCATGCTGACAGCCGAGATCACGGCTTGGTTAACATACGGGAACACGGCATGATGTCATAACGTCGTGCCCGTGCCTCCGACGGTCATAGAGATGACTGATGACCATCTGGTCACCAGTCATCTCCAAATCGTTCTCCGAGCCCCAGATGGCACAGAAGAGCCCGGAGAAGCACCGGATGGCGGCAAGAGGGGGGGGGGAACGTCCCCTCCCCCCGCCTATAATAACAATCAAGCGGCGGAACTGCCACTATGATCGTTTTTATTGTGCACAGAATCGCCGGCTGAAAAGAATGATATCTGAATGATGCCTGCAACTGCACCCAATATTCAGATGTCACCGCACAAAGCCAAGGATGTCATTTGACGGTGGGCGGTAGGAAACTGGTTAATATTTTTAAAAAAGGTAATTTTTCTTCTTCATTGATGTACACTGATGAGACTGCACTGATGGGCACCGATAAGGTGGCAAGGGTGGGCACTGAGGTGGCATTGCTATTTGGCACTGGTGGGCAGTGAGAAGTGGCAGCACTGCTAGGTGCCACTGATTGGCACCAGTGGTGGGCATTGATAGGTGGCACTGGCAGGGGCTACTAATTGTCACAGATGATGCAGAATTGCCTCTTCGGGCCCCATGTCCCTTGCACATAAGCCGGTGATTTCCTTTTTTTATGCTCACGCTGTCAGCACAAGGAGAAAACAAAAACCATTACCCAGCTTTTGTTTACATCACGTGATCTGCTGTTATTTGCTGACAGCTGATCACACGGTAAAGGGCAGGGATCGGCCCCTTACTCGGATCTGTCATCACCCGAGTCACAGTGACTCTGTGACCACAGCGCGCGCAAAGGGGAGGACGTTTATTGACAGACTCCCGGCAATTGAGGACCATGCTGTGGCCGTCGATCAGTTATAGCACTGATCTCAAGTGATTAAAGAGGGTCTAAATGGGCCATTGACATGCATCACAATTCAACTTAGGAATGAGTCTTTGAAAAGTTAAACTAAATAATTTGGCCACTTTATCCTTCCAAATAATTCACTTCCTGTCACATAGCCACACAGGAAGTGAGGGAAAATCCCTAACAATGTCTTTCCTTGGGGACACACAGGTCAGTCTAAATACTTTGCACATTGCGGGGTACACCACAAATTATTATTAGGTAGTTTGGACTGTGGGGTTTATTTACTAAAGGCAAATCTACTCTGCACTACAAGTGCACTTGCTGTATATCTGAGGGGGACATGCAAGCCAAAAAAAAAAAAACATCTTTGCTTTTACATGATCGTAACATCCAATCACCAGTACTTTCCCTCAGATTTTCAGCAGCTACACTTTTACTGCAGAGTGGATTTGTCTTTACTAAACCCCAAACTACCCAATGATTTGGGGTGTACACAACAAAGTGCTAGAGTGCAATTTGCTTAATGGGGACACTAGTTAGATTGATCTGTGTGTCCCCAAGAAAAGCCATTGGTAGGGTTTTACCTTCACTTCCTGTTTAGCTGTGTGACAGGAAGTGAAGCCAATGTTAAGAAAATGAGACAAAGGCCAAACTACAAAAAAAAAATATCAAAAAAAAAAACACACACGCAGGGGTTCTAACACTTACTTTGTTTCCCTCAAAATGCCCACAATTAGAATTGTATGGCCTTGAGCTATTTTTAAGTGCAGTGCTCTAAATCAGTGCTTCTCAAGTACCCCCAACAGGCCATGTTTGCAGGTTTTCCTTCATCTTGCACATGTCAATGGTCAATGGAATCACAGTCAATGGTTTTGATTTTTGGACAGCAATTCTCGATAAGAAAAATTCACAAAACATGTCCTGTTGGGGGTACTTCAGGACTGAGGCTGAGAACCACTACAGTAAAAAGGGAAAATTGAATACTTACCGCTCTGTATTTTTCATTTCCTGGTGACGCTCCATGGCAGCACACAATACAATCCATGCATATACTACCATGAAGGCACCAGGGTAGACAAATCACACCTGTTTTGTTTTGACATGCCAATCAGCTGTCACATTTGTTGCAAAGAAAACACAAAACAAACATCAAAACTTTACATCTAATTTTATTGTTCAACAAAACAAAAGGGAAGGCAAAATAAAAAACATGGTCAATTTGAAACAGTTACAGACTCAACATCTTGAGCAATTTTTGGCCAAAAAAATGCAGCAGACAATTAAATCAAAGTGAACAAACAACACACATTAAAAACATCAGAATTATTTCAGGGGAACATATCTCCCCCACACCAAAAATATACAATCCACACAAGTTAACCAATCACTTGTTTTGCAAAGACATAACAAATAAAATACATGTGTTACAAACGCGATAAGGCCCCCAACATGTACATTTTGCCCCCCACACACACTTGCCTCTTCTTAAGGCAATCGACCGAATGCTCTGTGAGCTTTATATAACATATGTTTGTGTGCTAATGAGGCAATTGAAAACACATGCACAGTCCATGAAACACCCAGAATGCAAGTTCTCCCAATGTAGAGACTGAAATTCAAAGTGGGTACACCTGTTAAGATGTCCTTCAATTTCTTACCCATAAAAACACTCTCTGAGTGAGCATGCCCAGAAATATCCAGGCGCTGTTCACACACAAAAAGCACGCCAAAAAAAATAACTGGCTGGGCATGTGCAGAACAACACCAATGCAGCTAGCAAAAAATAACCCCCCCTCCCCCCGTCCAAAATTAAGCACATCATCCAGCATGCTACAAAGTTAGAGATGGGACAATCACCCCTCCCCCCCCCCCACCAACAAATACTATTGCAGTCTATGGGAACTGACTTGTTAATTTTTGCTAGTCCCCACTTGGCTGGCTTATCTTCTAGTAAAGTTATTGGCCTTAAAATGGGGGCCCAGGTCCCACCCTAAGGGACATATATCAATGTCACCAATTTGGAAAACACCAAAAACAAAACAAGGAGAAGTGCCTTTAAATATGCCAAATTGCTTAAGGGCCATTTCACACCACATGCAGTCCATTGTGTTTTTTATGCATCCAAAATGCATGGAAAGTTGGTTATATGGTTCTAAATGGCAGTGTTTGTTCCAGTGCGTTCCAGTTCCACCAAAAAAGTAGAACATGCTGCATTTTACCCGCACTGGACTGTACTGGAACGCATCAAAACGCATCATAAACGCACAGGAACACACCTAAATGCACCAAGAACGCACTGGAACACACTTGTCCTTATCTATGGTTAATAAAAAAGAGGGGTGAAAACAAAGCACTGGACTGCATCAAAAACTTACCAAAAATGCACCGGAACGCATGAAAAAAGTGCATGCAGAAAAGCACCTGGAACGCATCCGGATTGTGTTTCTATGGTGTGAACTGGCCCTAGTTCACACTATAGAAACGCAGTCTGGGTGCGTTCCAGGTGCTTTTCTGAATGCGCGTTTTTGACACATTCCAGTGCATTTTTGAGGCGTTTTTGATGCAGTCCAGTGTTTTTTTCTGCCTCTTTTCACTTAGGACAAGTGTGTTGCAGTGCGTCTTTGGTGCATTTAGGTGCGTTGCGGTGCATTCCAGTGCATTTTTGGTACGTTCCGTTGTGTTTTTGATGTGTTTTACTGGGGTCCAGTACAGTTTTGTACCTAAAAAATGCAGCATGACCAATTATTTTTTGGCTTTCTGAAATGCACTGGAACGGACTGCAGTGGTGTGAACTATGCCATTGGCATTAATGTGATCAACTTTCTTTGCGTTTTTCAGGCATCAAAAAAACGCACTGCACTGCATCCGGTGTGAACTGGCCCTAAATATCATCCCCGGGGGGTGTCTATAGTATGCCTGTAAAGTAGCACATGTTTTCCATGTTTATAACAGTTGGAGAGCAAAATGACATTTCTAAAGTAAAATAATAGTCATTTAAAAGGCCTCGCGGCTGTAATGAATTGATGGTTCCTGTCAATACAGATAAAAGTAATTGAAAGTCTTTGCTAACCAAAAAAAAAATGCGTGGGGGTTCCCCCAAATTCCATAACCAGGCCCTTCAGGTCTGGAATGGATATTAAGGGGAACCCCGCTGCAAATTAAAAAAAAAATGACGTATGGTTCCCCCCAAATATCCAAACCAGGCCCTTCAGATCTGGCATGGATTTTAAGGGGAACTCCACCCCAAATTTATAAAAAAAATGGCGTGGAGTCCCCCTAAAAATCCACACCAGACCCTTTATCCGAGCACATAACCTGGCCGGCCGCAGGGGAAAAGGGGGGGACGAGAGAGCGCCCCCCTCCCTCCTGGACTGTACCAGGCCACATGCCCTCAACATGGGGAGGATGTCCCCATGTTGATGGGGACAAGGGCCTCATCCCCACAACCCTTGCCGGTGGTTGTGGGGGTCTGCGGGCAAGGGGCTTATCGGAATCTGGAAGACACCTTTAACAAAGGGGACCCCCAGATCCCGGCCCCCCCCCTGTGTGAAATGGTAATGGGGTACAAATGTACCCCTACCATTTCACGAAGAAAGTGTCAAAAATGTAAAAAATGACAAGAGCCGGTTTTTGACAATTCCTTTATTAATGTCTTTTCTTTTCTTCCATCTTCTTCCTTCTTCTTCCATCTTCTTCCATCTTCTTCTTTTCTCCATTCGGGTTTCTTCCTCCATCTTCCTCTTCCTCTTCCTCTTCCTCTTCCTCTTCCTCTTCCTCTTCCTCTTCCTCTTCCTCTTCATCTTCATCTTCATCTTCATCTTCATCTTCATCTTCATCTTCATCTTCATCTTCATCTTTATCTTTATCTTCATCTTCATCTTCCTTCGGTCTTCTCGTCCAGCATCTTGCTCCGGCGTCTTCCCTTCTTCTTTCTTCTCCGGCCGCTCCGTTTGAATTGGAGGTTCCCGCTGTGCGACGCTTCAGTTCGCCTCTGGGTCCGCTTACACCCGTGACCCCGCCCCCCTCTGACGCACATGGATTTCATGGGGACTTTCCCCGTGGTGACAGAGGGGGGCGGAGCCACCGGGTGTAAGCGGACCAAGTGGAGAACTGAAGCGTCGCACAGCGGGAACCTCCAATTCAAATGGAGCGTCCGGAGAAGAAAGAAGAAGGGAAGACGCCGGAGCAAGATGCTGGACGAGAAGACCGAAGGAAGAAGGAAGAAGGAAGAAGGAAGAAGGAAGAGAAAGAGGAAGAGGAAGAGGAAGAAACCCGAATGGAGAAAAGAAGAAGATGGAAGAAAAGACATTAATAAAGGAATTGTCAAAAACCGTCTCTTGTCATTTTTTACATTTTGATACTTTCTTCGTGAAATGGTAGGGGTACAATGTACCCCTTACCAATTCACATAGGGGGGGCCGGGATCTGGGGGTCCCCTTTGTTAAAGGGGTCTTCCAGATTCCGATAAGCCCCCCGCCCGCAGACCCCCACAACCACCGGCAAGGGTTGTGGGGATGAGGCCCTTGTCCCCATCAACATGGGGACATCCTCCCCATGTTGAGGGCATGTGGCCTGGTACGGTCCAGGAGGTAGGGGGGCCGCTCTCGTCCCCCCCTCTTCCCCTGCGGCCGGCCAGGTTATGTGCTCGGATAAAGGGTCTGGTGTGGATTTTTAGGGGGACTCCACGCCATTTTTTTAGAAAATTTGGGGTGGAGTTCCCCTTAAAATCCATGCCAGATCTGAAGGGCCTGGTTTGGATATTTGGGGGGAACCCGCACGTCATTTTTTTTTTTAACTTTGCAGCGGGGTTCCCCTTAATATCCATTCCAGACCTGAAGGGCCTGGTTATGGAATTTGGGGGAACCCCCACGCTTTTATTTTTTGGTTAGCAAAGACTTTCAAAGACTTTTCTCTATATTGCCGGGAGCCGACAATTAATTAATAGCCGCGGCTGCTTTTAAATGGGTTTTTTTTCCTTTAGAAATGTCATTTTGCAGGCGCACTGGGAAGTTCAGAGCTGCGCCTGTTCAACTTATGCAAATTGACTTAGGTGACTTGACATTTACTAAGATTTTGCCGGCGCAGTGTCCCGGCGCATTTAAACCATTGAAATTCCCACGCTGAGCTAAAAAAAAACTCCTGCAGCTCGAATCGGAATTGCCGGCGCAGCGGGCTGGTTTTGAAAAACGTACTTTCCCTCTCTATTTTGGGCATGTTTGTTATTTGACCAGGTGTCACTACACTTCCTCACATCACCCCAGATCACCCCCAATATATTCTCACTTCCAGCTTCTTTATATTTAGATTTTAACATGCCCTGCGCCAGGTCCATAGTAGCGCACTGAGCGCCTCCTCCCGGGCGCAGAGAACACTATAGTAAATGGGAAATAGGGCTGCGCTACAGGCGCTAATGTTTTGTAAATACCAAAACAGCCATTGCGCACGCAGATGCGCCAATTCTCATGGCGCAAACGTTTGGTAAATCAGCCCCTAGGTGACACTATGACAATACATATTAAATACATCTTCATAAAATTCTCCACAACACACCCCACCACCAGGGTCTGGAAGTTTGGATCTGGAGATAAAAAACAGGTAGGGCAACATGTATGAACCCATCGGGGGCCGACAACACGAGAGCATCACAGTCAGGCTGGAAATCAATCAGGGGAGAATCAGCGGCAAGCTGAGCATCAGAAACTGGTTTAACAGGTATCATGACAGCAGGCTGGGAAGAAGGCACCGGATCATAAGGCTGGGTAGCGAGCTCCGAGTCATGAGGCTGGGCAGCGGTAAAGGGACCACCAGGCAGGCTATCAGTAATGAGACCATCAGGAACTGGATCGTCAGGCTGGATACCAGGTACGGGATCACTAAGCAGATCAGACATTGGATTATTAAGCAAGGCAGTGGGCGCTGGGACATCAGACCGAAAAGTGGGCACCTCCGACTGGCAAGCGGGCAGAGACACATCAGGCTGGGCAGCAGACAGGAGCACATAAGGCTGGTCAGCAGACAGTGGCACATCAGGCTGGGCAGCAGGCAGGAACACATCAGGCTGGGCAGCAGGCAGGAAAACATCAGGCTGGGCAGCAGGCGGGAACACAGGCTGGGCAGCAGGCGGGAACACATTAGGCTGGGCAGCAGGCAGGAACACAGGCTGGGCAGCAGGCGGGTACACAGCAGGCTGGGCAGCAGGTGGGTACACATCAGGCTGGGCAGCAGGCAGGTACACATCAGGCTGGGCAGCAGACTCCGGGTCGTCGAGCTGGGCAGCAGGCTCCGGGTCGTCAAACTGGGCAGCGAGCACCGTAACGGCTGGCTGGATGACAGGCACCGGCTCAGCAAGCAGAGTAACAGGCCCCAGCCCAGTGGGCTGGGTAATGGGCCCCGGTTCAGCAAGCTGGACACCAGGCACTGGTCATGCACGTCGGATGACGGCCACTGGCACCAATTTAGCAGACTGGGTAATGGGCATCGAAACTTCAGGCTGAGACACTGGTACCGAGTATGAACAAAGGAAAGGGAAGCACTCAGAATGCCACATCCGTAATAGTGTTAGAGAAACAAGAAGGGTTGCTCATAAGCAGCCAATGGTCGGACTTTGGGGGCACACAGTGAATAAACAAAAATAGAATTTATTAATAGAAAAACAGACAGTTACTACAATGGTTGAAGAGTTAAAAACTGTATACAAGATGGAATGTACAGATGCGGTCCCTTGTGCGTCTACGCGTTTCGCCGCGAGGCTTCTTCAGGACGAACAGAGATAGCAAGAAAGAATACAAATCTCACTATCTGCAATGAAACATGTTCCATAGTTATCATACAAATGTAAAGCATAAAAACATTATATTTCAAAAATAAAAAAGAAGTATCTGTTCAAAAAATGCTCAGTGGATTAATGACCAAAAACACATTCTCATAAATACCTTGGGAAAGACGGGGTCCAATATATATTGTCCTACAGTCAGTACTTATACAGGTATAAGAAAATCCACACGGATAAAAATCAAGACCATAAACATCTGAAAAAAGAGAAAAGACAAACCAGCTATACATAGTTGTGTTTTGGGAGAATGAAAACCCCATATTCCCATTCAAGAGCAGACGGGTTGTAGCAAGATATACGATTCCCATACCTAGTGCGCATATAAATTGGGCATAGTAGGTGCTTCCTTTATGGGGAGGTAACCATAGGGCACGGGAGCCATAAATCAAAGGGAGAAAATCATCACCTTGTTGATCATATTGCTGTGTATAAAAAACGGAAAATTGTATACTTACCTTTCCGTAATTTTCCTTTCCTGGTGCCTACCATGGCAGCATACTAAGGGTTAATGGCTCCGCCCCAATTAACTCACAGGACCACGTAACTCTATAAAAGAAAGAGTTACTCCCCCCTCAGGTATTCTTGTAACTAGTCTTCAGAACTTTAAGGATTATAGAAGGGAGGGTGTATGCTGCCATGGTAGGCACCAGGAAAGGAAAATTACGGAAAGGTAAGTATACAATTTTCCGTTTTCCTGGTGCCTTCATGGCAGCATACTAAGGGTACCTAACTCGCTTACAGGGAGGGTACTGCAATAATACAATTAAATGAGTTTACAGAACTGATAGTTCCAAGAGACCTCCTCCCAAATCTCAGGAGATAAGGATTGCCGCGCCTAGGGTATAGTGCGACATGAAGGTGATGAAGGATGACTAACTAGCCGTCCTGCAAATTGTCTCGTGAGAGACCCTAGCCCAAACGTTGCCGAGGCAGAGGACCTTCCCCGTGATGAGTGCGCATTCAGCACACTTCGGACTGGGAGACCACTAGCCCGATACGTCCTTGGACTAGCTTGGAGGGCGTCATTGCTTTCTTTGCGCCCTTGGCAATAACGAATGAACATTGATCCTTGCGAAACTGTTGTGTTAGTTCTAAGTAACGCCTCAGGGATCTGGCTATATCCAAACCGTGTAGTTTGAGGAGATTGATCTTCTCCGAAAGTCAGGAGAAGACATACCCGGCTGAGAATGTAGAGTGCAGACACTTTAGAGACATGCTGGTGAATAGGCTGTAGGGCTACCCTGCCTGGGAAAAAGGTGACGTAGGATTCCTGTGCCCCTAGAGGTTGTGTTTCTGACGCCTTACGACCTGATATGATGGCAATCAGCAAGGTAGGTTCCCAATGTAGTGCCTCCCAACGCACACTCTTTAGTGGGTGCGAAGGAAGGGTCTGCTAAGACATCTGTCAGACACCCATATGGGGTATCAGTCTTCCCGGGAGGACATGGACTTTGACTGTTTTCAGGAAACGTTCTACGAGAAGATTCAGTGCCCAGCGTGCGCCCGTCAAAGCTGACAAGGCTACAGGCTGAACCTTCAGAGTGCTTTAGACTTCAGTCTAAGTCCAGACCAGTTAGTAGAAAGAGTAGAATCTTTGGAGCCCAGGGCCTAGTGGATTGAAATGGTTGGATTCTGCCAGTTCTGTGAATCCCCTTCGAAACCTAATATAAGATGGCATAGGAGGAGGACTCTTGGTTGTAATAATGTTTGGGTGACACCATGCGAGCACCCTAGGTCACCCAGTCTGCTCTGCTCAGCTTTCAGGGCTTCAAGTCCAGGATCCCCGGACGTGGGAGAAAGAAGTCGTCTTGATATAGGAGGTTGACCGTGTGTGGAAGCTGTACTGAGCTATTTGACCAATAGTGGAAACCGTGTGTGGAATCGGAAGTGGGCTGCACCGAGCCATTTTGACTGAGAGTGGAAACCATTGTCCCCTTTCCCAGTAAGTCATGTTTGCCAGGATAGTGACCTTCTCCGACAATAGAAGCTGGAGGAAACTCAGTATCAGAGTAATCTTGAGGGAATCTCATAAAAAGCAAAGGAGTTTCGCTTTTGAGTGGGAAGCTCAAAGCTCTCAATGGGGAGTACCCCGCTGTTGGTATATCCACCGGACAATCCACGGGCCTAGTGACTATTCGTTGTTGCTGTTGAAAGACCTTGAAAGGCGATCGGTTAGCTGATTCTCAGGGGCTGGGATTTAGGCCACCTGAAGATTGACCAAATTGTCCTCCGCCCACGAACTAATTGGGGCCACGTCGCTGGACAGAGACCTGCTGTGCGTCCCGTCTAGGCTTTGAACATAGGCCACTGCCGCCTTGTCTGTCTGAACCAGTATGGACTTGCTCCTAAGAAGAGGGACTAGATGCGCCGTCCATGCCACTCTTAGCTCTAGGATATCGGAAATCATACTCTGAGTTGAAACACCATCTTCCTTGTACTAACTGGTTCTTTTGGTGATGTGTCACCCCCCAGTCCAGTTGACTTGCTTCAGATGCAAGAATGGGTCAAGGGAGCGGTGAACTAGGAGGTTGGGAGGCCGTGCCCACCCCCAAGGCTGGTTTCCACCGATAACTCTCATTTGTCTTCGGTGCCTCTTTCTTCGTTGTGCCAGAAAGTCCAAACAGAGATTGTAAACACCAACTGTTCACTTCCTCCACCTTCTGTACCAATTCAGGGATCCTCTGATGGAAGTGACACCGCCTTCACTGGGATGTTGACTAAAGTTTGCAGCTGCACCCGTAGGCGTCAATTGACTGAGCAGATAAGTCACTCGAATTGGAAGAAGTGCAGGACCCTGACCTCCTTTCCCAGAAGGAAGCCAGGGTGGTTGCTAAGACCTTGGTGAAGGTTTTGGGGATTGATGAAATCCCTAGGGGAAGATATTGGAAGTGGAGGCGCAGATCGCCTACTTTCAACCCAGGAAAAAGATTGGAAAGATGGATGAGAATGTGAAGGGAAGAAATCCTGGAGACTTAGAGACCATCCAAATATCTGGCTGTACTGACAGAATTACGGTGTCTAGGGATACCGAATGACATGTTCTACCCGAACGTATCCTACAACCTCTCTGGATCCAACACGAGTCTCCAGCCCCTGATTTCCTGGGAACTAAAAGAAAGGACTGGGGAGTAGAGCCCCGGGTGTTTCTCCAAGTTTGGTACTGGCAATACTGCCTGTTGGTGTAGAAGTATTTGAATACACTGAAAGAGAGCTTCCTTCTCGCCCTTGGAGATCAGAATTTGGTGGGTCGGAGAGAAGGGGGGTGGAGGATGGATTGAACTTCCAAAAAAGAATAAGCCCTTAAAGGATCGTGGAGGCTGCATGGACCATTGCAGTTTTCCCACTCAAACCTAGACGAAAGGCCTGATGTTACTGTCAGACCTGTGGATCAGGGGGGTCAGAAGGACTTCTGGCTCTCAACCGATGAAGACGCAGTCTTAAGAGTTGTCCAATTTGGGAAAGGTGGCTCGTGAGCCTTACCAGCCTCTTCTCTCTTGATCTTTGTTTGGTAACTGACTGTGAGGCAAAATCTCTTCTACTATCTTAGGGAAAAAATATATATATATATATTTTATATCGCCGAATTGGGCCTTCCATCATATGCGACATCAGGATTGCATTGCAGATGGGTCCACTGACCATGGCTTTAGCCGAAATGCCCTTCTGGTCGTGATGAAGTATAGCATGGCTCTGGGGGAGCACCCCAGGACATCGATGGCTGCATTCTTGGCTAGCCTCATGACCGGCGCGCTCAAAGTCGGATCTGAATCAAGGAGCTGCGCATCTGCTTCTGAGACATTGATTGTAGGCGATGTGCTTTCGCCCCTCGTTTTCCTGACCTCGTAAAGGTAACGGTCAAAGCTTTCTTTGTCAGGTGAGGGAAAAAACAATATATACTCCCGTTTGGACAGAGGATACCGGA
Organism: Rana muscosa; assembly: GCA_029206835.1. NCBI lineage: Eukaryota > Metazoa > Chordata > Amphibia > Anura > Ranidae > Rana > Rana muscosa. The sequence goes on from CM055119.1 coordinate 240,818,650, forward strand.
TCTTCCTCCCACTAAACTGACATCAAAATGTTGATATGTTCTTTTTGGCTGCAATCGACTCGCCTTCTGAATCAGCTTCTGAACCAATCTGGAGAGAAAATAGCGCGTTTTATTGCTCTTTCCTCCTTAGGCGGACTTTGGCCATACGCCCATTTTCCGAGTAGGGCTTGTTCCCACAAACTCAGGCTTTTCCCCTGGACGTGCAAAATTGCGCTGGGAGTCATGCCTGGTTGGGGTATGTGGGGTGACCTCCATCACTGCGGGAGGTATTTCCCTCGAGAACCCTTGCGGGTGGCTCTCGGTGCGGGCTTGCGGAAATAAACAGAGAATATTTCCATATGCCCTGTGCTCTTTGAATGAAGGAACTTACCTGTTAGTTGCAGCCCTTACCTAGAAATATGTTGAGGATCTTTTATTGATGCGGCTTTGTAATAGCAGAGTGGCTAGGGCTAAGATTAAATCTAAATACGTAAAAGGTATAGGAAGGGGATACTAATTAATACTACTATTAATTATTTACCAATATACCGATGTACCTACACATCGATATACGCATATACATGTGCGCATGCGCATACATACACACCCACATATACATACATATATATATATACACATGTACCATTAATACTACTGGTCAGGCTATATGAAAATGTAATGGAGGGAGCAGAGAATAGGAGATGTCTTATTTTTGCTTTGGCAGGCTTTAAATTAGCCCAAAAATCATACAATCTACAGGGTGTACCAAGATGGCCGCTGCTCGGTCTCAGAAGGCTACTGCGCATGCGCTGTGACCCACAGGGAGGGGGGGGGGAATGGCGGCGCACCCGGCGGTATTATCAGGCCACTCACGGCTCCCACCAATGGAAGGAATCTTCGGGAGAGGACCGCACCTGGAGGCAGCGCCTATGAGTATAGCGTCTAGCGCCACAGCACCGTGTACACCCAGGTACATATGGGAGGCAATGTTAGGCCAGAAATTCATGAGTGCAGAATTAGGTGCACATGGAGGCATCACCAAGTACACATGGACTCAGTTTTAGGTGCACATGGAGGCATCACCAGGTGCACATATATGCAGTGTGAGGTGCACATGGAGGCAGCACTAGGTACACATAGATGCAGTGTTGGGTGCACATGGAAGCATCGGCAGGTGCACAAGTATGCAATGTTAGGTGCACATGGAGGCAGCGCTAGGTACACATGGCTGCAGTGTTTAGGTGCACATGGAGACAGTTGCACATGAATGCAGTGTCACGCATGAATGCAGTGTCAGGTACACATGAGGAAAAAAAAAGAACACCACTGAAGTGCTCTAAAAGGTACCTTGTGCTGTCTTGCCCTGAAATAGTCAGCCAAAAGCCACAGAGGAGAAGGAGGTGCTCCTGGATGTTTTAGACAGGCCCCAAAAAGATCCACAGAAAAACAGGCTCCCATACTTATGTGATGCATTTAGCAATCCAAGTGATGGGACTCCATCCTGCAGGAGAGCATGAACCTGCAATGGTTACACCATATGACGGTGAGGTAGGGCTGATCTGTGACCCTGCAGTTTTGGATGAGGACAGGAAAAAGAATACCTGAGGGGGGAGTAACTCTTTCTTTTATAGAGTTACGTGGTCCTGTGAGTTAATTGGGGCGGAGCCATTAACCCTTAGTATGCTGCCATGAAGGCACCAGGAAAAGATAACATAAGAAAAAAGAGAGACAAAAGTAATATAGAGTCCAATGCCATTAAGGTGTATACACCTCTGAACCTCCCACAGAACAAAACAGTACTCACCAAAGGTAAAATCATTGGTGATGAATGGGGGCATATATAATTAGGATAGAGCAAGGCTCACAAGTATATGAAGCCAAACAAAGTCTATCCAAAATCCGGGACCAGCCAAACAATGAAGGTAATCCAATTTAGCAACACGTCTGTCAAACAGTCTAGAAGACAAATAGACTAGTGTAAAAAAACTGATAAGGCTAAAATCCAAATGTACCAGCAGGCACCAGATGATGTACTTATGGTAGCCGCGAGATAGGTGGAAAATATGCCCCCAGGGGACAGCTGTACACTGTGCACATAGACCACTGCCAAGTGTACTGTTTAAATATCCTAAAGCCCAGGAAAATCAGATGGGAGAGCGGCGTCAGTTGTGTGACGTCATAAACGAGCGCCACAATATGTCCTGCGCCGCATCTCCCATAGGCTAGTTGCCAGGAATCCGAAAGTACGATGCTCGCATGCACGCTGGACATAGGAGGGGAAGTGGCGACGCTGGAACGCATATACACCAGGAAGTGAAGCTGCATAATAGGACTTATTGGACCAACATGGCCCATGGCGGCAGCGCATGCGCCGTTCGTCAGGTTGACTCGGCCAGTGCCACTGCTGCAGCTAGGGAGAGGCGCCCCCTAATGGGGGAAAAAGAAAAAGAAATGTAAACAGCAAAAAATACAATGGTCAAAAGCAGCATCATATACTTCTTTTTTATTTTTGAAATATAATGTTTTTATGCTTTATATTTGTATGATAACTATGGAACATAAATGCGTAGACGCACAAGGGACCGCATCCTGTACATTTCACCAACTGCATATACAGCTTCATGCTCACATAGTCAAGTTCCCCCACCCATTCGCTTCTGGGAAACCCACCCTGTCAACACTCATTCCTTTGCTTTTCAATTTTTGTTGTGTTTTGGTTTTGATCCTCCATTTTACTGACAGTTTCCATATGCTTGTGCCAGCACATGCACATTGCTCCACGCCATGCCTCCTGTCGGTTTGACACTGTACTGTGACTGTCCGGTTTTTGCCTTGGCTGATGTCCCACTCCATCTCCATGGCCCTCCTTTCCGTCGAAGGGTTCTTGGACTGCAGGGGTTTCATCCCCGCCTCAACGCCGGGGGAGACAATTCACTCAGGACCACCATTTTACTTCCTTTATGGAATGCTTGAACTGACCCCATTTTGGGCTTTCCCATGGGTAATGTATAAACCCACCTAACTCTGCTTTATGTTTTAAGCATTCATTTATATATATTTTTTATGACCTCATTGACCTATTTATTCACCTCCCCCCCTTTTTTCTAGCTAAAGAAACACGTTGAGTCCATACTCAGGGATTAGTGATGAGCCGAACACCCCCGGGTTCGGTTCGCATCAGAACCCGCGAACGGACCGAAAGTTTGTTCGAACGTTAGAACCCTATTAAATACAATGGATGCGAACGTTCGAATTCTAAAGTGCTAATTATAACGACTATTATGCATGTTATTGTCCTAAAAAGGGTTTGGGAACCCGGGTTCTGCACCAGGGGACATGTATCAATGCAAAAAGAAGTTTTAAAAACGGTCGTTTTTCGGGAGCAGTCATTTTAATGATGCATAAAGTGAAAAAAAAGTCAAATATTCCTTTAAATATCGTACCTGGGGGGTGTCTAAAGTATGCCTGTGAAGTGCCACGTGTTTCCCGTGTTTAGAACTGTCCCTGCACAAAATGACACTTCTAAAGGAAAAAAAAGCCATTTAAAACTGCTTGCGGCTTTAATGTAATGTCTGGTCCCGGTAATATGGATGAAAATCTTTAAGAAAAATGGCATAGCTACCCCATGACCCCCCCCCCCCCCCCTACCCCAGCCCATTACCAGCCCCTTTGGGTCTTGTATGGATATTAAGGGGAACCCCGCACATAAAATAAAAAAGGCCCTATATACTCTGAACAGCCGTATACAGGCGGTGCATACAAGACAGGGACTGTAGGTTTGTTCTTATGTAGAATCTGTTTGTAATTTTGAACAGGTACATTGTTTAAGTGTAGCTCCAGCCCAAAAATCTATTTTTAAACTTTTTGGAAAACATAGGTAAGGGTTATCACCCCTGTAACATTTGTTTTGCTGTCTGTGCCCCTGTTCAGAACATTTCACCTCACTTTCCGTCCCAATGACAACTGTTTTTGAAATGTGGTGTTTTTCTTGAAACAAGGATTGGTGATAAAGCATCAGTACAGAGGAGACACCTTTCTCCCATATTAATTCTTACAGGAGAGAATTTTCCTTCCAAGGGGTAGATTTCCTCTCACTTCCTGTTGTCTTCTTGCGTTTGCAAGTAGGAGTCGTTTGTAAGTTGGATGTTTGAAAGTAGGGACCTGCCGTATATACTCTGCAGAAATAGGCCCCTTAGTTGTTGGTGTTGGCACAACACTGTAAGCACTCACAGTTACTCTTGGTTGGTGCTGGAACGCCCTGCTGTCAACTATTATATCAGGAATTTTAATTACATATAATTGTTGAACAGTGGTAGTAAAAATTGGGCCTTTGATGGTGGTGCTGGTGCCACAACACTGTAAGCCCTGACAGTTACTCTTGGTGGGTGCAGCAATGGGCCCTGCTGTGAATTATTAGATCAAGAATTGTAATTGCATGCCCCTGTTGAACAGGGGCTGAAAAATTGGGCCTTTCGTGGTGGTGGTGGTGGTGGTGGTGTTGCCACAACACTGTAAGCCCTCAGAGTTACTCTTGGTGGGTGCAGGAATGGGCCCTGCTGTGAATTATTAGATCAAGAATTGTAATTACATGCCCCTTTTGAACAGGGGCTGAAAAATTGGGCCTTTCGTGGTGGTGGTGGTGGTGGCGTTGCCACAACACTGTAAGCCCTCAGAGTTACTCTTGGTGGGTGCAGCAATGGGCCCTGCTGTGAATTATTAGATCAAGAATTGTAATTACATGCCCCTGTTGAACAGGGGCTGAAAAATTGGGCCTTAGGCACTGGTGGCACAACACTACAACCCCTCACAGATACTGTACTTGGAGCACAGCAATGAGCCCTGTTGCAAAGTATTGCTTCAAAAATTGTAATGACACGCCCCTGTTAAACAGGGGCTGAAAAATTGGGCCTTAGGCACTGGTGGCACAACACTCCAACCCCTCACAGATACTGTACTTGGAGCACAGCAATGAGCCCTATGGCAAATTATTGCTTCAAAAATTGTAATTACACGCCCCTGTTAAACAGGGGCTGAAAAATTGGGCCTTAGCCACTGGTGGCGGCACCCATAAACAAAAATGATCTTCCAAGCTATCATCATCAATCGTATCATTGAGGACTCGGAGGAGGAGGATAGCCAGTCAACATAACAGCACAGGCACTCAGCATCAGCATCAGTCTTGAAGGGATGTGACATGTTAAAATCAATTAGTCTGTTATATCAGCATCAGGTGTGTGGTAGCTGGTGGTGATCCAAGACTGGTTCATCTTGATGAAAGTCAGTCGATCAACCGAGTCGGTGGACAGGCGCACCCTGTGATCCGTGACAAATCCTCCAGCAGCACTGAATGTGCGTTCCGAAAGAACGCTGGATGCAGGACAGGCCAGTAGCTCAATTGCATACTGTGCAAGCTCTGGCCAGTGATCCATCCTCAAGACCCAGTAAGCCAGAGGATTTTCGGTGGGGAAGGTGTCCAAGTCTGACCTTGCCCCTAGATATTCCTGCACCATGTTTATCAGACGCTGGCGATGGTTGCTGGAACCGATCATATTTTGGGGCTGCGGACTAAAGAATTGTCTGAACGCATCGGTCAGACGGCCACCTTCCCCACCGCTCCTTCTTTGACTGGCCGAAGCCTCAGCAACTCGTTGTCCAGGACCAGGAGTTTGTAACCTCCCAGTCTCTGGGAACGCGTTGCACAGACCTTTCTGCAAGGCCTCCCGGAGTTGTCATAAGGTCCGCAACCTTACCCTTGTACCGTGGATCAAGGAGAGTGGCCAGCCAGTAATGGTCCCTCTCCTTGATCCGAAGAATACGAGGATCCTTCCGCAGACTTTGCAGGATCAGGGAGGCCATGCAGCGTAGGTTTGCTGAGGCATTCGGTCCGGAGTCCTCTGGGTCACTAAGGACGACATGACCCGCAGCCACCTCCTCCCAGCCACGTACAAGTCCACTGGTTTCTTGGGACTGTAAATCATCCCTAAAAGACTGCTGCTGATGATGCTGAGTGCCAGCCTCCACCTCCATGCTGACACAATCCTCCTCCTCCTCCTCCTCCTCCTCCTCCTCTTCCTGTGCGATGGGTGGGACAGAAGGAACACTGTCTGGGTAAAGGGGGCCTTGAGAGGCAAGGAAGTCCTCCTCTTCCTGCCTCTGTTCTGCCTCAAGTGCCCTGTCCATTATTCCACGCAGCGTGTGCTCCAACAGGTGGACAAGAGGTACAGTGTCACTGATGCATGCACTGTCACTGCTCACCATCCTCGTGGCCTCCTCAAATGGTGCCAGGACAGTGCATGCATCCCTGATCATGCCCCACTGGCGTGGAGAAAAAAAACCAAGCTCCCCTGACCCTATCCTGGTGCCGTAGTCACACAGGTACTCATTTATGGCCCTCTGCTGCGTGTGCAGCCGCTGCAGCATAGCCAATGTTGAGTTCCACCTGGTGGGCATGTCACATATAAGGCGGTTCTTGGGCAGGTTCAACTCCTTTTGCAGCTCAGCCAGGCGAGCACTGGCATTATAAGATCTGCGGAAATGCACACAGACTTTCCTGGCCTGCCTCAGGACATCCTGTAAGCCCGGGTACCTGCCCAAGAACCGCTGCACCACCAGGTTAAGGACGTGAGCCACACAGGGCACATGGGTCAGTTGTCCCTGTCGGAGGGCGGAGAGGAGGTTGGTGCCATTGTCGCAAACCACCATTCCTGGCTTAAGCTGGCGTGGCGTCAACCACCTCTCGGCCTGGCCCTGCAGAGCAGACAGGACCTCTGCCCCAGTGTGGCTTCTGTCCCCCAAACACACCAGCGCAAGCACGGCATGGCATCTTTTTGCCTGCGTACTTGCATAGCCCCTTGAACGGCTACGGAGCACCGCTGGTTCAGAGGACAAAGCACAGGAAGAGGCCATGGAGGAAGAAGAAGAGGAGGGGGTGGAGGAGAGAGGTGTGTCACAACCAGTAGTAGCATTTTGGAGGCGTGGCAGTGGAACAACCTCCAACACTACTGCACCTTGTCCTGCATCCTTCCCAGCTGCCAAAAGAGTGACCCAATGGGCCGTGAAAGAAAGGTAACGTCCCTGTCCATGCCTGCTGGACCATGAGTCAGCGGTAATATGCACCTTACCGCTGACCGCCCTGTCCAGCGAGGCCAAGACATTGCCTTCCACATGCCGGTAGAGAGCCGGAATAGCCTTCCATGAGAAAAAGTGGCGTTTGGGAACCTGCCACTGAGGAACCGCACATTGCACAAACTCACGGAAGGGGGCCGAGTCTACCAACTGAAAAGGCAGCAGTTGAAGCGCTAGCAATTTAGCCAAGCTAGCATTCAACCGCTGGGCATGTGGATGGCTGGGAGTGAACTTCTTTCGACGGTCCAGCAGCTGGGGCAGGGAAATTTGCCTGCTAGAATCGGACGTCGGTGTACTGCTAGCAGAGTGGCCGCAAGTACTTGGCTGTGACACACCTAATTCTACACCTTCATTCCTCTCAGTGCATGTTTCAGAGAGGACTGAAGTTATAGTGGGGTTGGAGATCCCAGCTGATGCGGTGCAAGGAGAGGTCCGCTTTGTTCTTTGGTGTGGGTCTTTGAGGTAGGCTTGCCAACGAGCTGCATGGCAGGTCAACATATGTCTGGTCAGGCATGTGGTACCCAAGCGGCTGATGTTTTGGCCACGCGATATACGCTTGAGACATATGTTGCAAACAGCAGCTGTGCGATCTGATGCACTAGCCTCAAAAAAGGCCCACACTAAAGAACTTTTTGAATGACGGGCAGAGGCAGCGCCCTGCACAGGCGGAGCTCTGCGGTGTGATTCCGTCGGTGTACTGCCCTTACGCTGGCCACCAAAGGGCATCCTGCCTCGTTGGAGATGTGCCTCCTCCTCATCCTCCTCCTCCTCCTCTCTCCTATTAGGCACCCACGTGGAGTCAGTGACCTCATCATCCCCTCCCTCCTCATCACTGGAGCCAATCTGGCAGTATGCTGCAGCTGCTGGAACATGACTGCCAGATTGGTGTCCTTCTTGAGCATCCCCTCTGTCTGCTCTCACGCTACTGCCTTCCTGTAGCTGGGTTTCATCATCAGACCCTTCGAAACGCTGGGCATCCTCCTGGAGCATGTACCCAACACTGTGCTCAAACAGTTCGGGGGACTCCTCAGGAGGAGGACATGGTGGGTCTAGGGAAGGAGTGACTGATGATGAGTCTGACATTGATACCAGGGAAGAGGACGCTTTGGCAGCTGCTTTGCCAGTACCCTGAGCCTGGGTGAGAGAGGATGAGGAGGAGGAGGAGGGCTTGGTCATCCACTCTACCAAGTCTTCGGCATGATGTGGCTCAACATGTCCAGCTGCCGAAAAGAAGGACAAGCGTGTCCCATGGCCATGTGCTGATGACAATGCACCGCGTCCACGACCAGCACTGTTGCCCCCAGACACAGAGCCTGCTTGCCCTCTTTTATTGCCTCCTGACTGTCTGCCTCTCCTTGTTTGCCTTCCAGACATTCTAATAGATGGCCTGCAGGGAGATGGGAAAAAAGCAATAAGGGCTACCTTCAGGTGTCCTTCTCTGTCCCTTTACTTAAGGATTTCTAAATATGGTTGAGGATGATTGCTTTCGCACAGAATAGCACAACGACAATTTCCCTGACTGTCCAAAAAACAAGGATTTCAAAGATGGTTGATGAGGAATGCTTTAGCACAGTATAGCACAAGGAGAATTTCCCTCACTGTCCTTCCCTGTCCCTAGAAACAAGGATTATCACAGTGAAAGAAACTGACACTCTCCCTACCTATAGTTTTCTGTCCCTAGAAAAAATGTTTTTTTAAAGATGGTTGATGATCAATGCTTTAGCACACTATAGCACAAGGAGAATTTCCCTCACTGTCCTTCCCTGTCCCTAGAAACAAGGATTAGCACAGTGAAAGAAACTGACACTCTCCCTACCTATAGTTTTCTGTCCCTAGAAAAAATGTTTTTTTAAAGATGGTTGATGATCAATGCTTTAGCACACTATAGCACAAGGAGAATTTCCCTCACTGTCCTTCCCTGTCCCTAGAAACAAGGATTAGCACAGTGAAAGAAACTGACACTCTCCCTACCTATAGTTTTCTGTCCCTAGAAAAAATGTTTTTTTAAAGATGGTTGATGATTAATGCTTTAGCACACTATAGCACAAGGAGAATTTCCCTCACTGTCCTTCCCTGTCCCTAGAAACAAGGATTATCACAGTGAAAGAAACTGACACTCTTCCTACCTATAGTTTTCTGTCCCTAGAAAAAATGTTTTTTTAAAGATGCTTGATGATCAATGCTTTAGCACAGTATAGCACAAGGAGAATTTCCCTCACTGTCCTTCCCTGTCCCTAGAAACAAGGATTATCACAGTGAAAGAAACTGACACTCTCCCTACCTATAGTTTTCTGTCCCTAGAAAAAATGTTTTTTTAAAGATGGTTGATGATCAATGCTTTAGCACACTATAGCACAAGGAGAATTCCCCTCACTGTCCTTCCCTGTCCCTAGAAACAAGGATTATCACAGTGAAAGAAACTGACACTCTTCCTACCTATAGTTTTCTGTCCCTAGAAAAAATGTTTTTTTAAAGATGGTTGATGATCAATGCTTTAGCACACTATAGCACAAGGATAATTTCCCTCACTGTCCTTCCCTGTCCCTAGAAACAAGGATTATCACAGTGAAAGAAACTGACACTCTTCCTACCTATAGTTTTCTGTCCCTAGAAAAAATGTTTTTTTAAAGATGGTTGATGATCAATGCTTTAGCACAGTATAGCACAAGGAGAATTTCCCTCACTGTCCTTCCCTGTCCCTAGAAACAAGGATTATCACAGTGAAAGAAACTGACACTCTCCCTACCTATAGTTTTCTGTCCCTAGAAAAAATGTTTTTTTAAAGATGGTTGATGATCAATGCTTTAGCACACTATAGCACAAGGAGAATTTCCCTCACTGTCCTTCCCTGTCCCTAGAAACAAGGATTAGCACAGTGAAAGAAACTGACACTCTCCCTACCTATAGTTTTCTGTCCCTAGAAAAAATGTTTTTTTAAAGATGGTTGATGATCAATGCTTTAGCACACTATAGCACAAGGAGAATTTCCCTCCCTGTCCTTCCCTGTCCCTAGAAACAAGGATTATCACAGTGAAAGAAACTGACACTCTCCCTACCTATAATTTTCTGTCCCTAGAAAAAATGTTTTTTTAAAGATGGTTGATGATCAATGCTTTAGCACACTATAGCACAAGGAGAATTTCCCTCACTGTCCTTCCCTGTCCCTAGAAACAAGGATTATCACAGTGAAAGAAACTGACACTCTTCCTACCTATAGTTTTCTGTCCCTAGAAAAAATGTTTTTTTAAAGATGGTTGATGATCAATGCTTTAGCACACTATAGCACAAGGAGAATTTCCCTCACTGTCCTTCCCTGTCCCTAGAAACAAGGATTATCACAGTGAAAGAAACTGACACTCTTCCTACCTATAGTTTTCTGTCCCTAGAAAAAATGTTTTTTTAAAGATGGTTGATGATCAATGCTTTAGCACAGTATAGCACAAGGAGAATTTCCCTCACTGTCCTTCCCTTTCCCTAGAAACAAGGATTATCACAGTGAAAGAAACTGACACTCTCCCTACCTATAGTTTTCTGTCCCTAGAAAAAATGTTTTTTTAAAGATGGTTGAAGATCAATGCTTTAGTACACTATAGCACAAGGAGAATTTCCCTCACTGTCCTTCCCTGTCCCTAGAAACAAGGATTATCACAGTGAAAGAAACTGACACTCTTCCTACCTATAGTTTTCTGTCCCTAGAAAAAATGTTTTTTTAAAGATGGTTGATGATCAATGCTTTAGCACACTATAGCACAAGGAGAATTTCCCTCACTGTCCTTCCCTGTCCCTAGAAACAAGGATTATCACAGTGAAAGAAACTGACACTCTTCCTACTGTGAGGGGGTTAGCTCGGCAGCGGGTGTGTGTGACCCCTGGGATGGGCTCCCCACACAAAAACAGGCCCAGCAAACGGAGGTTGTGGTTTTCAAAATCAAAAAAAAGGTGCAGTTTATTTTCTATTTACAGTGACAAAACACAGCAAAGCCAAAAGAAACATATAAACAAAATAAATCCTGGTCAACTTGACCTCTGACTAAACATACAGGTTTCCTAACTAACAACTGGGATCAGCCTAGTGCTGTCCTAGTCCCTAAGTCCCTGGTTTTAAATGTCCAAGCAAATAGCCACACAGGCTTTTTCTCACCGCACAGGGGTTCACTCTCCCTAGACAGTCCACACAGGTCTGGTTCCAGGCATGAGCTAACATCTAATGAAGCTGGGAGTTCTTATAGAGGCCTAAATGAGCTGACAAGCTTCAGCTGGCCTCATCAACTCCCTGTCTGTACGACGCCCCACACTCTCCCTAGAGGTATGAGTCATCCATGAGCCTACTAGCCTCAGCTGGGCTTATACAACTCTCCACCCTAGTTGTATAAGTCAGCATAAAGCCTGAATCTGGGAGAAATATATCTACCCCCCTGGATGCAACCAGGTGACTTTACCTTCCTGCTGTCACATACCCCCCCCCTCTTGTTTTAACCTCGGGGTTGGAACACCAGCAATCAGGCATTCATGTACTCGAGACAAAGCATCCACATTCCCCATTTGAACGCCAGGGCGATGCTTTACTGTGAAGTTGAATTCCTGGAGGGCCAGGAACCACCTATTCACTCTTCTATTTGTTTCCTTGTTTTGAGCCATCCACTTTAACGGAGCGTGATCCGTAACCATGTCAAAGTGCCTACCTAGCAGGTAGTACCGAAGGGAATCTAGAGCCCACTTCACCGCTAAACACTCCTTTTCAACGGTGGCGTAATTTACCTCATGGGACTTCAACTTCCTGCTGAGGTAAATGACTGGGTGCTCTTCCCCGTTCCAGACCTGGGACAATACTGCTCCTAACCCCACATCTGACGCATCACTTTGTACGACAAAGTCTTTAGAGAAGTCGGGTGAGTACAACACTGGCTGGCTACATAAGGCTTGTTTCAAGAATTGGAATGCTGCCTCAGCCTCGGGGGTCCATTTAATCATGACCGACCCTTTCCCCTTCGTCAGGTTGGTTAGGGGCACAGCCTTAGAGGCAAAGTGGGGAATGAATCGCCGATAATACCCAGCGATTCCCAGAAAGGCTCGTACCTGCTTCTTGCTGTTGGGACGTGGCCAACTCTGGATGGCCTCGACTTTGTTGAGTTGGGGTTTTATTACTCCCCTCCCAATGGTGTACCCAAGATATTTGGCCTCCTCCTGCCCAATGGTACACTTCTTGGGGTTAGCCGTAAACCCCGCTTCCCGAACAGAGTCCAGGACTGCTTGCACTTTTGGCAGATGTGAGGCCCAATCTGTGCTATGGACAATTACGTCATCCAGGTAAGCCGCAGCATACTTCCGATGGGGCCTCAGCATCTGGTCCATTTTCCGCTGGAACGTGGCCGGCGCATTCTGTAACCCGAACGGCATTCTTTTATATTGGAACGCCCCGTCTGGGGTTACAAATGCGGTTTTCTCTTTGGCCAATTTGGCCAGGGGGATTTGCCAATACCCTTTTGTGAGGTCAAGAGTCGTCATGTATCGGGCTGTTCCCAGCCGGTCGATCAACTCATCTATACGTGGCATGGGGTAGGTGTCAAATTTTGTAACTTTGTTCAACTGACGAAAATCGTTACAAAATCGCCAGCTCCCATCCGGTTTAGGCACCAACACAATGGGACTAGACCAATCACTTTGGGACTCCTCTATCACCCCTAAGTTCAGCATTTTCTGTACTTCCTCCCGTATTGCCTCCCGTCGGGCCTCTGGGATCCGATAGGGTTTTAACTTCACCCTTTCACCGGGCGGGGTAATGATGTCATGCTCTACCCCAGATGTTTGTCCCGGCAGCTCAGAGAATACCTCCTTGTTGCGAAGCACAAACTCCTTAACCTCCTGTTGTTGGGGTTGTGACAAGGTGGCTGCTATTCCAACCTCAGGAATCACGCAACCAGTTTGAGCTGGTGACCAAGTGTCTGCGACTAGGGACTCTCTATCCCTCCAGGCTTTCAACAGATTAACGTGATAGATCTGTTCGGGCTTTCGCCTTCCTGGTTGTCTGACCTTGTAATTCACTTCACTCACTTTTTCCATTATCTCGTAGGGGCCTTGCCATTTGGCAAGGAATTTACTTTCAACCGTAGGGACAAGTACCAGTATCCTATCCCCCGGGGAAACGGTACGGGTCTTGGCTCCACGGTTGTACACTCTCTGCTGTGCTAACTGCGCTTGGGCCAAATGTTCCTTCACGATGGGCATTACCTGTGCAATTCGGTCTTGCATCAGGGCGACATGCTCAATCACACTCCTGTGGGGAGAACTCTCACTTTCCCAAGTTTCCTTGGCAATATCCAACAGCCCTCTTGGGTGTCTCCCATACAGTAACTCAAAGGGGGAGAATCCCGTAGAGGATTGGGGCACCTCCCTAATAGCAAACATCAGATAAGGAAGTAGACAGTCCCAATCCTTTCCATCTCTATCCACCACTTTCTTCAACATTTGCTTTAGGGTTTTGTTGAATCTTTCAACCAGCCCATCGGTTTGGGGGTGATACACAGATGTACGTAATTGCGTCACTTTGAACAATTTACACAGCTCCTTCATAACCCGGGACATAAAGGGTGTACCTTGGTCCGTAAGCAGTTCTCTACAAATACCCACCCGGCTAAACACAAGAGATAGCTCTTTGGCTATGGTTTTGGCCGAGGTATTTCGGAGAGGGATCGCTTCTGGATAACGGGTGGCATAGTCCATTATAACTAATATGTACTGGTGCCCCCTAGCGGACTTGATTATAGGACCTACCAAATCCATGGCGATCCTCTCAAACGGGACCTCAATGATGGGTAGAGGGACCAGCGGGCTACGGAAATGTGGCATCGGGGCCGACCTCTGACACACAGGGCAGGAGGAACAATAATTTTCTATGTCCTTTATCACCCCCGGCCAATAGAATCTCTGTAATACCCTCTCTCGGGTTTTCTCTGTCCCCAGATGACCTCCAAGAATGTGCCCATGAGCCAACTCCAACACCAACTTCCTGTAAGGTTTGGGCACCACAAGCTGCTCAACGGTTTCTTCTGCCCTTTTTGCCACCCGATACAGTAGGTCCTTCTCTACGCTGAAGTATGGGTAAGTGCAGGTATTATCTGGGTTCACTAACTCGCCATCTATTTTCACTACGTTTTCGCGTGCCTTTATTAGGGCGGGGTCTTTCAACTGTTCTGTGGCAAAGTTTTCCCTGTGAACCTCAAGATCAGAAAACTCCACAGACGGTAGGTTTTCGTCTGAGGAGGTGGGCTCCTCTCCAGTTTCTTGAGTCTCCCCTGCCAATACTGATAAGGGAAATTCCGGAGAGTCCTCACCACTCTCAGGGGAGTTCTGGCTATCACATTCCTGGTACATAGGGGCACCAGTGGGGGGCTCAGGATCATCCCACAGTTCCCAGAACTTCGGAAAATCCCTTCCCACAATGGCGTCATACGGTAACTGAGATACTAAGCCCACTGGATGAGAGAGGGTACCTTTGGGGGTCTCGAAACACACTGTAGTCACTGGATACTCTCGGGTGTCCCCATGCACACAAATAACAGCTACCTTGCTATTCCCAGAGACCTCTGTTTTAACTAACTCAGCCTTTATCAGGGTCACAAGGCTACCTGAATCCAGCAATACCACAACATTTCTACCATTAACACACATTTTGCATAAATGTTTCTCAATTCCTCGAATGGCAGTGCATGCGACTGTCGCACACAGCGACTGACGTCTGCCCGTCAGAAAGTCACACTGCATGGGTTCCTCCACAACCGGGCAATTGGCTGCAATATGTCCCGCTTGCCGGCAGCGGTAGCAAACGATCCTTCTTGCCGCCTCTTGAGCCGCTGATTTCCCAGGCTGTTCTCGCCAAACTTGGGGTAGAGCTCCCACCCTCTCACTCTCTCCACCCTTACCCCTTGGAATCCTCTTATCCGCCCCTGGGGATGGTCTGGTCTTAGGGTGGAAAGTCCGAGTGTCTCTGGAAGAGGCCGTCAGGTTCTCTGTAGCCAAGTATTTCTCCACACGATCCACAAGACCATTGGCCGTCTCTGGGTCTCCATGGCTTACCCAGTTTTGGATGGCAGTAGGAAGAGCTCTCAAAAACCGATCCATTACAACACGTTCCACAATCTTTGGTGCGGACAAAGTCTCTGGCTGTAGCCACTTTCTGCTCAGGTGAATGAGATCATACATTTGAGACCTGGGGGGTTTTCCAAGCTGGAAAGTCCAGTTATGCACACGCTGAGCCCGGACAGCCTGGGTGACACCCAGCCTTGCCAATATCTCAGCTTTTAGCATCACATAGTCTTTTGCTTGGTCAGGCTCTAGGTCATAGTAAGCCTTCTGCGATTCACCAGTTAACAGAGGAGCCACCAGTCCAGCCCACTGCTCCTCAGGCCACTTTTCTCTTTCAGCAGTCCTTTCAAATGTGGTCAAAAATACCTCTGGATCATCCTCTCCAGTCATTTTTGTCAATAAACGACTCACCCCAAAGGACGCGGTATTAGTGGGACGGCTTTCCTCACTGGTCTGCGGACGTTGCTGCATTACTGCTTCCATTTGTTGTAGTCTCTGCTCTTGCTTCTGTAACAGGTCTATGAAGCGGGCCTCAGATTGCTGCTGGGCTTGTTGCTGAGCTTCCAGACTCTGTTGGTGAGCTTGCTGCTGGGCTGCAAAGTTCTGTTGTTGAGCTGCAAGGCTCTTTTGCAAACCTGCATTTGTCTGCTGTTGATTGGCATTTGCTAGAGCCAGCTGCTTCAGTATCTCCTCCATGCTGGCTTAAAAAAAACTGCCACTGGTTCTCCACCAACTGTGAGGGGGTTAGCTCGGCAGCGGGTGTGTGTGACCCCTGGGATGGGCTCCCCACACAAAAACAGGCCCAGCAAACGGAGGTTGTGGTTTTCAAAATCAAAAAAAAGGTGCGGTTTATTTTCTATTTACAGTGACAAAACACAGCAAAGCCAAAAGAAACATATAAACAAAATAAATCCTGGTCAACTTGACCTCTGACTAAACATACAGGTTTCCTAACTAACAACTGGGATCAGCCTAGTGCTGTCCTAGTCCCTAAGTCCCTGGTTTTAAATGTCCAAGCAAATAGCCACACAGGCTTTTTCTCACCGCACAGGGGTTCACTCTCCCTAGACAGTCCACACAGGTCTGGTTCCAGGCATGAGCTAACATCTAATGAAGCTGGGAGTTCTTATAGAGGCCTAAATGAGCTGACAAGCTTCAGCTGGCCTCATCAACTCCCTGTCTGTACGACGCCCCACACTCTCCCTAGAGGTATGAGTCATCCATGAGCCTACTAGCCTCAGCTGGGCTTATACAACTCTCCACCCTAGTTGTATAAGTCAGCATAAAGCCTGAATCTGGGAGAAATATATCTACCCCCCTGGATGCAACCAGGTGACTTTACCTTCCTGCTGTCACACTACCTATAGTTTTCTGTCCCTAGAAAAAATGTTTTTTTAAAGATGGTTGATGATCAATGCTTTAGCACAGTATAGCACAAGGAGAATTTCCCTCACTGTCCTTCCCTGTCCCTAGAAACAAGGATTATCACAGTGAAAGAAACTGACACTCTCCCTACCTATAGTTTTCTGTCCCTAGAAAAAATGTTTTTTTAAAGATGGTTGATGATCAATGCTTTAGCACACTATAGCACAAGGAGAATTTCCCTCACTGTCCTTCCCTGTCCCTAGAAACAAGGATTATCACAGTAAAACACACTGACACTCTCCCTACCTATAGTTTTCTGTCCTTAGAAAAAATGTTTTTTTAAAGATGGTTGATGATCAATGCTTTAGCACACTATAGCACAAGGAGAATTTCCCTCACTGTCCTTCCCTGTCCCTAGAAACAAGGATTATCACAGTGAAAGAAACTGACACTCTTCCTACCTACAGTTTTCTGTCCCTAGAAAAAATGTTTTTTTAAAGATGGTTGATGATCAATGCTTTAGCACAGTATAGCACAAGGAGAATTTCCCTCACTGTCCTTCCCTGTCCCTAGAAACAAGGATTATCACAGTGAAAGAAACTGACACTCTCCCTACCTATAGTTTTCTGTGCTTGGAAAAAATGTTTTTTTAAAGATGGTTGATGATCAATGCTTTAGCACACTATAGCACAAGGAGAATTTCCCTCACTGTCCTTCCCTGTCCCTAGAAACAAGGATTAGCACAGTGAAAGAAACTGACACTCTCCCTACCTATAGTTTTCTGTCCCTAGAAAAAATGTTTTTTTAAAGATGGTTGATGATCAATGCTTTAGCACACTATAGCACAAGGAGAATTTCTCTCACTGTCCTTCCCTGTCCCTAGAAACAAGGATTATCACAGTGAAAGAAACTGACACTCTTCCTACCTATAGTTTTCTGTCCCTAGAAAAAATGTTTTTTTAAAGATGGTTGATGATCAATGCTTTAGCACACTATAGCACAAGGAGAATTTCCCTCACTGTCCTTCCCTGTCCCTAGAAACAAGGATTATCACAGTGAAAGAAACTGACACTCTTCCTACCTATAGTTTTCTGTCCCTAGAAAAAATGTTTTTTTAAAGATGGTTGATGATCAATGCTTTAGCACAGTATAGCACAAGGAGAATTTCCCTCACTGTCCTTCCCTGTCCCTAGAAACAAGGATTATCACAGTGAAAGAAACTGACACTCTCCCTACCTATAGTTTTCTGTCCCTAGAAAAAATGTTTTTTTAAAGATGGTTGATGATCAATGCTTTAGCACACTATAGCACAAGGAGAATTTCCCTCACTGTCCTTCCCTGTCCCTAGAAACAAGGATTAGTACAGTGAAAGAAACTGACACTCTCCCTACCTATAGTTTTCTGTCCCTAGAAAAAATGTTTTTTTAAAGATGGTTGATGATTAATGCTTTAGCACACTATAGCACAAGGAGAATTTCCCTCACTGTCCTTCCCTGTCCCTAGAAACAAGGATTATCACAGTGAAAGAAACTGACACTCTTCCTACCTATAGTTTTCTGTCCCTAGAAAAAATGTTTTTTTAAAGATGGTTGATGATCAATGCTTTAGCACAGTATAGCACAAGGAGAATTTCCCTCACTGTCCTTCCCTGTCCCTAGAAACAAGGATTATCACAGTGAAAGAAACTGACACTCTCCCTACCTATAGTTTTCTGTCCCTAGAAAAAATGTTTTTTTAAAGATGGTTGATGATCAATGCTTTAGCACACTATAGCACAAGGAGAATTCCCCTCACTGTCCTTCCCTGTCCCTAGAAACAAGGATTAGCACAGTGAAAGAAACTGACACTCTCCCTACCTATAGTTTTCTGTCCCTAGAACAAATGTTTTTTAAAAGATGGTTGATGATCAATGCTTTAGCACACTATAGCACAAGGAGAATTTCCCTCACTGTCCTTCCCTGTCCCTAGAAACAAGGATTATCACAGTGAAAGAAACTGACACTCTTCCTACCTATAGTTTTCTGTCCCTAGAAAAAATGTTTTTTTAAAGATGGTTGATGATCAATGCTTTAGCACACTATAGCACAAGGATAATTTCCCTCACTGTCCTTCCCTGTCCCTAGAAACAAGGATTATCACAGTGAAAGAAACTGACACTCTTCCTACCTATAGTTTTCTGTCCCTAGAAAAAATGTTTTTTTAAAGATGGTTGATGATCAATGCTTTAGCACAGTATAGCACAAGGAGAATTTCCCTCACTGTCCTTCCCTGTCCCTAGAAACAAGGATTATCACAGTGAAAGAAACTGACACTCTCCCTACCTATAGTTTTCTGTCCCTAGAAAAAATGTTTTTTTAAAGATGGTTGATGATCAATGCTTTAGCACACTATAGCACAAGGAGAATTTCCCTCACTGTCCTTCCCTGTCCCTAGAAACAAGGATTAGCACAGTGAAAGAAACTGACACTCTCCCTACCTATAGTTTTCTGTCCCTAGAAAAAATGTTTTTTTAAAGATGGTTGATGATCAATGCTTTAGCACACTATAGCACAAGGAGAATTTCCCTCACTGTCCTTCCCTGTCCCTAGAAACAAGGATTAGCACAGTGAAAGAAACTGACACTCTCCCTACCTATAGTTTTCTGTCCCTAGAAAAAATGTTTTTTTAAAGATGGTTGATGATCAATGCTTTAGCACACTATAGCACAAGGAGAATTTCCCTCCCTGTCCTTCCCTGTCCCTAGAAACAAGGATTATCACAGTGAAAGAAACTGACACTCTTCCTACCTATAGTTTTCTGTCCCTAGAAAAAATGTTTTTTTAAAGATGGTTGATGATCAATGCTTTAGCACAGTATAGCACAAGGAGAATTTCCCTCACTGTCCTTCCCTGTCCCTAGAAACAAGGATTATCACAGTGAAAGAAACTGACACTCTCCCTACCTATAGTTTTCTGTCCCTAGAAAAAATGTTTTTTTAAAGATGGTTGATGATCAATGCTTTAGCACACTATAGCACAAGGAGAATTTCCCTCACTGTCCTTCCCTGTCCCTAGAAACAAGGATTATCACAGTGAAAGAAACTGACACTCTTCCTACCTATAGTTTTCTGTCCCTAGAAAAAATGTTTTTTTAAAGATGGTTGATGATCAATGCTTTAGCACACTATAGCACAAGGAGAATTTCCCTCACTGTCCTTCCCTGTCCCTAGAAACAAGGATTATCACAGTGAAAGAAACTGACACTCTTCCTACCTATAGTTTTCAGTCCCTAGAAAAAATGTTTTTTTTAAAGATGGTTGATGATCAATGCTTTAGCACACTATAGCACAAGGAGAATTTCCCTCACTGTCCTTCCCTGTCCCTAGAAACAAGGATTATCACAGTGAAAGAAACTGACACTCTTCCTACCTATAGTTTTCTGTCCCTAGAAAAAATGTTTTTTTAAAGATGGTTGATGATCAATGCTTTAGCACACTATAGCACAAGGAGAATTTCCCTCACTGTCCTTCCCTGTCCCTAGAAACAAGGATTATCACAGTGAAAGAAACTGACACTCTCCCTACCTATAGTTTTCTGTCCCTAGAAAAAATGTTTTTTTAAAGATGGTTGATGATCAATGCTTTAGTACACTATAGCACAAGGAGAATTTCCCTCACTGTCCTTCCCTGTCCCTAGAAACAAGGATTATCACAGTGAAAGAAACTGACACTCTTCCTACCTATAGTTTTCTGTCCCTAGAAAAAATGTTTTTTTAAAGATGGTTGATGATCAATGCTTTAGCACACTATAGCACAAGGAGAATTTCCCTCACTGTCCTTCCCTGTCCCTAGAAACAAGGATTAGCACAGTAAAAGAAACTGACACTCTTCCTACCTATAGTTTTCTGTCCCTAGAAAAAATGTTTTTTTAAAGATGGTTGATGATCAATGCTTTAGCACAGTATAGCACAAGGAGAATTTCCCTCACTGTCCTTCCCTGTCCCTAGAAACAAGGATTATCACAGTGAAAGAAACTGACACTCTCCCTACCTATAGTTTTCTGTCCCTAGAAAAAATGTTTTTTTAAAGATGGTTGATGATCAATGCTTTAGCACACTATAGCACAAGGAGAATTTCCCTCACTGTCCTTCCCTGTCCCTAGAAACAAGGATTAGCACAGTAAAACACACTGACACTCTCCCTACCTATAGTTTTCTGTCCCTAGAAAAAATGTTTTTTTAAAGATGGTTGATGATCAATGCTTTAGCACACTATAGCACAAGGAGAATTTCCCTCACTGTCCTTCACTGTCCCTAGAAACAAGGATTAGCACAGTAAAACACACTGACACTCTCCCTACCTATAGTTTTCTGTCCCTAGAAAAAAATGTTTTTTTAAAGATGGTTGATGATCAATGCTTTAGCACACTATAGCACAAGGAGAATTTCCCTCACTGTCCTTCCCTGTCCCTAGAAACAAGGATTATCACAGTAAAACACACTGACACTCTCCCTACCTATAGTTTTCTGTCCCTAGAAAAAATGATTTTTTAAAGATGTTTGATGATCAATGCTTTAGCACACTATAGCACAAGGAGAATTTCCCTCACTGTCCTTCCCTGTCCCTAGAAACAAGGATTAGCACAGTAAAAGAAACTGACACTCTTCCTACCTATAGTTTTCTGTCCCTAGAAAAAATGTTTTTTTAAAGATGGTTGATGATCAATGCTTTAGCACAGTATAGCACAAGGAGAATTTCCCTCACTGTCCTTCCCTGTCCCTAGAAACAAGGATTATCACAGTGAAACAAACTGACACTCTCCCTACCTATAGTTTTCTGTCCCTAGAAAAAATGTTTTTTTAAAGATGGTTGATGATCAATGCTTTAGCACACTATAGCACAAGGAGAATTTCCCTCACTGTCCTTCCCTGTCCCTAGAAACAAGGATTAGCACAGTAAAAGAAACTGACACTCTTCCTACCTATAGTTTTCTGTCCCTAGAAAAAATGTTTTTTTAAAGATGGTTGATGATCAATGCTTTAGCACAGTATAGCACAAGGAGAATTTCCCTCACTGTCCTTCCCTGTCCCTAGAAACAAGGATTATCACAGTGAAAGAAACTGACACTCTCCCTACCTATAGTTTTCTGTCCCTAGAAAAAATGTTTTTTTAAAGATGGTTGATGATCAATGCTTTAGCACACTATAGCACAAGGAGAATTTCCCTCACTGTCCTTCCCTGTCCCTAGAAACAAGGATTAGCACAGTAAAACACACTGACACTCTCCCTACCTATAGTTTTCTGTCCCTAGAAAAAATGTTTTTTTAAAGATGGTTGATGATCAATGCTTTAGCACACTATAGCACAAGGAGAATTTCCCTCACTGTCCTTCCCTGTCCCTAGAAACAAGGATTATCATAGTAAAACACACTGACACTCTCCCTACCTATAGTTTTCTGTCCATAGAAAAAATGATTTTTTAAAGATGGTTGATGATCAATGCTTTAGCACACTATAGCACAAGGAGAATTTCCCTCACTGTCCTTCCCTGTCCCTAGAAACAAGGATTCGCACAGTAAAACACACTGACACTCTCCCTACCTATCCTTCTCTTTCCCTAAACTAAAGGAATCCAGGTTAAGCAAGAAAAAAAAATGTCACTGTCCCTGCCTATGCTTCTCTTTCCCTGCTCCGGAACACACTACACTAGGCCGCCGTGCTGGCGGCCTTTTATAGTGTGGGGCGTGTACTAAACACCCTCAGCAATAATTGGCCACAGGCATCCTGCCTGTGGCCAATCATTGCTCTCCTCGCTGCCGGCGCTGTGATTGGCCAAGCATGCGGGGTCACAGTGCATGCTTGGCAAATCACAGCGCCTGGATGACACTGCGATGGCGTAGTGCATTGTGGGCCGTTCGCGTCACTCGAATTAGGCGCGAACGGCCCAAATCGTTCGATCTTCGTCGAACGATCGAACAGCCGATGTTCGAGCTCATCCCTATCAGGGATGCCAAGCTCAAGCCTGCCCAACTATGCATTTTATCAAGTATTCTGGATTTATATATTTGGATAATCATGTTCACTGCACCTGTATATCCATGTACTATGATTGCTCTTTTTTAATCATGTCCTTGACTATGAACCATCAACTATGCTAATGTGATCATTATTACCTGTATTATGCCTCTGACTGCATGATCTCTGTATTATTTATTTTAATACAGTACATTTTGATATTCATATACATGATTTGATTTTCGTTCTTTTGGGTTGATTATTCAGAAATTTTTCATGGTAACAGTGATTTCCCTTTTGGGATTGTGATACTATTTTTGATATCCTAGATCAACTTTCTACACCCATCCATGTCTCATTTAAAGTCCCACTACCCCCTTTTTTTCTTTTCTCAATATACCAGGGATGGAGACATGGGTAAGGTGGTTATGGGTTCCAACAGATCACGTATTTTCTTTTTCAATATGAAAACTACCCTGATCAACAAAAACGTGAGCTATGCGGATGCATTCCAATAACTGCACTCTAGTGTATTCACTTAATGTCTGATGACAAAAATCTCTGTCATCTGTTGCCAGGAGCGAAAGATACAGAATATCTTCCAGATGCATTTTTTTTTGCAATAGCAAGTGCCAGAACCAATTCCCAAGTGCAGCCAATCAATCAAGTATGGCTTCAGTATTCTGTCAGGGAAGTCTAGCGCAGGCTTCCAACACAGGTATAAACAGATCAGTGGGCTGCACTTAAGGAAACAGTCACAAAAGTAGGTGAGAAATATATATTTATTAAAGATAAGGCACACGTGCAAACCAAACCACAGCAAACCAAAAACAAGACATGCATGCAAGGAATAAATACAAGGAAACACAGCAAACCCCAAAACACCTAATCTAACTAACTAATATATACAAGAAGAGGAGCATATATACATCAGCAAGGCAGGGACCAGAGACAAAGGGGAACAGGCGTCCAGATAGAGGGAGCAGTAGCAAGGGGGAGCTGGAAGCAGGAATCAGGGGACAAGACTCAGGGACAAGGTACAGGAAGCAGAGTCCAGGACAGGGCAGGAAGAAGACCGGGACCAGGTTCAGGCAAACGGATCGGATCAGGCAGGGACAAGCTTGCAGACGGAATACTGAAGCCCTGAACCTCAGTGAAGGGCGGGCTTAAATTCTTCCAGCATCTCACATCAAATGCAGCTTGATTAATGAGGAGTCCATCTGCTGGGAGACACCCCCTGGTGGCCACCAGAATTACACCCTTTGTTGCTGGAAGCAATAGTGCCACCAGCAGGTGACCCAGGTAATAACACTGATCATGACACCTGTGCAGCTAGATCTCACTACAGACCGTTCCTGGTGTACTGTTACTAAAATACTTCAGGCAGGCAGTTGATTCAGTTAGCTTCAGTGTATTTAGTATATATGCATCCCGGTTTTGTGTGTGTGTATATATATATATATATATATATATATATATATATATATATATATATATACACTGTATCCTGTGCAGCTAGATCTCACTGCAGACAGTTCCTGGTGCACTGTTACTAAAATACTTCAGGCAGGCAGTTGATTCAGTTAGCTGCAGTATATATATAGTCTAGCCAAGCCTATACCTGGCTGTAGGCCATTCCTGGTGTACGTGTTCAAAGACACTTTCAGGCAGGCAGGCAGGCAGGCAGGTGACTCAGTGAGCTGCAGTTCATAAAATATACTGTATATCCACTGCATTGTAGTCCAGCCAAGCCTATACCTGACTGTAGGCCACTCCTGGTGTACGTGTTCAAAGACACTTTCAGGCAGGCAGGTGACTCAGTGAACTGCAGTTCATAAAATATATATCCTACTGCATTGTAGTCCAGCCAAGCCTATACCTGACTGTAGGCTATTCCTGGTGTACTTTTTTTAGTAAACTTCGGGCGTTGTTTTGCTAATCTAATTGTAAAGTATGTCTGGAAGGCCACAAACGAGAGGCAGGCACTCACAGGCCACTAAAAGAGGGCAAGAAGTCTCTGTGTCTACAGCCAACAGCGGTGGTCGTGGACACGGTGCATCCTCAGCACGTGGCAGTGGGGCACGCTTGGCCTTTTTTTTGCCATCTGGCCGTGTTGAGCCACAACATGCTGAAGAGTTGGTAGAGTGGATGACCAAGCCGTCCTCACCCTCTGTCACCCAGGCTCAGGGTACTTTGTCAAAGCGGCCTCTTCTATCGGCTCAATGTCATCAGTCACTCCTTCCCTAGACCCACCATCATGCCCTGAGGAGTCCCCCAAACTGTTCGACCACAGTGTAGGATACATTCTGCAGGAGGATGCGCAGCGTTTTGAAGGCTCTGATGATGGTACCCAGGTTGAGAATGAAGGCAGTAACGTGAGCCCAGAGAGAGGTGCCCAAGAAGGACAAGAAACTGGCAGTCATGTTCCCCCAGCTGCAGCATACTGCCAGGTTTGCTCCAGTGGCGAGGAGGGAGGGGATGATGAGGTCACTGACTCTACGTGGGTGCCTGATAGAAGAGAGGAGGAGGAGGAGGCATATCTCCGAGGCAAGATGCCCTTCGGGGGCCAGCTTAAGGGCAGCCAACCGACTGCATCACACCGCAGAGCTCCGCATGTGCAGGGCGCTGCTGACTCTGCACGTTTTTTCAAAAGTTCTTTGGTGTGGGCCTTTTTTGAGACGTGTGCAGCAGATCACACCGTTGCTGTTTGTAACATATGTCTGAAGCGTATCAAGCGTGGCCAAAACACCAGCCGCTTGGGCACCACATGCTTGACCAGACATATGTCGACCTACCGTTGGCAACAGTACTTTATAAGACCCACACCAAAGATTAAGGTAGACCTCTCCTTGCTCCTCATCAGCTGGGATCTCCAACCCCAGTATACCTTCAGTCCTCTCAGAGACCTGCACTGAGAGGAATCAAGGTGTAGAATTAGGTGTCACAAGCACTTCCGGGCAATCTTCTAGTGGTTCACCAACATCCGATTGTAGCAGGCAAATTTCCCTACCCCAGTTGCTAAACCGGCAAAATAAATTCGGTCCCAGCCATCCACATGCTCAGTGGCTGAATGCTAGTTTGGCTAAATTGCTAGCACTCCAACTGCTGCCTTTTCAACTGGTATGTCCCATACACACAATCGTTTTTCATGCCGTTAAAAATGCCATTAAAAAAAATGGCCATTAAAAATGATCGTGTGTAGGCTCCAGAGCATTTTTAACGACGTGAAAAACGGCCATTAAAATTTTCGAACATGCTCTCTTTTTTCACGTCGTTTTTCATGTCGTTTTTTTTAACGACGTGAAAAAAAACGTGCATGCTCAGAATCAAGTATGAGACAGGAGCGCTCGTTCTGGTAAAACTAGCGTTCGTAATGGAGATAGCACATTCGTCACGCAGTCACGGACTGAAAAGCACGAGACTGAAAAGAGCGAATCGTCGCTCAACAAACTTTACTAACATGAAGGGTGGCGCCATTCGAACGGAACTTCCCCTTTATAGTGCCGTCGTACGTGTTGTACGTCACTGCGCTTTGCTTGATCGTTTTTTAAAATGATCGTGTGTACGCAAGACAGGCTTGAGAGGAAACATGAAAAGAAACGACGTGAAAAACGGCAAGAAAAAAAATGGCAAGAAAAACGATCGTGTGTATGGGGCATTAGACTCTGCCCCCTTTCGAGAATTTGTTGAATGTGCGGTACCTCAGTGGCAGGTTTCCAAACGCCAATTTTTTTTTCTCGGAAGGCGATTCCGGCTCTCTATCAACACGTGGAAGGCTATGTCTTGGCCTCATTGGACAGGGCGGTCAGCGGTAAGGTGCATATTACCGCTGACTCATGGTCCATCAGGCATGGACAGGGACATTGCCTTTCTTTCACGGTGCACTGGGTAACCCTGCTGGCAGCTGGGAAGGATGCAGGACAGGGTGCAGTATTGTTGGAGCTTGTTCTGCCACCACGTCTCCAAAATTCTGGTAGTGGTGATTCTGTCACACCTCTCTCCCCACCCCCTCCTCTTCTTCTTCCTCTATGGCCTCTTCCTGTGCAGATTTGTCCTCTGAACCAGTGGTGCTCCGTAGGCGTTCTAGGGGCTACTCAAGCACTCAGGCAAAAAGATGCCATGTGGTGCTTGAGTTGGTCTGCTTAGGGGACAGGAGCCACACTGGGGCAGAGATTCTGTCAGCTCTGCAGGGGCAGGCTCAGAGGTGGTTGACGCCACACCAGATTCAGCCAGGAATAGTGGTTTGCGACAATGGCACCAACCTCCTCTCCGCCCTCAGACAGGGACACTTGACCCATGTGCTCTGTTTGGCTTACGTCCTTAATTTTGTGGTGCAGCGGTTTTTGTGCAGATACCCGGACTTACAGGATCTCCTGAGGGAGGCCAGGAAAGTCTGTGGGCATTTCTGCCGGTCGTATAATGCCAGTGCTCGGCTGGCTGACCTCCAAAAGGAATGCAACCTGCCCAAGAACCGCCTCATCTGTGACAGGCCCACCAGGTGGAACTCAACGTTGGCAATTCTGCAGCGGCTGCACATGCAGCAAAGGGCCATCAATCAGTACCTGTGCGACTATGGTACCAGGACAGGGTCAGCGGAGCCTTTGTTTTTTTTGCCACGCCAGTGGGTAATGATCAAGTATAAATGCACTGTCCTGTCACCATTTGAGGAGGCCACGAGGATGGTGAGCATTGACAGTGTATGCATCAGTGATACTGTCCCTCTTTTCTTCCTGTTGGAGAACACACTGCGTGGAATAATGGACAGGGCACTTGAGGAAGAACAGAGGGAGGAAGAGGAGGACTTCCTTACCTCTCAAGGCCCCCTTTATCCAGACAGTATTCCTGCGGGCCCGTCGCTCACACAGGAAGAGGAGGAGGAGGATTGTGTCAGCATGGAGGTGGAGCCTAGCACTCAGCATCAGCAGCAGTCTTCAAGGGATCGTTTACAGTCCCCAGAAACCCATGGACTTGTACGTGACTGGGAGGAGGTGGCTCGGGATCATGTCACCCTTAGTGACCCAGAGGACTCTGGTTCGAATGCCTCAGCAAACCTACGGTGCATGGCCTCCCTGATCCTGCATTGCCTGTGAAAGGACCCTCGGATTCGTGTGATCAAGGAGAGGGATCAGTACTGGCTGGCAACCCTTCTTGATCCACGTTACAAGGGTAAGGTTGCGGAACTTATCCAGCCTTTGCAGAGGGAGCAGAGGATGAAACATCTTCGGGAGGCCTTGCATAACGGTTTGTGCAATGCGTTTCCAGAGCCTGGGAGGTTACAATTTCCTGGTCTTCCTGGACAACGTTTTGCTGAGGCCTCAGTCAGTCACAGAAGGAGCGGTGGAGAAGGTGGCCGTCTGACCGATGCGTTCAGACAATTTTTTTAGTCTGCAGCCCCAAGGTCTGATCGGTTCCAGCAACCATCGCCAGCGTCTGATTTACATGGTGCAGGAATACCTAGGGGCAAGATCAGACTTTGAGACCTTTCCAACCGAAAATCCACTGGCTTACTGGGTCTTGACGATGGATCACTTGCCAGAGCTTGCACAGTATGCAATTGAGCTACTGGCCTGTCCTACATCCAATGTTCTTTCGGAACGCACATTCAGTGCTGCTGGAGGCTTTATAACCGATCACAGAGTGCGCCTGTCAACCAACTCGGTTGATCGGCTCACCTTCATAAAAATGAATCAATCTTGGATCACCAGCTACCAAGCAGCTGATGCTGATGTAACTGATACATTTTTTTATGAATGAGATCCCTTCAAGACTGCCTATGCTGATGCTGAGTGACTATCCTGTTATGCTGAGTGACTATCCTATTCCTCCTCAATGTTCAGCCTTTGGTTATGTCCATACCATACGGACAGTATCTAAGGCTTATGCCCCATACACACGATCGTTTTTACTGTCATTTTTTAAACCAACGTTTTTCTCCTCGTTTTTTTTCATGTTTCCTCTCAAGCCTGCCTTGCGTACACACCATCATTAAAAAAAACGATCAAGCAAAGCGCAGTGACGTTCAACACGTACGACGGCACTATAAAGGGGAAGTTCCGTTCGAATGGCGCCACCCTTCATGTTAGTAAAGTTTGTTGAGCGACGATTCGCGCTTTTCAGTCCGTTACTGTGTAATGAATGTGCTATCTCCATTACGAACGCTAGTTTTACCAGAACGAGCGCTCCCGTCTCATACTTGATTCTGAGCATGCACGTTTTTTTTCACGTCGTGAAAGCATACACACTATCGTTTTTCACGTCGTTAAAAAAAACGACATGAAAAACGACGTGAAAAAAGAGAGCATGTCCGGAATTTTTAATGGCCGTTTTTCACGTCGTTAAAAATGCTCTGGAGCCTACACACGATCATTTTTAATGGCCATTTTTTTAAATGGCATTTTTAACGGCATGAAAAACGATCGTGTGTATGGGGCATAAGACGCAATTGCTCAACGGAGGCAGAATTTTTCAAAGAGACTGATCTACTCAGAAATCGCCTCCTTGATCGGGGTTACTCGCCTACATGCTTGAAAAAAGTTTTCAGGCGTGCAGGTGGACAAACTAGACATGAACTGCTATTCTCTAACAAAACAGCTAGCATTTCAAAGCCAATCACTCGGTTGATAACGACATACAATACCCAACACAGGGCCCTCAAAAAAATCCTACAGAAGCACTGGCACTTACTACGGATAGATCCAAATCTAAATCCACACATTTCAGCCACTCCAAATATAATATTCAGGAGAGCACGCTCACTAAGAGACCATTTGGTCCAAAGTGAATATGTCGGATCTTTTCGAACCGACCCATGCAAGAGATTTGGCACCTATATGTGTGGCGGCTGTCCAGTGTGTCGATACATGAATGTACAGCCTAAATTTACGCTACCAAATGGCAAGAAACAAAGACCAAAGCATTACGCTAATTGTAAAACACCTGGGGTCATTTACCTATTGTCATGTCGGTGCCAGTGCTTCTATGTAGGGAAAACGAAATTACAGTTTCATAAAAGAGCAGCTCGTCACATTACAAGTATCAAAACTGCCAACCCGGACCTTCCCCTGGGGCGGCATGTACGTGATAACCATGCAGGTGTAGCGGCCTCACCTCCCTCTCTTGCTTTATCGGTTATTTGGGTGTTGTCTAGGGGTACCTGGGAGAGAGAGATGATACACACCACGGCCCGTGTCCTCCCGTAACTAGGAGATGAAGGCCAAAGATTGGGCTTTTGTGTAGGTGTCCTAGAGCCAAGTCCAGTCCTTCGTCCCTGACTCCTTTGCTTAGTAACCCAAGTGCCACACAGTGAATAGGTACATCTCAGTTTTGTTCTTCTTGCCAAGCAATAAAACAGTCTTTCTCCTTTTGAATAATGGGGGGACAGATCGAGGCACAATCCTTTCCCTTCTTGCTGCTGCCCACTGTGCTGTCACCAGTGGTGAATAGTCACTGCCACTGACTAGGCAATTTAGAACGTGAATTTACCTTCTCTCACTTTGCCCCTGTCAGGGGAAGAAATCCGTCCAAGGGAGAAATGGAGGCCTCTCCATCACCAGCGATGCCGCGCCGGACTCTTCGGAGAAGTTACTGTGCACCAGTCCTCACTAACTCAGACATGGGCACCCAAGGCGTTAGGGCTCCCTCGGATTCCTCACCCTCGCGGAACTCAGTCGAAGGTACTGAGCCCCAGGCATCCACCATAGTACCTCACCCCAGGCTAAAGGTGCCTGGAATGGACTCCATCTCTGCTCCAGCTAGGCCAAGGGCACCTAGGCCTGGAACACCGGAACGCCAGCACCCAAGCTGAAGGTGCCTGGGTGCGGCCACGTCCTCCGACTCTCTCCCCAAAATCAGGGCCTTCGCCCCTTTTATGACCTCTCCCTTTGCATCACAGCGCGTTCCCCGCCCCGCTGTACCAGCTCCAGGGGAGGACAAAAAGGCATGGTTTGCAGTGTATGTTCAGCTCGGGCCCAAGGCAACAGCGCCACCCAGGGACCCCAAGGAACTTCACACCACCAGAGTCCTTACAAATTCAAATACCCGCTACACAGGCATCCCTCCTCGCTTCTTATTCACCATCTTAGATCGGGTTCATCCGGATAGTCGAGGTGGTGACTGGAATAAAATTCTACTTCAGAAAGAGGTCTCGCTGGATTGCTGACCTCAATGCTACATCTTTTCCAGGCCTGAACACTCAATTAAGTTTCCGCCCATTTTTGGACGGTTTCAATTCAGGGGCTGTAAAAAAGAATAAACTTCTATGGGTATATATGTATGCCATGCTGACCGAGTTAAATGTTTTGTTTTTTGTTTTCTGTTTTTTGCCACCGATATAACTGATTGAATAGATGTTTGTATGGCAAGATAATTTACTCATATACTTATGTATATTTTCTCTGTGTTTTATGTCCCCCAGGGACCTATACATCTATGGGTCCCTTGACTACATTTCCCCGTTGTTCCATCAGTGATCCACATTTGAGTGTCATATACACATTCATATACCAGTCGCTCTAATTTTTGTCTCTATATATTTAGGGCCACTAAGCAATCATTGGTCTAATTCATGACTATATTAATTTAAATTATATTATTTCTGCCTATGCCTTCATGTAGTCCTGGCTCGGGTCGTCTCTGCCTGGTGCACGGGAGCCCGTTCGCCATCTCCCACCAGGATTTGCCAGCGGGCGTCCCCTATATGCGGCATGCCACGATGCCACATCTCTCGTGTGGCTTTTTGGTCATTGCCGCTGTTTCTGCATCGTTGGGTCTTTTTTGCATGACGTTCCCCCATTATTTTTAATGGGGAGACGCCGTGCAATTCTGGCCCTGGGGGTCCCTTTCTTTTTGGCGTTCCCTTCCTATCTTTCCCTGGACATTTGGGTCCACTCCCCATATGTTTGTGGATTTCACTGTTTTATACATATACTTGATTGTTTATTCAATGTGTCCCCAGGTGCTTTTCCTATGTTTACCAGCAGGGGGCGCGAGCCTTTGAGTTGTGGGCATTTTACCTAAACACATCGCTTGTTAGCATAACATGGACTTGCCTGCCACTTGTGCTGTGTTGTTCTGGAGCGGTGATCCGCTCCGCTCTGTCCTTAGAGTCAGTGCATCTTTCCACTCCGCGGGCCATTCTATTATCGGCTGCTGAGCGGCTGATGCGCATGCCCAATGTCTTGTTTATGCGCAGCAATGGATGGCGCTTTTCATTGACGTCATCCGTCAATGGACGTAAATGCACGCACGCGGGCTTAACGCTTTGTTTATGCGCCGCAATGTGATGGCGCTTCTCTGACGTCATCCATCGATGGACGTAAGTGCGCATGCGCAGGCGTCCTTTTAAACTCTGCGAATGGCACCATTGACAATACAGTCGCTGCAGCCGCAGCATTACACTGCTATTCCCTCCTTTGTGCCATATGCGGTAGGTACCAGGCCTCCAATACTTCTCAACAAACTACTTTTCTTTTCTTATTTCTGTCCAGGGATTTATAAGCACAATGTGGGCCTTTTTCAGATTGTCTTCTTGATGCTTAAATATTTTAATGCTAAATTTCAGATGTTACTCAGTGCTCTGTCTGACCCATATTGTCATTATTTACCTAGTCACGTTATATTGCTTCAAGAGCATCTGTGATTCTTTAATTTAAAAGTATTTTCACATTTTGGTATTCAAAGTATTCTGTCACTTGTCCTGTTATTATTTATTTATGTAGTCATTTGATATTGTCTGTTCGGCACATGCAATATGCATGTGTTGACAAATAACTGTTCACCCCTTTATTAGAGCACTCTATTTAAACATGAGACAATGCACAATTGATGCTAGTTCATTCTATGCGGTCAGTTATGCTAAATCTCTCATTCATTTGATCCTTCTATATTAGGATATCTTCATGCACTTTGAAGTTTAAGGTCCTTTGCTGTTTGGACATTGGGAGTGCTTTGCTGGGACCTTTTGTATGAACCGATCCGAGCTGAGATGGGGTTCTCCCTTCATGAATGGCAATAGCAGCTTTGTTTCTATCATTAGGACCTTCTGTCCTTTTTAACCACCAGGGAACATTTTGACATATAAAATATAAATCAGTGCTTGGTATGTATATTGGATGTGCGTATGACTACAATAATGCTGATCTTTGGAACTATTTCTGAGCCTTGTCTTTTTGTCTCATTATAGAATACATTTGTACTTTCTCCTACCAAGAGCCTCCGAAGAAAGGATTGGTATTCCTGAAACATTTTAGGCTAAAGGAGTTGAATTTTTCTCACTGGAAATTTATACATATGTTTCAATGTTCCAATTTTGACTGTATTTTATGCATACTGTGCAAATTGTTAATGTGTTAAACACATCTTTTTGATATTTGCATATAACCAAATCTTTCTACAAAATATCTATACAAATTTTTCTTAATAAATATATATATTTTTACAAAATTTGCTTTTTTGTTTGCCCGTAAAGTCCCGCTGGGGGGTACTTATGCCCTGTTTGGGTTTATTCCTACCATTTGGGCCGATGGCAACACCTGAGGAGAAGCTTTTTCCTTTTGTTTTCCCTTCAATGTGGTTCATTATTTATATCCATTATGCTGAGTGACTATCCTATTCCTCCTCAATGTTCATGTTGATAGCTTCTAAGAATATTTTTGGTTCTGGGCACCAGCACCAGTGCCTAAAGCCCAATTTTCTTCCCCTGTTTAACAGGGCGTGTAATTACAATTTTTGCTGTAATATTTTGCAGCAGGGCTCGTTCCTGCGCTCAACTAGAGTATCTGTGAGGGGTTGAAGTGTTGTGGCACCAGTGCCTAAAGCCCAATTTTTCAGCCCCTGTTTAACAGGGGCGTGTAATTACAATTTTTGATCTAATATTTCACAGCAGGGCCCGTTCCTGCGCCCACCAATAGTAACTGTGAGGGCTTACAGTGTTGTGGCACCATCACCACCACCAAAAGCCCAATTTTTCTGCCCCTGTTCAACAGGGGCATGTAATTACAATTCTTGATATAATAGTTCACAGCAGGGCCCGTTCCAGCGCCCACCAACAGTAACTGTGAGGGTTTACAGTGTTCTGGTACCACCAACACCTAAGGCTCAATTTTATGCAGAGTATATAGGGCAGGCCGTATAGTCTATATATACAGGCGGGTCCACTACTTTCAAACATCCGACTTACAGACGACGCCTACTTACAAAGGGAGGGAGACAACAGGAAGTGAAAATCTACCCCTGGGAAGGGAAATTCTCTCCTGTAAGAGTTAATATGGAGAAAAAGGTGTCTCCACTGATGCTTTTCAAAGTCAAATTGTCATTGGGCCAGAAAGTGAGGTGAAATCTTCTGAACAGGGGCACAGACAGCAAAACAAATGTCACAGGGGTGATGATAACCCTTCCCTAGGATATCCAAAAAGCTTAAAAATAGATTTTTGGCTGGAGCTACACTTACAAAATGTACCTGTTCCAAATTACAAACAGATTCAACTTACTACAGTCCCTGTCTTTCTTGGGACCGCCTGTATACTGCTGTTCAGAGTATATAGGGCCTGGGGGCCCCACGCCTTTACTTTTTTAAATTTGGGTGTGGGGTTCCTCTTAATATCCATACAAGACTCAAAGGGCCTGGTAATGGGCTGGGGGGGGGGGGGAGACCCATGCCATTTTTCTCAATAATTTCATCTATATTGCCGGGACCCAACATTACATTAAAGGGGTTGTAAAGGTAAAAGTTTTTTCACCTTACTGCATTCTATGCCACCCAAAGCACCTTGTCCACGTGTTGATGGGGACAAGGGCTCCTTCCCGACAACCCTGGGCTGTGGCTGTCGGGGTCTGTGGGCGGGGGTCTTAATCGGAATCTGGAAGCCCCCTTTAACAAGGGGGCCCCCAGATCCCACCCCCCTATGTGAATGGGTATCAGCTACATCATAACCCTACCCATTCAC
This sequence comes from Rana muscosa, assembly GCA_029206835.1. NCBI lineage: Eukaryota > Metazoa > Chordata > Amphibia > Anura > Ranidae > Rana > Rana muscosa. The sequence continues at coordinate 240,853,135 of CM055119.1, forward strand.
CAAAAAACTGTCAAAAAGTAACCACAGGAAACAGTTTGACACGTCCTTAAAAAAATAAATAAAAGTGTCCCTCGATGTAATCCATGATGACAGCAGGGTTTATTTTCATTTTTCTATTTTTGCGGGTGGCGTGATGGACAATAGTTTTTAACAGGTCCTTCATAAAAAAATAATCTGTTTCCTGTGGTTATTACTTTTTGACACTTTTTTTTTCTGGAATTTTCTGGTATTTCTGGAAGGAACACTTTATCTATAGGTCTACTCATTATTTTATAGGACACACAGCTTCCTCTTCCATTCCATACAAATTTCTGCACTAAGGTTCTCATAGTTTTAAAATAGGCCCCTGGGATATAGATCAGAAGGCTTTGAAAGATATACAGGGCTTTCGGAAGGATCATCATTTTGATTACACTTATCTTCCCTAGCCATGAAAATCTGTGTGCTGGATATCCTTTTATATCTTGTTTCATTTTATTCACAAGAGGTAGATAGTTATCCTGGTATAGATCTGCTGTTACTGATGACAAAAATACTCCTAAATACTTCAACCCCTTTCCCTTCCACACAAAGGGGAAAACAGCTCTCAGTTCTCTTCTCTCCTTTGGGTGGACACAAATATTTAATATCTCAGTTTTTTCCATATTGATCTTGAAATTCAAAACCTTCCCATATTCACCCATTTCTTCCATGATCTTAGGGAGTGATTGCCTGGGGTTCACTATATATAACATAATGTCATCTGCATACGCAGATATCTTATGCTCTAGCCCAGAGACCTCAATGCCTCCTATTTCTTGGTTCGCTCTTATAGAGGCTAAGAAGGATTCTAAGGATAACACAAAAAATAAGGGAGAGAGTGGAAATCCCTGGTGTGTCCCATTATAGAGCCTAAATGACTGATAATGTTCCGTTCACCTGTATTTGGGCCGTGGGGTTTGAATATAGGGCCTCTATCCACCTAAGCATTCGTAGCACTAGGCCAAATTTATGTAGTACTAATGTTGCTGCTAATGAGCAGCAAAACAAAACATAAATAACATAGTGTTCTAAATAAATAAAACCAAATAATGATGTCTCCTGAATTGGAAACACACCATGTGTTAGTATGTGAACATCAACAGAGAAACAGTCCATAAATGGATTAGCTCAAATGATCGGCCAAAACCATAGAACTGTCCCTCATAGAAACAAATAAGGTGTGACCCATATATACTGCACACAACTAAAGTGATAATAAGTGCAAAAAAAGGCAACACAGAAAAAAAGGTGAAAGAAGTCCAAACAACATGTGCAAATTCAATGGGTGTCTTCTCGTGGAGGGACCACAACCACAGTGTTGACTGTTGAAAAACCACAATGTTGACAGCTGGAACTCACAACACACGATACAAATGAAAGGTTGGGTACTCTTACCACGAATGGTGGACCCACCTGTCGTACGACAGTGGGTCAATAGGGCTTGATGGTCTCAATGACCAGGACCAATGAAACAGGATGCCGTGGATGTCTCAGGCCGTCTTAGGCAGGGTGGTTCAATGCACGGATCACAGAGTGCAATTCCTCCAGTATACGTACTCCGATGAAATAAAGGGTGAAAAGAAGGAGAACACTCCCAATGGTGCAGGTCAATAAAACCAGGTATGGGTTTATTAAGTAAAATTTGTCTTACAAATATTAGACAAAAATATAAAAAGGGATCACAATTCTGATTAAAAGCAATGTGGGGTGCAACAAAGGCAGGCCCGACGCGTTTCGATCTCAAAGTCTTCTACAGGGGCATATTGCTGCACCCCCACATCGCCAACATTTATAAGGTCTGAAAAAAACCTGGCCCGCCTTGGGGGTGGGGCCAAGACAGGAAATAACAACATATTCCTCTAAATAACAGACCAACATTAATAAATAAAAATACAATAACTTGGGGTATGAATCCATGTATTCATAATTAATGTAAATAAGACTAGAAATAATATATATAACTCTAATATGTGAACACATAAAGCATATATCATTCAAAAATTCCGCCAAATGTGTCAGCCAATCAAGTGGAGATCTGATGTGATAACCAATGTGGGGAACCCCTCCACGTTTCGACCAGCCAATACGAGAAGGTGTCCCCACAGATGCTCACTGCCACTACTAGAGCGCTTGGTTGTATGGAGGATGGCTTGGCACCAGCCGTCAAACCGGACGATGAGATGCGTCCGGGCTGCGGCAATTACCATTGGGGACACCGCCGTGGCGCAGCGTCAGGTTTCCCAGGTTTGTTACCGAATTCGTATTGTGTTTTTGCCGATTTCAGAAACACCCTTTTTGTATCCTGTTCCAACAAGTTCTTCAGTGCCTCCTGCTTTCCTGTTAGTTCCCCCATTATTTTCCCGTCATTTAACTCTTTGTGTATCTGCTCCAGCTCCTGGATTTCCTGCAAAATCAATTGTTTTTGTGCTAACCTTATTTTCCTTCTCTTTGCCCCTTCTACTATCAGTCTCCCTCTCATAAAAAACTTTATGTGTTTCCCACAATGTGGTTGGTGCAATAGTCTCTACATTATTTTCTTAAAAAAATAAATTTAAGTCCATTCCTAAAGCATCAACAATATTGTGATCATATAGAAGAGATTCATCTATCCTCCAGGATCTCTGCCTATCCGGTATGTCCTCCAAGTCCAGGCTAGCCATAACCGGGGCATGGTCCGAGAGGGTTACTGATTTCACCTCTACTTTCAATAGCCCTTCTAAGAGCTGGTGGTCTAGGAAGATATAGTCAATTCTTGAATAGGAGGAGTGTCCCTGAGAGTAGTATGTGAAATCCCTCCCCCTAGGGTGTAAAACTCTCCATACCTCCACTAGTTGTTGCTGGTGTAATTTTCGTTTAATTATCTTAAGGTGCTTTCCCTCTGAGCGTAGGGAAATAGGTTGGATATCCAGGGCTGGGTCGAACACAAAATTAAGATCCCCTGCCATATTCACCCCCCCCTAAACTTTTCCAGCTTATTCAATACTTTTCCAAAAAAAGGCATGGGTGGATGTTAGGGCAGTAAATGTTAGCTAGTGTATATGTTCCCTTCAGGGTCTGACTCCATAGCTTTTATAACAAAAGGGGTGTTTCTGTTGAAACCTATTGCTATCCCTTTAGATCTCTTATTAGGGGAGTAGCCATGGAACCATGTTGGGAATTTTTTAGCTTTCAGTCCAGCCCTGGATGACCACTTAAAGTAGTGTGTCTCCTGAAAGAACACAATATTTGATGACCAGCTTTTCACTTCCTGCAGTATTGGATACCTCTTGCTAGGGCTATTTAACCCTCTAACATTGTATGTAACTATCTTTAAAGACACCATTTTTCAGAGGGTTAAATATATGCATCCTGGAGCCTATAGCCACGGTATATATAAAATGTTTTCCTGAGGATGATCCCTCCAGTGTACCCATACAACAACCAACATAACAAGACAAACATACTGTACTCCCCTCCGCCCCTCCTCCCCCCCTCCCTACATTGACTATCAACGTTATGATCGGCCAGGCTGGAACCTATTACTAGGCCCCAGACCTGGCCGATCCTCTCTTGGGGAATGGTAAATGCCCGCCCGAGCCCGCGGGCCTCTCCCCCCATCCGGGGGTGGTCCCGCGGGCACCGCCAGGTCCCTCCAACCCCCCCGAGGGAAATTATTTCTCAGTAACCTAACTAATCCCCACCTGGTAGCCTAACATTTACTTTTCTTTTACTTTAAAATCTTTAAGCCCTGTTCCAAGACTGATTTTTAAGCTTTCCCCATTCTGGAGGTTTCTTTTCCCAATTTTCTAGATTAATACTTGGCAAGTCCATTTTACTACAAAATTCTTTCAGGTCTTCTGGAAATCGCAAGATGGCTGATATTCCTTGATTTTTAGCTATCAGGCATGCTGGAAATCCCCATCTATAGTATATCTTTCTTTCTTGTAGTTGATTTACCAGGGGTTTTAGAGCTCTTCTGCGCGAGAGTGTCTCCTGTGACAGATCTGTAAAAATGAATAACGTGGCTCCCTCATATTCAATACCTTCAGAGTTTCTTGTACCCTGTTGAACTTGTTGTTTTGTTTCATATTGAGTAAATCTCACTATTACATCTCTTACTATCTCTGGTGAGGCTTTCATCATTTTCTGTACTCTGTGTATTCTGTCAACGGCTATAGGGGTTGGCACTTCTTTTTTCATTATTTTATTGAATATTTCACACACCACTTTTTCTAGATCACTGCTTTTCACGGATTCGGGCAGCCCACGAATCCTTAAGTTGTTTCGTCTGTTTCTATTTTCTTGATCCTCCAGCTTATATCGGATATTCCTCATTTCTATCCAATCCCTTTCCGACCTCTCACGCAGTTCCATAATAGCTTTTTTATGTTCATCTAGCTGTACTTCTGATTCTTCAACTCTTGTTAATACATTTTGAATATCTGCTCTAGTCGCATTCAGTTCCCATTTAATCATGCGTTCTAGGCTTGCCATCATCTCTACCATGTCCTGTTTATTAGGGGGTAATTGGGAGTTATCTATTTCTTTTCATCTCTCTTTATCCGTCTTTTGCTGTTGTTGTTCTTCTTGGTTTTTCTGTGGGGATTTTCCTTCTTCCATAACAGGATTTCCAGTAGCTTGTCTCTCTGGGGAGGGGATTATTTCCTCCTCCTTTCCCGCCTCCTGTTCCACCCTTTGGTCTACCTTATCCTGTACCATATACGTCGTTATAGAATTTCCTTTCCCACTTTCTGTGGCTTTCGGTCCTTTTTTCCCATTGTTTTCTCCCATAATTTAATGATTACTTAGTTATTTCTCTATTCTTTTCTATTCTTAGTTTTTACTATTTGTTTATATTATTTATTCTTTGTTTTACGTATTTTATTGCACTGTTTAAATATTGATCCCCCTATCCTTCCCCTAATGTTCTATCTGAGGTTATATCTTGTATCACCTCCCCTTATATCCCATCTTAGAGAAAAAAAAAAAGACTAATTTGTGAAGCTTAATTAATAGATCATAGTGCAAGTGCAAACATCTATACATATAGATAATAATCTGTGCAAATAGTCTTACAGGCAATTTATACAAGTTATGCTCACATATGTGCTAATTGCGCTATCTGTATACCTTCTTATTATTCTATTTTATATCCCTCTATGTGCAAACCTACGCAATTAATAAAAAAATAAAATAAATACAGAGACACGTATCTATACCAGTATTCAAGTATGCAGCAATTGTGGAGACATGCGCACAGATCTGCAAGTACCCGTGCGCAAACGTGCCAATTACGCAAGCTATATCCTATCAAGACAAATATGTATGTGCTTAAAATATGAAATAGTCAATCATCAAACATTTAAATTAAACATTTAAATATTCACAAAAGTCCCCCCCCCCCCAAAAAAAAAAAAGAGGGGGGAAGGGGGTGGGGAAGGGGACAAAAAGGTGATTAGCTCAGATGTCCAATTTATAGTTTTTCTGCTGCTCTTCTCATTATATCAGTCCAATTTTTTATATATATTTGCTATTAGATAATAGTAGTACCCATATGTACTCAGCGAAGCTTTAGCCCTTATGCATACAGATACACCTTAGTCTCTTAATTCCACAGTCAAATATGTAGGCAAGTTTATATGCAAGTACCCCAACAGAAGAGAGAGAAGGGGAAAAAATGGTATAACTAAAGGAATTGAGGGTTTTTTGGGCTGAAAAGACAAAAAACAGTCCCCCTATCTTCAATCCCGACTTGCACAAGTTCACATAAATTGTGTCTCTTCCTGAATCGATCGGGGGACAGTCAGGGAGCAGTGGTAGATGAGGGGACCGATGTGTGCTCAGTTGCTCAATGCGGCTTCTATGCGCCCCCTGCTCCACGGGCTCCGGGATGCCTCCCCTAACTGGGGATATGGAGAGGTCGGAATAACCCCGCTATATTCGAGGGGATACGGGCTTTTCCTCTCCACAAATCTTCCTACCTCTCCCGCTCCTGGCTCTGACACAGTGCCACTTTCTCTCTCTCCACTCCACTATCTTCCCGGGGCACACGGATATCGCTGATGTCGTACATGCAGTCTCCTGTCTCTCCTGCCGTCCTCCTCTCTCCTCTCTCACCAGCTGACCTCGGGATCCATAAACAGGTTGGTTGTCCGCGTCTCGCCATCCTCGGCTGCTCTACACCGTCGCCCCACGCCACTCTGTACCTTAAGGCTTCTTCCCATGCTAGTGCGGGAAGGTGAAGGTACAGGTACCGCTGGCAGCAGTGGATCCAGAACGGCTCCAGGGACAGCCTCCAGGATATGCAGACTTCTCCAGGTACTGATAGTTTAATAAGGTTTTTCCGGCTTCGGGCTATCCAGGCTTATCAGGCCTGGGTCATGCTCTAACTCGCTCGGGGATGGGGCAGGCATGGGAGCCTCAGCGTTCAGCTGCTGTTTGGCGCCATACTACGTAGCTCCTCCCCCATCCTAATTTCATTCCTACTTATCACACTTTTTTGAAGATCCTGGAGCACCAGGACAGTGGAATTACCCACAAAATTACTCAATTTTGGAAAGAAAATACCCCAATGTATGTTTTATGAGGCATGGGCTGCAGATAGGTACTCAGGTAGTCTAATGGGCTGTAAACGGGTCCTTTTACAATGTGCCAGTAGGAAAGTGGTTCAAATCCATACCAGACCCAAAGGGTACCCCCATGCTGTTTTATCCCCAATTTTTAAAAATGTACATTCTTCTTTTCTTTTCTTTTTTTACAATTCCCCTTTTTTTTTTATTTAGCTCTCAGCAGGGAAGCCTTAACAACCTATTGACTGTGCGCTCAGCGGGCGAACATCCCACTAAGTGCCCAGAAAGTTTGGGTGTTAGACAAGTAACTGAATGGGTGATGTGCAGGTCAAACTTATTCTCGGCTCATCCCTAGTAGTGCTTGAACACTGTAACCCCTCAGTTACTTTTTCTGGGTGCAGGCCCTGTTGTTAAAAATTAGGAAAAAAAATATGAAATTACATGCACCTGTCAACAGGTGCAAATTTTTTTTGCCTCTTCGGCATGTTGTAACTCAATAGCCAGCCAGCACCAAGAATAAAGGTGAAGCTCCCCGCCTGCAGAGGATGCACCATGTCCGTAACCATCACTTTTCACTGTAGACACAGGCTGCTTGCCCTCTTTTAGTGGCCTGTGAGCGTCTGCCTCTCATTGTTGGCCTTTCGGACATGCAGATTTTTTGAGGGGATCTTTATAACTTTTTATTATAGAGTGTGGGATGGAAATATGGTGCTTGGGTGCAATACTTTTGTGCTTGTTGCACTATAAACCATTTTATCATAGTTTTTTAATAAAGAAAATAAGGGTGCAGCAATTGTGGAGAGTTTTTTTTTTTTTTTAATGCTGTTGCAAATATATATATATATATATATATATATATATATATATATATATATATATAATAAATGTAAAAAAAAAATTAAGAAAGGCCAAAAAAAAAGAAACAGTGGTGACGCAGAAGGAAGGCCACATTTTTTTTGCGGCTGCTGGAAAAATAAAATTTAAAAAGCACAGAAAAAAAAAACACTTGCGACGCAGAAGGGGGGACAGCAATTATGCCCTAAATATTCTTAGTGCTGCTGCGCCAAAAAAATAATGCAGCAACAGAACCTGATACTGCAAAGAAAATAAAATTTATGAAAAAAGGGATCAGTGGTGAGTTGTACAGACCAACACTTCAGTAGCACCACAACACTGTGTTATTCACACTGCACTACACTGTATTATATACACTATACTGACTGCACGCACAATCCACTAACTACCTGCCTAATCTCTCTCCACCAATACACAGACACTACACACAGCCGCCATTGGAAGCAGCCTTATATAGTGTGGGGGCGTGGACTTGGCCCCTGAGCCATAATTGGCCAAAGGCACCCTGTCTTTGGCCAATCATGGCTATCGCAGTACATTGCGCTGTGATTGGCCAAAGCATACAGGTCAGGTGCATGCTTAGGCCAATAAACAGCAATCAATGCACTGCGATCTTACAGTGCATTATTTGTTCAACGTACAAACAAACACATGATGTTCGAGTCGAACATACGTTCAACCTGAACATCAAGCCCATCTCTATTCACAAGTTATGATTAGGACTAGAACTAGCAATAATTCAAAGTAACAGTAGCTTTTTAATACTATCTTTCAAATAAAAAGTATAGCTCTACTGGCCATAGATTCATCCGATGACATTCGTGAACTACTCTGGTAAAAGATTGAACTGATCAGATTGCCATAATTACTCAGTACACAGGCTTTTCTCTGCCCTTTTATACACAAAACCGGTTTTAAGATGACACAAATGCTTGAAGCTGTTATTTGTTACACATTTTAAATTCATTATAAAGATAAATGTATGAAACAAGTAAAAGCAGACATTCTGCATTCTCCCCATGTCTAAGCTTAAACTCGTAGTCCGTCACATTACAGGCATCTTTCAACTTTGTTTTCTGCATAAGTAAGACGATTTTGGATATGTAAGTATTGTTTACTGTATGATTATGCTTTGTTGTAATGACATATGTTAATAATTAGCATGTAAACAACATATTTTTAGTTGCAGGGGTGTAATACAACAAGCAATGCATGAATTGCATATTTTATTGCCTCTGTAAAGAAGTGTATGTGACAATGCAATTGATTTTTATATATATATACATATATATATATATATATATATATATAAAACCTAAACTGTATATGTAAATGATCTCGCGCCTAAAAGAATTAATAAATGATAAAATTGAGCTGCTATCCCCAGATTTTCAAAAATTGAAACTGTGACTGAATGTGGTTATATGTGCAAAAGTGGCAAATATATAGGGGGCGCTAGAAAATGAATATAGATTAAATAAAATTAAATTAAATCTAATAAAAAGTGATAAAAAATTGTGAACACCAGCCAGCCTATGCGGACCGCATTGACTAGTCTATGACTATCCAATAATAATAATAAACAGCCTATATGCAGTCCCCTATGTGGGTATAATATGTTGTGAAACCCATCTACCAAACAAATTATGATACATGAGACCATAAAATAGTATAGGACAACAAATAATCAAACATGCAGTGCCAATCGTGAAGATTGAATGTCCCGAGAATTGAATAATTGATTGTCAAGAAAACAAGTGGTAGTCCATAAATTACAAACAGTGTAATGAATCCTGAGTGACAGCTTTATCCAACAGGAAAAAAGGAATTGCTTGAAGTGATAACATTCACCAACTTGATACAGGACACCCAATAGTGCTCATGCTATATGGTAGCAGCTTACCAGATATTGTTGACTCTTTTAATTAAAAAGGAGTCAAATGCGCTTTGTGCAAGTTCCACTTGCTATCATGGGTAGTGATGTCAGATAACAGGCATGAGAAATCCCTGCCTCCTAGAGGCTCGGATGGAGCAATGCGAACCACAAAAAGAAAGATAAAGCGGAAAATAGTGTAATCCCATTTTATTAAAATGGATTAAAATATGACAGCCAATTGCCCCCTTACTTGGTTAGTGCCTTGAGCGCGGCACTGAGGCTGGAGAGCGTGGACTAGTAGGGCTAGTGACCCATGTGGAGATGAGCCGGCGTGCGTTCCACCTACGGTAGAGGAAGAGCCAGCGGGACCGGAAGTGTCGTCAGAACGTAGTCTGGCGTCGCCTCGACAGCTGTTTCGTGTAAGCACGTCGTCAGGAAGCATGCTAGGCTATGTGTATCTGGCTGTTAAATACGGTTGTCAATCACAATTGGGGGAGGGATTACCGGACATGGATCCAGCCTCAATGCCGTCTCTCCGCATATTATGAACACAGTTTACATATAATCTAAAAACTCCAAATAAGTTTACAATATAAAATAACACACTGACAGGATACCGCCTTAGTGATAAATGATAAAAGGACATTATCTAAATGCCCTCACATGCCAATCCACCAATATTATAGTACTAGATGTAACGCACTAATTGCGCCGCCCTAGTGGGTATATGTGGTACGAACTGGCCAAAGCTAGTAATACATAGTGGAATGAATGTAAAATTAGTACAGCAAACTGTCCATGGTGGATGTTTACATAGGATAAGAGTAATAAAAACAAATTAAAATAAAGACAATATAATGAAAAATTAACAAATTAATGAGAGGTTTGAAAATTCTCTACACCTGTTTGACCTCCAATAGAGTATGTCAAATGGTGAAAAATATGTTTATTCATTGGTGAGGAAGCAATTTAAATCTAAATCGATATTGAGGCCCTGTGGCTGCATTGTGGATAATCTATACAGCCACTGGGTCTCGTTCTGGGATATGGCCTTGGTGAGGTCTGTCCCTCTCCAGTTGTGTGTGACCCTATCTATGCCATAAAATACCAACTGACGGGGATCTCTGTTATGATGTTGGAGGAAATGGCGCGACACACTATGGTTAGGAAAACCCTTGGCTATATTGGCTACATGCTCGTTAATTCTAATCCTGGCTGAGTTCAGTTTGACAACCATTAACTACCTGGACCTCACTTTGGTCAAACAAAATGATAGAATTGGCACGAGGACGTTCTTTAAGGCAACGGATAGGAACGCCTTCGTGCCAACCAATAGCTGTCACCACCCCCAATGGCTTGGGGCCATACCCAAGGGCCAGTTTATGCGCATCCGAAGGAATTGCGCCGAGGATAGCGATTACAATGCCCAGGCTTCAATCCTCACGGATCGCTTCCGTGAGAAGGGGTATTGTAACGTTGAACTGGCCCGAGCTAAGAATGAAGTGGCAGTTATGGACAGACATTCCCTTTTAGAGTCTAATAAGAAAAAGAAAAAGAAAACTAGTACATCCATGGGAACGTTGCCATTCATTACAGGATTCAATAGACAATACAAAAGTATCGAAAAAATATTCAAAAAGTTTTGGCCCATACTTCAAAAAGACAGAGATTTGGCATCGGTGATACCCTCTAGGCCCAGATTAATTTACAGAAAGGCACCAGGTTTGAGAAATATTATTGCCCCCAATGTTCCAAACCCCCCTGAAAAACCTCCTACCTTTCTGGATGGCTCTGGATTTCATTACTGTACCAGATGCAAGGCTTGTTGTACCACATTTCGACGCACAAAGAAACTAACAAAATTGAAATCTTTGGTAACACAAGAAGAATTTAAAATCAAACCCTTGATAACATGTTATTCCAAACATGTGACTTATGTTTTGGAATGTCCTTGCTCTCTGCAGTACGTGGGGCGCACCACAAGAGAGTTTAGGATTAGAATTAACGAGCATGTAGCCAATATAGCCAAGGGTTTTCCTAACCATAGTGTGTCACGCCATTTCCTCCAACATCATAACAGAGATCCTCGTCAGTTGGTATTTTATGGCATAGATAGGGCCACACACAACTGGAGAGGGACAGACCTCACCAAGGCCATATCCCAGAACGAGACCCAGTGGCTGTATAGATTATCCACAATGCAGCCACAGGGCCCCAATATCGATTTAGATTTAAATTGCTTCCTCACCAATGAATAAACATATTTTTCACCATTTGACATACTCTATTGGAGGTCAAACAGGTGTAGAGAATTTTCAAACCTCTCATTAATTTGTTAATTTTTCATTATATTGTCTTTATTTTAATTTGTTTTTATTACTCTTATCCTATGTAAACATCCACCATGGACAGTTTGCTGTACTAATTTTACATTCATTCCACTATGTATTACTAGCTTTGGCCAGTTCGTACCATATATACCCACTAGGGCGGCGCAATTAGTGCGTTACATCTAGTACTATAATATTGGTGGATTGGCATGTGAGGGCATTTAGATAATGTCCTTTTATCATTTATCACTAAGGCGGTATCCTGTCAGTGTGTTATTTTATATTGTAAACTTATTTGGAGTTTTTAGATTATATGTAAACTGTGTTCATAATATGCGGAGAGACGGCATTGAGGCTGGATCCATGTCCGGTAATCCCTCCCCCAATTGTGATTGACAACCGTATTTAACAGCCAGATACACGTAGCCTAGCACGCTTCCTGATGACGTGCTTACACGAAACAGCTGTCGAGGCGACGCCAGACTACGTTCTGACAACACTTCCGGTCCCGCTGGCTCTTCCTCTACCATAGGTGGAACGCACACCGGCTCATCTCCACACGGGTCACTAGCCCTACTAGTCCACGCTCTCCAGCCTCAGTGCCGGGCTCAAGGCACTAACCAAGTAAGGGGGCAATTGGCTGTCATATTTTAATCCATTTTAATAAAACGGGATTACACTATTTTCCGCTTTATCTTTCTTTTTGTGGTTTGCATTGCTCCATCCGAGCCTGTAGGAGGCAGGGATTTCTCATGCCTGTTATCTGACATCACTATCCATGATAGCAAGTGGTACTTGCACAAAGCACATTTGACTCCTTTTTAATTAAAAGAGTCAACAATATCTGGTAAGCTGCTACCATATAGCATGAGCACTATTGGGTGTCCTGTATCAAGTTGGTGAACGTTATCACTTCAAGCAATTCCTTTTTTCCTGTTGGATAAAGCTGTCACTCAGGATTCATTTCACTGTTTGTCATTTATGGACTACCACTTGTTTTCTTGACAATCAATTATTCAATTCTCGGGACATTCAGTCTTCACGATTGGCACTGCATGTTTGATTATTTGTTGTCCTATACTATTTTATGGTCTCATGTATCATAATTTTTTTGGTAGATGGGTTTCACAACATATTATACCCACATAGGGGACTGCATATAGGCTGTTTATTATTATTATTGGATAGTCATAGACTAGTCATTGCGGTCCGCATAGGCTGGCTGGTGTTCACAATTTTTTATCACTTTTTATTAGATTTAATTTTATTTAATTTAATCTATATTCATTTTCTAGTGCCCCCTATATATTTGCCACTTTTGCACATATAACCACATTCAAAACCTAAACTGTGCCAAAAAAGGCAAGCAGATGACAAAGGACTAGACGCCGATATGGCAAATAGAGTCCCTACATTGGATTGCTTCCCATTACTAAAGAATTATGCCTTGATTTGCACGCTCTCTTGTGGAGATTACCAGGTTACTAGGGCTTTGCTTCCTCATGTCAGGGCTTCCTCCCTGGTGATTGGTGGGAGAAAACTCAAGAAGCAGAAGGGGAGGTGGTGGAAGCACAGAATGACTGACTAAAGCAGGGGCAGAAAGATCTCTGTACTAAAGGTCCTCAAATGCTTCTTCTGCAGTAGTCTGATGGAGCCCTAGATGACCTCTCATTGCAGATATAGAGCTATGAGGCTCAAGGTACAGAAAGTGTAGTGTTTTTTTTTTCAAGATGAATTCTGGGCAAAAAGTAGATTTTTTTTTTTTTTTTTGCGTTCAGGTTCACTTTAAGGACGATTTCAACATAGTTGGTAAGGTTAAATAACGACATCAGTCCATTCAGTTCAACCTGTGTGGGTGGGTGTGTGTGTTCATGTCAAAAATTATTTCCCGTATCCTTGTATACTGTGTTTGCTAAGATACCCATGTAGCGCTACCCCCATGAGGGCTGCTGGTAGAATCAGTACCCCACTGGTTGCCCCGACCCTGCAAGTCCTCTACCACCTCTGACATCCTGGGTTCAGTCATTTTTTTTTATCAATGGCAGCAATAAAATAGACACACTGCAATCTGTTGAACTAAAAGACTTTGTTTATTGATATGATAAAGCTAGTTGAAGATGAACAGTATAAACTTATGTAGCGCTACCCCCAATTAAGAGAGCCGCTGGATTTGTTTTCGGGGCCCGTGTACAGCACCGCCAACCCCCGGCAATCTTACTCGACCCACTCTGGCACAGCTAGTCTAGGGATTCTACTTGTATTACAAACAAACAGTATTGCAAGGGTAACCTCTTTGACCTGAGACAACACACTGATGCGAGAGATCAAGTATAACGGTTTTACTTTTGTATTAGAAGGCATAAGCAGAACATAACACATACAACTTGCTTACAGAGCCCTGCAGCATTTGGTATAGCACACAATAATGGCGCAGCGCGGTAGTCCACCACGCGCAGCTATTATGGTATACGCGCCCTGTGGCGCACTAAGCAATAGTCTATCTCCCCTCCCTGGTTAGGCCTGACACAGAATAAATCTCAGTATTTTCATAAAGGATTTCTTTGCATGCAAACTTTCGGTGGTGCACTTGATGAACAGTATTTTGTAATCCACAAAGTAGGCAGTCACAAGGAACACTATACTGGAGACCCTTTAACCCTGTCCTGCTACTAGTCTCCAGTGGAACAGCAAACAAGCGATCGGTGGGCCAAGGCAGTCTATAGGCCTAAACACGGTACAGTCTATTGGATTGAGCAAGTGCTCGCTCACCACTCCGGACGCGATCCCAGTCCGGGACTTCCACCTGCTGTGTCTCCGCACACAGCGTCTGCCACGATCGGGTCCCCGATCCAACTGATGTCCTCACTCGACAAGTCAGATGCCACCCAGGCTCCGCAGTGGGGTGGAAGGCTCTTCAGAAGTTGCGCAAGGCCCCAGGCTTCAGGCCCTGCACTGCAGCAGATCCGCACAGGAAGAAACTGTTGCTTGCAGCGCGGTGTCCCAAAGAGACCAAGCTCTGCCTCGCCTCCTTCTTAAATAGCCCCTCCCATTAGTCTCTGCGGTGGCCAATTGCACTCTGGGTGCCGAACGGGGTTCTGGGTAACGTAGTCCCGGGGCCTTAAAGGAGACCCCGCTACACACTCCCCCCACTTAAACTCTTTGGTCCCCAAAGAAAAACATAACATTAAATTACAGAACGTACAACATCAACCAAAGTTGTGTATGATGTTGGCAGAGGAAATTCCCACCAAAAACGAGGCAGTGAACTTCCCTGCCCACAGGTCACACTATCATTAGTGTCCTGCCTAACTGTGCCAGAGAGTGAGTTGGGGTTGCCCCCCACTAAATGAACAGTGGGAGGATTAGGGTCTTCCATACTCCTCCTGGCAGTAACCAAAGTGTCTTCCGCACTCCTCCCCATCTGTGGGTAAGGTAATCTTCTGGGAGGCTTTATGGCCCTCCGCTTCCTCTGTCCTCTTGGGCTTTCTGTTAAAACAGGCTCCTCCTCTGGAACCGACTTAGGAATTTCCTCTGGTTCGGGAGCACTGGACTCCGGAGCAGGGAGGTACATGGATTCCCTTGGATCTTCTTCTGGGAGTAAGTCACAGGCACTCTCCAAAGAATCTGACGAAGGACTGGACGGTATGAACTCAGTAGGTTCTGCATTCAGTGTTCTGTCTATGGTATCTTCTTCAGGTGTAAGATCAATAGCAGAAGTTTCTGGGGCCTGGGAAGGCGAAAGCCAATCAAGTTCTTCTCCCTCATCTTCACTTATCTCCGAGGTCTCTGTATCCCCAACCTGAGGGGTCTGGGACCGAGTGTTTGGTCTGGGAGTATCCAGGATGGAAATTGGCTCAGGGGAATCCATTACACAAGTGAAAAATGCGCAAAAACCAAATCACTGGTATCCAGTAAGTGTATGATTGGTAATGTACAATACAATGTACAAATGATGGTGTCTATGAATAAGATAATAACGATCAGGGGTGGGGAGAGGAAGGGGGGGAAAGTCACATTTACAGTCTTAGGGCTGCCATCAATGGAGAAACAGAAACCGTTGTTCCAGTATTGTAGAGAAAAAAGCAAGGGAAGAGGCGCCTCTAAGTGTAGACGTTTTAAAACAATTTAATATGAATTAAAAGTACAGGCAACTCACATTTTACAATGTAAAAGCAGGCATTGTACGAATTCCATGAAAAGGGGAAGTGATCATCAGG
This sequence comes from Rana muscosa, assembly GCA_029206835.1. NCBI lineage: Eukaryota > Metazoa > Chordata > Amphibia > Anura > Ranidae > Rana > Rana muscosa. The sequence goes on from CM055119.1 coordinate 240,868,982, forward strand.
TCAGTCATTCTGTGCTGTGTCCTGCTGTGGCGCTGTGCTGTTTTGATGTCATCAGGTTCCGCATGGAAGATGGTAGAAGCCGGCGGCGGTGAGGAGATGACAGAGCACGGCCTAGATGGTATTTCCTGGCAGGCAGGGAGCGATGACGTCACTGGTATACCTGCGGAACCTGATGACATCAAAACAGCACAGCGCCACAGCAGGACACAGCACAGAATGACTGACCTGATGATCACTTCCCCTTTTCATGGAATTCGTACAATGCCTGCTTTTACATTGTAAAATGTGAGTTGCCTGTACTTTTAATTTATATTAAATTGTTTTAAAACGTCTACACTTAGAGGCGCCTCTTCCCTTGCTTTTTTCAGGGGAATCGATCACAGGGGGTATCCGAACTGCCTCAGCTAGTGGGAGTAGGTGGTTCCGATGCCAGGTCTTCAAGGGTCCCACCTTCCCTTCTGGTTTAAGTCTGTAAACGGGTAGTCCCGGTAGTCTTTTGCAAACAACATAAGGTTCAGATCTCCACCTGTCTGCAAGCTTGTGTTTTCCAGGGACCCCCAAGTTCCGTAGCAACACTCTGTCTCCAGGTTGTAAATCTTGAATCCTAACTTTCAGATCAAAGTTTTTCTTGTTGCGGGCCCCCCTTTGCTCCGAGGCCGCCTGGGCCTGTTCATAGGCCAATTTCAAATTGCGTCTGAGTCTATCAACATATCCCTTGTGGGAAGCGGCAGAACAATGGTCTATGGAAGTGCCAAAGGCAAGATCTACTGGTAGTCTTGCTTCCCTTCTGAACATAAGTCGATAGGGTGAGTACCCTGTAGCGTCACTGGTGGTGCTGTTGTATGCATGCACAACTGCCGCTATGTGGTTGCTCCAATGCTGCTTCTTTTCACTGCTTAAAGTCCCCAGCATGTTGAGCAGGGTTCGGTTGAACCTCTCCGGCTGAGCATCACCTTGTGGATGATAGGGGGTAGTTCTTGTCTTCTTAATCCCCAAGGAATCCAGGAGCATCCGGATCAGCCGACTTTCAAAATCCCTTCCCTGATCTGAATGAAGCCGTTGTGGCAGCCCATAGTGTACGAAGTATTTCTCCATAAGCACTTTGGCCACAGTCGAGGCCTTCTGGTCTTTGGTTGGGAAGGCCTGGGCATACCGGGTGAAATGGTCGGTTACTACCAGAACATTTCCTAGTCCACTCAGGTCGGGTTTGAGGCAGAGAAAATCAATGCATACCAGATCAAGTGGGCTTTGACTTTGCAGATGGCCCATTGGGGCAGCTTGATGGGGTAAAGTCTTCCTCTGGATGCATCGCACACATGAGTGGCAGTATTCTTCAACTTCAGCCCTCATGCAGGGCCAATAGAAACGGTTCCTGACGAGTTGGAAGGTCCTTTCCACCCCTAGGTGGCCATGGTTGTCGTGCAGAGCAACCATGACAGTCTCTCTGTGTTTCTCGGGCAGGAACAATTGCCATTTGTCTTCCAGGTCATCAGAGGGACCCCTTCGGTAGACCACTCCCTGATGCACCTGCAACCTGTCCCACTCCTTCCTCAACAGGCGAGCTTCCCTTGAAGGGTGACGTAAGAGTCTATTCGGGTCCTGATTCTCCAGGGCTTCTAAGACCAATCTCCTCGTGGGGTCCTCCAATTGGTCGGATCTCAACTCCTTCTTGGACAGTCTTGGCAAGTTATCTTCCCCCAGTTGGGTTACCCCACAGTACTGCTTGGGAACTCCTACTATGGTAACCCCTATCTCTTCTGCTCTTGAGCCGCCACTGGCTTGGATTTCAGCCCCTTGACAGAGGGCCCGCACCCCGTCGGGTGCCACTTGGGTCCAATCTTCTGTACTGCAGTTGGGGACATGAGATCTTCTAGACAAGGCGTCTGTATCTCGGTTTCCAGCACCAGGTCTGTACTTTAAGCTGAAATTGAAGGCAGACAGTGCTGCCAGCCATCTATGTCCTGTGCCATCCAACTTTGCTGTGGTGAAAAGATAGGTGAGGGGGTTCTTGTCGGTTTTCACTGTGAATTCTGCCCCATACAGATAGTCTCTGAGTTTGTCAACTACCGCCCACTTAAGGGCCAGGAACTCCAACTTATGGGTGGGGTAGTTCTTTTCAGAAGGAGTCAGACTTCTGCTCACATACGCAACGGGCCTCAGCTGCTCTTCATGCTCCTGGTAGAGCACTCCTCCCAAACCATCATGACTGGCATCTACATGAAGTTCATAAGGCTTCTTATGGTCCGCGTAGGCCAGGACAGGGGCAGTGGTTAAGGTTTTCTTCAACATCTGGAAGGCATCTTCACACTTCTCATTCCACTGGTCCTTGACTGACTCCCCCAGCTTCCTGGGGCCCGAGTCATCCTCTTCCCTCTCCATCTTGAGCAGCTCGTTCAGAGGCCTGGCTATCCGAGCAAACCCCTCCACGAACTTCCTGTAATAGGAACAGAACGCCAGGAAGGATCTGAGCTCTGTCACAGTGGTGGGTAGGGATGAGCTTCGTGTTCGAGTCGAACATACGTTCGACTCGAACATCGGCTGTTCGATCGTTCGACGAAGATCGAACGATTTGGGCCGTTCGCGCCAAATTCGAGTGACGCGAACGGCCCACAATGCACTACGCCATCGCAGTGTCATCCAGGCGCTGTGATTGGCCAAGCATGCACTGTGACCCCGCATGCTTGGCCAATCACAGCGCCGGCAGCGAGGAGAGCAATGATTGGCCACAGGCAGGATGCCTGTGGCCAATTATTGCTGAGGGGGTTTAGTACACGCCCCACACTATAAAAGGCCGCCAGCACGGCGGCCTAGTGTAGTGTGTTCCGGAGCAGGGATAGAGCAGCATAGGCAGGGACAGTGACTTTTATTTCTTTCTTGCTTAACCTGGATTCCTTTAGTTTAGGGAAAGAGAAGGATAGGTAGGGAGAGTGTCAGTGTGTTTTGTGCTTGTGCTATATTGTGCTTAAAAAAAACATTTTTTCTAGGGACAGAAAACTGTAGGTAGGGAGAGTGTGTCAGTTTCTTTCACTGTCAAAGTCCTTGTTTCCAGGGACCTGGAAGGACAGTGAGGTAATTCTCCTTGTGCTAAATTGTGCTTAAAAAAACATTTTTTCTAGGGACAGAAAACTGTAGGTAGGGAGAGTGTGTCAGTTTCTTTCACTGTCAAAGTCCTTGTTTCCAGGGACCTGGAAGGACAGTGAGGTAATTCTCCTTGTGCTAAATTGTGCTTAAAAAAAAACATTTTTTCTAGGGACAGAAAACTGTAGGTAGGGAGAGTGTGTCAGTTTCTTTCACTGTCAAAGTCCTTGTTTCCAGGGACCTGGAAGGACAGTGAGGTAATTCTCCTTGTGCTAAATTGTGCTTAAAAAAAACATTTTTTCTAGGGACAGAAAACTGTAGGTAGGGAGAGTGTGTCAGTTTCTTTCACTGTCAAAGTCCTTGTTTCCAGGGACCTGGAAGGACAGTGAGGTAATTCTCCTTGTGCTAAATTGTGCTTAAAAAAAACATTTTTTCTAGGGACAGAAAACTGTAGGTAGGGAGAGTGTGTCAGTTTCTTTCACTGTCAAAGTCCTTGTTTCCAGGGACCTGGAAGGACAGTGAGGTAATTCTCCTTGTGCTAAATTGTGCTTAAAAAAAAACATTTTTTCTAGGGACAGAAAACTGTAGGTAGGGAGAGTGTGTCAGTTTCTTTCACTGTCAAAGTCCTTGTTTCCAGGGACCTGGAAGGACAGTGAGGTAATTCTCCTTGTGCTAAATTGTGCTTAAAAAAAACATTTTTTCTAGGGACAGAAAACTGTAGGTAGGGAGAGTGTGTCAGTTTCTTTCACTGTCAAAGTCCTTGTTTCCAGGGACCTGGAAGGACAGTGAGGTAATTCTCCTTGTGCTAAATTGTGCTTAAAAAAAACATTTTTTCTAGGGACAGAAACTGTAGGTAGGGAGAGTGTGTCAGTTTCTTTCACTGTCAAAGTCCTTGTTTCCAGGGACCTGGAAGGACAGTGAGGTAATTCTCCTTGTGCTAAATTGTGCTTAAAAAAAACATTTTTTCTAGGGACAGAAAACTGTAGGTAGGGAGAGTGTGTCAGTTTCTTTCACTGTCAAAGTCCTTGTTTCCAGGGACCTGGAAGGACAGTGAGGTAATTCTCCTTGTGCTAAATTGTGCTTAAAAAAAACATTTTTTCTAGGGACAGAAAACTGTAGGTAGGGAGAGTGTGTCAGTTTCTTTCACTGTCAAAGTCCTTGTTTCCAGGGACCTGGAAGGACAGTGAGGTAATTCTCCTTGTGCTAAATTGTGCTTAAAAAAAACATTTTTTCTAGGGACAGAAAACTGTAGGTAGGGAGAGTGTGTCAGTTTCTTTCACTGCCAAAGTCCTTGTTTCCAGGGACCTGGAAGGACAGTGAGGTAATTCTCCTTGTGCTAAATTGTGCTTAAAAAAAAACATTTTTTCTAGGGACAGAAAACTGTAGGTAGGGAGAGTGTGTCAGTTTCTTTCACTGTCAAAGTCCTTGTTTCCAGGGACCTGGAAGGACAGTGAGGTAATTCTCCTTGTGCTATATTGTGCTTAAAAAAAACATTTTTTCTAGGGACAGAAAACTGTAGGTAGGGAGAGTGTGTCAGTTTCTTTCACTGTCAAAGTCCTTGTTTCCAGGGACCTGGAAGGACAGTGAGGTAATTCTCCTTGTGCTAAATTGTGCTTAAAAAAAACATTTTTTCTAGGGACAGAAAACTGTAGGTAGGGAGAGTGTGTCAGTTTCTTTCACTGTCAAAGTCCTTGTTTCCAGGGACCTGGAAGGACAGTGAGGTAATTCTCCTTGTGCTAAATTGTGCTTAAAAAAAACATTTTTTCTAGGGACAGAAAACTGTAGGTAGGGAGAGTGTGTCAGTTTCTTTCACTGTCAAAGTCCTTGTTTCCAGGGACCTGGAAGGACAGTGAGGTAATTCTCCTTGTGCTAAATTGTGCTTAAAAAAAACATTTTTTCTAGGGACAGAAAACTGTAGGTAGGGAGAGTGTGTCAGTTTCTTTCACTGTCAAAGTCCTTGTTTCCAGGGACCTGGAAGGACAGTGAGGTAATTCTCCTTGTGCTAAATTGTGCTTAAAAAAAACATTTTTTCTAGGGACAGAAAACTGTAGGTAGGGAGAGTGTGTCAGTTTCTTTCACTGTCAAAGTCCTTGTTTCCAGGGACCTGGAAGGACAGTGAGGTAATTCTCCTTGTGCTATATTGTGCTTAAAAAAAACATTTTTTCTAGGGACAGAAAACTGTAGGTAGGGAGAGTGTGTCAGTTTCTTTCACTGTCAAAGTCCTTGTTTCCAGGGACCTGGAAGGACAGTGAGGTAATTCTCCTTGTGCTAAATTGTGCTTAAAAAAAACATTTTTTCTAGGGACAGAAAACTGTAGGTAGGGAGAGTGTGTCAGTTTCTTTCACTGTCAAAGTCCTTGTTTCCAGGGACCTGGAAGGACAGTGAGGTAATTCTCCTTGTGCTAAATTGTGCTTAAAAAAAACATTTTTTCTAGGGACAGAAAACTGTAGGTAGGGAGAGTGTGTCAGTTTCTTTCACTGTCAAAGTCCTTGTTTCCAGGGACCTGGAAGGACAGTGAGGTAATTCTCCTTGTGCTAAATTGTGCTTAAAAAAAACATTTTTTCTAGGGACAGAAAACTGTAGGTAGGGAGAGTGTGTCAGTTTCTTTCACTGTCAAAGTCCTTGTTTCCAGGGACCTGGAAGGACAGTGAGGTAATTCTCCTTGTGCTATATTGTGCTTAAAAAAAACATTTTTTCTAGGGACAGAAAACTGTAGGTAGGGAGAGTGTGTCAGTTTCTTTCACTGTCAAAGTCCTTGTTTCCAGGGACCTGGAAGGACAGTGAGGTAATTCTCCTTGTGCTAAATTGTGCTTAAAAAAAACATTTTTTCTAGGGACAGAAAACTGTAGGTAGGGAGAGTGTGTCAGTTTCTTTCACTGTCAAAGTCCTTGTTTCCAGGGACCTGGAAGGACAGTGAGGTAATTCTCCTTGTGCTAAATTGTGCTTAAAAAAAACATTTTTTCTAGGGACAGAAAACTGTAGGTAGGGAGAGTGTGTCAGTTTCTTTCACTGTCAAAGTCCTTGTTTCCAGGGACCTGGAAGGACAGTGAGGTAATTCTCCTTGTGCTAAATTGTGCTTAAAAAAAACATTTTTTCTAGGGACAGAAAACTGTAGGTAGGGAGAGTGTGTCAGTTTCTTTCACTGTCAAAGTCCTTGTTTCCAGGGACCTGGAAGGACAGTGAGGTAATTCTCCTTGTGCTAAATTGTGCTTAAAAAAAACATTTTTTCTAGGGACAGAAAACTGTAGGTAGGGAGAGTGTGTCAGTTTCTTTCACTGTCAAAGTCCTTGTTTCCAGGGACCTGGAAGGACAGTGAGGTAATTCTCCTTGTGCTAAATTGTGCTTAAAAAAAAAAATTTTTCTAGGGACAGAAAACTGTAGGTAGGGAGAGTGTGTCAGTTTCTTTCACTGTCAAAGTCCTTGTTTCCAGGGACCTGGAAGGACAGTGAGGTAATTCTCCTTGTGCTAAATTGTGCTTAAAAAAAACATTTTTTCTAGGGACAGAAAACTGTAGGTAGGGAGAGTGTGTCAGTTTCTTTCACTGTCAAAGTCCTTGTTTCAAGGGACAGAGAAGGACACCTGAAGGTAGCCCTTATTGCTTTTTTCCCATCTCCCTGCAGGCCATCCATTAGAATGTCTGGAAGGCAAACAAGGAGAGGCAGACAGTCAGGAGGCAATAAAAGAGGGCAAGCAGGCTCTGTGTCTGGGGGCAACAGTGCTGGTCGTGGACGCGGTGCATTGTCATCAGCACATGGCCATGGGACACGCTTGTCCTTCTTTTCGGCAGCTGGACATGTTGAGCCACATCATGCCGAAGACTTGGTAGAGTGGATGACCAAGCCCTCCTCCTCCTCCTCATCCTCTCTCACCCAGGCTCAGGGTACTGGAAAAGCAGCTGCCAAAGCGTCCTCTTCCCTGGTATCAATGTCAGACTCATCATCAGTCACTCCTTCCCTAGACCCACCATGTCCTCCTCCTGAGGAGTCCCCCGAACTGTTTCAGCACAGTGTTGGGTACATGCTCCAGGAGGATGCCCAGCGTTTCGAAGGGTCTGATGATGAAACCCAGCTAGAGGAAGGCAGTAGCGTGAGAGCAGACAGAGGGGATGCTCAAGAAGGACACCAATCTGGCAGTCATGTTCCAGCAGCTGCAGCATACTGCCAGATTGCCTCCAGTGATGAGGAGGGAGGTGATGATGAGGTCACTGACTCCACGTGGGTGCCTAATAGGAGAGAGGAGGAGGAGGAGGATGAGGAGGAGGCACATCTCCAACGAGGCAGGATGCCCTTTGGTGGCCAGCGTAAGGGCAGTACACCGACGGAATCACACCGCAGAGCTCCGCCTGTGCAGGGCGCTGCCTCTGCCCGTCATTCAAAAAGTTCTTTGGTGTGGGCCTTTTTTGAGGCTAGTGCATCAGATCGCACAGCTGCTGTTTGCAACATATGTCTCAAGCGTATATCGCGTGGCCAAAACATCAGCCGCTTGGGTACCACATGCCTGACCAGACATATGTTGACCTGCCATGCAGCTCGTTGGCAAGCCTACCTCAAAGACCCACACCAAAGAACAAAGCGGACCTCTCCTTGCACCGCATCAGCTGGGATCTCCAACCCCACTATAACTTCAGTCCTCTCTGAAACATGCACTGAGAGGAATGAAGGTGTAGAATTAGGTGTGTCACAGCCAAGTACTTGCGGCCACTCTGCTAGCAGTACACCGACGTCCGATTCTAGCAGGCAAATTTCCCTGCCCCAGCTGCTGGACCGTCGAAAGAAGTTCACTCCCAGCCATCCACATGCCCAGCGGTTGAATGCTAGCTTGGCTAAATTGCTAGCGCTTCAACTGCTGCCTTTTCAGTTGGTAGACTCGGCCCCCTTCCGTGAGTTTGTGCAATGTGCGGTTCCTCAGTGGCAGGTTCCCAAACGCCACTTTTTCTCACGGAAGGCTATTCCGGCTCTCTACCGGCATGTGGAAGGCAATGTCTTGGCCTCGCTGGACAGGGCGGTCAGCGGTAAGGTGCATATTACCGCTGACTCATGGTCCAGCAGGCATGGACAGGGACGTTACCTTTCTTTCACGGCCCATTGGGTCACTCTTTTGGCAGCTGGGAAGGATGCAGGACAAGGTGCAGTAGTGTTGGAGGTTGTCCCACCGCCACGCCTCCAAAATGCTACTACTGGTTGTGACACACCTCTCTCCTCCACCCCCTCCTCTTCTTCTTCCTCCATGGCCTCTTCCTGTGGTTTGTCCTATGAACCAGCGGTGCTCCGTAGCCGTTCACGGGGCTACGCAAGTACGCAGGCAAAAAGATGCCATGCCGTGCTTGCGCTGGTGTGTTTGGGGGACAGAAGCCACACTGGGGCAGAGGTCCTGTCTGCTCTGCAGGGCCAGGCCGAGAGGTGGTTGACGCCACGCCAGCTTAAGCCAGGAATGGTGGTTTGCGACAATGGCACCAACCTCCTCTCCGCCCTCCGACAGGGACAACTGACCCATGTGCCCTGTGTGGCTCACGTCCTTAACCTGGTGGTGCAGCGGTTCTTGGGCAGGTACCCGGGCTTACAGGATGTCCTGAGGCAGGCCAGGAAAGTCTGTGTGCATTTCCGCAGATCTTATAATGCCAGTGCTCGCCTGGCTGAGCTGCAAAAGGAGTTGAACCTGCCCAAGAACCGCCTTATATGTGACATGCCCACCAGGTGGAACTCAACGTTGGCCATGCTGCAGCGGCTGCACACGCAGCAGAGGGCCATCAATGAGTACCTGTGCGACTACGGCACCAGGACAGGGTCAGGGGAGCTTGGTTTTTTTTCTCCACGCCAGTGGGGCATGATCAGGGATGCATGCACTGTCCTGGCACCATTTGAGGAGGCCACGAGGATGGTGAGCAGTGACAGTGCATGCATCAGTGACACTGTACCTCTTGTCCACCTGTTGGAGCACACGCTGCGTGGAATAATGGACAGGGCACTTGAGGCAGAACAGAGGCAGGAAGAGGAGGACTTCCTTGCCTCTCAAGGCCCCCTTTACCCAGACAGTGTTCCTTCTGTCCCACCCATCGCACAGGAAGAGGAGGAGGAGGAGGAGGAGGAGGAGGAGGAGGAGGAGGAGGATTGTGTCAGCATGGAGGTGGAGGCTGGCACTCAGCATCATCAGCAGCAGTCTTTTAGGGATGATTTACAGTCCCAAGAAACCAGTGGACTTGTACGTGGCTGGGAGGAGGTGGCTGCGGATCATGTCGTCCTTAGTGACCCAGAGGACTCCGGAGCGAATGCCTCAGCAAACCTACGCTGCATGGCCTCCCTGATCCTGCAAAGTCTGCGGAAGGATCCTCGTATTCTTCGGATCAAGGAGAGGGACCATTACTGGCTGGCCACTCTCCTTGATCCACGGTACAAGGGTAAGGTTGCGGACCTTATGTTACCGTCGCAGAGGGAGCAGAGGATGAGACAACTCCGGGAGGCCTTGCAGAAAGGTCTGTGCAACGCGTTCCCAGAGACTGGGAGGTTACAAACTCCTGGTCCTGGACAACGAGTTGCTGAGGCTTCGGCCAGTCAAAGAAGGAGCGGTGGGGAAGGTGGCCGTCTGACCGATGCGTTCAGACAATTCTTTAGTCCGCAGCCCCAAAGTATGATCGGTTCCAGCAACCATCGCCAGCGTCTGATAAACATGGTGCAGGAATATCTAGGGGCAAGGTCAGACTTGGACACTTTCCCCACCGAAAATCCTCTGACTTACTGGGTCTTGAGGATGGATCACTGGCCAGAGCTTGCACAGTATGCAATTGAGCTACTGGCCTGTCCTGCATCCAGCGTTCTTTCGGAACGCACATTCAGTGCTGCTGGAGGATTTGTCACGGATCAAAGGGTGCGCCTGTCCACCGACTCGGTTGATCGACTGACTTTCATCAAGATGAACCAGTCTTGGATCACCACCAGCTACCACACACCTGATGCTGATATAACAGACTAATTGATTTTAACATGTCACATCCCTTCAAGATGCTGATGCTGAGTGCCTGTGCTGTTATGTTGACTGGCTATCCTCCTCCTCCGAGTCCTCAATGATACGATTGATGATGATAGCTTGGAAGATCATTTTTGTTTATGGGTGCCGCCACCAGTGGCTAAGGCCCAATTTTTCAGCCCCTGTTTTACAGGGGCGTGTAATTACAATTTTTTTAGCAATAATTTGCCATAGGGCTCATTGCTGTGCTCCAAGTACAGTATCTGTGAGGGGTTGGAGTGTTGTGGCACCAGTGCCTAAGGCCCAATTTTTCAGCCCCTGTTTAACAGGGGCGTGTCATTACAATTTTTGAAGCAATACTTTGCAACAGGGCTCATTGCTGTGCTCCAAGTACAGTATCTGTGAGGGGTTGTAGTGTTGTGCCACCAGTGCCTAAGGCCCAATTTTTCAGCCCCTGTTCAACAGGGGCATGCAATTACAATTCTTGATCTAATAATTCACAGCAGGGTCCATTGCTGCACCCACCAAGAGTAACTCTGAGGGCTTACAGTCTTGTGGCAACGCCACCACCACCACCACCACGAAAGGCCCAATTTTTCAGCCCCTGTTCAAAAGGGGCATGTAATTACAATTCTTGATCTAATAATTCACAGCAGGGCCCATTGCTGCACCCACCAAGAGTAACTGTCAGGGCTTACAGTGTTGTGGCACCAGCACCACCATCAAAGCCCCAATTTTTACTACCACTGTTCAACAATTATATGTAATTAAAATTCCTGATATAATAGTTGACAGCAGGGCGTTCCAGCACCAACCAAGAGTAACTGAGTGCTTACAGTGTTGTGCCAACACCAACAACTAAGGGGCCTATTTCTGCAGAGTATATACGGCAGGTCCCTACTTTCAAACATCCAACTTACAAACGACTCCTACTTGCAAACGAAAGAAGACAACAGGAAGTGAGAGGAAATCTACCCCTAGAAAGGAAAATTCTCTCCTGTAAGAATAAATATGGGAGAAAGGGGTCTCATCTGTACTGATGCTTTATCAGCAATCCTTGTTTCAAGAAAAACACCACATTTCAAAAACAGTTGTCATTGGGACGGAAAGTGAGGTGAAATGTTCTGAACAGGGGCACAGACAGCAAAACAAATGTTACAGGGGTGATAACCCTTACCTATGTTTCCCAAAAAGTTTAAAAATAGATTTTTGGGCTGGAGCTACACTTCAACAATGTACCTGTTCAAAATTACAAACAGATTCTACATAAGAACAAACCTACAGTCCCTGTCTTGTATGCACCGCCTGTATACGGCTGTTCAGAGTATATAGGGCCTTTTTTATTTTATGTGCGGGGTTCCCCTTAATATCCATACAAGACCCAAAGGGGCTGGTAATGGGCTGGGGTAGGGGGGGGGGGTCATGGGGTAGCTATGCCATTTTTCTTAAAGAATTTCATCCATATTACCGGGACCAGACATTACATTAAAGCCGCAAGCAGTTTTAAATGGCTTTTTTTTCCTTTAGAAGTGTCATTTTCTGCAGGGACAGTTCTAAACACGGGAAACACGTGGCACTTCACAGGCATACTTTAGACACCCCCCAGGTACGATATTTAAAGGAATATTTGACTTTTTTTTTTTCACTTTATGCATCATTAAAATGACTGCTCCCGAAAAACGACCGTTTTTAAAACTTCTTTTTGCATTGATACATGTCCCCTGGTGCACAACCCGGGTTCCCAAACCCTATTTATGACAATAACATGCATAATAGTTGTTATAATTAGCACTTTAGAATTCGAACGTTCGCATCCATTGTATTTAATAGGGTTCTAATGTTCGTTCGAACTTTCGGTCCGTTCGCGGGTTCTGGTGCGAACCGAACCCGGGGGTGTTCGGCTCATCACTAGTGGTGGGCCTTGGCCAGGAGGTGACTGCCTCCAATTTTTCGGGGTCTGTGGCTACCCCATCTTCAGACATCATGTGCCCCAGATAGTTGACTGATGACTGATAGAATTGGCATTTTTCAGGTGAGAGCTTGAGTCCTTCCTCACTCAGTCTCTTCAAGACTTTCTCCAGCCTCTCTTCATGTTCTTCCAAGGTTCTCCCGAAGACAATGATGTCATCCAAGTATACTAAGACTTCAATGAGGTTCATGTGTCTTACAGTCTTCTCCATGAGACATTGGAAGGTAGCTGGGGCTCCAGACAGACCTTGAGGCATCCGATCAAATTCAAAGAACCCCACTGGGGTTATGAAAGCCGTCTTCTCTTTGTCTTCTGAATGCATCGGGATTTGATAGTACCTGCTCTTTAGGTCCATAACACTGAACCACTTGGCTCCAGACAAGCTCTGTAGGGCATCCTCTATCCTCGGAGTGGTATACTCGTCGGGTATGGTTCTCCTGTTGAGGGTCCTGTAGTCTATGCACAGCCTCAATGATCCATTCTTCTTTCTGACCACCACTATCGGGGAGGCATAGGGGCTTCTGGATTCTCAAATTACACCGGTTCGCTTTAGCTCGGCGAGCTGTTCCCTCAAGTCCTCGAGGTCTGCCAATGGAACTCGCCTGACTCTTTCCCTGAAGGGCTTGTCTTCCTGGAGGCGGATTCGATGGGTGGCACTCCTTGCACACCCCACATCGAACTCATCTTGGGAGAAGATCTTTTCCCACCTGGTCAACTGGGCCTTGGCTCTCTCTTTCCAAGCCCTGGGTAGGTTTGGGTTCTCCATGGAAAGTTTTTCCCACACAGTGCTTTCTCCATCTGTCTTCTCCACATCCGACAAAACAACTGGGGTGGCAGGGCTTACCTGGCCCAACAGCATCCTGGCTGGGATCTCCATGGGGCCACCTGTAGTATTCCTAACACTCACAGGTACCTTACAGTGGGCCTTCTTCAGGGCCCTCAACGGGACCACTTCTGGGACTACTTCTAAGCCAGAATGTTCTCCCCTTGGGTCAGGTTCCAACATGACAAAGGGCCCAGGCTGCTCCCAAGTGAGTTTCACAGTGGCTCTTAAACAGGCCACTTCACCGGGCTGTAGCACTATTCCTCTTCTTCCCAGCCTCCAGACCTTCCCTACCCCTTCTTCTGGGGCCTTCTGTTCTAAGATCAGTCGTTGGTAGGCTGTCTTCAACATTGGGTGGATCCCAGTGACTGTGGGGTTTTTTCCTTTTGTTAGAGGGGCCAAGAGTCTTCGGACCAGATCCGTGATGGTCCCTATTATTAAGGAACTCTTGTTAGCTCCAGACGGTCGGGGGCATACCACAGCTAAGGTATCAAACACTTCAGCCTTCCCGGCTATGGACGGGTCGAAAGTCAGTTTTATAGGGAGATAGCCATCATAAGGGAAACTCTCTGTCCCAATTCCCCATATCTCCAACTCTTCAATCTTCTGTATGGGTAGGTGACTTAGATGCTTGTCATAAAAGTCCTGGTACAACAGGGTCACTTGCGCCCCAGTATCCAATATGGCTCTTGTGTAGACTCCCTCCACTTGAACAGGTACTATCGGGGAGGGACCCACCAGCTTCTCTGGATACCGCTTCTAAGGGGTCTCTTTCCTTTGATCTTTGCGTTTTCCTTTTGGACTTTCTTTCTTCCATTTCTCTTTGGACTTAAGTCTCTCTTGGGCCTGGTATGCATTGATCTCCCTCCTTTTGATGGGTGTAACCACCCGCTGAGGGACATTACTCTCTTTCTTTGGGGTGCGTTCCCTCTGAGGAACCTTGTGTTTCTTCTGAGGGGTCTTGTCCACTCTTTTCATGTGCTTCTCATTCAGTTTGGAGCTCACTGGAGATGATGGGCACCCGGTTGACTCATTCACCGGGGCCCGCTGAAGTTTTCCGGCGGCTTGCGGTTATTCATCTTTTTTTTCTTTGGACTGGCACACACTTTGGCGAAATGGCCAGCTCCTCCACAATTGAAACAAATCACATCCCCCCAATCTTCCAGGGATGCGGGCGCTGAGGTATTGGGAAACAGCTCCTTCCTCTCATTTTCCCTCTCTGGTTCCCTTGACTTCTTTTCCATCAGGGAGGTCAGCATCCCCAATACTTGGGACATCTGCGACTTCAAGGTATCCACCTCTGAGTCTCTTTCCAGGGTCATGGCCGTCCTGACCATCACCGGAGGGGGATTTACTGACTCAACTGGTTGGTTCCTCTTCTTCTCCTCCAGCATAGCTTCTTCCTCTCTGACTACTCGGATCAAGTCAGGGTACTCCAGGCTCTTCCCATCCTGCCTGGTGCGTAGCGCCAGTGCGATGGGGTCCAAGGGCTGAGATCCTCTCATCACCTGCTGAACACGGGCCTCATCCACCTTCCGCGGGTCAATCCCCTTCTTCAGGATCATCTTATGCAGGATCTTATCCAGGCGCCTCATGAACTCTGACAGTTTCTCTCCTGTCTTTTGGTAGCAGTGTTCCAGCTGGTAAGTGAGCTCAGTGATTTTCTCTGTTCCACCGAACACATTCTGCAGAATGTCCAGATAGTCCTGTGCATCACAGTCTGTCTTGCTCATCTTGAGGTTGCATATGGCCTCTAGAGCAGGCCCCTTCAAGCACTCAGCAATTCTTTGCTTCTTTCTGTGGTCTGGGACTTCCCATTCTTCTAAGGCCTGATTGGCACCATCTAACCACTCCTCAAACCCCTCTTCACCCGAAGGTACAGGTTTCCTCCCAGAGAATATTCTGAGTTTTCTGTATCCTGACATTTGGTAATCTGTAGGATCTTTCTTACACTGGGCTACAATCTCCCCTAGGACCGCGCACAACTCTGCGCTGAGGGTGGCCTGTGACGACCCGGGACTCTCTTTAGCCTTCCGGTTTTCTGCCTTTGGGGACTGAGGTGGAGATATCTGTGGAGATGATGGTCTAGGCGTCTGAAACCATTCTCTTGGCAGGAGTGGCAGCGCATGTATTAAGCTATAGGTCTGATCATCCATTGCTTTTATACTTGGACCCTTAAAATGTTTTGGGATTTCCTTCATCCAAGCTATTAATGCATGGGTCAGTGTGGTAGTCATCCTGATATCCATCACCCATACCTTCTGTTGCGGGGACAGTGAGGTTACTAACCACTTCACTGCTTCTTCTTGCCAGGTCCCTGGGAGTTCTATGACTACTGCCACGGCTGAATCTGTTTAGGCCACCTTGCACCACTGTTCTACTTCCAGTGAGTCCATGCTGGTACTTATGTCGCGTTACTTGCTGCAACAGGATCCCGGGCTCGAGAGCCCACACGTGTAGCGCTACCCCCAATTAAGAGAGGTGGTATCTGACGCCCAGTCGACTACATGCAATGTTTCCTGACACATCAGAATATTGTTGGAGGTGTGGCAAAGACAGAGGAACAATGTTACACATATTCTGGATGTGCCCTATACTAACAGCTTTCTGGACATAGGTCCGTACTATATCTCAGAGATTTAGTGATTCCCAGATCCCGAATGATCCGGCATTATTCTTACTACATGCCACCACCATACCAATTAAAAATTATAAAAAGTCTATCTTGTGCCATTTACTAAATGCAGCTAAATCTTGCATTCCTCTATTATGGAAACAAAAGATACCCCGACCACAGCCATGTGGCTGAGGAAGGTAGAAGATATTAGAAGAATGGAAGATTTGATTTTGACAGTATCTGATAGACAAGAAGTATATAGAGAGATTTGGACACCATGGAATTTGTTTATCCAATCAGAGGAAGGGATATCCCTTCTAGGGACATGAACTAGCTATAGGAATGTGAGCTGTGGGAAGTGACAGAGACGTGGTTCAATAGTAGCATATGTCTATAGGGGACACCGCTGTTGTTTTTGTCTATTTGTTTGTTTTGTTTTGATTTGATTTTGTTATTTTGTATCTAAGATATAGGGAATAAAGAGGGGAGTTACATTATATAAGGTATGAAGAAGGTGAGATAAAGGTTATTGAGATAATGTGATAAGAGGTTATCCCTGTCTCAAATTTAATGTATGTTATACCTGTAAACTAATGTTATGTGTCTAAGTCAATTGTTTGAAAGAATTAACAACTACTTATTGGTAAACTATGTAATATTATGATAACCCTGTTTATTTCTGAAAAAAAAAAAAATCATATTTGAAAAAAAAGACAGCCGCTGGATTTGTTTCGGGCCCCGTGTACAGCACCACCAACCCCCGGCAATCTTACTCGACCCACTCTGGCACAGCTAGTCTAGGGATTCTACTTGTATCACAAGCAAACAGTATTGCAAGGGTAACCTCTTTGACCTGAGACAACACACTGATGCGAGAGATCAAGTATAACGGTTTTACTTTTGTATTAGAAGGCATAAGCACAACATAACACATACAACTTGCTTACAGAGCCCTGCAGCATTTGGTATAGCACACAATAATGGCGCAGCGCGGCAGTCCACCACGCGCAGCTATTATGGTATTCGCCCCCTGTGGCGCACTAAACAATAGTCTATCTCCCCTCCCTGGACAGGCCTGACACAGAATAAATCTCAGTCTATTCAAAAAGGATTTCTTTGCATGCAAACTTTCGTTGGTGCACTTGATGAACAGTATTTTGTAATCCACAAAGTAGGCAGTCACAAGGAACACTATACTGGAGACCCTTTAACCCTGTCCTGCTACTAGTCTCCAGTGGAACAGCAAACAAACGATCGGTGGGCCAAGGCAGTCTATAGGCCTAAACACGGTACAGTCTATTGGATTGAGCAAGTGCTCGCTCACCACTCCGGACGCGATCCCAGTCCGGGACTTCCACCTGCTGTGTCTCCGCACACAGCGTCTGCCACGATCGGGTCCCCGATCCAACTGATGTCCTCACTCAACAAGTCATATGCCACCCAGGCTCCGCAGTGGGGTGGAAGGCTCTTCAGAAGTTGCGCAAGGCCCCAGGCTTCAGGCCTTGCACTGCAGCAGATCCGCACAGGAAGAAACTGTTGCTTGCAGCGCGGTGTCCCAAAGAGACCGAGCTCTGCCTCGCCTCCTTCTTAAATAGCCCCTCCCATGAGTCTCTGCGGTGGCCAATTGCACTCTGGGTGCCGAAAGGGGTTCTGGGTAACGTAGTCCCGGGGCCTTAAAGGAGACCCCGCTACACTTACACTCTATAATACTTCAGGTAGAATATCACCAATGGTGAAATAATGGAAAATGTCAAATGAACAACTATAAAGAACAATTGAACCTAGACAGCCCTTATGGATACATATACGGTACATATGTGGCCTACGTGAAC
The DNA here is from genome assembly GCA_029206835.1 of Rana muscosa. Taxonomy (NCBI): domain Eukaryota; kingdom Metazoa; phylum Chordata; class Amphibia; order Anura; family Ranidae; genus Rana; species Rana muscosa. The sequence continues at coordinate 240,886,261 of CM055119.1, forward strand.
AGGCAACAGAAGGGCAGAGGAATGGCTTTTAAATATGTCAGACCATTCCCTTCTGTTACTCAACCCACAGGTGCAAGCAATAAATGAAGTGTCATAAGGCCTCATGCCCACTGACGTTTTTACAGCCACTTTTATGAGCATTTTTTGCAGCTTAAAAACGTCTCTCCATATTAGCCTATGGCCTAATGCCCACCATGACGTTTTTGAGCTGTAAATGGCATAGCCGTTTTTAAGCTGCAAGAAAACCCCAGGACCAGTGCGTTCTGAAGCTCCAGCGTTAGAGCTGTAAAGACGTCAGATGCCGGCAAAGGGTGTTAAACGCGATTTAACGAGGCTTAACGCTGTGTTAAGCCTCGTCCGGCATTTCTTTCTCTATTCAAAATCAATGGTTCCCTTTGGGAGCCCATTGATTTGAATAGAGGTCGCACCAGAAGTCGGATCAAGATGATCCGACTTGGGGGGCGACTCGTATGCAGAGAATCTTGAAGGGGAACCCCGTGAAAATTAAAAAAAAAATTTGCGTGAGGTTCCCCCCAGGACGATACCAGACCCTTCGGTCTGGTATGGATCTAGAGGGGAACCCCCACATCAAAAAAAAATGGCGTGGGGGTTCCCCCAGGATCTATACCAGACCCTTATCCGAGCACACAGCCCGGCAGGTCAGGAAAGGGGGGTGAGCGTGCGCCCCCCCTCCTAGACCATTCCAAGCCACATGCCCTCAACATGAGGGGTTGGTGCTTTGGGGCAGGGGGGGCACTGCGCCCCCCCACCCCAAAGCACCTAGCGTGGGGAAACGTGCATTGAATTCAATGCAAATCGCAGAAAAAATTGCGTTAAAAACTTTAAAACGTCCGTGGGCATGAGGCCTAAACATTCAACAACAATTAGCTGTAACGGTATTCAACCTGCTCTTTCAGAGAGTTCTAGGCAAATTCAAGCTCTATGAGCACCGTAAAGGCAATTCCTTATGGTGAAGGGGGGATGTTTAAGGTAGTCCTGTATCATGAAGGTGTAATCCTTTTGGTCTTAAGCTAGCATTTAGAAGAATTGTATTGAAAAAAATCCTAAATGGCAGAGCAAAGCAATTCACTGGTTTGGCTTTAATAATCAAAGAAGCAGAATCTTCCTGCATTAGCAAAGTGCAAAGAAAGATCACTGTGGTTGCTGGTTTAAAGGTATTATATCCTGTGGAACTACAAGTAACAAGATGAATGAAGACAATGGTGTCTGTATACAGTGTCTATGTGGATGGATGGACAGGTGCCCGCTCACCAATACTGCAAATGGATGATGTTGGTGATGATGAAGGTGACTCTACAGATTCTCCTTCAGGATCCTGGCTCATGGGATTATGTCTGACCTCCGTCGCATCACGCCGCGGCTCATCCGGATCTGGTGCAAAGTCAGAATAGATTGAACAGGAGCGGCCTCCAGGCTGCCGCCAGACAGTAAGGTGTCCCTCTGAATACCCGCTGAGTGACTTTTCCTGCACAGGCTACGACTCGGCCACAGCACACACAGTCACAGAATCCCTGCTCACAGATCCAGGCAGAGGTCCCAAGAGAGTGAGCTAGGCGTAGACCAGCCCCTTTTGTAGGTTCTCACAGAAGTCTGTTTTTCCTTCACAGTCATCTGGTAGTTGCAGTTCCAAACGATTCAGCTAGAGGGGAAATACCAACAGTCTGAACTACATGTCCCAAGATGCTTTGCTTAATCCAAGCTCAACACTAGAGGGAAACAGCTCCCACACAGTAAGGTTGCACCTGATTGCATGCACAGATATTCAGCTCCTGGCTACATCCTCCCCCACATAAAATCTTTGGTCCCCAAAGAGGCCGGGATACCTAACAACAACCGCTAGAAGGAAAAAAAAAAGGATTTAACAACCTTAACCAGAATTAGGGATGAGCTCGGTGTTCGAGTCGAACATACGTTCGACTCGAACATCGGCTGTTCGATCGTTCGACGAAGATCGAACGTTTTGGGCCGTTCGCGCCAAATTCGAGTGACGCGAACGGCCCACAATACACTGCGCCATCGCAGTGCAATCCCGACGCTGTGATTGGCCAAGCATGCACTGTGACCCCGCATGCTTGGCCAATCCCAGTGCCGGCAGCGAGGAGAGCCATAATTGGCCACAGGCAGGATGCCTGTGGCCAATTATAGCTCAGGGGGGTTTAGTACACGCCCCACACTATAGAAGGCTGCCAGCGCGGCGGCCTTGTGTAGTGTGTTCCGGTTCAGGGAGAGAGAAGGATAGGCACAGTGTTAGTGATATTTGTTCATTTATCTTGTGTGTAGGGAGAGAGAAAGATAGACAGGGACAGTGTCAGTGATATTCTGCTAAACCTTGTGTGCAGGGAGAGAGAAGGATAGGCAGGGACAGTGTCAGTGATATTCTGCTAAACCTTGTGTGCAGGGAGAGAGAAGGATAGGCAGGGGACAGTGTCAGTGATATTTTTGCTAAGCCTCCTGCACAGTATACACCTGACGAAGTTCCGGGATATCGGAACGAAACATGTCAACTGCTGGGGTGAACACCCCCCTCTGACACCTACCTGACACCTACCCAAGTGATCCTCACCCCTGGAAATTACTTTCTAAAAAGTTGTCCTGCGAAACACCACATGAATATATCATCCTCGAGATCTACACACACCCTGAAAGCAAACCTTTGGAAGGATCAACATATGATTTGGAAATAGAGATCATCATAAATAACATCACTAACTGGATGCACTGCTGATGACCAACGATACATTTGTCGGGGACGTCCATACATAGATCAATCCCATATGGTGATCTCTGTGTAACCAGTTAAACTGCTGGAATACAGATGAGCCGACTACCCCCGAATATAATCCATTGGTGATCTCGATAGGATCCGTGAGTAAAACAAAACTCTGCCGCATGTATTTTTGATTTATATAACCATAGGTTCTTTACCTGCAGCTTGCAGGAATGCCTATTGCGGCCATAACGGAAGTATTGAGACTATACCTATGAACGTTGAGAGCAAGTACATTTGTGATACAAATCACTATAGTCTTATATCTGGTGTGATATATCCAGGACAATTATAGAGACCAATCTCATATATTTTGGGATCATTCACACTTGAATATCTCTCCAACAATATAAACCTTGTACCAACTATCATCGCAGTCTAGCACTCATCTCTATTTCTTACAACGATTGGAGCCGACTGTTATTTACTCTAGTCGGATAAATAATTCCACATCTCCCATTATATATAACATGTCATTCAGATTCCTTCTTCTTTTTTCTTTTTTGGACTTCCATCAGTTAATAATATTTTTCAAATATCTTCGGAATACCTCCCCCCCCTCTCTTTTGTGACTGACTGACTTAAGACTGTTTTGCTGCAATAATTTGTGTGGTTTTCTCGGTGTGTGCTTTTTCCAATCTGTAGCAGCGAGAATTACCTGTTACAGGTGCATGCTGCTATAGTTTAGGAAACTGTATGTGGGAATAACTTTGTCTGTAAGGGTAGCTCTTGGGGTTCAGTGGGTTCCTTTAGGGGGTGTTCTTTCACACTGGGGGAGGGAACGGGTCTGCCAGCCACCAGGTTATCTCTCTCCTCCCAGTTGGTTTTGGAGTAGAAATTACCTGACGACTGGATATGAATGGGGTTTGATCTATTTTAACCAGGGGTATTATAGCAATGTTTTGTAACAAATCAACTTGCCTTTATATAGGCTATTTAATAAATTTTTGTAGTATAAAACTCATTTAGGTGTGTGGAGGTCTATTCTGTTTGTTGTTTTTTCCCTTTTGATATATGTTTATTTTACCACACCCCCGTTAATTTACGGTGAGTGCTACTATTTTTAGTGATAGGACTCCTACCACTGCTCTTCTTTTGTACATACACCTGAAGCTAGCCCTTATTGCTGTGTTTTCCTGGTGTGTAACACAGGCAGGCATCTGCAGCAGTTATAGCAGGCGTAGTGTGCTTCTGCAAAATATACACCTGAAGCTAGCCCTTATTGTTGTGTTTTCCTGTTGTGTAACACAGGCAGGCATCTGCAGCACTTACAGCAGGCGTATTGTGCCTCCTGCAAAATATACACCTGAAGCTAGGCCTTATTGCTGTGTTTTCCTGTTGTGTAACACAGGCAGGCATCTGCAGCACTTACAGCAGGCATAGTGTGCCTCCTGCACATTATACACCTGAAGCTATCCCTTATTGCTCGTAGTTTTTTTTCTTTTGTGTTACACTAACAGGCATCTGCAGCACTTACAGCGGGCGTAGTGTGCTTCCTGCAAAATATACACCAGAAGCTAGCCCTTATTGCTGTGTTTTCCTGTTGTGTAACACAGGCAGGCATCTGCAGCAGTTATAGCAGGCGTAGTGTGCTTCCTGCAAAATATACACCTGAAGCTAGCCCTTATTGCTGTTTTTTCCTGTTCTGTAACACAGGCAGGCATCTGCAGCACTTACAGCAGGTGTAGTGTGCCTCCTGCAAAATATACACCTGAAGCTAGGCCTTATTGCTGTGTTTTCCTGTTGTGTAACACAGGCAGGCATCTGCAGCACTTACAGCAGGCGTAGTGTGCCTCCTGCAAAATATACACCTGAAGCTAGGCCTTATTGCTGTGTTTTCCTGTTGTGTAACACAGGCAGGCATCTGCAGCACTTACAGCAGGCGTAGTGTGCCTCCTGCAAAATATACATCTGAAGCTAGGCCTTATTGCTGTGTTTTCCTGTTGTGTAACACAGGCAGGCATCTGCAGCACTTACAGCGGGCGTAGTGTGCCTCCTGCACATTATACACCTGAAGCTACCCCTTATTGCTCGTAGTTTTTTTTTCTTTTGTGTTACACTAACAGGCATCTGCAGCACTTACAGCGGGCGTAGTGTGCTTCTTGCAAAATATACACCAGAAGCTAGCCCTTATTGCTGTGTTTTCCTGTTGTGTAACACAGGCAGGCATCTGCAGCACTTACAGCAGGCGTAGTGTGCTTCTTGCAAAATATACACCTGAAGCTACCCCTTATTGCTGGTTTTCCCATCTCCCTGCAGGCCTTTAGAATGTCTGGAAGGCAAACAAGGAGAGGCAGACAGTCAGGAGCCAATAACAGAGGGCAAAGAGGCTCTGTGTCTAGAGACAACAGTGCTGGTCGTGGACGCGGTGCATCGTCATCAGCACTTGGCCATGGGACACGCTTGTCCTTATTTTCGGCAGCTGGACATGTTGAGCCGCATCATGCCGAAGACTTGGTAGAGTGGATGACCAAGCCCTCCTCATCCTCCTCATCCTCTCTCACCCAGGCTCAGGGTACTGGCAAAGCAGCTGCCAAAGCGTCCTCAATGTCATCATTCGTCACTCCTTCCCTAGACCCACCGTGTCCTCCTGAGGAGTCCCCCGAACTGTTTGAGCACAGTGTTGGGTACATGCTCCAGGAGGATGCCCAGCGTTTCGAAGGGTCTGAAGATGATACCCAGCTAGAGGAAGGCAGTAGCGTGAGAGCAGAGAGAGGGGATGCTCAAGAAGGACACCAATCTGGCAGTCATGTTCCAGCAGCTGCAGCATACTGCCAGATTGGTTCCAGTGATGAGGAGGGAGGGGATGATGAGGTCACTGACTCCACGTGGGTGCCTGATAGGAGAGAGGAGGAGGAGGAGGAGGATGAGGAGGAGGCACATCTCCAACGAGGCAGGATGCCCTCCGGGGGCCAGCGTAAGGGCAGCACACCGCCAGAATCACACCGCAGAGCTCCGCCTGTGCAGGGCGCTGCCTCTGCCCGTTATTCCAAAAGTTCTTTGGTGTGGGCCTTTTTTGAGTCGAGTGCATCACATCACACCGCTGCTGTTTGCAACATATGTCTCAAGCGTATCTCACGTGGCCAAAACATCAGCCGCTTGGGCACCACATGCTTGACCAGACAGATGTTGACCTGCCATGCAGCTCGTTGGCAAGCCTACCTTAAAGACCCACACCAAAGAACAAAGCGGACCTCTCCTTGCTCCGCATCAGCTGGGATCTCCAACCCCACTATACCTTCAGTCATCTATGAAACCTGCACTGAGAGGAATGAAGGTGTTAGAATTAGGTGTGTCACAGCCAAGTACTTGCGGGCACTCTGCTAGCAGTACACCGACATCCGATTCTAGCAGGCAAATTTCCCTGCCCCAGCTGCTGGACCGTCGAAAGAAGTTCACTCCCAGCCATCCACATGCCCAGCGGTTGAATGCTAGCTTGGCTAAATTGCTAGCACTTCAACTGCTGCCTTTTCAGTTGGTAGACTCGGCCCCCTTCCGTGAGTTTATGCAATGTGCGGTTCCTCAGTGGCAGGTTCCCAAACGCCACTTTTTCTCACGGTAGGCGATTCCGGCTCTCTACCGGCATGTGGAAGGCAATGTCCATGCCTCGCTGGACAGGGCGGTCAGCGGTAAGGTGCATATTACCGCTGACTCATGGTCCAGCAGGCATGGACAGGGACGTTACCTTTCTTTCACGGCCCATTGGGTCACTCTTTTGGCAGCTGGGAAGGATGCAGGACAAGGTGCAGTAGTGTTGGAGGTTGTTCCACCGCCACGCCTCCAAAATGCTACTACTGGTTGTGAAACACCTCTCTCCTCCACCCCCTCCTCTTCTTCCTCCATGGCCTCTTCCTGTGCTTTGTCCTCAGAACCAGCGGTGCTCCATAGGCGTTCAAGGGGCTACGCAAGTACGCAGGCAAAAAGATGCCATGCCGTGCTTGCGCTGGTGTGTTTGGGGGACAGGAGGCACACTGGGGCAGAGTGTCTGTCAGCTCTGCAGGGGCAGGCCGAGAGGTGGTTGACGCCACGCCAGCTTAAGGCAGGAATGGTGGTTTGCGACAATGGCACCAACCTCCTCTCCGCCCTACGACAGGGACAACTGACCCATGTGCCCTGTGTTGCTCACGTCCTTAACCTGGTGGTGCAGCGGTTCTTGGGCAGGTACCCGGACTTACAGGATGTCCTGAGGCAGGCCAGGAAAGTCTGTGTGCATTTCCGCAAATCATATAATGCCAGTGCTCGGCTGGCTGAGCTGCAAAAGGAGTTGAACCTGCCAAGAACCGCCTTATATGTGACATGCCCACCAGGTGGAACTCAACGTTGGCCATGCTGCAGCGGCTGCACATGCAGCAGAGGGCCATCAATGAGTACCTGTGCGACTACGGCACCAGGACAGGGTCAGGGGAGCTCGGTTTTTTTTTCACCACGCCAATGGGGCATGATGAGGGATGCATGCACTGTCCTGGCACCATTTGAGGAGGCCACGAGGATGGTGAGCAGTGACAGTGCATGCATCAGTGACACTGTACCTCTTGTCCACCTGTTGGAGCATACGCAGCGTGGAATAATGGACAGGTTACTTGAGGCAGAACAGAGGCAGGAAGAGGAGGACTTCCTTGCCTCTTAAGGCCCCCTTTACCCAGACAGTGTTCCTTCTGTCCCACCCATCCCACGGGAAGAGGACGAGGAGGAGGAGGAGGAGGAGGATTGTGTCAGCATGGAGGTGGAGCCTGGCACTCAGCATCAACAGCAGCAGTCTTTTAGGGATGATTTACAGTCCCAAGAAACACGTGGACTTGTACGTGGCTGGGAGGAGGTGGCTGCGGATCATGTCGTCCTTAGTGACCCAGAGGACTCCGGACCGAATGCCTCAGCTAACCTACGCTGCATGGCCTCCCTGATCCTGCAAAGTCTGCGAAAGGATTCTCGTATTCTTCGGATCAAGGAGAGGGACCATTACTGGCTGGCCACTCTCCTTGATCCACGGTACGAGGGTAAGGTTGCGGACCTTATCTTACCGTTGCAGAGGGAGCAGAGGATGAGACAACTCCGGGAGGCCTTGCAGAAAGGTCTGTGCAATGCGTTCCCAGAGACTGAGAGGTTACAAACTCCTGGTCCTGGACAACGAGTTGCTGAGGCTTCGGTCAGTCAAAGAAGGAGCGGTGGGGAAGGTGGCCGTCTGACCGATGCGTTCAGACAATTCTTTAGTCCTCAGCCCCAAGGTATGATCGGTTCCAGCAACCATCGCCAGCGTCTGATATACATGGTGCAGGAATACCTAGGGGCAAGGTCAGACTTGGACACCTTTCCCACCGAAAATCCTCTGGCTTACTGGGTCTTGAGCAGGGATGAGCTTCGAGTTGGAGTCGAACTCATGTTCGAGTCGAACATTGCCTGTTCGCCCGTTCGCCGAACAGCGAACAAATTGGGGTGATCGCGGCAAATTCGAAAAGTCTATGGGAGAAATCTAAAGTGCTAATTATAAAGGCTTATATGCAAGTTATTATCATAAAAAGTGTTTGGGGACCCGGGTCCTGCCCCAGGGGACATGTATCAATGCAATTTTTTTTTTTTTAAACTGACGTTTTTTTGGGAGCAGTGATTTTAATAATGCTTAAAGTGAAACAATAAAAGTGAAATATTCCTTTAAATTTCGTACCTGGGGGGTGTGTATGATATGCATGTAAAGTGGCGCATGTTTCCCGTGCTTAGAACTGTCCCTGCACAAAGTGTCATTTTTGAAGGAAAAAAAGTCATTTAAAACTCACTCGCGGCTATTAATGAATTGTCGGCTCCCGGCAATACATAGAAAAGTCATTGATAAAAAAAAAAAAAAAAAAAGCGTGGGGTTCCCCCAGAATTCAATTACCAGGCCCTTCAGGTCTGGAATGGATATTAAGGGGAACCCCGCAGCAAATCAAAAAAAAATGCGTGGAGTTCCCCCAAATATCCATACCAGGCCCTTCAGATCTGGCATGGATTTTAAGGGGAACTCCACCCCAAATTAAAAAAAAAATGGCGTGGAGTCCCCCCAAAAATCCATACCAGACCCTTATCCGAGCACGCAACCTGGCCGGCCGCAGGGGAAAAGGGGGGGACGAGAGAGCGGCCCCCTCCCTCCTGAACCGTACCAGGCCACATGCCCTCAACATGGGGAGGATGTCCCCATGTTGATGGGGAAAAGGGCCTCATCCCCACAACCCTTGCCCGGTGGTTGTGGGGGTCTGCGGGCGGGGGGCTTATTGGAATCTGGAAGACCCCTTTAACAAAGGGGACCCCCAGATCCCGCCCCCCCCCCTATGTGAATTGGTATACCCCTGGTGTACCCCTACCATTTCACGAAGAAAGTGTCAAAAAATGTAAAAAAAAAACACACAAACACCTTGAAAAAGTCCTTTATTAAAAAAATAAAAAATAAAAAGAAACATTCCAGCGGAGAAATCCAGTGTCCCGTGGCGATCCGATGTCCAGCGCTGTCCGTCATTGGCTGAGCCTGAGCGGACCTGATGGGGAACTTCCTCCGCAGTCTATTACATGTATAGACCCGCCCCTTCTAAAGTTCCCCATCAGGTCCACTCAGCCAATGACTCGGTGTAAGGCTGAGGACCTGATGGGGAACATGAGAAGGGGTGGGTCTATACATGTATTACAAAGTGAGAGAAGTTCCCCATCAGGTCCGCCCCCTCGGAATGTCGGACCCCACCTACGTCATTGGCCTGAGCGGGGAACTTCCTTCACTGTGTAATTGACGTAGGCGGGGTCTGACATACCGAGGGGTCGGACCTGATGGGGAACTTCATTCACTGTGTAATACATGTATAGACTCTATACATGTATTACGCAGTGAAGGAAGTTCCCCATCAGGTCCGCCCCCTCGGTATGTCAGACCCCGCCTACGTCATTGGCCTGAGCGGGAAACTTCCTTCACTGTGTAAATTTAAATTAGCCCCCCCGCCCGCAGACCCCCACAACCACCGGGCAAGGGTTGTGGGGATGAGCCCCTTGTCCCCATGTTGAGGGCATGTGGCCTGGTACGGTTCAGGAGGGAGGGGGGGCCCGCTCTCTCGTCCCCCCCTTTTCCCCTGCGGCCGACAATTCATTAATAGCCGCGAGTGAGTTTTAAATGACTTTTTTTCCTTCAAAAATGAATTTTTTTGCAGGGACAGTTCTAAGCACGGGAAACATGCGCCACTTTACATGCATATCATACACACCCCCTAGGTATGAAATTTAAAGGAATATTTCACTTTTATTTTTTCATTTTAAGCATTATTAAAATCACTGCTCCCGAAAAAACTGCCGTTTTTAAAACTTCTTTTTGCATTGATACATGTCCCCTGGGGCAGGACCCGGGTCCCTAAACACTTTTTAGGACAATAACTTGCATATAAGCCTTTATAATTAGCACTTTAGATTTTGAACGTTCGACTCCATTGTATTTAATAGGGTTCTAAAGTTCACAAGAACATTTTGTCTGTTCGCAGGTTCTGGTGCGAACCGAACAGGGGGGTGTTCGGCTCATCCCTGGTCTTGAGGATGGATCACTGGCCAGAGCTTGCACTGTATGCAATTGAGCTACTGGCCTGTCCTGCATCCAGCGTTCTTTCAGAACGCACATTCAGTGCTGCTGGATGCTTTGTCACGGATCACAGGGTGCGCCTGTCCACCGACTCGGTTGATCGACTGACCTTCATAAAGATGAACCAGTCTTGGATCACCACCAGCTACCAAGCACCTGAAGCTGATATAACAGAATAATTTATTTTCAAATGTCACATCCCTTCAAGACTTATGCTGATGCTGAGTGACTGTCCTGTTATGTTGACTGACTATCCTCCTCCTCAATGATCCGATTCTTGATGATAGCTTGGAAGAACTTTTTTTGTTTCTGGGTGCCGCCACCAGTGGCTAAGGCCCAATTTTTCAGCCCCTGTTTAACAGGGGCATGTAATTACAATTTTTGATGCAATGCTTTGCAGCAGGGCTCATTCCTGCACTCCACCTAGAGTATCTGGGAGAGGTTGCAGTGTCGTGGCACCAGCACCAGTGCCTAAGGCCCAATTTTTCAGCCCCTGTTTAACAGGGGCGTGTAATTACAATTTTTGATGCAATACTTTGCAACAGGGCTCATTGCTGTGCTCCAAGTACAGTATCTGTGAGGGGTTGCAGTGTTGTGGCACCAGTGGCTAAGGCCCAATTTTTCAGCCCCTGTTCTACAGGGGCATGTAATTACAATTATTGATCTAATAATTCACAGCAGGGCCCATTCCTGCACCCACCAAGAGTAACTGTGAGGGCTTACAGTGTTGTGGCAACACCACCACCACCACCACCAAAGGCCCAATTTTTCTGCATTCATGCACCCACCAAGAGTAAAAGGTGAGGGCTGACAGTGTTGTAGCACCAGCACCACCACCAAAGGCCCAATTTTTCCTACCACTGTTCAACAACGGCATGTAATTACAATTCCTGATATAATAGTTCACAGCAGGGCCTTCCAGCGCCCACCAAGAGTAACTGTGAGGGCTCACAGTGTTGTGGCAACACCAACATGTAAGGGACAAATTTCAGCAGAGTATATACGGCAGGCCCCTACTTTCAAACATCCAACTTACAAACGACTCCTACTTGCAAACGGAAGGAGACAACAGGAAGTGAGAGGAAATCTACCCCTAGGAAGGGAAATTCTCTCCTGTAATGCCCCGTACACACGATCGTTTTTCATGCCGTTAAAACTGCCATTTTAAAAAATGGCCCTGAAAAATGATCGTGTGTATGCTCCAGAGCATTTTTAACGACGTGAAAAACGGGCATTAAAAATTCCGGACATGCTCTCTTTTTTCACGTCGTTTTTCATGTCGTTTTTTTTTAACGACGTGAAAAACGATAGTGTGCATGCTTTAACGACGTGAAAAAAAACGCTCATGCTCAGAATCAAGTATGAGACGGGAGCGCTCGTTCTGGTAAAACTAGCGTTCGTAATGGAGATAGCACATTCATTACACAGTAACGGACTGAAAAGCGCGAATCGTCGCTCAACAAACTTTACTAACATGAAGGGTGGCGCCATTCGAACGGAACTTCCCCTTTATAGTGCCGTCGTACGTGTTGAACGTCACTGCGCTTTGCTTGATCGTTTTTTTTAATGATGGTGTGTACGCAAGGCAGGCTTGAGAGGAAACATGAAAAAAAAACGAGGAGAAAAACGTCGGTTTAAAAAATGACATTAAAAACGATCGTGTGTACGGGGCATTAGAGTTAATATTGGAAAAAGGTGTCTCCTCTCTACTGATGCTTTATCACCAATCCTTGTTTCAATAAAAACCCCACTTTTCAAAAACAGTTGTCATTGGGACGGAAAGTGATGTGAAATGTTCTGAACAGGGGTACAGACAGCAAAAAAAATGTTACAGGGGTGATAACCCTTCCCTATGTTTTCCAAAAAGCTTAAAAATATATTTTTTGGCTGGAGCTATACTTAAGCTATACTTAAACAATGTACCTGTTCAAAATTAAAAAACAGATTCTACTTAAGAACAAACCTGTCTTGTTTGCACCGCCTGTATACTGCTGTTCAAAGTATATAGGGCCTTTTTTATTTTGTGTGCGGGGTTCCCCTTAATATCCATACAAGACCCAAAGGGGCTGGTAATGGGCTGGGGTAGGGGGGGGGGTGATGGGGTAGCTATGCCATTTTTCTCACAGATTTTCATCCATATTACCGGGACAAGACATTACACTAAAGCCGCAAGCAGTTTTAAATGGCTTTTTTTCCTTTAGAAATGTCATTTTGTGCAGGGACAGTTCTAAACACGGGAAACACATGCCACTTCACAGGCATACTTTAGACACCCCCCAGGTACGATATTTAAAGGAATATTTGACATTTTTTTTTTCACTTTATGCATCATTAAAATGACTGCTCCCGAAAAACGGCAGTTTTTAAAACTTTGTTTTGCATTGATACATGTTCCCTGGGGCAGAACCCGGGTCCCCAAACCCTTTTTAGGACAATAACATGCATATTAGTCGTTATAATTAGCACTTTAGATTTCGAACGTTCGCGTCCATTGTATTTAGTAGGGTTCTAACGTTCGCGCGAACTTTCGGTCCGTTCAAAGGTTCTGGTGCGTACCGAACGGGGGGGGGGGGGGGGGGTTCGGCTCATCCCTAACCACAATCCACATTCAGCAAGTATTGGCACACTTCTGGGTTCTGCTGAAATCACCTATATACACTCTCTCAGTTAGTTCGTAATCAGTTTTCTGACAGGCCAGGGCAATTGCCGTGTCCCACCCATGGGTGTCAGAGGTCTGGTCAGGGTCGCCCCTACCCAATTAACAGTAGTGGGGCTAGGCACGGGAACTTGCCTTTGAATGGTAGGGATCAGTTTATCATAGTTCGCTCTCAAAGTTTTGTCAGTGAGCCTCCTCAGGGGATGTATATCCCGTCTTAATCTGATGGGGGAATGAACCTCTGGCACTGGAGTTCCTTTCTGGACTTTTTGTGTTAGTGGGACTGTGAGATTCTGATAGGAGATCTGTAACTGGGGTTGGGATTTTGAAATAGAAAGGTCAGCTTCTTCAACAGGATCAGAGTTAGGCTCTCTACTCCCGCCTTCTTCTTTGCCCAAAAATGATGACTTCATCTCCATAGGACAATCCGCCTCAGGCACCAGCAGATCTCCATCAACAAAGCTATTCAGATCTTCTACACCCCGCTCAGAAGTCGGAATGGTACTTTCAATTTTGCACTTTTGACAATGTCAATTTCCATTTTCAATGGACGGTTATAAGATTTCCACCTCTTGACTGGGTGATCTTTCTACTGCTTTTGGCAGTCCTCTTTCTTTGCTCAAACCATCAGCTTCTGTAGTTGAAGGCCACAGCCAGTAGGGCACTATTTCCTCATCCTCACTGTCTTCCTCTTCCTGCACCACAAGATGAGTAGGAAGTCGTCTACGAGATCGGGTCCTGAGTGGAGTTAGTTCTGTTGGAGGCGAAGAGGAGGCCCGAGGCACTCTATCAGCATCAGACAATGGAATCAAATGGTTACGGTGCCACATCTTTAGAGGTCCTGGCTTCCCTTCAGGTTTAATTTGATAAACTGGTAACCCAGGAAGCTGTTTGCAGATGACATAGGGTTGGGGTCGCCAACGGTCAGCCAATTTTATGTTTTCCAGGCACACCCAATTTCTTTAACAGTACCCTATCTCCCGGCTATAAATCCTGCACTCTCATCTTCAGATTGATATTCCTTTTTTCTTTATTGTACACCATGGGACACAGAGCCAGTCATTACATAATGGGTTAAGGGTCACCAGCAGTGATTGGACACTGGCACAACCAATCGAAGACAGTTCCCCTCCATATAACCCCTCTCATCAGGGAAGTACCTCAGTTTTTTTGCCAGTGTCTAAAGTGTTGGACGCGATTAGGATGTGCTAAAGCAAAGCTCTGCCAAAGAGACCCTCTGGGGGTAAAAAGAGCTATGCTTTCGGATCTATCCAAGACTCCTAAGATTTTAGGCCAAAACTGGATGGGATCTGCGCCTCATGCATGAGGTGTCGCCTGTAATGTTTCTCTTCGGAGGACTGGGCTCTAGGGTCCAGCACTTTCGCTATACTACCCTAAAAGTCCTGGTAAGAGTCCTTTACAAGGCCCAGGGGAGAGGTCTCCTTTAAGTAAGGAACCCATATCCGTGAAGGTTGGCACACAAAACCCGCTGTGAGGGTTGAAGATTGGTTCTATCTGATTTCAGCCGAAAAACCTGTGGCGGGGATAAAGGTAAGAGGAAAAGAGTCCTAAGCATAATCTTAAGGATCTTTCCTAAATGTTGAGTAGATGTCTTCTCTTTTTTCGCCACTGGGGGGGGAGTAGAGAGCTGAGTTTGTACTCACCATGCTCCATACAGTGTCAGTTTCCCTTGGACAAGCACACTGCTTACCTCCACTGCAGAGCTCTGCCTGATAGACGGCCGCCTCTCCCTCCTCTCAGTCGGATGCCAGGTTGCTCAGTTGGCGCTGTTAAAGCCAAGAATAAAACAGGCAGCATTACTGGAAGCTTCCCTCACCACAGCACTGCCGCCATTTGCCCTAGGTCGCGCTCGTGTGCACGAGGGCGTGCTTTATCGGCGGCGGGGGGGAGGAGCGTGGTCACGAGCGTGCACGTGCGCGGGCACGTCTTTTGAACGGCGCTGATTTAGAAAGCCTTAAAAGGAACCTCACATGCCGGCAGCTCTTTCCTGGATAGGACACAGCAGCATTACGGGGGCATGTAAGACTCTATGTGGTTGGCTGAGCACTCCCAAAAGAGACACCTATACTCTATGCATGAAACTGTTAATTAGGTTGCATTCTTTATGTAGATTGCTAAACTAGCACAGTAGTATATGCGTTGTGGTAACCCGGCTTTGCTTAGTAGTATTGCCTTCCCGGGGAAGAAATTCAGAGAAAAAAGACAAAAAAGCATCGCCGCCTGAGACAGGAGGCTCTAGCCGTGCCTGCTCGGTACCTTCCTCTCTGGTATTATCTGACGCACCTATACAGGATGAGCCATTGCCGCTATCAGGAGTAGCAGCCTCTCCTGTGGTGCCTGGGCCTGCATATGTCACCGAGGACACTTTGGCAGTAGCCTTAAACAACTTAGAAGAGAGAATCGCTACGTTAATCGCAAAGTCCTCACAAAAGGACAAAAAGCGAAGCGGATCTCTTTCTGTTGTTTTAGATCTCCTTTCAGAAATATCTGAGGATGAGGATGATGAGGATAAGGTAACACCTTATCCTAAGGATGAAGAGTCGGATGGATCAGGGATATCAGATGAACCTTTCTCTGCTTCCCAGAATGTGAAATTACAGGTGCAATGTTATGCTGAAACCGTGCGTTCTGCATTTAAGTTACCCTCTTCGGAGCTAACTGAATCACCTGTCTCCTCACTGGGTTCACTAAAATCCCTGCAGGGTGCATGCTCTTTTCCGGTTCATCCGTTACTAGAAAAGCTATTTTACGCAGACTGACAACATCCAGATAAGCGTTTTTCACCTCCTAAGAAATTTGACATTCTTTATCCTATGGAGGAGAAGTTTTCCAAGAAGTGGAGTCTGCCTTGTGTAGATGCAACTATTTCTTGTGTAAATAAAAGCCTGACTTGTCCAGTAGACAATGTACAAGGGTTTAAAGATCCTTCTGAAAATAAATTGGAATCTTTACTAAAATCTTCATTCCTTTTGGCTGGTTCAGTTGCCAAACCTGCTATAGTGGCAGTTGGTATGTGTCAGGTCCTCAAGGAACAGGTAAAACAGGGGCTGAAGGATCTGCCTCCAGATCAAGTAAAATTTTGGGAGAATTTACCTAAAGCCTTATGTTTCACAGTGGATGCCATTAGAGATTCTGTTCAGCAAACATCTCGTCTCACACTCCAGCTGGTGCATATGCACAGAATCCTTTGGCTAAAGCATTGGTCAGCAGAAGCTCCACGCAAAAAGCTTTTGGCTAGTATCCCCTTCCATGGCGAATGCCTCTTTGGGGATGATCTGGAAAAGTATATCCAAAAGATATCGAGCGGTAAAACCACTCTTTTACCAGAGAATAGGAAGAACAAGCGGCCTTGTTTTAAACGTTGTCTTTCCCCGGCTCCCGGAAAATCTGCCTCCAGCCAGTGGCAATGGCATTTTCAGCCAGCCACAAAGGCTAAAGAAAATCAGGCTCAGAGGAACAAGAAGCCGTGGGGTTCAAGAGCTCATAAGCAAAACCCCAAAGCCTTTTTGTGAAGAGGCGCCCCCGCTCGGCCGAGTGGGGGGGCGGCTTCATCAGTTTTCAGCGGCATGGCAGACAGAAATCCAGGACAAGTGGGTAGTATCCACAGTATCCCTAGGGTACAAACTGGAATATCGAGAGATTACATCTTCTCAGTTCCGAAGTTCAAGGCTCTCCAAAGATCCACTAAAGAGAGGATCCTTCTTCAAAGGATTGGATCACTTGCTGTCTCAAGGGGTGATCACAGAAGTACCCCCAAAAGAGCAAGATTCAGGTTTTTATTCAAACCTCTTTGTGATTCCAAAACCAAATGGAGACGTCAGACCCATCCTGGATCTAAGATCTCTAAATCAGTCTCTGAACATTCACTATTTCCAAATGGAAACTATTAGATCCGTGGTCGCCACCTTACAAGGCGGAGAATTTATGGCGTCTATAGATATCAAGGACGCATATTTTTTATTATTTTTTTCACTTTTAAATTTTTTATTCAAAGTTTTTCATTTTTACAACACTTCAAACATACAACAAACTTAACATTAGTATATCAAAATGTATAATTATACATGCCTTTACATACAATCCCCAATAATATCAAAAATATAATAATAAAAAGAAAATACTTATAGACTAACACATTAAAACATAATAAAAAAAAAGAAGGGAAAACCCCCTCTCTCCTCTCCCCTTTCCCTAAAGACCTCCCCTCCTCCTCTCCTCCTCCCTCCCTCACTCCTCTGAACTTTCATCTCCCATCCTATATTTTAACCACCTTTATTCTATACATCATTCTATATTATTATATCTGCAGTCAAAGGACACATATTTACATGTGCCTATCCATCCCGCTCACCAAAAATTCCTAAGGTTCGCGGTAGAACATCGCCACTTCCAGTTTGTGGCTCTGCCCTTTGGTGTGGCTACCGCACCCAGGGTATTTACAAAGGTGCTAGCCCCTCTGTTGGCAAATCTGAGGACACTGGGCACAGCAGTAACAGCCTATCTAGACGATCTACTTGTGATAGATCAGTCAGTGGCAGGATTAGATCATGCTATGCTCACTACAGTAAAGTACCTGGAGCATTTAGGATGGATCGTAAACCGACAGAAGTCCTCTCTACAAGTCCAAAGAAGGGTAGAGTATTTGGGCATGATCATAGACACAGCCCAAAGCAGGGTATTCCTGCCAGAGCCAAAGATCAAGTCTCTAAGGGACCTGATCCACAAGATCAAGGCAAAGAAGGGGCTGTCTATTCGCCTTTGCGTGAGACTTTTAGGGAAGATGGCGGCTTCCTTTGAGGCTGTCCCTTACGCCCAATTTCATTTGAGACTACTTCAAGGCAGTATCTTAGCCGTCTGGAACAGGAAGCTTCAAGCTCTGGATTTACCCATGCGCCTGTCTTCATAAGTGCGCCAAAGCTTCAGTTGGTGGCTAAAAACCAAGAACTTGCTGAAAGGAAGATCCTTTTTACCAGTCACCTGGAAGGTGGTGTCTGTCTACGGATGCCAGCCTATTGGGCTGGGGAGCAGGTTTAGAAGAAGCTTCAGCCCAGGGAACCTGGGCCAAGACCGAAGAGAGCCTGTCCATCAACATACTAGAGATTCGGGCAGTATATCTAGCCCTAAGAACCTGGACACACAGGTTACAGGGCCACCCTGTTCGGATTCAATCCGACAATGCTACTGCAGTAGCTTACATCAATTACCAAGGAGGGTCCCGCAGTCTGGGTGCTCAGAAGGAGGTGAATCGGATTTTGGCATGGGCAGAAGATCATGTTCCTTGTCTCTCTGCAATCTTCATTCCAGGGGTAGAAAACTGGCAAGCGGACTATCTGAGTCGCCAGCAGCTGTCACCAGGAGAGTGGTCTCTCCACCCCAATGTCTTTCAGGCCATATGTCAGAAATGGGGGACCCCGGATGCAGACCTGCTAGCTTCCAGGTTCAACAGGAAGTTGGACAACTTAGTATCCAGGACGAGAGATCCTCTGGCCTACGGATCGGATGCTCTAATAATTCCCTGGAATCAGTTCTCACTGATCTATGCATTTCCTTCTGATCCCTCTTTTACAAAGGCTACTTTGCAGGATCAAGAAGGAGGGAATTCCAGTAATCCTAGTGGTCCCAAATTGGCCCAGAAGGCCCTGGTACGCCGAGATCATAAAGATGGCGGTAGGAAGACCTTGGAAGCTTCCGCTTCGTCACGACCTGCTGACGCAGGGTTCAGTGTTCCATCCTTCCTTACAAAAGCTAAATTTGACGGTCTGGCTACTGAGACCCACATTTTGAAGAAATGAGGGATCTCAGGTCCAGTTCTTTCTACACTCATTAATGCTAGAAAGCCAACCTCCAGGCTTATCTACTATAGAGTCTGAAAGGCATATGTTTCCTGGTGTGAAACCAGTAGATGGAATCCTCAGAAGTATGACATAAGTAGGATTCTCGCCTTTTGCCAATTAGGAGTGGATATGAAATTAGCCCTTAGTACCATCAAGGGTCAAATATCAGCTCTATCAGTCTTTTTTCAAAGACCGCTAGCATCTCATTACTAGTTCGGGCTTTCATTGAGGGGTACTGTGGATCAATCCGCCATTCAAGTCTCCCTTGTGCCCATGGGATTTGAATTTGGTATTGTCAGTATTGCAAAAGCAACCTTTTGAACCTATTCGCCATATTCCTTTGATCCTTTTAAGCAGAAAATTGGCCGTTTTGATTGCTATCTCTTCTGATAGGAGAGTATCAGAATTAGCAGCTCTTTCTTGTAAAGAGCCTTATTTAATTTATCACAAAGACAAAATTGTTCTACGACCCCATGCTACCTTTTTACCAAAGGTGGTGTCGGCGTTTCATTTGAATCAAGATATTGTTCTGCCTTCTTTTTTTCCTGATCCGCGGACAGCGGGGGAAAAGTTATTGCATTCTCTAGATGTAGTGAGAGCAGTAAAGGTGTATCTGCAGACAACCGCTCAGATACGTAAAACAGATTTTTTGTTTATTTTCCAGATGGTCCCAAGAAGGGACAAGCGGCATCAAAATCCACCATTTCTAGGTGGATTCGACAAGTAATTATTCAAGTGAAAAGTATTTTAAACAATAAAAATAGTAGCGCTAAACCATATACAATAGATATGTAACTAAATTAATATACAGGTCCTTCTCAAAAAATTAGCATATTGTGATAAAGTTCATTATTTTCTGTAATGTACTGAAAAACATTAGACTTTCATATATTTTAGATTCGTTAAACACAACTTGAAGTAGTTCAAGCCTTTTCTTGTTTTAATATTGATGATTTTGGCATACAGCTCATGACAACCCAAAATTCCTATCTCAAAAAATTAGCATATCATGAAAAGGTTCTCTAAACGAGCTATTAACCTAATCATCTGAATCAACTAATTAACTCTAAACACCTGCAAAAGATTCCTGAGGCTTTTAAAAACTCCCAGCCTGGTTCATTACTCAAAACCGCAATCATGGGTAAGACTGCCGACCTGACTGCTGTCCAGAAGGCCATCATTGACACCCTCAAGCAAGAGGGTAAGACACAGAAAGAAATTTCTGAATGAATAGGCTGTTCCCAGAGTGCTGTATCAAGGCACCTCAGTGGGAAGTCTGTGGGAAGGAAAAAGTGTGACAGAAAACGCTGCACAATGAGAAGAGGTGACCGGACCCTGAAGAAGATTGTGGAGAAGGACCGATTCCAGACCTTGGAGGACCTGCGGAAGCAGTGGACTGAGTCTGGAGTAGAAACATCCAGAGCCACTGTGAACAGGCGTGTGCAGGAAATGGGCTACAGGTGCCGCATTCCCCAGGTCAAGCCACTTTTGACCCAGAAACAGCGGCAGAAGCGCCTGACCTGGGATACAGAGAAGCAGCACTGGACTGTTGCTCAGTGGTCCAAAGTACATTCAGAAATCAAGGTGCCAGAGTCTGGAGGAAGACTGGGGAGAGGGAAATGCCAAAATGCCTGAAGTCCAGTGTCAAGTACCCACAGTCAGTGATGGTCTGGGGTGCCATGTCAGCTGCTGGTGTTGGTCCACTGTGTTTTATCAAGGGCAGGGTCAATGCAGCTAGCTATCAGGAGATTTTGGAGCACTTCATGCTTCCATCTGCTGAAAAGCTTTATGGAGATGAAGATTTCATTTTTCAGCACGACCTGGCACCTGCTCACAGTGCCAAAACCACTGGTAAATGGTTTACTGACCATGGTATTACTGTGCTCAATTGGCCTGCCAACTCTCCTGACCTGAACCCCATAGAGAATCTGTGGGATATTGGGAAGAGAAAGTTGAGAGACGCAAGACCCAACACTCTGGATGAGCTTAAGGCCGCTATCGAAGCATCCTGGGCCTCCATAACACCTCAGCAGTGCCACAGGCTGGTTGCCTCCATGCCACGCCGCATTGAAGCAGTCATTTCTGCAAAAGGATTCCCGACCAAGTATTGAGTGCATAACTGAACATAATTATTTGAAGGTTGACTTTTTTTGTATTAAAAACACTTTTCTTTTATTGGTCGGATGAAATATGCTAATTTTTTGAGATAGGATTTTTGGGTTTTCATGAGCTGTATGCCAAAATCATCAATATTAAAACAAGAAAAGGCTTGAACTACTTCAGTTGTGTGTAATGAATCTAAAATATATGAAAGTCTAATGTTTATCAGTACATTACAGAAAATAATGAACTTTATCACAATATGCTAATTTTTTGAGAAGGACCTGTATATATCTCAAATACCACCACGTGATAGTGTACAAAATATATATATAAACAAAAATATATATATAACGTTCATTTAGTGAATTTCAAAATTGTAAGTGAAACAAACTTCAAAAAAGGGGAGTGCTGAAAAGCAAGTCCCAAAAGGAAATTCCTTTATGTGTGTATCCAAGTGTTTTAACTTAAAAAACGGCACTCAAAGTCCTTTAATTAACTTCAATAAAGAAATTCCTTCCACCAACACCGCTGTGACTGTGATTCCTCTCCCAAAGGTTTTGCACTCACCAGAATAAATAGCCTAGCATTCTCATGCATAGGCAATAAAGCTTAAAGACAACAACCAAGGTGATTGCAGCACTTCCAATGGTGTTCGATCAATGCCAAAATACTCGATGTGGATATGCAAAAAATAAAGGAGTGCTTCCAATAGTGAAAAACCATCAAAAAAACATTTATTTAAAAAAGGCACACGTAACCTTCAAACATTGCACTCACATCACTTCAGAGATTAAAAGGCACTTCACAAATGAAAAATACTTCACAGCAATCTTCAGGTAAAACGTCACACAATAGAGGATTCTAGCGGTATACTGCGATGTATCGTGGTCATGGCGGACCCAGAGTGAAACCGACGTTCTCACCCTCCACATGTTCGCTTCCTCGCTTCCTCTCCTAGATCTGTAGTTGGCTCAACAGACAATGCTTCCGAACGTTATAACTAACTTAACGTTTGCCGCACAGCCACGCCCAGACATGTTTCGTCATACGGACTTCTTCTTTGGGATTGGCTGAGCGGCTAAAACAACCTCCCCTTTATACCCTCACTGAATACACACGTAATTCGGTATCCAGGGCGCTTGCGCAATACCTGTGTCTCCGTGACCGCGATGCTTCAGCAGTGACACCTTACCGCTTGGTCATACAGGTGAAGAATGCAACATTAAGACAGAAATTACAAACATATAATAGTATAAGTGTACTTTAAAACCAATTGTATATTTAAAACCTGTGGGCAGATCCTTTATAATTGCATATTATAAGCTCCTACAAGATGCAATATAAACAGAAATCGTGCCAATCCGCAAACACCCCTTCATAACTGAAACGCTAATGCGGTAAATATACTGAAGATATACTAACTGTATACAAAAATATATATATAGAGACTTCAATGTGACATTAGAATATATATAAAAATTAAAATATATATTAAATTATATTCATTTATAAAAACTCTATACTATATTCAAAAATTATAATTCAAATTAGAATTAGAATTTCAATAAAAAATTCAATTAAAAATTATTAATAAAACAGTTCAGGTCCAATTCAATGTTCAACCCTCTTGGACAGAGACTCTTCAAAAGGAAAATACATTTGGTTTCCCTCCTTGATAGGTCCCTCACCTGATTAGAGCCCCTCCAAGAGGGTTGCATAACATCTATACCGCAAAATTGCAGAACTGAGGGGTCCTGGCTATGTTTATCCCTAAAATGCAGAGACACACTATGATTTTTAAAGCCTTTCCTGATGTTGGCTAGGTGTTCTGCTATGCGGACCCTCAGTAGGCGTTTTGTTCTTCCCACATAATAGAGACCGCATGGGCACCACAACAGGTACACAACATAAGATGAATTACACGTTATGAAGTGATCTATTTCAAACACCTCATTATCGACATTCATGATAGTCGTGCGACCCCTATTACTAATGTTCACAGTTCTGCAACAAATGCATCTACGGCACGAATAAAAACCTTTAAAATCAATTGACAAGTTTTTTGTTGGGGGATCCAAAATCTTCTGTACCACCTTATCCCCAAAACTAGGGGCTAGGGATGAGCTCAGTGTTCGAGTCGAACATACGTTCGACTCGAACATCGGCTGTTCGATCGTTCGACGAAGATCGAACGATTTGGGCCGTTCGCGCCTAATTCGAGTGACGCGAATGGCCCACAATGCACTACGCCATCGCAGTGTCATCCAGGCGCTGTGATTGGCCAAGCATGCACTGTGACCCCGCATGCTTGGCCAATCACAGCGCCGGCAGCGAGGAGAGCAATGATTGGCCACAGGCAGGATGCCTGTGGCCAATTATTGCTGAGGGTGTATAGTACACGCCCCACACTATAAAAGGCCGCCAACACGGCGGCCTAGTGTAGTGTGTTCCGGAGCAGGGAAAGAGAAGCATAGGCAGGGACAGTGACATTTTTTTTTTCTTGCTTAACCTGGATTCCTTTAGTTTAGGGAAAGAGAAGGATAGGTAGGGAGAGTGTCAGTGTGTTTTACTGTGCGAATCCTTGTTTCTAGGGACAGGGAAGGACAGTGAGGGAAATTCTCCTTGTGCTATAGTGTGCTAAAGCATTGATCATCAACCATCTTTAAAAAATCATTTTTTCTAGGGACAGAAAACTATAGGTAGGGAGAGTGTCAGTGTGTTTTACTGTGATAATCCTTGTTTCTAGGGACAGGGAAGGACAGTGAGGGAAATTCTCCTTGTGCTATAGTGTGCTAAAGCATTGATCATCAACCATCTTTAAAAAAACATTTTTTCTAGGGACAGAAAACTATAGGTAGGGAGAGTGTCAGTGTGTTTTACTGTGCTAATCCTTGTTTCTAGGGACAGGGAAGGACAGTGAGGGAAATTCTCCTTGTGCTATACTGTGCTAAAGCATTGATCATCAACCATCTTTAAAAAAACATTTTTTCTAGGGACAGAAAACTATAGGTAGGAAGAGTGTTAGTTTCTTTCACTGTAATAATCCTTGTTTCTAGGGACAGGGAAGGACAGTGAGGGAAATTCTCCTTGTGCTATAGTGTGCTAAAGCATTGATCATCAACCATCTTTAAAAAAACATTTTTTCTAGGGACAGAAAACTATAGGTAGGAAGAGTGTCAGTTTCTTTCACTGTGATAATCCTTGTTTCTAGGGACAGGGAAGGACAGTGAGGGAAATTCTCCTTGTGCTATAGTGTGCTAAAGCATTGATCATCAACCGTCTTTAAAAAAACATTTTTTCTAGGGACAGAAAACTATAGGTAGGAAGAGTGTCAGTTTCTTTCACTGTGATAATCCTTGTTTCTAGGGACAGGGAAGGACAGTGAGGGAAATTCTCCTTGTGCTATAGTGTGCTAAAGCATTGATCATCAACCATCTTTAAAAAAACATTTTTTCTAGGGACAGAAAACTATAGGTAGGAAGAGTGTCAGTTTCTTTCACTGTGATAATCCTTGTTTCTAGGGACAGGGAAGGACAGTGAGGGAAATTCTCCTTGTGCTATAGTGTGCTAAAGCATTGATCATCAACCGTCTTTAAAAAAACATTTTTTCTAGGGACAGAAAACTATAGGTAGGAAGAGTGTCAGTTTCTTTCACTGTGATAATCCTTGTTTCTAGGGACAGGGAAGGACAGTGAGGGAAATTCTCCTTGTGCTATAGTGTGCTAAAGCATTGATCATCAACCGTCTTTAAAAAAACATTTTTTCTAGGGACAGAAAACTATAGGTAGGAAGAGTGTCAGTTTCTTTCACTGTGATAATCCTTGTTTCTAGGGACAGGGAAGGACAGTGAGGGAAATTCTCCTTGTGCTATAGTGTGCTAAAGCATTGATCATCAACCGTCTTTAAAAAAACATTTTTTCTAGGGACAGAAAACTATAGGTAGGAAGAGTGTCAGTTTCTTTCACTGTGATAATCCTTGTTTCTAGGGACAGGGAAGGACAGTGAGGGAAATTCTCCTTGTGCTATAGTGTGCTAAAGCATTCCTCATCAACCATCTTTGAAATCCTTGTTTTTTGGACAGTCAGGGAAATTGTCGTTGTGCTATTCTGTGCGAAAGCAATCATCCTCAACCATATTTAGAAATCCTTAAGTAAAGGGACAGAGAAGGACACCTGAAGGTAGCCCTTATTGCTTTTTTCCCATCTCCCTGCAGGCCATCTATTAGAATGTCTGGAAGGCAAACAAGGAGAGGCAGACAGTCAGGAGGCAATAAAAGAGGGCAAGCAGGCTCTGTGTCTGGGGGCAACAGTGCTGGTCGTGGACGCGGTGCATTGTCATCAGCACATGGCCATGGGACACGCTTGTCCTTCTTTTCGGCAGCTGGACATGTTGAGCCACATCATGCCGAAGACTTGGTAGAGTGGATGACCAAGCCCTCCTCCTCCTCCTCATCCTCTCTCACCCAGGCTCAGGGTACTGGCAAAGCAGCTGCCAAAGCGTCCTCTTCCCTGGTATCAATGTCAGACTCATCATCAGTCACTCCTTCCCTAGACCCACCATGTCCTCCTCCTGAGGAGTCCCCCGAACTGTTTGAGCACAGTGTTGGGTACATGCTCCAGGAGGATGCCCAGCGTTTCGAAGGGTCTGATGATGAAACCCAGCTACAGGAAGGCAGTAGCGTGAGAGCAGACAGAGGGGATGCTCAAGAAGGACACCAATCTGGCAGTCATGTTCCAGCAGCTGCAGCATACTGCCAGATTGGCTCCAGTGATGAGGAGGGAGGGGATGATGAGGTCACTGACTCCACGTGGGTGCCTAATAGGAGAGAGGAGGAGGAGGAGGATGAGGAGGAGGCACATCTCCAACGAGGCAGGATGCCCTTTGGTGGCCAGCGTAAGGGCAGTACACCGACGGAATCACACCGCAGAGCTCCGCCTGTGCAGGGCGCTGCCTCTGCCCGTCATTCAAAAAGTTCTTTGGTGTGGGCCTTTTTTGAGGCTAGTGCATCAGATCGCACAGCTGCTGTTTGCAACATATGTCTCAAGCGTATATCGCGTGGCCAAAACATCAGCCGCTTGGGTACCACATGCCTGACCAGACATATGTTGACCTGCCATGCAGCTCGTTGGCAAGCCTACCTCAAAGACCCACACCAAAGAACAAGGCGGACCTCTCCTTGCACCGCATCAGCTGGGATCTCCAACCCCACTATAACTTCAGTCCTCTCTGAAACATGCACTGAGAGGAATGAAGGTGTAGAATTAGGTGTGTCACAGCCAAGTACTTGCGGCCACTCTGCTAGCAGTACACCGACGTCCGATTCTAGCAGGCAAATTTCCCTGCCCCAGCTGCTGGACCGTCGAAAGAAGTTCACTCCCAGCCATCCACATGCCCAGCGGTTGAATGCTAGCTTGGCTAAATTGCTAGCGCTTCAACTGCTGCCTTTTCAGTTGGTAGACTCGGCCCCCTTCCGTGAGTTTGTGCAATGTGCGGTTCCTCAGTGGCAGGTTCCCAAACGCCACTTTTTCTCACGGAAGGCTATTCCGGCTCTCTACCGGCATGTGGAAGGCAATGTCTTGGCCTCGCTGGACAGGGCGGTCAGCGGTAAGGTGCATATTACCGCTGACTCATGGTCCAGCAGGCATGGACAGGGACGTTATCTTTCTTTCACGGCCCATTGGGTCACTCTTTTGGCAGCTGGGAAGGATGCAGGACAAGGTGCAGTAGTGTTGGAGGTTGTTCCACCGCCACGCCTCCAAAATGCTACTACTGGTTGTGACACACCTCTCTCCTCCACCCCCTCCTCTTCTTCTTCCTCCATGGCCTCTTCCTGTGGTTTGTCCTCTGAACCAGCGGTGCTCCATAGCCGTTCAAGGGGCTACGCAAGTACACAGGCAAAAAGATGCCATGCCGTGCTTGCGCTGGTGTGTTTGGGGGACAGAAGCCACACTGGGGCAGAGGTCCTGTCTGCTCTGCAGGGCCAGGCCGAGAGGTGGTTGACGCCACGCCAGCTTAAGCCAGGAATGGTGGTTTGCGACAATGGCACCAACCTCCTCTCCGCCCTCCGACAGGGACAACTGACCCATGTGCCCTGTGTGGCTCACGTCCTTAACCTGGTGGTGCAGCGGTTCTTGGGCAGGTACCCGGGCTTACAGGATGTCCTGAGGCAGGCCAGGAAAGTCTGTGTGCATTTCCGCAGATCTTATAATGCCAGTGCTCGCCTGGCTGAGCTGCAAAAGGAGTTGAACCTGCCCAAGAACCGCCTTATATGTGACATGCCCACCAGGTGGAACTCAACGTTGGCCATGCTGCAGCGGCTGCACACGCAGCAGAGGGCCATCAATGAGTACCTGTGCGACTACGGCACCAGGACAGGGTCAGGGGAGCTTGGTTTTTTTTCTCCACGCCAGTGGGGCATGATCAGGGATGCATGCACTGTCCTGGCACCATTTGAGGAGGCCACGAGGATGGTGAGCAGTGACAGTGCATGCATCAGTGACACTGTACCTCTTGTCCACCTGTTGGAGCACACGCTGCGTGGAATAATGGACAGGGCACTTGAGGCAGAACAGAGGCAGGAAGAGGAGGACTTCCTTGCCTCTCAAGGCCCCCTTTACCCAGACAGTGTTCCTTCTGTCCCACCCATCGCACAGGAAGAGGAGGAGGAGGAGGAGGAGGATTGTGTCAGCATGGAGGTGGAGGCTGGCACTCAGCATCATCAGCAGCAGTCTTTTAGGGATGATTTACAGTCCCAAGAAACCAGTGGACTTGTACGTGGCTGGGAGGAGGTGGCTGCGGATCATGTCGTCCTTAGTGACCCAGAGGACTCCGGACCGAATGCCTCAGCAAACCTACGCTGCATGGCCTCCCTGATCCTGCAAAGTCTGCGGAAGGATCCTCGTATTCTTCGGATCAAGGAGAGGGACCATTACTGGCTGGCCACTCTCCTTGATCCACGGTACAAGGGTAAGGTTGCGGACCTTATGTTACCGTCGCAGAGGGAGCAGAGGATGAGACAACTCCGGGAGGCCTTGCAGAAAGGTCTGTGCAACGCGTTCCCAGAGACTGGGAGGTTACAAACTCCTGGTCCTGGACAACGAGTTGCTGAGGCTTCGGCCAGTCAAAGAAGGAGCGGTGGGGAAGGTGGCCGTCTGACCGATGCGTTCAGACAATTCTTTAGTCCGCAGCCCCAAAGTATGATCGGTTCCAGCAACCATCGCCAGCGTCTGATAAACATGGTGCAGGAATATCTAGGGGCAAGGTTAGACTTGGACACCTTCCCCACCGAAAATCCTCTGGCTTACTGGGTCTTGAGGATGGATCACTGGCCAGAGCTTGCACAGTATGCAATTGAGCTACTGGCCTGTCCTGCATCCAGCGTTCTTTCGGAACGCACATTCAGTGCTGCTGGAGGATTTGTCACGGATCACAGGGTGCGCCTGTCCACCGACTCGGTTGATCGACTGACTTTCATCAAGATGAACCAGTCTTGGATCACCACCAGCTACCACACACCTGATGCTGATATAACAGACTAATTGATTTTAACATGTCACATCCCTTCAAGACTGATGCTGATGCTGAGTGCCTGTGCTGTTATGTTGACTGGCTATCCTCCTCCTCCGAGTCCTCAATGATACGATTGATGATGATAGCTTGGAAGATCATTTTTGTTTATGGGTGCCGCCACCAGTGGCTAAGGCCCAATTTTTCAGCCCCTGTTTTACAGGGGCGTGTAATTACAATTTTTTTAGCAATAATTTGCCATAGGGCTCATTGCTGTGCTCCAAGTACAGTATCTGTGAGGGGTTGGAGTGTTGTGCCACCAGTGCCTAAGGCCCAATTTTTCAGCCCCTGTTTAACAGGGGCGTGTCATTACAATTTTTGAAGCAATACTTTGCAACAGGGCTCATTGCTGTGCTCCAAGTACAGTATCTGTGAGGGGTTGTAGTGTTGTGCCACCAGTGCCTAAGGCCCAATTTTTCAGCCCCTGTTCAACAGGGGCATGTAATTACAATTCTTGATCTAATAATTCACAGCAGGGCCCATTGCTGCACCCACCAAGAGTAACTCTGAGGGCTTACAGTGTTGTGGCAACGCCACCACCACCACCACCACGAAAGGCCCAATTTTTCAGCCCCTGTTCAAAAGGGGCATGTAATTACAATTCTTGATCTAATAATTCACAGCAGGGCCCATTCCTGCACCCACCAAGAGTAACTCTGAGGGCTTACAGTGTTGTGGCAACACCACCACCACCACCACCACCACGAAAGGCCCAATTTTTCAGCCCCTGTTCAACAGGGGCATGCAATTACAATTCTTGATCTAATAATTCACAGCAGGGCCCATTGCTGCACCCACCAAGAGTAACTGTCAGGGCTTACAGTGTTGTGGCACCAGCACCACCATCAAAGGCCCAATTTTTACTACCACTGTTCAACAATTATATGTAATTAAAATTCCTGATATAATAGTTGACAGCAGGGCGTTCCAGCACCAACCAAGAGTAACTGTGAGTGCTTACAGTGTTGTGCCAACACCAACAACTAAGGGGCCTATTTCTGCAGAGTATATACGGCAGGTCCCTACTTTCAAACATCCAACTTACAAACGACTCCTACTTGCAAACGCAAGAAGACAACAGGAAGTGAGAGGAAATCTACCCCTTGGAAGGAAAATTCTCTCCTGTAAGAATTAATATGGGAGAAAGGTGTCTCCTCTGTACTGATGCTTTATCAGCAATCCTTGTTTCAAGAAAAACACCACATTTCAAAAACAGTTGTCATTGGGACGGAAAGTGAGGTGAAATGTTCTGAACAGGGGCACAGACAGCAAAACAAATGTTACAGGGGTGATAACCCTTACCTATGTTTTCCAAAAAGTTTAAAAATAGATTTTTGGGCTGGAGCTACACTTAAACAATGTACCTGTTCAAAATTACAAACAGATTCTACATAAGAACAAACCTACAGTCCCTGTCTTGTATGCACCGCCTGTATACGGCTGTTCAGAGTATATAGGGCCTTTTTTATTTTATGTGCGGGGTTCCCCTTAATATCCATACAAGACCCAAAGGGGCTGGTAATGGGCTGGGGTAGGGGGGGGGTCATGGGGTAGCTATGCCATTTTTCTTAAAGATTTTCATCCATATTACCGGGAGCAGACATTACATTAAAGCCGCAAGCAGTTTTAAATGGCTTTTTTTTCCTTTAGAAGTGTCATTTTGTGCAGGGACAGTTCTAAACACGGGAAACACGTGGCACTTCACAGGCATACTTTAGACACCCCCCAGGTACGATATTTAAAGGAATATTTGACTTTTTTTTTTCACTTTATGCATCATTAAAATGACTGCTCCCGAAAAACGACCGTTTTTAAAACTTCTTTTTGCATTGATACATGTCCCCTGGTGCAGAACCCGGGTTCCCAAACCCTTTTTAGGACAATAACATGCATAATAGTCGTTATAATTAGCACTTTAGAATTCGAACGTTCGCATCCATTGTATTTAATAGGGTTCTAATGTTCGTACGAACTTTCGGTCCGTTCGCGGGTTCTGGTGCGAACCGAACCCGGGGGTGTTCGGCTCATCACTACTAGGGGCCCTTCTGTAAATAAACTTTGGACTTTCTGGTAGAACATTACATAAATCTCTATCTCTGCATAATATATACCAGTATTTGGAAAATATATTCTCTATCTCCCTATACTGGTAATGGAAATCAGAGATGAACCCCCATTGATGTTGGTCATCAACCATTATATTATCACCTTTCTTCCTCAAACACTGTTCCCTTGGTATTTCAGCAATTTCTTTGATGGTATTAATTATAACTTCCTCCTTATATCCTTTCTGTAAAAATTTATTTTTTTAATATGTCGGCCTGTGCAAAATAATCAGCAGATTCAGTGCAATTATGGCGAACCCTTAATATCTGTCCCTTGGGAATATTTCTAATAACGTGTAATTCATCTTATGTTGTGTACCTGTTGTGGTGCCCATGCGGTCTCTATTATGTGGGAAGAACAAAACGCCTACTGAGGGTCTGCATAGCAGAACACCTAGCCAACATCAGGAAAGGCTTTAAAAATCATAGTGTGTCTCTGCATTTTAGGGATAAACATAGCCAGGACCCCTCAGTTCTGCAATTTTGCGGTATAGATGTTATGCAACCCTCTTGAAGGGGCTCTAATCAGGTGAGGGACCTATCAAGGAGGGAAACCAAATGGATTTTCCTTTTGAAGAGTCTCCATTCAAGAGGGTTGAACATTGAATTGGACCTGAACTGTTTTATTAATAATTTTTAATTGAAATTCTAATTTGAATTATAATTTTTGAATATAGTATAGAGTTTTTATAAATTAATATAATTTAATATATATTTTAATTTTTATATATATTCTAATGTCACTTTGAAGTCTCTATATATGTATTTTTGTATACAGTTAGTATATCTTCAATATATTTACTGCATTAGCGTTTCAGTTATGAAGGGGTGTTTGCGGATTGGCGCGATTTCTGTTTATATTGCATCTTGTAGGAGCTTATAATATGCAATTATAAAGGATCTGCCCGCAGGTTTTAAATATACAATTGGTTTTAAAGTACACTTATACTATTATATGTTTGTAATTTCTGTCTTAATATTGCATTCTTCACCTGTATGACCAAGCGGTAAGGTGTCACTGCTGAAGCATCGCGGTCACGGAGACACAGGTATTGCGCAAGCGCCCTGGATACCGAATTACGAGTGTATTCAGTGAGGGTATAAAGGGGAGGTTGTTTTAGCCGCTCAGCCAATCCCAATGAAGAAGTCCGTATGACGAAACATGTCTGGGCGTGGCTGTGCGGCAAACGTTAAGTGAGTTATAACGTTCGGAAGCACCGTCTGTTGAGCCAACTACAGATCTAGGAGAGGAAGCGAACGTGTGGAGGGTGAGAACGTCGGTTTCACTCTGGGTCCGCCATGACCACGATACATCACAGTATACCGCTAGAATCCTCTATTGTGTGAAGTTTTACCTGAAGATTGCTGTGAAGTATTTTTCATTTGTGAAGTGCCTTTTAATCTCTGAAGTGATGTGAGTGCAATGTTTGAAGGTTACATGTGCCTTTTTTAAATAAATGTTTTTTTGATGGTTTTTCACTATTGGAAGCACTCCTTTATTTTTTGCATATCCACATCGAGTATTTTGGCATTGATCGAACACCATTGGAAGTGCTGCAATCACCTTGGTTGGTGTCTTTAAGCTTTATTGCCTATACATGAGAATGCTAGGCTATTTATTCTGGTGAGTGCAAAACATTTTGGAGAGGAATCACAGTCACAGCGGTGTTGGTGGAAGGAATTTCTTTATTGATGTTAATTAAAGGACTTTGAGTGCCGTTTTTTAAGTTAAAACACTTGGATACACACATAAAGGAATTTCCTTTTGGGACTTGCTTTTCAACGCTCCCCTTTTTTGAAGTTTGTTTCACTTACAATTTTGAAATTCACTAAATGAACGTTATATATATATTTTTGTTTATATATATTTTTTGTACACTATCACGTGGTGGTATTTGAGATATATATACCGTATTAATTTAGTTACATATCTATTGTATATGGTTTAGTGCTACTATTTTTATTGTTTAAAATACTTTTCACATTACTATCTTGTTTAAGTTAGCAGCTTGTTAGGTTTATTCATTTATTCACATTTTTCTATGTGCGCAGTGGTGGTATAATTGATCAAGGTGCGCGTGATTTTTTAACCAACATTTAGAAGTAATTATTCAAGCTTATGGTTTAAAAAACAGGATTCCTCCTTTTTCTGTTAAGGCGTACTCTACCAGGGCGATAAGTGCTTCATGGGCAGTGCATCACCAGGCTTCAATGGCTCAGATCTGTAAAGCTGCAACTTGGTCTTCAGTCCATACATTTTCCAAATTCTATCAAGTAGATGTGAAAGGACACGAGGATGCCACCTTTGGGCGTAGTGTGCTGCAGGCAGCAGTATAGGGCTTCTTGTCCATAAGCGGCCTGCTTGATCTGTGTCTCCCACCCTTCATTGAACATTGCTCTGGGACGTCCCATTGTGTAATGACTGGCTCTGTGTCCCGTGGTGTATGATAAAGAAAACAGGATTTTTATAACAGCTTACCTGTAAAATTCTTTTCTTGGAGTACACCACGGGACACAGAGGTCCCCCCTTCTTATGGGAACCTTACTGCTTTGCTACAAAACTGAGGTACTTCCCTGATGATAGAGGTTATATGGAGGGGAACTGTCTTTGATTGGTTGTGCCAGTGTCCAATCACCGCTGGTGACCCTTAACCCATTATGTAATGACTGGCGCTGTGTCCCGTGGTGTACTCCAAGAAAATAATTTTACAGGTAAGCTGTTATGAAAATCCTGTTATTTCTCAGCTCTCTGTTGGCAGTATGTTCCACAGATTTTTCATAGGCCTGCTTTAAATTTTTGCGCAGTCGCTCTACGTATCCCCTATGCGAAGTCGGGGAGGTGTTATCTACAGACGTTCCAAAGATCAGATCAATCGGGGGACGGGCCTCTCTCCCAAACATGAGTCTGTATGGTGAATATCCAGTGGCATCACTCACGGTACTATTGTACACATGTTCAACTGTAGTGATATGATTTCCCCAGTGTTGTTTTTTTTTTAGTGAGTAAAGTCCCCAACATGTTCAGCAAAGTGTGTTAAATCTTTCTGGTTGAGGATCTCCCTAGGGGTGGTATGGTATGATCTTTGACTTCTTTATGCCCAACAACTTGCACAGCTGATGTATTAGCTTACTTTCGAAATCCTGTCCTTGATCAGAATGAATTCTGACTGGCAGTCCATAATGAACAAATAATTTCTCCACAGGGACTTTTGCCACAGTGGTAGCCTGTTGATCTTTATTAGGGTAGGCCTGGGCTTACTGGATGAAATGGGCGGTCACCACTAGAATGTTGCTTCTTCCAGGTTCTAGGCACAGGAAGTCAATACACACCAGCTCTATAGGCCCCTGGCTTTGTAGATGTCCCATTGGAGCAGCTTGTACTGGTAAAGTCTTCCATTGGATGCATGGTAAACAGGAGTGGCAATAGCTCACTATCTCCCTTCACATGTTGGGCCAATAAAACCTGTCCCTGACTAGGCAAAAAGTTCTTTCTGTGCCTAAATGTCCATGTTCATCATGCAAAGCTTCCAACACTGCTGTACGATGTTTTTGAGGAAGGAACAATTGCCATCTCTCCTCTAAATTCTCAGCGGGGCCCCACCTGTACAACAAGCCATCTCCAAGTTGCAACCTATTCCACTCCCTGTGTATTATCTTAGCCCCGACCACAGAGCTCTTTAGCAATAAGTTTGGATCTTGTTTGGTCAAGGCTTCAGTTGCCAGGTGGCATTGTGGATCCTGATTCTGGTCCGTTTTTAAATCTCTCTTCGATAGCCGAGGAAGGCCCTCGCCTCGCACCTGCATCAGCCCACAGTAACACTGAGGCACTCCAGAAGGATGAACCCCTATAGACTATGCTCCTCTGTCCCCTTCAGCCATTGGGCCATACCTCAACACAAGGCTTGCACAACTTCAGTAGTCACAAAGGTCCAATCTTCTGGTTCTTCCACTTGCCAAAGCGTCAGCATCTCGATTTGCAGCCCCAGGTCGATACTTCAAGCTGAACTGGAATCCAGCTAATGCAGCCAACCACCTATGCCCAGTAGCATCCAGCTTGGCAGAAGTCAGAAGTTAGGTCAAAGGATCATTATTCACCTTCACTACAAACTTGGCTCCATATAGGTAATCCTTTAACTATTGCCCATTTCAAAGCCAAGAACTCCAATTTGTGGATGGGCTAGTTTTTATCAGATGGGGTAAGACTGCGACTCAAGTATGCTACCGGCCTGAGCCTGCCATCTTGTTCTTGATAGAGGACTCCTCCCAATCCATCTCTGCTAGCATCCACATGGAGCTCATAGGGCTTTGCTGGATCTGCATATGCCAGCACTGGGGCTTCGGTAAGACTCCTCTTGAGACGCCAATAAGCCTCCTCACATTGGGGGGTCCATTGTTCTTTGGATGGATTCTCCTTTTCCTCAAGCTTCTTCACTCTTGTCTCATCTTCTATTCTGCCTGAGACAACCTGCAGCAGTTTGTTGAGGGGCCTAGCCATAGGCGTGCGCAGCCTATTGCATTTGGGTGTGCACCCCAAAGCTGAAACACGTGTGTGTGTGTGTGTGTACAGTACCTGCCCGCGAGAATGTGTTTCCAGCGCGATCCCATCGCGCTGGTTCTCGGCGACAGGGTACTGCACATCTCGCGCTCGCTGCAATAGGAAAAACACATTACAACGAGCGTGAGAAGGAAGCGACGGGGATCCGACTTAGATCCCCGCCAATACCAGGCACTGTGTTTGGTATGAATCATGAGGGGGAACTCCACACCAAATTTTAAATAAAAAACCGGCATGGGTTCCCCTCCAGGAGCATAACAGGCCCTTAGGTCTGGTATGGATTTTAAGGGGAACACCTATGCCGAAAAACCGGCGTGGGGGTCTCCCCAAAATCCATACCAGACCCTAATCCAAGCACGCAGCCCAGCCTGTCAGGAAAGGGGGTGAGGATGAGCGAGTGCCCCCCCCGAACCCTACCAGGCCGCATGCCCTCAACATGGGGGGTGGGTGCTCTCGGGCAGGGGGAGCCCTGCGGCCCCCCCACCCCAAAGCACCTTGTTACCATGTTGATGAGGACAAGGGCCTCTTCCCGACAACCCTGGTCGTTGGTTGTCGGGGCCTGCGGGCGGGGAGCTTATCGGTATCCGAGAGTCCCCTTTAATAAGGGGACCCCCAGATCCCGACCCCCCACCCTATGTGAAAGAGTATGGGGTACATCGTACCCCTACCCATTCACCTGGAGGAAAAAAGTGTCAAGAAAAAAAAACACACAACACAGGTTTTTAAAGTAATTTATTAGGCAGCTCCGGGGGTCTTCTTCCGACTTCGGGGGTCTCTTCCGACTTCTCCGCTCTCTTCTCCCGCTCTCTCCGGTGCCGTCTCCGTGCTCTCTGGTTCTTCTCCCGCACTCCGGTGCCTTCTACCTTCTGCCAGACTCCTCCGCTATCTTCTTCCAGCTCTTTTACTAGCGTTGGCCCGGTCTTCCCTGTCGTCTTCTTCCCTCTTCTCTTCTTCGATGTTGACACAACACTCTCTTCCACTGTAATGCCGTGTGCTCGGTGCGCAACGATTTATATAGGCATGGGGCGTGGTCACCGGGTGACCCCGCCTCTTATGACGTCACAGTCCCATCATGCTCTGGGTGGTGATGACATAAGGGGCGGTGTCACAGGGTGACATCACCCGGTCACCACGCCCCATGCCTTATATAAATCGTTGCGCACCGCGCACACGGCATTACAGTGGGAGGGAGCGTCGTGTCAACATCGGAAAGGAAGAGAAGAGGGAGGAAGACGGTGGAGAAGACCGGCCCAACGCTGGTAAAAGATCTGGAAGAAGATAGCAGAGGAGCCCGGCAGAAGGTAGAAGGCACCGGAGAGCGCGAGAAGTACCAGAGAGCGGGAGAAGAGACCCCCGAAGTCGGAAGAAGACCCCCGAAGTTGGAAGAAGACCCCTGGAGCTGCCTAATAAATGACTTTAAAAACCTGTGTAGTGTGTTTTTTTTTCTTAACACTTTTCTCCTCCAGGCGAATGGGTAGGAGTACAATGTACCCCATACTCATTTACATAGGGAGGGGGGCTGGGATCTGGGGGCCCCCTTATTAAAGGGGGTTCCCA
This sequence comes from Rana muscosa, assembly GCA_029206835.1. Classification (NCBI taxonomy): domain Eukaryota; kingdom Metazoa; phylum Chordata; class Amphibia; order Anura; family Ranidae; genus Rana; species Rana muscosa. Next base: position 240,923,025 of record CM055119.1, read on the forward strand.
GATTCTGATAAGCTCCCCGCCCGCAGACCCCGACAACCAACGGCCAGGGTTGTTGGGAAGAGGCCCTTGCCCTCATCAACATTGGGACAAGGTGCTTTGGGGTGGGAGGGCCGCAGGGCACCCCCCTGCCCAAAAGCACCCACCCCCCCATGTTGAGGGCATGCAGCCTGATACGGTTCAGGAGGGGGGGGCGCTCGCTCGTCCCTACCCCCTTTCCTGACTGTCCAGGCTGCGTGATCGGATAAGGGCCTGGTATGGATTTGGGGGGACCCCACGCCATTTTTTTCGGCGTAGGGGTTCCCCTTAAAATCCATACCAGACCTAAGGGCCTGGTATGGATTTTGGGGGGACCCCCATGCCGGTTTTTCGACGTAGGGGTTCCCCTTAAAATCCATACCAGACCTAAGGGCCTGGTATGCTCCTGAAGGGGAACCCATGCCGGTTTTTTATTTAAAATTTGGCGTGGAGTTCCCCCTCATGATTCATACCAAACACAGTTCCTGGTATTGGCGGGGATCCAAGTCGGATCCCTGTTCATTGAAAGTCTGACGTATGTCGGCTTCAACACATTTTTCCTTTCCCGGCGAGCCAGCTCGGCGCTGGCTCCCGTGACAGGGCTCGTAGGTGGTCAATCTCGGCAATAAAAGCAGCGAGATTGACACAATATCGCGGTCACCTACTGTATATATATTTTTAAATATATATATATATATATATTGTGACAGCAGGAAGGTAAAGTCACCTGGTTGCATCCAGGGGGGTAGATATATTTCGCCCAGATTCAGGCTTTACGCCGATTTATACAACTAGGTGGAGAGTTGTATAAGGCTAGTGGGCTCATGGATGACTCATACCTCTAGGGAGAGGGCTGGGCGTCGTGCAGACAGGGAGTTGATGAGATCAGCTGAACCTTGTCAGCTCATTTAGGCCTCTATAAAAAACTCCCAGATTCATTAGGGGCTAGCTCATGCCTGGAAGCAGACCTGTGTGGACTGTCTAGGGAGAGTGAACCCCTGTGCGGTGAGAGAAAGCCTGTGTGGCTATATTTTGCTTGGACATTTAAAACCAGGGACTAGGACAGCACTAGGCTGATCCCAGTCGTTAGTTAGGAAACCTGTAAGTTTAGTTAGAGGTCAAGTTGACCAGGATTTATTTTGTTTATGTTTTTTTTGCCTTGCTGTGTTTTTGTCACTGTAAATAGAAAATAAACCGCACCTTTTTGATTTTTGAAAACCACAACCTCCGTCTGCTGGGCCTGTTTTTGGGTGGGGAGCCCATCCCGGGGGTCACACATACCCGCTGCCGAGCTAACCCCCTCACAGTTGGTGGAGAACCAGTGGCAGTTTTTTTTTAAGCCAGCATGGAGGAGATACTGAAACAGCTGGCTCTAGCAAATGCCAATCAACAGCAGACAAATGCAGGTTTGCAAAGGAGCCTTGCAGCCCAGCAGCAAGCTCATCAACAGAGCCTTGCAACTTTACAACAGAGTCTGGAGGCTCAGCAACAAGCCCAACAGCAATCTGAGGCCCGCTTCATAGACCTGTTGCAGAAGCAAGAGCAGAGACTACAACAACAGATGGAAGCAGTAATGCAGCAACGTCCGCAGACCAGTGAGGAAAGCCGTCCCACTAATACCGCGTCCTTTGGGGTGAGTCGTTTATTGACAAAAATGACTGGAGAGGATGATCCAGAGGTATTTTTGACCACATTTGAAAGGACCGCTGAAAGAGAAAAGTGGCCTGAGGAGCAGTGGGCTGGACTAGTGGCTCCTCTGTTAACTGGTGAATCGCAGAAAGCTTACTATGACCTAGAGCCTAACCAAGCAAAAGACTATGTGATGCTAAAAGCTGAAATATTGGCAAGGCTGGGTGTCACCCTGGCTGTCCGGGCTCAGCGTGTGCATAACTGGACTTTCCGGCTTGGAAGGCCCCCCAGGTCTCAAATGTATGATCTCATTCACCTGAGCAGAAAGTGGCTACAGCCAGAGACTTTGTCCGCACCAAAGATTGTGGAACGTGTTGTAATGGATCGGTTTTTGAGAGCTCTTCCTACTGCCATCCAAAAGTGGGTAAGCCATGGAGACCCAGAGACGGCCGATGGTCTTGTGGATCGTGTGGAGAAATACTTGGCTACAGAGAACCTGACGGCCTCTTCCAGAGACACTCGGACTTTCCACCCCAAGACCAGACCATCCCCAGGGGCGGATAAGAGGATTCCAAGGGGTGAGGGTGGAGAGAGTGAGAGGGTGGGAGCTCTACCCCAAGTTTGGCGAGAACAGCCTGGGAAATCAGCGGCTCAAGAGGCCGCAAGAAGGATCGTTTGCTACCGCTGCCGGCAAGCGGGACATATTGCAGCAAATTGCCCGGTTTTGGAGGAACCCATGCAGTGTGACTTTCTGACGGGCAGACGTCAGTCGCTGTGTGCGACAGTCGCATGCACTGCCATTCGGGGAACTGAGAAACATTTATGCAAAATGTGTATTAATGGTAGAAATGTTGTGGTATTGCTGGATTCAGGTAGCCTTGTGACCCTGATAAAGGCTGAGTTAGTTAAAACAGAGGTCTCTGGGAATAGCAAGGTAGCCGTTATTTGTGTGCATGGGGACACCCGAGAGTATCCAGTGACTACAGTGTGTTTCGAGACCCCCAAAGGTACCCTCTCTCATCCAGTGGGCTTAGTATCTCAGTTACCGCATGACGCCATTGTGGGAAGGGATTTTCCGAAGTTCTGGGAACTGTGGGATGATCCTGAGCCCCCCACTGGTGCCCCTATGTACCAGGAATGTGATAGCCAGAACTCCCCTGAGAGTGGTGAGGACTCTCCGGAATTTCCCTTGTCAGTATTGGCAGGGGAGACTCAAGAAACTGGAGAGGAGCCCACCTCCTCAGACGAAAACCTACCGTCTGTGGAGTTTTCTGATCTTGAGGTTCACAGGGAAAACTTTGCCACAGAACAGTTGAAAGACCCCGCCCTAATAAAGGCACGGGAAAACGTAGTGAAAATAGATGGCGAGTTAGTGAACCCAGATAATACCGGCACTTACCCATACTTCAGCGTAGAGAAGGACCTACTGTATCGGGTGGCAAAAAGGGCAGAAGAAACCGTTGAGCAGCTTGTGGTGCCCAAACCTTACAGGAAGTTGGTGTTGGAGTTGGCCCATGGGCACATTCTTGGAGGTCATCTGGGGACAGAGAAAACCCGAGAGAGGGTATTACAGAGATTCTATTGGCCTGGGGTGATGAAGGACATAGAAAATTATTGTTCCTCCTGCCCTGTGTGTCAGAGGTCGGCCCCGATGCCACATTTCCGTAGCCCGCTGGTCCCTCTACCCATCATTGAGGTCCCGTTTGAGAGAATCGCAATGGATTTGGTAGGTCCTATAATCAAGTCCGCTAGGGGGCACCAGTACATATTGGTTATAATGGACTATGCCACCCGTTATCCAGAAGCGATCCCTCTCAGAAATACCTCGGCCAAAACCATAGCCAAAGAGCTATCTCTTGTTTTTAGCCGGGTGGGTATTTGTAAAGAACTGCTTACGGACCAAGGTACACCCTTTATGTCCCGGGTTATGAAAGAGCTGTGTAAATTGTTCAAAGTGACGCAATTGCGTACATCTGTGTATCACCCCCAAACCGATGGGCTGGTTGAAAGATTCAACAAAACCCTAAAACAAATGTTGAAGAAAGTGGTGGATAGAGATGGAAGGGATTGGGACTGTCTACTTCCTTATTTGATGTTTGCTATTAGGGAGGTGCCCCAATCCTCTACGGGATTCTCCCCCTTTGAGTTACTGTATGGGAGACACCCAAGAGGGCTGTTGGATATTGCCAAGGAAACTTGGGAAAGTGAGAGTTCTCCCCACAGGAGTGTGATTGAGCATGTCGCCCTGATGCAAGATCGAATTGCACAGGTAATGCCCATCGTGAAGGAACATTTGGCCCAAGCGCAGTTGGCACAGCAGAGAGTGTACAACCGTGGAGCCAAGACCCGTACCTTTTCCCCGGGGGATAGGATATTGGTACTTGTCCCTACGGTTGAAAGTAAATTCCTTGCCAAATGGCAAGGCCCCTACGAGATAATGGAAAAAGTGAGCGAAGTGAATTACAAGGTCAGACAACCAGGAAGGCGAAAGCCCGAACAGATCTATCACGTTAATCTGTTGAAAGCCTGGAGGGATAGAGAGTCCCTAGTCGCAGACACTTGGTCACCAGCTCAAACTGGTTGCGTGATTCCTGAGGTTGGAATCGCAGCCACCTTGTCACAACCCCAACAACAGGAGGTTAAGGAGTTTGTGCTTCGCAACAAGGAGGTATTCTCTGAGCTGCCGGGACAAACATCTGGGGTAGAGCATGACATTATTACCCCGCCCGGTGAAAGGGTGAAGTTAAAACCCTATCGGATCCCAGAGGCCCGACGGGAGGCAATACGGGAGGAAGTACAGAAAATGCTGAACTTAGGGGTGATAGAGGAGTCCCAAAGTGATTGGTCTAGTCCCATTGTGTTGGTGCCTAAACCGGATGGGAGCTGGCGATTTTGTAACGATTTTCGTCAGTTGAACAAAGTTACAAAATTTGACACCTACCCCATGCCACGTATAGATGAGTTGATCGACCGGCTGGGAACAGCCCGATACATGACGACTCTTGACCTCACAAAAGGGTATTGGCAAATCCCCCTGGCCAAGTCGGCCAAAGAGAAAACCGCATTTGTAACCCCAGACGGGGCGTTCCAATATAAAAGAATGCCGTTCGGGTTACAGAATGCGCCGGCCACATTCCAGCGGAAAATGGACCAGATGCTGAGGCCCCATCGGAAGTATGCTGCGGCTTACCTGGATGACATAATTGTCCATAGCACAGATTGGGCCTCACATCTGCCAAAAGTGCAAGCAGTCCTGGACTCTGTTCGGGAAGCAGGGTTTACGGCTAACCCCAAGAAGTGTACCATTGGGCAGGAGGAGGCCAAATATCTTGGGTACACCATTGGGAGGGGAGTAATAAAACCCCAACTCAACAAAGTCGAGGCCATCCAGAGTTGGCCACGTCCCAACAGCAAGAAGCAGGTACGAGCCTTTCTGGGAATCGCTGGGTATTATCGGCGATTCATTCCCCACTTTGCTTCTAAGGCTGTGCCCCTAACCAACCTGACGAAGGGGAAAGGGTCGGTCATGATTAAATGGACCCCCGAGGCTGAGGCAGCATTCCAGTTCTTGAAACAAGCCTTATGTAGCCAGCCAGTGTTGTACTCACCCGACTTCTCTAGAGACTTTGTCGTACAAAGTGATGCGTCAGATGTGGGGTTAGGAGCAGTATTGTCCCAGGTCTGGAACGGGGAAGAGCACCCAGTCATTTACCTCAGCAGGAAGTTGAAGTCCCATGAGGTAAATTACGCCACCGTTGAAAAGGAGTGTTTAGCGGTGAAGTGGGCTCTAGATTCCCTTCGGTACTACCTGCTAGGTAGGCACTTTGACATGGTTACGGATCACGCTCCGTTAAAGTGGATGGCTCAAAACAAGGAAACAAATAGAAGAGTGAATAGGTGGTTCCTGGCCCTCCAGGAATTCAACTTCACAGTAAAGCATCGCCCTGGCGTTCAAATGGGGAATGTGGATGCTTTGTCTCGAGTACATGAATGCCTGATTGCTGGTGTTCCAACCCCGAGGTTAAAACAAGAGGGGGGGGTATGTGACAGCAGGAAGGTAAAGTCACCTGGTTGCATCCAGGGGGGTAGATATATTTCGCCCAGATTCAGGCTTTACGCCGATTTATACAACTAGGTGGAGAGTTGTATAAGGCTAGTGGGCTCATGGATGACTCATACCTCTAGGGAGAGGGCTGGGCGTCGTGCAGACAGGGAGTTGATGAGATCAGCTGAACCTTGTCAGCTCATTTAGGCCTCTATAAAAAACTCCCAGATTCATTAGGGGCTAGCTCATGCCTGGAAGCAGACCTGTGTGGACTGTCTAGGGAGAGTGAACCCCTGTGCGGTGAGAGAAAGCCTGTGTGGCTATATTTTGCTTGGACATTTAAAACCAGGGACTAGGACAGCACTAGGCTGATCCCAGTCGTTAGTTAGGAAACCTGTAAGTTTAGTTAGAGGTCAAGTTGACCAGGATTTATTTTGTTTATGTTTTTTTTGCCTTGCTGTGTTTTTGTCACTGTAAATAGAAAATAAACCGCACCTTTTTGATTTTTGAAAACCACAACCTCCGTCTGCTGGGCCTGTTTTTGGGTGGGGAGCCCATCCCGGGGGTCACACATACCCGCTGCCGAGCTAACCCCCTCACAATATATATATATATATATATATACACACATATACACACGCACTCTTATACATAAATGTGAACAAACATTTTAAAATGTATTAAGACATTAATTTTTTTAACTAAGACCCCTTTCACACTGGGGCGCAGGGCCACTGATAGGGGGGGACCTTCAGTCCTCCTGTAGGGGGCCCAGGCACACAGGGGGGCCTAAACAGCAGGGGGAATTAGTGCGGTTTGGCGGAGTGGCAGTTACAGAATGATGCACTGTGCGGCCCTCTGCAGCAGCTGAAAGACAGTTTTCCCCCTTCTCCCAGCTTTCAGCTGCTGCAGGGAGAGACACAAACACCGGGCATCATTCCTGTAATTGCTTCACTGACACTGATCACTGATTCCCCTCCCTGTTCTGCCAGCTTCAAATCCCCCCCGTGTGTCCCCCTGTCACTGTGAATATAATTTTTTTTTTCTTTATGTAAAAAACAAATAAAAAAGGGCTAATTCACATAGGTTCTCTGTTATGTTTGTGTCCGCTAATAATGATTTTAGTGTATTTTTTGTGAAAATATGGTCTTGATATATTGGGGGGGCCCTGCCAGGTAGGCTGTATGGGGCCCCATGATTTCTAACAGCAGCCCTGCTGGGGCGGGCGGGCATTGACGGTAAAACGCTGCTAGGTTTTGCGGCGCTTCAGCGGCCGATGATAGGGTTAATTGCGCCTGTGTAGCGCCGCTGCCGAAGCGGTGCCCATTCATTTCAATGGACAGGAGCGGCGGAGGAGCGCTGTATACACCACTCCTTCACCGTTCCAAAGATGCTGCCTGCAGGACTTTTTTTGACGTCCTGCCAGTGCACCGCTCCAGTGTGAAAGCATTTGGGTTTTCACACTGGAGTGACAGGAGAGGCACTTTTGCAGGGGCTATTTTTAGCGCTATAGCGCCTGTAAAGCACCATAGCGTGAAAGGGGTCTTATTAAAACATTTAATTGTTTACACTTGTGGTTTAGGGGCAGAAAAACTCTGCACCTGAGCCATTCTTTTAGCGCCCCTCAACCGCTACCACCTTTTAGCTGTAAAGGCAGTGGCTGGTCATGTTTACATGCCACAGCTGCAATTATACCCCTTTTTGGTGTAGTACCTGCTGATTGTGACCCATTCAAGTGATTGACGGCACTCTGCAAGCACCCCGCAACTGTGTGCAGTGTGGAGTTCAAGGTGTTAAAGCAGGTGGTGTGGAGGCGATACAACGCCTCCTCGCCACCTCTAAAATGCTCTATGGAGAGTGATTTGTGTGCAGATCGCTCTTCAGAAATCAAAGCATTTGTGAATGTGCCCCTACATATGCCACAGTGCTCCCCTCAAATCTGAGTCCTCCTTTACATCAGAGTCCACAACATTCATCAGAGTCCCCAGAGTTCCCCTTTACACTGGGAAACCTGATGTACAGTAAATAACGCTGTGGACTCTGGTGTAAAGGGGAACTTTCATATAAGGGGTTCTTTGGTCACTAGAGTCCCCAGCATTTCCTCTTATATCAGGGTTCCCAGAGTCCCCACTTTCATCAAAGTCCCCCTTTATATACACTGTAAGGGGGGGCTCTGACACAAAGGGGATTGCTTCAGACTGTGATGTAAGGGGTTGGGGGGCTGTGATGTGAGGGGGTCTCTGGTTACTACAGAGTCCACTGAGATCCCACTTACATCAGAGTTCCCCTTTACCCCAGAGTCTGCAGAGTTTCCCTTTAAACCAGACAATAAGTATTTCTAGAAGGGGGTCAGGTCAGCCATAGCAGACCCTCACAACACAGATTATTTTACTTTATATGACCAGCCTGCTTCCCCAGTATGTGTGAGTATTAGCCCCACCCCCCCCCCCCTCCATGGGACTACAAATCCCAGCATAGCGGGCCGGACTCCCATTTCTCAGCTGCTCCCTGGTGCCCCACACACACGCAGTGTGACTTGCACTGCAGGAGAGGACACCCTCTCTCCCTTCCTGCTATAGTGCCGCACACACACACTGCCAGAGTCTGTGCTCCCACTTACCAGTGACACATCCTGAGTAGAGTTGAGCGGACACCTGGATGTTCGGGTTCGACGGGTTCGGCCGAACTTTGGAAAAAAAGTTCGAGTTCGGGACCGAACTTGACCCGAACTTGACTCCGAACCCGAACTCTATTGAAGTCAATGGGGACCCGAACTTCTGAGGACTATTCGTGCTTGTTTCCCGTGCTTAGAACTGTCCCTGCACAAAGTGTCATTTCTGAAGGAAAAAAAGTAATTTAAAACTCACTCGCGGCTATAATAAATTGTCGGCTCCCGGCAATACATAGAAAAGTCATTGATAAAAAAAAAAAAAAAAAAGCGTGGGGGTTCCCCCAAATTCAATTACCAGGCCCTTCAGGTCTGGTATGGATATTAAGGGGAACCCTGCCGCAAATTGAAAAAAAAATGCTTGCGGTTCCCCCAAATATCCATACCAGGCCCTTCAGGTCTGGTATGGATTTTAAGGGGAACTCCACCCCAAATAAAAAAAAAATGGTGTGGAGTACCCCCAAAAATCCAGACCAGACCCTTTTTCCGAGCACGCAACCTGGCAGGCCGCAGGAAAAGAGGGGGGGATGAGAGAGCGCCCCCCCCCCTCCTGAACCATACCAGGCCACATGCCCTCAACGTGGGGAGGATGTCCCCATGTTGATGGGGACAAGGGCCTCATCCCCACAACCCTTGCCCGGTGGTTGTGGGGGTCTGCGGGCAGGGGGCTTATCGGAATCTGGAAGACCCCTTTAACAAAGGGGACCCCCAGTTCCCGCCCCCCCATGTGAATTGGTAATGGGGTACATTGTACCCCTACCATTTCACAAAGAAAGTGTAAAAAATTGTAAAAAAATACACAGACACCATTGGGAAAGTCCTTTATTAAAAAAAAAAAAAAAAAGACATTCCAGCGATGAAATCCAGTGTCCGACAGCAATCCGATGTCCAGCGCTGTCCACACGAAACGTCATTGGCTGAGCGGACCTGATGGGGAACTTCCTCCGCAGTGTAATAAATGAATAGACCCGCCCCTTCCAAAGTTCCCCATCAGGTCCGCTCAGCCAATGACGTAGGTGTAAGGCTGAGGACCTGATGCGGAACGTGAGAAGGGGCAGGTCTATTCATTTATTATACTGGAGGAAGTTCCCCATCAGGTCCACTCAGCACCCTGGGCCCTCCCACAGGAATCAGGACCCTCACAGTGGTTTATGGTCTTTTGTGACGTTGTTACTTTGTTGCTCTATAGTTTGAGTTGTGTTTGTGTACATCCAAATTGTATATGTATTTTTATCTCTTTGATATTTTGTATTACAACAATAAATATATATTTTTTGATAAAATTTGAAACTTGTAGACTTCACCCTAAAAAGTCCCATAGAGGACTACACACACAATCTATATTGAATAGGGATTGGGTGTTTTGTCTACTAATCAAGTCAGTCCCTGCTACACTCCTAAACTGGTACGGTTCAGGAGGGGGGGGCGCTCTCTCACCCCCCCCCCTCTTTTCCTGCGGCCTGCCAGGTTGCGTGCTCGGATAAAGGGTCTGGTCTGGATTTTTAGGGGTACTCCACACCATTTTTTTTTAATTTGGGGTGGAGTTCCCCTTAAAATCCATACCAGACCTGAAGGGCCTGGTAATTGAATTTGGGGGAACCCCCACGCTTTTTTTTTTTTATCAATGACTTTTCTATGTATTGCCAGGAGCCGACAATTCATTATAGCCACGAGTGAATTTTAAATGACTTTTTTTCCTTCAGAAATGACACTTTGTGCAGGGACAGTTCTAAGCACGGGAAACAAGCGCAACTTTACATGCATATTGCCGAACACCGGACCCGAACCCGAACATACAGTCAATTGTTCGGGTTCGGGTCCGGGACCAAAAAACCCAAAAGTTCGGTACCGACCCGAACTTTACAGTTCGGGTCCGCTCAACCCTAATCCTGAGTCCCAAGTCCCAGCGGGTCTCCTTCACCTCAGTTTATTCCATTGTCTGCACTCACTGCAGGGCGGAAGCCGGGAGGCGGGGCACTCGGAGGCGGAGCAGAGAGGAGAAAGTTACATCCTCCTCCTCTGCCTGGGATGGTCCTGGCAACCAATGGTTTTCTCTGCGGCTGACAAAAGGCAGTGGTGGGCTGCGGAAGCCCCGCAGTGGCAGCGCGTAGGTGACAAAATCAGTGGGGTTAATTCAGCCCTGATGTTACTTCTATAGTTTCTGCTACAGCATCCCTGAAAGCAGGCAATGAAGTGATATTCAGCTGTCAGGGATGCTGTAGCCAGAACTATATAAGTAGCATTGGCAAATGCGGCCACCTGCCTTCTCACTCCGCAATCAGTGGCTGCACTCACAAGAGTTACACAGCAAGTTACACATCAAAAATAGTCCCACTCGCAGAGTAGCGGCGCTGCCTTTGTTTATTACCAGAGGTGCCAAAATAGACATCCTGCACATTCTGCTGGCAAAAAAGTCCTGGGGTGTGTTGGATGTGCCTGGGCATTAGGGTGTGCCCAGGCACACCCCGTGCGCACGACTATGGATGTAGTTTTTGTTGTGGGGTGTATTTTTATTTATTTTTTGCATCAACTAATTTGAGAAAAACTGGACATTTTGTAATCTAAGTTATATTATTAACCTTGAAAATATATAGTGAAAAAAACTGCGCTAAACCAATGTGTACAACAAAGCTGCTGGCACTCAAACAAACAAAGTATAAACAGATATATAGAAAATAGTGCAGCGCTCAAACTCAAGGGTTGCTGGAAGCAACTCTAATGTGTGAATAAGTAATAAACCACTCTAAATTAGTGATGAATTAAATAAAGTTCATGGATGGTCCATTCCAATGGATAATTTCACATATGAGATGACCTCCATGTAGACTGGAAAACGTGACCCCTCGGGGTTAAATGAAGTGATTCAAAAGAGTCCAAACAGCATGTGTTTAGTGGAAATGAATGTCTTTTCATGGACAACACCGCCACCGCATGAACGACTGGAAGGTCTCAATATATCAGATGGAAATTGACAGTAAGGCACAAAGGGTAAGGTTGGATACTCTTACCGGACACGGTGGACCCACCTGTCATATGACATTGGGTCAAACGAGCTTGATGGTCGCCGTGACCAGAAGTGAAGGGAACTGGATATCCAAGATACCTCGAACCGACTCCCACAGGGTAGCAGATGACTGACTCACTCGATGGAAGCTCCTCTGGTCGTACAGGCTCCAAAACAGTCCAAGATGGACACAAGGGTAAAAAAGAAAGAAACAACTCCAGATGGTGCAGGTCAATATATCCATGAACGATTTATTGAATAAATTTTGTCTTGTATAAATATAGACAAAAATAAAGGTGATCACAAAATAAAATATTAAAAGCAATGTGGGGTACAGCATTAGCAAGCCCTACGCGTTTCGACTACAAAAGTCTTCAACAGGGGCATAGTGCTGTACCCCCCACATTGCTGGCATTAAATAAGGTCTGAAGTGAATCTGACCCGCCCTAAAAGGGGAGGAGTCAAAACCGGAAGTAATAAACTATTCCACCACACCAGACTGACATCAGTAAAAGATATAACCTAAACTGAAAAATCATTACATTCAAATAAAATAAAAGTAAATTAACAATATGTAATTCTGGTATAAAGATATATAACCTAAATAACATATTAATCACATAAAGACATATATTTCAAATTTTCCCGCCAAAGATTATGCACCAATCACATTAGGAGACAGAAAAAACCTTTCATGCTGGTAGCTACATGTTAGTGTCCCCACCTAAACTTACCGCCAGTAGAGGGCGCCTAATTGTCCTGCTGTATGATAGCAAGTACACAAAGTTGGTCATCTTGCAGCAACATCCCTCAGATGTTGCTGCAATGTCAATTGGGGACACCATTGTAGCGTGGCACCGCGGGCGTCTAGTGTGCGCCGTGCACGTAAGCGTCACGCGCGCGCAGCCAAGAGCATCATCAAAACAAACCACCCATGGACGTCGCCGCAGCGTAACGTCGCGGGCGTCTGGTGCGCGCCGCGCACGCAGACATCACCCGCGCACCCAAACTCGCCATCCTATCATAGTCGCATGGTGTGCGCCACTCTGATGATCCTCGCGCGCGCACCCAGGGACAACGTCATGACGTAATCACATCACGGCGTCTCCTATCTGTCCTAGCACATGACGAAGGAAGGACGTCAGCTAGCCTCCAACGCCAGTATCTCAATACCAAAGGACGCAATGGTTCCATGGCAACATCAGACGCCATGGAGCCAGCGCCATCTAATGGAGGGAAACTAAATAATAGGATTTTTATAACAGCTTACCTGTAAAATCCTTTTCTTGGAGTACATCACGGGACACAGAGCGACATAGTCATTACTAATGGGTTATATAGATACCGTCAGGTGCTGGCACTGGCAACTTCCAAAACCGGAAGTACCCTCCCCTATATAAGCCCCTCCCATCCGGGAGCACCTCAGTTTTGTAGCAAAGCAATAAGTGTCCCCAAAGAGGGGCGGGAGCTCTGTGTCCCGTGATGTACTCCAAGAAAAGGATTTTACAGGTAAGCTGTTATAAAAATCCTATTTTCTTTCTCGTACATCACGGGACACAGAGCGACATAGTCATTACTAATGGGATGTCCTAAAGTAATGCCCAATGAGGGGGGGGGATACACCATATATAAGCTGAGCGCTATCAGACATGAGGATCTTTTGCGGCCTGCAACACACTGCGCCCAAAGGCGACATCCTCCTGACTTCTAACGTCCACCTGGTAGAACCTAGTAAACGTGTGAACTGAAGACCATGTTGCGGCCTTACAGATTTGAGCCAGGGAGGCCTGGTGATGCACTGCCCATGAAGTTCCAACTGCTCTCGTGGAGTGCGCTCTAACTTTGAACGGAGGCGGTCTCCTTCTCAAGCCATAGGCTTGTATTATGACCTGTCGAATCCACTTGGCTAAAGTAGATTTCGACCCTGCCTGACCCTTTCTGGGGCCTTCCGGCAGAATAAACAAAGTATCCGTTCTGCGAATCTGAGCAGTGGCTTTTAGATAAGCTTTAACTGCTCTTACTACATCCAAAGAATGCAATAACTTTTCCTCTACCGAAGTAGGTTTGGGGAAAAAAGAAGGAAGAACCACATCTTGGTTCAAATGAAACCTCGATACCACCTTAGGAAGAAAGGCTGGATGAGGGCGTAACACTACTCTATCCTTATGGATAACCAGATATGGCTCCTTACAGGACATAGCTGCTAATTCCGACACTCTTTTAGCCGAACAAATGGCTACTAGAAAAATCTATTTCCTGGTGAGAAGAACCAGGGAAATATGCTGTAATGGTTCAAATGGTTGTTTCTGTAGAACCGACAGAACCAAGTTTAGATCCCATGGACATATGGGAATATTAACCGGAGGACTAATACGCATCACTCCTTGTATAAAGGCTTTGACTAGTGAATGCGAAGCCAAGGGCCTTTGAAAAAATATTGACAAGGCCGAAATCTGACCCTTGATAGTACTCAAGGCAAGCTTCCTATCTACAGCCCATTGTAGGAAGTCCAGAATCCTACCTATTACGTATTTACGTGGATGCCATTTCTTGGCCTCACACCAGGCGATGTACGCCTTCCAGATTCTATAGTAGATCTGCCTGGATACCGGCTTCCTGGCATTGATCATGGTAGATACCACAGCATTAGAGAGCCCTCTCTTTTTTAGAATGTGGGCTTCAATAGCCAGGCCGTCAAACCTAGGGCTGGTAAGGAAGGGTGGTATATCGGTCCTTGCGAAAGCAGGTCCGGACGATGTGGGAGGGTCCAAGGACTCCCCACAGACATCTTTACAATCTCCGCGTACCATGCTCTTCGGGGCCACGCTGGAGCCACCAGAATTACTGGTTTCTTTTCTACCCTGATTCTGCGGAGTAATCGAGGTAACAATTGTGGCGGTGGGAATGCATATATCAGCTTGAACTGATCCCAAGGGAACACTAGGGCATCCGAGCCGCAAGCTAGGGGATCCCTTGTCCAAGAGACAAACCTGTCCACTTTTGTATTGAATCTGGATGCTAGCAGATCTACATCCGGTGTTCCCCACCGCTGACATATTGTCCGGAAAACCTCGGGATGAAGGGACCATTCCCCTGGGCATAATTGTTGGCGACTTAGAAAGTCCGCCTTCCAATTCTCCACTCCTGGAATGAATACCGCAGATATGGCTGGGACATATCTTTCTGCCCATCTCAGGATGTAATTTACTTCCCTCTGGGCTGCACGACTCCTGGTGCCCCCCTGATGATTGATATATGCCACTGCTGTGGCATTGTCTGATTGAATTCTGACAGGGGACCCTTGGAGTTTGGATGTCCATGCTACTAGGGCATACCGGGCTGCTCGTATCTCTAAGAGATTGATGGGCAGGGCCTTTTCTGCATCCGACCATCTGCCCTGGAGAGACCATTGCTCCAGTACTGCTCCCCAGCCTATAAGGCTGGCATCCGTAGTGACCACCTTCCAGGAAATCGGACTGAAGGATTTCCCTCTTTCCAGATTCTGGGGAACCAACCACCAGCGGAGGCTCTTGCAAACGGAAGGGGACAAGGACATTGGTAAGTCCAGAGCCTGAACTTTTTTGTTCCAGGCTGACAGTATGGCCCTTTGCAAATTCCTTGAATGGAATTGACCATAGGGTACTGCTTCGAATGATGCCACCATTTTTCCCAGCAGCCTCATGCACAGGCGTATGGATGGCTGTCTTTTTGAACCCACTAAGTGGATCAGATCCCTCAAAGACGACCCCTTTTCTTGAGGCAAGAAAATTTTTCTCTGGTCTGAATCCAGCCTTAGCCCCAAGTATTCCAGACTTTTGACTGGTTTTAGGGCTGACTTGTCTCGGTTGATAATCCAACCGTGATATTCCAGATACTTGATTGTCTCGTGAACAACCACTTCTAGTTTTTCCACTGAGTGGTCTATCAGCAACAAGTCGTCTAGATATGCCATTATCGTTACACCTCATGTTCTTAGATTGGCCAATAATGGGGCCAGAATTTTTGTGAACACTCTTGGTGCTGTGGCCAGTCCGAAGGGTAAGGCTCTGAACTGAAAATGGCGCCCTTCTACCGCAAAGCGTAGAAATTTTTGGTGGGCTGGAAAGATGGGAATGTGCAAATAAGCATCTTTGATGTCGATCGAGGCTAACCATTCCTCCCCTTGTAGGGCAGTGGCCACCGACCGGATCGACTCCATCCGGAAAGTCCTGATATGTAGGAATTTGTTTAGCCCTTTTAGATTTAATATGGGCCTCACGTCCCCGTTTGGCTTCGGGACTGTAAAGAGGTTTGAGTAAAACCCGAACCCCCATTCTTCCAGGGGAACCTCTATAATTACTGCTTGAAGCAATAATTGTTCTAGTGCCAACAGGAGGGATCCTCTCTTCTGGGGATCCCTTGGCACGTTTGACCTTATAAAGCGGGAAGGAGGGGAGTTTTTTAACTCCAATTTGTATCCCAGATTTACTGCGGAAAGCACCCATCTGTCTCTGATCGTGTCCCGCCAGGTCTCTGTGAACAACTGAAGTCTTCCCCCCACCCGATTGAGTGGGGGCAACCCTTCATGCATTTGACTTTGGGGGAGGTTTTGTACCTCTCCTGCTCCAGGGCTTCTTGTTACCCTGCAATTGTCCCTGATTTTTACCTCCGGGATCTGACCGAGGAGGCCGTCGGAACTGTTTCACAGCCGATGTCCTAGGGACTGGAGAAGCAGGCCTCTTAAAAGAGGGACCTCTAACTCTATTTTTAACCGGCAAAAGTGTACTTTTACCGCTGGAAATTCTCTGGATATATTTATCCAGGTCTTCCCCGAATAAGCGTTCACCATGAAATGGGAAGCTGACCAGCAATTTTTTACAGGGAGCTTCAGCAGACCAGTTTTTGAGCCATAGAAGCCTGCGCATATGTACTACAGACAGCGTAAGGCGGGAGGCCTGATGGATTGAATCCTTTATAGCGTCCACCGCAAAGCATAAGGCTCTAGGTAGATCGGCTAGGGCAAGAGCCTGCTGATCTGGCAAGTCCCTTAAGACCTGTTTCAACTGATCCTTCACTGCTTGGCAGACCCCAATAGCTGCCACTGCTGGTTGTGTCACCAATCCTGCTGTAGAAAACGCAGATTTTAATTAGGACTCCAATTTTTTATCTATTGGGTCTTTGAACATTTGGACATTATCCACTGGACATGTCAGTGATTTATTCACACAAGAGATGGCTGCGTCCACTGTAGGGACCCTCCATTTTCTGATGAACTTATCCTCCATGGGATAGACCACCGGAAATCTCTTGGGGGGAGTAAATATTTTATCAGGATGCTCCCAATCCTGGTAAATGAGCCCTTCCAGTAAAGGATGGATCGGAAAGGAACAAACAGTCTGGGGAGCTTTTAGCGACCCCAACGAGGAGACAGAAGTGGATGATGGCTCCGCAAGGGGCATTTTAAATGCTGATCGGACCATATTAGTCAGGGACTGAACCCATAACCTTTCAGCATGTGATGCTGAGAATGGCTCTTCCACTGTTGATTCCTCTACAACCGAATCGACCTCATCCTGATCCCCTTCAGGTAGGTCGATCCCTGTATGGGACTGTTGCTCTGTTAACAGGCACTCTGAGGGAGGAGACGGAGATCGGGCGCTTTTTTCCTGTGACAGGGAAGCAGCGATCAATGCTGAAATCTCTCTTCCAGCCCTCCCAGAGCTGAGGAAAAAACCTCCTCTGTTACATACACAGGAGCAGGTGAACTGAGGACAGCCACAGTACCAGGTACTCCTGAGGGTGCTCCACGGTTACTAACCTCTGATTCTTCAGGGGAGACTGGTGCAGCCGAAGCATGCCCAAGATCCTCAGAGCCCGATGGAGACTCCCTATGCCTCCTGGAATTTCTAGTCCCGGAGTTTTTAGATGGCATATTCCTAAGCCACAAAGCTGAGGTATTCCAGCCGAAATACACCACTTACTGACAATAGTCTAGCATAAATGCTGCTATAAGAAACAGTTGGTGTCTACTAATGTGCCTTTCTAGGGGATGCCTGCATCAACCGCTTGCTGTATGCCTTTTTTTAAATGTTGCCAGCTCTGTCTCTGCACTCCATAGCCAGCTCACCACACAAAATTGTGGTTTTTTAACATGCTGGGACGCCCGCAAATGCGCAGAAGCGCTGCGGCGCGCACAGAGCGTCATCCCCCAGGCTCCGCCCCCTTTCCCGGCTCACCTCTATATATAGAGGCGCGTGCACGCGCGCGGCCACGTGCGCCTTCGGCGCTAATTTCGAAAATGGAAACTAGGGACAAGAGCCAGGGCCCCTCTTTGCCGCAGGCCGGGGGATGGACGAGCATTGCAACATGGCAGAGGAAGCAGTTTCCCATAAGAGAACTCACCATCTGCCTGGACTTGCTCTGATGAAAAGAAACTAGTCCACATGACAAGAAACGTTCCACAGCGGCCTCTAGTGGCAAACACAGGTACCGCAGTCTAATATATTAAATATATATATAAAAAAATATATATATATTTTTTTTTCTTGACCACTATTAAAATTATTACATTTTTTTAGTAGTTACAGGCATGCACAGATATTAGCGGGAATACCGTTAGGTAACAGACAGAAAGACAAATTAGGCTTGGGGGTCCCCCAATAGAACCAAGTTCCTGGGGGCCCCCACTTACCTGTTCCCCGCCGCAGGACTTTGTTTGGTCCACAAAAGCCCAAACTTCACCTATCACGGCAGGCATTGTAATCAAACCTTCAGGGACCGGGTTCCCAAGGATTCCACTCCCCTGGACCTGTATAGCACCCTGCACAGAAAACATCTTGGTCGTGGGTATGACCAGAGCTCTGGATCCCAGGGTCCAGCTCTCCTAAGAGAAGCATTACAGGCAAAACCCTGCTCTTCTCTGCAAGGCCCGGGTACCGACCGTTTAGCTATGAAGCTTTTTTGGTCGGATCCGGAATAGCTTACTGAGGCCCAAAAGAACCTGTACGCAAGCTCAGTGAAAAACACATGTTTCTTCTTGGCCAACACCTTAGACACTGGCAAAAAACTGAGGTGCTCCCGGATGGGAGGGGCTTATATAGGGGAGGGTACTTCCGGTTTTGGAAGTTGCCAGTGCCAGCACCTGACGGTATCTATATAACCCATTAGTAATGACTATGTCGCTCTGTGTCCCGTGATGTACGAGAAAGAAAAATCAGAAACGAAAAAAACTGTATGAATCCACTAATAGGCGCTTATCCTAAATATAGCCCAAAAAAACGCCATATAGTGGATTACATACAGCAAACCCTTTTAGCTAAAAGGGCAAACCATAGGTTAGGCTGAATTCTAATATGCGAGAGGAACCCAACTTCCTCATTATATCACGACAAAGTGTGTGTTTCAAACATCTAAAAAACAACACATCATGTCACCCCGTCAGCAACAGAATATACACAATGGATATTCCCTATAATGATGCCAAATAGCAACACCAAAAATATACTAAGGTCCCAATATAACAAAACAACCACGCCTGCCACCTGAACAGGTGTGCAAGGGTGATGAATTGCAATAAAGATTTAATATGGACCATCCATCCAGACTAAAAGGGACACACGAGCCCAGGGTACTCACGCCCGGTTGATGAAACAATTAATGTCCCATTCAATGTTCATACCATGGGGTGAGTAACACCTGAGCTCGTGTATCCAATAAGTCTCTAACCTAGAGACACCCCGCAGAGAGGAGTCCCCTCTCCAATGGGGGACAAACCTATCTATCACCTGAAATTGGGTGCCTCTAGGATCCTTGGCATGATGTTCTAAATAATGTCGCGAAACAGTGTGCTTATCACAACCTTTACGTATTTTGGCTAAGTGTTCGTTGACCCGAATAGAAAAATTCCTGATCGTGCACCCTACATATTGCAGTTTGCACAGGCATGTAATTAGGTACACGACAAACCTGGTAACGCAGGTAGTGAATTGCTTCATAGTATAGCTGCGTCCCGTGACACTAGAACTGAACGTGTCCGTTCTACGTCTACCCAACACATTGACCATGCAAACATTGCATTTTCTACAAGGGTAGTAGCCATTGGCCTCTGGAAAGAAGGAAATCTTAGTGGGAGGGTCTATTGTGTTTGGAGCTATTTCACCCTGAATGGAGCGGGCACCCCTAAAGATCACACCTGCCCGTTCAGGGAGAGAGGGTCCAAGTATTCTATCGCTTAATAACACTTTCCAATGCCTATTCAAAATCTTTTTGATTTCGTGATGTTGAGTGGAATAGGAAGTGAAAAAGGACCATTTGAATCTGTCCTCTCTAACATTTCTCTGTTTATCAGTGAGAAGGGAAGACCTCTCTATTTCCAATACAGAAGAAATGTCTATATCCAACCCAATGGATGAATAGCCGCTGTCAAGGAATCTTTCCTTGAGGATATTGGATTGAGCCACAAAGTCATCATCACGGGTGCAGTTCCTCCTGAGACGGAGGAACTGTCCCCGTGGTATGGACTTCAACCATTGATCATGATGACAGCTGTCAACAGGGATATAACCATTTCTGTCGGTAGACTTGAAAAAGTTTTTAAATTCAAGATGGTTACCGACAGCCATGATTTCCAAGTCGAGGAAGTGTATGGATGAGGAGCTGGCCTCATACGTTAACACAATTCCCCGATCGTTGTCGTTGAGAGTTGCCATAAAGGTATCCAGAGATTCTCTCGTGCCCCTCCATAGGAGGAGGATGTCGTCTATATATCTGGACCACAGAACTAGTTCAGGTCTGTTAAGGGCATAGACGACATCCTCCTCCCATTGGGCCATAAAGAGATTGGCAAGACTCGGGGCATATTTAGCCCCCATTGCCACACCCCTGATTTGGGAGAAGAATGTTCCCTGGAACCAAAAGTAATTATGCCGTGTGGCAAAATCCAATAACTCCATGATGAAATTTCTCTGTATCAAGGACAGTGTCGAGTTTCTCGTCAGAAACAACTCCACTGCCTCAAGACCCAAATGGTGTGGAATACAGGTGTATAATGCAGACACGTCTGCAGTCACTAAGATCAAATCTCCCTGATGGAAAACCTTCTCTAGTAAATTAATGGTGTCCTTGGTGTCCCTCAAATAAGAGGGCACCAATTTTACCAACGGCTGGAGAAAGTGATCAATATACTTCCCAATACGTGACGTGACCGAGTCGATCCCACTTACGATGGGACGCCGAGGGGGATCGACTGGGTTCTTGTGTACCTTTGGGAGGTAATAAATGACAGGAATACGAGACGCCAAGGGAACCAAGTATTCCTGTTCTTTCTTATTAAGGATGTTCAAAGAGAAGCCTTCATTGATAATCTCTACCAGGGCCTTCTTATATTTCAAAGTAGGATCACCTGGCAGGAGACTATAAGTGGCTCTATCCTCTAAGAGTCTACACATCTCCTTGACATAGTTTTCCTTGTCAAGAACCACTATTCCCCCGCCTTTGTCCGCCGGACGGATAATAAGGTTTTTGTTGAGGCACAGGGTTTTCAAACCTGCCGCAATAGTTGGATCTTGGTGGACTCTCTTAGCAGGTAGTCCATCCAAGTCCTCCAATATGAGGGTGCGAAACACATTAATGGATGGGGCTGATTGTGCTGGGGGGTTAAACAAGGAGGGGTTAGATAACCCCGAATGTATACTGGTAGAATGGCTACCAGACTGGGTAGAAGGAGTGGTTCCTAAAGGCACCATAGACGTCCCATTGTTGTTCTGGGCATAAACTATTGGGAGGGCTAAAAAATGCCTCTGGATATTCAGTTCTAATATACTTCTGGATATCTATAAAGGTGGAAAATTTGTTCAGTTTCCGTGGAGGAACAAATTTCAGACCTTTGTCTAAAACTGACTGCTCTTGGGAAGTGAGAGCAACCGAACTTAAATTAAAAATACCTGCACCTAACTGACCCTTGGTCTTTTTGCGCTGGATGCGCCGCCCCCCTCTAGAGCCTCGTTTCTTCTTGGGCTCTTGGGGGTGTGAAAAGTGGGTTTGTGAAAACCCTGATATTGAGGTGGACCAAACTGATTATAATTATAAGAAGATCTAGATTGTGGTTCATCACCCCACTCGGAGTGTGAGTATGAGTCATAGTAAGGGTCATATGAACCTTCGCCCTGTAATGGAGCATAACGGTTCTGTGTGGGCACAGATCTATCCTGCATATAGTTCCCATTTGAACTAGACCCGTTATCCCTCCAAGGTAAGGGAGTTCTTCCTAATGGACCACTGGGATACATGTGACCTCTATCACCTTGTCCATAACCTCTACCTCGTTGAGGATGACCTCTACCTCGAGGTATAGAGGGATGTTGTCATGGATATGCATTAATGTCTGTCTGCCATCTTACCTTCCTCCTCATGTGTTCATCTAGAGACCAGACCTCCTTCACCTGGCTTCCTTTATAATCTCCTCCCAGCCTGACTCCACCCCAGGCCCTATCACTGAACACTATATTAACCTGTGCACTGCAAGCCTGCTTTGCTGATCAACGTGTTTGTTAGGCATTGTGTGTTTGGGTTCCTGCCTGCCGTGTGCTACGTCTGTCTCTCTGTTACGTTATTGGCTTGTCCCCGACCATCCCTGTCTGCTCGTGACCCTTGACCTTCGGCTCGTTCTTCGTTATCCTTGTCTGCTTGTGGCCCCTGACCTTCGGCTTGTTATTCGGTTCTCTCTATCGTGTGCTGCTGCTTCCCCTTATCCTACGGGGCGTGAGCTAGGAAACTCCAGGGGCCGCGACCTGGTCCCAGCCTGCAGCGTAACATCCTCACCACTAGAGGCCCTGGAGAAGACCAGCTGGGTCTTAGACTCCGCGCCCTGGGGAATCTTGGCTCTCGCTTCCGTTGGGATCCCGGTTGTGCTCCTCTGGTCCCGCTTTCCACAACCACCCAGTTTCCTATCCACAGAAGCCAGCCATAGGGTTCACTACCTCGCGGTGCACTCCTGTCCCCCTACGGTGTGCATCTGTCACCTGGCCACAGGTGACCCTGACAGTTTGATCAGCCATGAACCCGGCTGACATCCCGCTTCCCGCGGATGATCCATTGCAGGGCATAGTTCGCAGACTTGAGACCCAGGAATCAAATCAGACCCAGGCGATGCGATTCCTCCAGGATCTGGCTTCTCGATTCGAGCAGCTTCAGGTCTCCTTGGGAACCCCGAATCCGCAACCCCAAGTACAACCAGCGGCTGTACCTATCGCACCAGTCGCAGCCTCACACTCACTAAGATTGCCAGCTCCGTTCCGTTTCTCTGGGGACTCCAAGGCCTGCAGGGGGTTTCTCAGCCAATGCACTATTCATTTTGAGCTTCAGCCTCAAAGCTTCCTATCTGACCGGGCTAAGGTAGCCTATATCATTTCCCTCCTCTCCGGTGAAGCTTTGGCCTGGGCTGCCCCCCTGTGGGAGAGGAACGATCCGGTGGTTTCCAGTCTGTCCGAATTCTTGAAGCTCTTTCGTAATATCTTCGAAGAGCCGGCTCGGGCTTCTTCAGCGGCTAGTGCTGTCTTACGTCTTCGCCAAGAATCTAGTTCAGTGGGGCAATATGCTCTTCAGTTCCGTATCCACACAGCTGAATTGAGCTGGAATAATGAGGCCCTGGTCGCTACCTTTTTACATGGCCTCTCTGACCGAGTGAAAGACGAATTAGCGGGAAGAGCCATTCCCGTCGGTCTGGACGATGTAATTTCATTATGCAACCAGATCGACATTCGTTTTCAAGAGAGGTCCTTAGAAAAAAGACGCCAGCACTCTCTGGGTCCTAGCCAGTCTGAGCTCCCCTCCCTTCATTCCGTGGAGCATCCTCTACCTGCTGAAGAACCTATGCAGCTGGGCCGGACCAGACTAACCCCCGAAGAACGTGCTAGGCGCAGAACTCTGGGCTTGTGCCTCTATTGTGGGGGCAAGGGTCATTTTCGTGACTCCTGCTCGCTTCGTCCGGGAAACGCTCGGGTCTAATACATTTGGAAGGTGGAGTATTGGACCCAGAAACATCACCTTCTCGCCTGCTCTTGCCGGTGTCCCTTCATGTAGGCACTTCTCCTCAGTCAACCCTTGCATACCTGGATTCCGGGGCTGCCGGCAATTTCATGGATTGGAGAACTGCTTCTTCTATGAAGCTTACCCTTTCACCTCTCACTACCCCATTGGTAGTCTCGGCAATTGATGGCACTGTTCTCCCAGGGGGCCCTATTCGCTTCCAGACGCTACCCATTAGGATGTCGGTAGGGATTCTCCACCAGGAGTGGATATCCTTTCTTATTCTACCCAAGGCCTCTACCCCAGTTGTATTGGGCCTCCCTTGGCTACAGCTCCACTCTCCACATGTGGACTGGGTCTCTGGGCAGATCCTGGCCTGGGGTTCCTCATGTTTCTCGTCGTGTCTTCTCAAGGTGACCCCCAAGGAGAGTCTTCCGGTTGCTGCCACTTCTGTTTCTTCTGATCTTCCCGCCGCATACAGCGATTACCGGGATGTGTTCTGTAAAAAATCAGCTGAGGTGCTTCCTCCCCACAGGTCTTTTGACTGTGCTATTGATCTTGTCCCCGGAGCAACTCTACCCAGGGGTCGTACCTACCCTCTGTCCATCCCAGAGACCCAGGCCATGTCGGAGTATGTAGCAGAGAATCTGGAGAGAGGGTTCATCCGGAAATCCTCATCGCCTGCAGGGGCAGGGTTCTTTTTTGTTGCCAAAAAGGATGGTACCTTAAGACCCTGCATCGATTATCGGGGTTTAAATGCGGTTACTATTAAAAATCGATACCCCTTACCCTTAATATCTGAGCTATTCGATAGGTTGAAGGGTGCCTCCATTTTCACCAAGTTGGATCTCAGAGGCGCGTACAATCTCATTCGAATACGGGAGGGTGACGAATGGAAGACTGCATTTAACACTAGAGACGGGCATTACGAATATCTGGTGATGCCTTTTGGTCTGTGTAATGCTCCAGCCGTGTTTCAAAACTTTGTCAATGAAATCTTCAGAGATCTGCTGTACCAGTTTGTTGTCATCTATCTGGATGACATTCTGATCTTTTCTGAAAATCTGCTCGTCCACAGAAACCATGTCCGCACTGTACTTCAACGTCTTAGAGAGAACAATCTCTATGCCAAGCTGGAGAAATGTTCCTTTGAATGTTCTGAGGTCCTGTTTTTGGGGTGCTTTGTCTCATGTTCGGGGCTTCGTATGGACCCTGGGAAGGTCTTGGCTATCACCAACTGGCCTCTTCCTGCTAGCCTCAAGGCCACACAGCGCTTTCTTGGCTTCACTAATTATTATAGGCAGTTCATAAGGAATTACTCTTCCATTGCCGCGCCTATTATCGCTTTGACCAAGAAGGGTGTGAATGCCAGAGACTGGCCTCCCGAAGCTGTCTCTGCATTTCACAACCTGAAACAGGCCTTTGTTTCTGGCCCCCTCTTGAGGAGACCAAATCCTGGGAATGCATTTTTTATTGAAGTGGACGCTTCCTCAATGGGGGTGGGAGCTGTGCTTCTTCAAATCTTTGAGAAGAGACGCCAACCATGTGCGTTCTTCTCCAAAAAAAATTCTCAGGCAGAGAGGAATTATGCCATCGGTGATCGGGAACTTCTCGCAATTAAATTGGCGTTAGAGGAGTGGCGTCATCTCTTGGAGGGTTCCCCTCACTCCATAACGATCTTTACCGATCACAAGAATTTACAGTATCTACAGAATGCTAAACGTCTGAATCCTAGACAGGCCAGGTGGAGTCTCTTCTTTGCCCGTTTTAATTTCACGATTACCTACAAACCTGGTTCCTGCAACGGTCGGGCTGATGCGCTCTCTAGGTCATTTGACACTTTGGACGAGGAGTCCGCCCCTGAACCTGAGCCGATCATTCCCACCTCATGCATTATTGCCCACTCTACCACCCTGAAGTCTAAAATTCCGCCTGGTAAGACCTTTGTCCCCACTGAGCTAAGAGCTAAGATCCTTCGTTGGGGACATGATTCCAAGGTGGCAGGGCATTCTGGATTCCTCCGATCCTTCCTACTCATCAGTCGTCACTACTGGTGGCCTAATCTCCGCTCAGACGTCAAAGACTACGTTAAAGCTTGTCATGTCTGTGCTCAGTCCAAATCCTCCACACAAGCTCCTGCTGGTCTCCTCATGCCCTTGCCTATTCCTAAGGAACCCTGGGCCCATATTGCCATGGATTTTATCACCGATCTCCCACTGTCTGAGAATAATACAGTCATTTGGGTGGTAATCGATCGATTCTCCAAGATGGCTCATTTTGTTCCTCTTCCTGGTCTTCCTTCTGCCCCTGCCTTGGTTCCCATTTTCATTCGAGAAATTCTCCGCCTACATGGGGTCCCTTCTCATATTGTTTCCGACAGGGGAGTCCAGTTCACGTCTCGTTTTTGGAGAGCCTTTTGCAAGTCCCTCAATATTGTCTTGGATTTTTCTTCTTCTTACCATCCCCAATCCAATGGACAGACTGAGAGGGTTAATCAGGAGTTAGAGGTCTTTCTTCGCACCTTTGTGTCTTCTCACCATGACGATTGGTCCTCTCTACTCCCGTGGGCAGAATTCTCCCATAACAATCATGTGAATACCAGTTCGCAGAAGACACCCTTTTTCACAGTTTATGGAAAACACCCTCAACTTCCTCTTCCTATGATCTGTTCTCCAGACATTCCAGCTTTGGCTTCGGTTCAGGAGTCTCTCAATTCCGTTTGGGGTCACGTTCATGATTCCCTCCGGGCAGCTGCTGAAAAATTCAAAGGCTTTGCCGACCGCCGCAGGCGTAAACCGCCTTCTCTTCAGCCAGGGGACAAAGTCTGGCTCTCTACCAGGAACATCAAGCTCCGAGTTCCTTCTCTGAAGTTTGCTCCACGATTCATCGGTCCATACACGGTAACTGCTAAACTGAATCCGGTTTGTTTCAAACTCCAGATTCCTAAGAGCCTTAAAATCACTAACTCCTTTCATGTTGCTCTTCTAAAGCCTTTAGTCCTCAATAAATTCTCTCGTCCTCTTCCTACCGTGGCGCCTGTCTCGGAGGATAATCAGGAGTACGAGATCAGTCAAATTCTGGACTCCCGACTCTGTAAAGGCGTTCTTCAGTACCTCGTTCATTGGAAAGGGTTTGGTCCTGAGGAGAGGTCTTGGATCACTGCATCTGAGGTCTTTGCACCTCGTCTGTTAAAGGAGTTTCATCTGAAGTTTCCCTCTAAACCTGGGCCCAGGCGGGGAAGGGGGAGGCCTCGTAAGAGGGAGGGTACTGTCATGGATATGCATTAATGTCTGTCTGCCATCTTACCTTCCTCCTCATGTGTTCATCTAGAGACCAGACCTCCTTCACCTGGCTTCCTTTATAATCTCCTCCCAGCCTGACTCCACCCCAGGCCCTATCACTGAACACTATATTAACCTGTGCACTGCAAGCCTGCTTTGCTGATCAACGTGTTTGTTAGGCATTGTGTGTTTGGGTTCCTGCCTGCCGTGTGCTACGTCTGTCTCTCTGTTACGTTATTGGCTTGTCCCCGACCATCCCTGTCTGCTCGTGACCCTTGACCTTCGGCTCGTTCTTCGTTATCCTTGTCTGCTTGTGGCCCCTGACCTTCGGCTTGTTATTCGGTTCTCTCTATCGTGTGCTGCTGCTTCCCCTTATCCTACGGGGCGTGAGCTAGGAAACTCCAGGGGCCGCGACCTGGTCCCAGCCTGCAGCGTAACATCCTCACCACTAGAGGCCCTGGAGAAGACCAGCTGGGTCTTAGACTCCGCGCCCTGGGGAATCTTGGCTCTCGCTTCCGTTGGGATCCCGGTTGTGCTCCTCTGGTCCCGCTTTCCACAACCACCCAGTTTCCTATCCACAGAAGCCAGCCATAGGGTTCACTACCTCGCGGTGCACTCCTGTCCCCCTACGGTGTGCATCTGTCACCTGGCCACAGGTGACCCTGACAGATGTTTACCTCTGCCAGGCTCATGATGAGTAAAGGCCGGGGTATTTTTAACATTCCTGGGTGTATGATTCCCACCCTTGTTATTCTGGGATCCTCGTGAGTTGGAAGTAGGGGGAGGTTCATAAGTCAGTGTCCTATCTGTGATAACATCGACAGGCTCTGATAGATCCATATTTGAATTATTCTCAAGGGTATTGGCCTGGTTGGCCAATTTTTTTTGCCAACTAAAGACCAAATTCCCCTTGTAGTCACCAGTATCCCGATTATACTTCTTTTGTTTCTTACTCCTCTGATCTTTTTCTTCTTTTTCAAGGAGAGTTTTCAAACCAGTGGAGAGGGATGCATACTCAGAAGATCCATTTGAGGGAGAGAGTTTATCTCTAATATCCCTGATTTCTTTATCTAAAATGGAAAGCCTGGCCTGCTTCCTCTCCATTAAGAAGCTAATCAGTTTTAAACCGGCCTCATTGAAATAGGTTGCCCAAAGGGCTAGATCTGACTCTCCTTGTTGAGGAGAGATATCCCACCTAAGGCCTCTAGGGACCATTTTCTCTTTGGTATATTGCTCAAGAAACGCAATGTCCCATTGAAGATGTAATTCAGAGATCATTACGTTCTTGAGCCTAGCAAAGAGTCCACTAACTTCTGAGTCAGTGTTATGGATAGTAAATACTCCATGTGTATTCAAGGACCTTGAGGTCCTATATTCAAAGACATCCATATAAACACAGATGTGAAGGCAAGCAGCAATGAATAAAGTGTCAAAAACGTGAAAATATATAGTGAAAAAAACTGCGCTAAACCAATGTGTACAACAAAGCTGCTGGCACTCAAACAAACAAAGTATAAACAGATATATAGAAAATAGTGCAGCGCTCAAACTAAAGGGTTGCTGGAAGCAACTCTAATGTGTGAATAAGTAATAAACCACTCTAAATTAGTGATGAATTAAATAAAGTTCATGGATGGTCCATTCCAATGGATAATTTCACATATGAGATGACCTCCATGTAGACTGGAAAACGTGACCCCTCGGGGTTAAATGAAGTGATTCAAAAGAGTCCAAACAGCACGTGTTTAGTGGAAATGAATGTCTTTTCATGGACAACACCGCCACCGCATGAACGACTGGAAGGTCTCAATATATCAGATGGAAATTGACAGTAAGGCACAAAGGGTAAGGTTGGATACTCTTACCGGACACGGTGGACCCACCTGTCATATGACATTGGGTCAAACGAGCTTGATGGTCGCCGTGACCAGAAGTGAAGGGAACTGGATATCCAAGATACCTCGAACCGACTCCCACAGGGTAGCAGATGACTGACTCACTCGATGGAAGCTCCTCTGGTCGTACAGGCTCCAAAACAGTCCAAGATGGACACAAGGGTAAAAAAGAAAGAAAAAACTCCAGATGGTGCAGGTCAATATAACCATAAACGGTTTATTGAATAAATTTTGTCTTGTATAAATATAGACAAAAATAAAGGTGATCACAAAATAAAATATTAAAAGCAATGTGGGGTACAGCATTAGCAAGCCCTACGCGTTTCGATTACAAAAGTCTTCAACAGGGGCATAGTGCTGTACCCCCCACATTGCTGGCATTAAATAAGGTCTGAAGTGAATCTGACCCGCCCTAAAAGGGGAGGAGTCAAAACCGGAAGTAATAAACTATTCCACCACACCAGACTGACATCAGTAAAAGATATAACCTAAACTGAAAAATCATTGCATTCAAATAAAATAAAAGTAAATTAACAATATGTAATCCTGGTATAAAGATATATAACCTAAATAACATATTAATCACATAAAGACATATATTTCAAATTTTCCAGCCAAAGATTATACACCAATCACATTAGGAGACAGAAAAAACCTTTCATGCTGGTAGCTACATGTTAGTGTCCCCACCTAAACTTACCGCCAGTAGAGGGCGCCTAATTGTCCTGCTGTATGATAGCAAGTACACAAAGTTGGTCATCTTGCAGCAACATCCCTCAGATGTTGCTGCAATGTCAATTGGGGACACCATTGTAGCGTGGCACCGCGGGCGTCACGCGCGTGCAGCCAAGAGCATCATCAAAACAAACCACCCATGGACGTCGCCGCAGCGTAACGTCGCGGGCGTCTGGTGCGCGCCGCGCACGCAGACATCACCCGCGCACCCAAACTCACCAGAGTTAGAAGTCAGCAAACCCTTCTAGCTAAAAGGGCAAACCATAGGTTAGGCTGAATTCTAATATGCGAGAGGAACCCAACTTCCTCATTATATCACGACAAAGTGTGTGTTTCAAACATCTAAAAAACAACACATCATGTCACCCCGTCAGCAACAGAATATACACAATGGATATTCCCTATAATGATGCCAAATAGCAACACCAAAAATATACTAAGGTCCCAATATAACAAAACAACCACGCCTGCCAGCTGTCAACAGGGATATAACCATTTCTGTCGGTAGACTTGAAAAAGGTTTTAAATTCAAGATGGTTACCGACAGCCATGATTTCAAAGTCGAGGAAGTGTATGGATGAGGAGCTTAATTCATCACTAATTTAGAGTGGTTTATTAGTTATTCACACATTAGAGTTGCTTCCAGCAACCCTTGAGTTTGAGCGCTGCACTATTTTCTATATATTATTAACCTTACTTTCACTTACTTGAGCTAAACAAATGTTCTATAAAACTCAATTTTGTCAAAATTTGGAAATTGTTCTTGTGTTCATTGAAATATTGAATAAAATCTTACTTTTCAAAAGTGGTGTACTCATTTATGCTGAGCACTGTGTATATACATTTATTTTTATCAACTTAACTTAACTCATCTTAACCACTTGCCGACCGCTGCACGACGATGTACGTCGACAGAATGGCTCGGGCAGGCAGATTGGGGTACAGGTACATCCCTTTAAATCTGACGCCCAGTGGGCGCACGCACGCCGCCGGGGGCATATGCGGCCGCTGGTCCACGGGAATTTGATGTTCCCGGAAGTCCCGCGATTGCGGTCGGCAAGGGCAGAACAGGGGAATGCCTTTGTAAACAAGGCATTCCCCTATACTGCCTAGTGACACTGTCACTGATGACCGTTCCCCGTGATAGGGAACAGTCATCAGTGATGTGTCACATGTAGCCACCCCCCCTAACAGTAAGAATCACTCACTAGGTCACACTTAACCCCTGCAGCGCCACCTAGTGGTTAACCCCTTCACTGCCAGTGTAATTTTTACAGTAATCAGTGCATTTTTATTGCACTGATCGCTGTAAAAATTACAATGGTCCCAAAATGGTGTCAAAAGTGTCCGATGTGTCCGCCATAATGTCGCAGTCATGATAAAAATCGCTGATCGCCGCCATAACTAGTAAAAAAATATATATTAATAAAAATGCTATAAAACAGTCCGCTATTTTGTAGAAGCTATAACTTTTGCGCAAACCAATCAACAAACGATTTTAACAAAAATATGTAGAAGAATACGTATCGGCCTAAACTGTGGAAAAAATTTTTTTTTTGTATATTTTTGGGGGATATTTATTATAGCAAAAAGTAAAAAATATTGCATTTCTTTCAAAATTGTGGCTCTATTTTTGTTTATAGCGCAAAAAATAAAAACCGCATAGGTAATCAAATACCACCAAAAGAAAGCTCTATTTGTGAGAAAAAAAGGACATCAATTTTGTTTGTAAGCCACGTCGCACGACCGCGCAATTGTCAGTTAAATCGACGCAGTGCTGAATCGCAAAAAGTGGCCCGGTAATTTAGCAACAAAATGGTCCGGGGCTTAAGTGGTTAATAGAGAATTGAAAAATAGACATGTGCTGAATGGAAAAATTTGTTTTGTTTGGACAGATTTGTTAATTTTGTTTCGTTGATTAATTTTGGAATTCATTTAGTTTAGTTTTGTTTATTAATTTTCTAACGAATTCCACATTTTCGGAAGTGATTCGGATCGGTCAAAAAAAGATCGACCGATTCCAATTCTGTGTGAAGAATAGCTGGTTGTTAAGGAGCGGCCCGGGAATCTGGGTGCCACGTCTTTAACCACTTCAATACCCAGCCATAGTCAAATGACGTCCACAGATGGGATCTCCCATCCTGGGTGGGCATCATATGACGTCCTCGGCTTTCCGCCGCTACTGCAGCGATTGGGGATCCAAAACAGCCGTTCCCTGATGGGAGTATTGGAGCGGCGGCAGCCTACGGCGGAGCTTTGGGAGCAGCGTGAACGGTCACTATGCCACCAGAGTACCCGCCACCAGAGTACCCGTCACCTCACCACATGCCACCAGAGTACCTGCCACCAGAGTACCCGCCACCTCACCACCTGCCACCAGAGTACCTGCCACCAGAGTACATTTTGGCCCAAATTTATGAAGAAAAATTACTTATTTTCCCAATTTTACAATAGAAACTAAAAAAAAGTGTTGTTTTTTTCAAAAATTTCTCTCTTTTTTTCGCTTATATTGCAAAAAATAAAAATTTCATTAAATACCACCAAAAGAAAGCTCTGTTTGTGAGAAAAAAAATGATAAAAAATGTGGTTTGGGTACAGTGTAGCATGACTGAGTAATTGTCACTCAAAGTTTGAGAGTGCTGAAAGCTAAAAATTGGTCTGGGAAGGAAGGGTGTATAAAAGCCCTGTATTGAAGTGGTTAACAACTGGTGACTCATCAGCTGTCGGCGGGCTTGCCGACCAATATAAAATTCTGAAAAAACAAACAAACCAATTTTTTTTTTAAAAGGTGTGCCCCCCCATAACCCTTACCAGACCCTTATCCTAGCATGCAGCCCGGCAGGCCACAAAAGGGGGGGGCGAGCGAGCATCCCCCCTCTTGAACCATGCCAGGCCACATGCGCTCAGTATGGTGGGTGCTTTGTTGATGGGTACAAGTGCCCCTTGCCCACAACCCTGGATGGTGATTGTGGGGGTCTGCGGGTGGCTGGCTTATCAGAAAATGAAAGCCCCTTTTAACAAAGGGGCCCCCAGATCCTGGCCCCCCTATGTGAATGTGTATGGGGTACATGGGCACATTCACCAAAAAAGTATAAAAAGTATATAAAGACACAATACGAGTTGTTGACAATTCCTTTATTAAAACATAATGTCCACCGGTGTAGATCCATTATCAATCACGATGCCTGGCACACGGCTAGACCCAAAAAATAAAATAAAAACACCTCCGGTCTCGACAAACGATCCCGCCGCCTGCCTGCTCTGCCTTCTGACATTTCTTAAATAGCGAGTGACTCTGCCCCTCTTCTACCGAGCATTCCCCGGTCAGTGACTACACAAGGGGATTGTCAGGGCTGGGTTCAGCCCTTCCTTCTCTATGCTGGCAGCTCAGCTGTCAGCTAATTGCCAGCTTCCATCTCTCCACAGTAGTGATGAGCCGAACACCCCCGGGTTCGGTTCGCACCAGAACCCGCGAACGGACCGAAAGTTCGCGCGAACATTAGAACCCTATTAAATACAATGGATGCGAACGTTCGGATTCTAAAGTGCTAATTATAACGACTATTATCCATGTTATTGTCCGAAACAGAGTTTGGGAACCCGGGTTCTGCACCAGGGGACATGTATCAATGCAAAAAGAAGTTTTAAAAACGGACGTTTTCCGGGAGCAGTCATTTTAATGATGCATAAAGTGAAAAAAAAAATCAAATATTCCTTTAAATATTGTACCTGGGGGGTGTCTAAAGTATGCCTGTGAAGTGCCACGTGTTTCCCGTGTTTAGAACTGTCCCTGCACAAAATAACATTTCTAAAGGAAAAAAAGCCATTTAAAACTGCTTGCGGCTTTAATGCAATGTCTGGTCCCGGTAATATGGATGAAAATCTTTAGGAAAAATGGCATAGCTACCCCATCAACCCCCCCCCTACCCCAGCCCATTACCAGCCCCTTTGGGTCTTGTATGGATATTAAGGGGAACCCCGCACACAAAATAAAAAAGCCCCTATATACTCTGAACAGCCGTATACAGGCGGTGCATACAAGACAGGGACTGTAGGTTTGTTCTTATGTAGAATCTGTTTGTAATTTTGAACAGCTGCATTGTTTAAGTGTAGCTCTATGCCAAATTCCTTTTTTTTAGCTTTTTGGAAAACATAGGGAACGGTTATCACCCCTGTCACATTTTTTTTGCTGTCTGTGCCCCTGTTCAGAACATTTCACCTCACTTTGCGTCCCAATGACAACTGTTTTTGAAATGTGGTGTTTGTATTGAAACAAGGATTGGTGATAAAGCATCAGTAGAGAGGAGACACCTTTCTCCCATATTAATTCTTACAGGAGAGAATTTTCCTTCCAAGGGGTAGATTTCCTCTCACTTCCTGTTGTCTTCTTCCGTTTGCAAGTAGTAGTAGTTTGTAAGTTGGATGTTTGAAAGTAGGGACCTTCCGTATATATACTCTGCAGAAATTGGCCCCTTAGGTGTTGGTGTTGGCACAACACTGAAAGCACTCACAGTTATTCTTGGTGGGTGCTGGAACGCCCTGCTGTCAAGTATAATATCAGGAATTGTAATAACATATAATTGTTGATCAGTGGTAGTAAAAATTGGGCCTTTGATGGTGGTGCTGGTGCCACAACACTGTAAGGCCTGACAGTTACTCTTGGTGGGCGCAGCAATGGTCCCTGCTGTGAATTATTAGATCAATAATTATAATTGCATGCCCCTGTTGAACAGGGGCTGAAAAACTGGGCCTTTGGTGGTGGTGGTGATGGTGTTGCTGGTGCCACAACACTGTAAGGCCTGACAGTTACTCTTGGTGGGCGCAGCAATGGGCCCTGCTGTGAATTATTAGATCAATAATTATAATTGCATGCCCCTGTTGAACAGGGGCTGAAAAATTGGGCCTTAGGCACTGGTGGCACAACACTGCAACCCCTCACAGATACTGTACTTGGAGCACAGCAATGAGGCCTGTTGCAAAGTATTGCATCAAAAATTTTAATTACACGCCCCTGTTAAACAGGGGCTGAAAAATTGGGCCTTAGCCACTGGTGGCGTCACCCATAAACCAAAATGATCTTCCAAGCTATCATCATCAATCGTATCATTGAGGAGGAGGAGGAGGATAGCCAGACAACATAACAGCACAGGCACTCAGCATCAGCATCAGTCTTGAAGGGATGTGACATTTTAAAATCAATTAGTCTGTTATATCAGCATCTGGTGTGTGGTAGCTGGTGGTGATCCAAGACTGGTTCATCTTGATGAAAGTCAGTCGATCAACCGAGTCGGTGGACAGGCGCACCCTGTGATCCGTGACAAATCCTCCAGCAGCACTGAATGTGCGTTCTGAAAGAACGCTGGATGCAGGACAGGCCAGTAGCTCAATTGCATACTGTGCAAGCTCTGGCCAGTGATCCATCCTCAAGACCCAGTAAGCCAGAGGATTTTCGGTGGGGAAGGTGTCCAAGTCTGACCTTGCCCCTAGGTATTCCTGCACCATGTATATCAGACGCTGGCGATGGTTGCTGGAACCGATCATACTTTGGGGCTGCGGACTAAAGAATTGTCTGAACGCATCGGTCAGACGGCCACCTTCCCCACCGCTCCTTCTTTGACAGCCCGAAGCCTCAGCAACTCGTTGTCCAGGACCAGGAGTTTGTAACCTCCCAGTCTCTGGGAACGCGTTGCACAGACCTTTCTGCAAGGCCTCCCGGAGTTGTCTCATCCTCTGCTCCCTCTGCGACGGTACGATAAGGTCCGCAACCTTACCCTTGTACCGTGGATCAAGGAGAGTGGCCAGCCAGTAATGGTCCCTCTCCTTGATCCGAAGAATACGAGGATCCTTCCGCAGACTTTGCAGGATCAGGGAGGCCATGCAGCGTAGGTTAGCTGAGGCATTCAGTCCGGAGTCCTCTGGGTCACTAAGGACGACATGATCCGCAGCCACCTCCTCCCAGCCACGTACAAGTCCACTGGTTTCTTGGGACTGTAAATCATCCCTAAAAGACTGCTGCTGATGATGCTGAGTGCCAGCCTCCACCTCCATGCTGACACAATCCTCCTCCTCCTCCTCCTCTTCCTGTGCGATGGGTGGGACAGAAGGAACACTGTCTGGGTAAAGGGGGCCTTGAGAGGCAAGGAAGTCCTCCTCTTCCTGCCTCTGTTCTGCCTCAAGTGCCCTGTCCATTATTCCACGCAGCGTGTGCTCCAACAGGTGGACAAGAGGTACAGTGTCACTGATGCATGCACTGTCACTGCTCACCATCCTCGTGGCCTCCTCAAATGGTGCCAGGACAGTGCATGCATCCCTGATCATGCCCCACTGGCGTGGTGAAAAAAACCCGAGCTCCCCTGACCCTGTCCTGGTGCCGTAGTCGCACAGGTACTCATTGATGGCCCTCTGCTGCGTGTTCAGCCGCTGCAGCATGGCCAACGTTGAGTTCCACCTGGTGGGCATGTCACATATAAGGCGGTTCTTGGGCAGGTTCAACTCCTTTTGAAGCTCAGCCAGGCGAGCACTGGCATTATAAGATCTGCGGAAATGCACACAGACTTTCCTGGCCTGCCTCAGGACATCCTGTAAGCCTGGGTACCTGCCCAAGAACCGCTGCACCACCAGGTTAAGGACGTGAGCCATACAGGGCACATGGGTCAGTTGTCCCTGTCGGAGGGCGGAGAGGAGGTTGGTGCCATTGTCGCAAACCACCATTCCTGGCTTAAGCTGGCGTGGCGTCAACCACCTCTCGGCCTGCCCCTGCAGAGCAGACAGGACCTCTGCCCCATTGTGGCTCCTGTCCCCCAAACACACCAGCGCAAGCACGGCATGGCATCTTTTTGCCTGCGTACTTGCGTAGCCCCTTGAACGCCTACGGAGCACCGCTGGTTCCGAGGACAAACCACAGGAAGAGGCCATGGAGGAAGAAGAAGAGGAGGGGGTGGAGGAGAGAGGTGTGTCACAACCAGTAGTAGCATTTTGGAGGCGTGAGGGTGGAACAACCTCCAACACTACTGCACCTTGTCCTGCATCCTTCCCAGCTGCCAAAAGAGTGACCCAATGGGCCGTGAAAGAAAGGTAACGTCCCTGTCCATGCCTGCTGGACCATGAGTCAGCGGTAATATGCACCTTACCGCTGACCGCCCTTCCAGCGAGGCCAAGACATTGCCTTCCACATGCCTGTAGAGAGCCGGAATAGCCTTCCGTGTGAAAAAGTGTCGTTTGGGAACCTGCCACTGAGGAACCGCACATTGCACAAACTCACGGAAGGGGGCCGAGTCTACCAACTGAAAAGGCAGCAGTTGAAGCGCTAGCAATTTAGCCAAGCTAGCATTCAACCGCTGGGCATGTGGATGGCTGGGAGTGAACTTCTTTCGACGATCCAGCAGCTGGGGCAGGGAAATTTGCCTGCTAGAATCGGACGTTGGTGTACTGCTAGCAGAGTGCCCGCAAGTACTTGCCTGTGACACACCTAATTCTACACCTTCATTCCTCTCAGAGCAGGTTTCAGAGAGGAGTGAAGGTATAGTGGGGTTGGAGATCCCAGCTGATGCGGTGCAAGAAGAGGTCAGCTTTGTTCTTTGGTGTGGGTCTTTAAGGTAGGCTTGCCAACGAGCTGCATGGCAGGTCAACATATGTCTGATCAAGCATGTGGTGCCCAAGCGGCTGATGTTTTGGCCACGCGATATACGCTTGAGACATATGTTGCAAACAGCAGCTGTGCGATCTGATGCACTCGCCTCAAAAAAGGCCCACACCAAAGAACTTTTTGAATGACGTGCAGAGGCAGCGCCCTGCACAGGCGGAGCTCTGCGGTGTGATTCCGTCGGTGTGCTGCCCATACGCTGGCCACTCAAGGGCATCCTGCCTCGTTGGAGATGTGCCTCCTCCTCATCCTCCTCCTCCTCCTCTCTCCTATTAGGCACCCACGTGGAGTCAGTGACCTCATCATCCCCTCCCTCCTCATCACTGGAGCCAATCTGGCAGTATGCTGCAGCTGCTGGAACATGACTGCCAGATTGGTGTCCTTCTTGAGCATCCCCTCTCTCTGCTCTCACGCTGCTGCCTTCCTCTAGCTGGGTATCATCATCAGATCCTTCCAAACGCTGGGCATCCTCCTGGAGCATGTACCCAACACTGTGCTCAAATAGTTCGGGGGACTCCTCAGGAGGAGGGCATGGTGGGTCTAGGGAAGGATTGACTAATGAAGATAATGATACCAGAGAAGAGGACGCTTTGGCAGCTGCTTTGCCACTACCCTGAGCCTGGGGGAGAGAGGATGAGGAGGATGAGGTGGGCTTGGTAATCCACTCTACCAAGTCTTCGGCATGATGTGGCTCAACATGTCCAGCTGCCGAAAACAAGGACAAGCGTGTCCCATGGCCATGTGCTGATGACAATGCACCGCGTACACGACCAGCACTGTTGCCCCCAGACACAGAGCCTGCTTGCCCTCTTTTTTTGCCTCCTGACTGTCTGCCTCTCCTTGGTTGCCTTCCAGACATTTTAATGGATGGCCTGCAGGGAGATGGGAAAAACAGCAATAAGGGCTACCTTCAGGTGTATATTGTGCAGGAGGCTTAGCAACAATGACACTGACACTGTCCCCTGCCTATCCTTCTCTATCCCTAAACACAAGGATTGAAAATATGGTTCAGCAAAAAAGTTTTAGAACAGAATAGCACACTGACACTTTCCCTCACTGTCCTACTCTGTCCCTCCCTACAAACAAGATTTAGCACAGAATAGCACACTGATAATTTCTACGAGTGTCCTTCTCTGTCCCTCAACTCAGGGATTGAAAATATGGAACAGCAAAATTGATTTAGAACAGAATAGCACACTGTCAGTTTCCCTCACTGTAGCTCTCTGTCCCTCAACTCAAGGATTGAAAATATGGTTCAGCACAATAGTTTTAGAACAGAATAGCACACTGTCAGTTTCCCTCACTGTAGCTCTCTGTCCCTCAACTCAAGGATTGAAAATATGGAACAGCAAAATTGATTTAGAACAGAATAGCACACTGTCAGTTTCCCTCACTGTAGCTCTCTGTCCCTCAACTCAAGGATTGAAAATATGGTTCAGCAAAATAGTTTTAGAACAGAATAGCACACTGTCAGTTTCCCTCACTGTAGCTCTCTGTCCCTCAACTCAAGGATTGAAAATATGGTTCAGCAAAATAGTTTTAGAACACAATAGCACACTGACACTTTCCCTCACTGTAGCTCTCTGTCCCTCAACTCAAGGATTGAAAATATGGTTCAGCAAAATAGTTTTAGAACAGAATAGCACACTGTCAGTTTCCCTCACTGTAGCTCTCTGTCCCTCAACTCAAGGATTGAAAATATGGAACAGCAAAATTGATTTAGAACAGAATACCACACTGTCAGTTTCCCTCACTGTAGCTCTCTGTCCCTCAACTCAAGGATTGAAAATATGGTTCAGCAAAATAGTTTTAGAACACAATAGCACACTGACACTTTCCCTCACTGTAGCTCTCTGTCCCTCAACTCAAGGATTGAAAATATGGTTCAGCAAAATAGTTTTAGAACAGAATAGCACACTGTCAGTTTCCCTCACTGTAGCTCTCTGTCCCTCAACTCAAGGATTGAAAATATGGTTCAGCAAAATAGTTTTAGAACAGAATAGCACACTGTCAGTTTCCCTCACTGTAGCTCTCTGTCCCTCAACTCAAGGATTGAAA
The DNA here is from genome assembly GCA_029206835.1 of Rana muscosa. Lineage (NCBI taxonomy): Eukaryota > Metazoa > Chordata > Amphibia > Anura > Ranidae > Rana > Rana muscosa. The sequence goes on from CM055119.1 coordinate 240,962,000, forward strand.
ATATGGAACAGCAAAATTGATTTAGAACAGAATAGCACACTGTCAGTTTCCCTCACTGTAGCTCTCTGTCCCTCAACTCAAGGATTGAAAATATGGTTCAGCAAAATAGTTTTGAGAACACAATAGCACACTGACACTTTCCCTCACTGTAGCTCTCTGTCCCTCAACTCAAGGATTGAAAATATGGTTCAGCAAAATAGTTTTAGAACAGAATAGCACACTGTCAGTTTCCCTCACTGTAGCTCTCTGTCCCTCAACTCAAGGATTGAAAATATGGTTCAGCAAAATAGTTTTAGAACAGAATAGCACACTGTCAGTTTCCCTCACTGTAGCTCTCTGTCCCTCAACTCAAGGATTGAAAATATGGAACAGCAAAATTGATTTAGAACAGAATAGCACACTGTCAGTTTCCCTCACTGTAGCTCTCTGTCCCTCAACTCAAGGATTGAAAATATGGTTCAGCAAAATAGTTTTAGAACAGAATAGCACACTGTCAGTTTCCCTCACTGTAGCTCTCTGTCCCTCAACTCAAGGATTGAAAATATGGAACAGCAAAATTGATTTAGAACAGAATAGCACACTGTCAGTTTCCCTCACTGTAGCTCTCTGTCCCTCAACTCAAGGATTGAAAATATGGTTCAGCAAAATAGTTTTAGAACACAATAGCACACTGACACTTTCCCTCACTGTAGCTCTCTGTCCCTCAACTCAAGGATTGAAAATATGGTTCAGCAAAATAGTTTTAGAACAGAATAGCACACTGTCAGTTTCCCTCACTGTAGCTCTCTGTCCCTCAACTCAAGGATTGAAAATATGGAACAGCAAAATTGATTTAGAACAGAATAGCACACTGTCAGTTTCCCTCAATGTAGCTCTCTGTCCCTCAACTCAAGGATTGAAAATATGGTTCAGCAAAATAGTTTTAGAACACAATAGCACACTGACACTTTCCCTCACTGTAGCTCTCTGTCCCTCAACTCAAGGATTGAAAATATGGTTCAGCAAAATAGTTTTAGAACAGAATAGCACACTGTCAGTTTCCCTCACTGTAGCTCTCTGTCCCTCAACTCAAGGATTGAAAATATGGAACAGCAAAATTGATTTAGAACAGAATAGCACTGTCATGGAAACCCTGTCAGGAACAGACGCCCTGGACTTCCTGGTTCCCGCCCCCGCAGGTGACGCCCGAAGGGCTATTTAAACTCCTCACTTGCAGACAGTCCCTGCTGTCTGCTCTACAGCGTTCATCCCAAGTGACCTGATCTGCCTTGTTTACCTGTATCTGACCCGGCTTCCTGTGACCCTCCTGCTATCTGCCTGTACCTGACCATCGGCCTGTTTTCTGACTTCGGTATTGCCTGATCCTTTTGTGCCTCGCTGCCTGCCAGTTTACCCGACCCCGGCTTGTCTGACGATCCTGCCTGACCTTGGCTCTTGTTCACCTGCTGCTGCCTAGTGGTTCCAGTTTACCTGCTGTGCCTCCCGGTCCGGGTCATCTGCTGAGTTCCTGGTTCCTGTCTGCTCATCTGCTGGTTCCTGTCTGCTCATCTGCTGGTTCCTGTCTGCTCATCTGCTGGTTCCTGTTCACCTGCTGCTGCCTAGTGGTTCCAGTTTACCTGCTGTGCCTCCCGGTCCGGGTCATCTGCTGAGTTCCTGGTTCCTGTCTGCTCATCTGCTGGTTCCTGTCTGCTCATCTGCTGGTTCCTGTTCACCTGCTGCTGCCCAGTGGTTCCAGTCTACCTGCTGTGCCTCCCGGTCCGGGTCATCTGCTGAGTTCCTGGTTCCTGTCTACTCACCTGCTGCAGTTCCTGGTTCCTGTCTGCTCATCTGCTGGTTCCTGTCTGCTCATCTGCTGGTTCCTGTTCATCTGCTGCTGCCCAGTGGTTCCAGTCTACCTGCTGTGCCTCCCGGTCCGGGTCATCTTCTGAGTTCCTGGTTCCTGTCTACTCACCTGCTGTAGTTCCTGGTTCCTGTCCACTCACCTGCTGTAGTTCCTGGTTCCTGCCTCCTCACCTGCTGGTTCCTGATCACCTGCGGTAGTTCTTGATCCTGCCAGGCACTCGTACCCCTTCCACCTCCGTGCTTCCTGTTATACCACCAGGGGCCGCCGGTGGGAGCCGTAAGGGAGGCCTCCCTCTGCTAACCGGGCTCGTCATCGTCAGGTACGTGACAGTAGCAGACAGCCATGTCTGAGCCCGAGCAGGGAGCCTCACCTATGGAGGAACTATGCCGACACCTGGCGGGACTGACCGAGGTTGTTAAGAGCCTCCAGCAAGGCTACACTCACCTGGAAGGACAAGTGCGGGCCCTCACCAACCCCGATGGAGCTCAAGGGGGTCCACGTGCCTCCACTTCTTCCGCCGGGGCAGGAGCTGCGCCCACGGTGGTCATGCTTCCCCCTGAACCCAGGGTCCCTACACCCGAAAGATTCTCCGGGGACCGGAGCAAGTTCAGGGCTTTCCGGAACTCTTGTGAGTTGTACTTTGCCTTACAGCCCCGCACCTTTTCCTTAGAAGCTACCAAGGTGGGCTTTGTAATTTCGCTGCTTTCGGGAGACCCACAGAACTGGGCCCACCGCCTGCTAGAACGCAAAGATGCATCCTTGGACAGCCTTACACTTTTTTTTGACGCCATTGCCCAATTGTACGAGGACCCTCAGCTCTCGGTCACTGCAGAGAACGCCCTGCGGACCCTTCAGCAGGGACGCAGAGCAGCGGAAGATTATGTAGCTGAATTCAGGCGCTGGAGCGCAGACACCAGCTGGAATGACGCTGCCCTCCGTCACCAGTTTCAGATAGGCCTTTCTGACCCATTGAAGGATGAACTGGCTAGGGTAGGAATACCAGAAAATTTGAACCTACTGATCGATCTGACAATTCAGATCGACCGACGCCTGAGGGAACGGAGGGTTGAGAGGGCCACGGGCTTCACCCGGCCGACCTGGATGCTTCCCCGGGTCCCCAGTCATCCGCACCCAGCTTCTGCAGCACCCTTGACCCCCTCGTACGATGCTCCTGAACCCATGCAGCTTGGGGTCCTCCGCCCTTCCCTTACTCCGGAGGAACGCCAACGCCGACGCGCGCACAACCTGTGCCTGTACTGCAGGGAGCCCGGTCACTTCGTTAGGAACTGTCCCCTGAAGTTCCGTAAGGGCTTGTCAGTATTCCCTGCTGTGATCAACCCTCAGACTAAATCCTCCTCTCACTTCGCTCTTTCTATCTCCCTGCAGCTCCCAGGAAGGACCCTGCAAGTCGTCGCAATTATTGACTCTGGGGCTTGTAGTTGCTTCATGGACTCAACTTTTGCCCGTACTCAACTTATTCCTCTACTTCCCAAGACCCATGGACTACGGGTTCACCTGGCTGACGGGTCCCTTATCAAGTCAGGGCCCGTGGTCGAAGAGACGGCTCCCCTACCTGTCACTGTCTTCTCCTCTACCGGGGTGCACCGAGAATATCTACGGCTGGATATTATCTCCTCTCCACTGTTCCCCATAATTCTCGGTATGCCCTGGCTACAAGCCCATAATCCTACCATTAACTGGGTCACGGGGGTGATCACGTTTCCTTCCTCCTACTGCCAACGGTCCTGTGGCTCACACAAACCCCCTGGGCCTGCCACCTTAATGTGTACCGACACTGAGGCCGGAATACGTCAGGCCATCCCTGACGCTTACCTGGACTTTCTCGATGTGTTTAGTAAACAGGGGGCAGAGACACTACCACCCCACCGAGCCTACGACTGCCCCATTGATCTACTTCCCGGAGCAGCTATTCCTTTCGGTAGGATTTTCCCTTTAACGGAGGTGGAACAGGGGGCCCTGAAGGACTACATCGATGAGAACCTTTTAAAGGGGTTCATTCGCCCCTCTACGTCGCCAGCAGGCGCAGGCATTTTCTTTGTAGAAAAGAAGGACCATACCCTCAGGCCATGTGTGGACTACCGTGAACTAAATAAGGTCACCATTAAAAATCGTTATCCTCTTCCTCTGGTACCAGAGTTGTTCCAAAGATTGGGAGCTGCCGTTATTTTCACTAAGCTTGACCTCCGGGGAGCCTATAACCTGGTCCGAATCAAGGAGGGCGATGAGTGGAAAACCGCCTTCCGCTCCCGGTTCGGACATTTCGAATATTTAGTGATGCCCTTCGGGCTGTGCAATGCCCCTGCCACCTTCCAGTATTTAATTAATGATGTTCTTCGGGACTTTTTAGATCTCTTTGTGATTGCTTATTTAGATGACATACTAATCTTCTCTTCCTCCCTTGACTCTCATCGCAGGCATGTCAGAAGTGTGTTAGACCGGCTTCGGCAGCATAAACTATATGCGAAGGCTGAGAAATGCGAGTTTGAGCGGGAGAGCATAGCATTTCTGGGATTAATCATCTCTGGCGAAGGCATCAGGATGGACCCACAGAAGATCACCGCAATCTTGGACTGGCCAGCGCCAGTGGATAAGAAGGGAATCCAACGGTTCGTTGGATTCGCCAACTTTTATCGTAAATTCATCCGGGGGTTCTCCGCCATCATTGCACCCATTACTCAGCTAACCAAGCAAGGTACCCGCTTCCACTGGTCCCCTGAGGCCCAAAAGGCCTTTGAGGATCTCAAAGGGCTCTTCACCTCTGCATCCATCTTAAAACACCCAGATTCCTCCCTACCATTTGTACTTGAGGTAGATACTTCTGAGGTTGCAGTAGGGGCAATATTGTCACAGAGGCAAGGAACCAAGGCTTTGCTTCATCCGGTGGCTTTCTTTTCTCGCAAATTATCTGCGGCAGAAAAGAACTATGACGTGGGAGACCGGGAACTCTTGGCGATTAAGTCCGCCCTGGAAGAATGGAGGTACTTACTTGAAGGTGCTGCTCACCCGATCTTAGTATTCACCGACCATAAGAACTTAGAGTACCTGAAAACTGCAAAAACACTAAAACCACGACAAGCCAGATGGGCCCTGTTTTTTTCCCGGTTCTCCTTCCATGTGACATACCGCCCCGGTGCCAAGAACACTAAACCTGACGCCTTGTCCCGAATGTTTCATGGATCCAAAGAACTCTCCTCACCCGATACAATCCTCGCTCCTGGGAATTTTCTCCTACTTCAGGAGGACCTACTCTCCCGGATCAGACAAGCCACCACTAGACAGGAACCCTCTCCTGAACTGGATCTGCAAACCAAGGATGGATTACTCTGGCACCAAGACAGGATATTCATACCAGAAGAACTAAAGATAACCGTGCTAGAGCTCTGCCACGATCATGCCCTTGCTGGGCACTTTGGCGTGGCTAAGACCACTGAGTTGGTACAACGTACCTTCTGGTGGCCTCGACTACGCGAGGATTGCAGGAGGTTCGTGGAGTCCTGTACTACATGTACCCGGAATAAAGGGTCCAGATCCAAAGCCTGGGGACTACTGAAGCCCTTACCCGTTCCAGAGAGACCGTGGAAAATGCTTTCTATCGACTTCATAGTTGAACTCCCCCGGCTGAGAATCACACCACCATCTTTGTGATTGTGGACCGTCTGTCCAAGATGGCACATTTTGTTCCTATGAGAGGGACCCCCTCGGCCCCGGAAACTGCACAAATGTTCATTAAAGAAGTCGTCAGGCTCCACGGGGTACCTGCTAATATAGTCTCCGATCGGGGGGTACAATTTACCTCTCGGTTCTGGAGGTCCCTCTGCAAGACTCTGGGAATAGAGCTATCAATCTCTTCGGCTTACCACCCTCAAACCAACGGACAGACTGAGAGAACAAATCAGACCCTCGAGCAATATTTGCGTTGTTTCTCCTCCTTTGCTCAGAATGACTGGCTCTCCCTGCTTCCGCTAGCGGAGTTCTCCTACAATAACTCCATCCACTCCGCAACTAACCAGACCCCATTTTTTGCGAACTTCGGGTTTCACCCCACATTTCTGCCCAACTCTCTCCCTGAGTGCTCAGTGCCCGCAGTTCTGGAAAAAGTGAATTTCTTCTCCTCTAACAACCAGCTTCTACGCAAAGCCATGGCAAGAACTCAGGAGTATAACAAGACGGTCTACGACAGGAGGAGACGGGGTGAATTAGCGCTGGCACCGGGCGACCAAGTATGGCTTTCCACCATCAATCTAAGATTGGCTTGCCCGTCCAAGAAATTGGGCCCCAAGTTTCTAGGGCCTTTTCCTATCAAAAGGAAAATCAACGAGGTGGCCTACGAGCTGGAGCTCCCCGACTCCCTGAGGGTCCACCCTGTTTTTCATGTTTCTCTATTGAAACCGTCAGTCTCCAACCCATTCCCAGGTCGGACCCCGACTCGCCCTGATCCCGTCATCATAGACGGGGAACAGGAATTCGAGGTAGAAGCTATTTTAGATGCACGAAGAAGAAATAGCCAGAGTCAATTTTTAATAAAATGGAAGGGTTACGGACCAGAGGAGAACTCCTGGGAACCCGAAGAGAACATTCATGCCAAAGACCTGATACAAGCCTTCAGGAGGTCTCACCCCGAGAAGTTTGCTCCTAGGGGCATCCGGAGGCTGCCCCTTGGGGGGGGGGGCAATGTCATGGAAACCCTGTCAGGAACAGACGCCCTGGACTTCCTGGTTCCCGCCCCCGCAGGTGACGCCCGAAGGGCTATTTAAACTCCTCACTTGCAGACAGTCCCTGCTGTCTGCTCTACAGCGTTCATCCCAAGTGACCTGATCTGCCTTGTTTACCTGTATCTGACCCGGCTTCCTGTGACCCTCCTGCTATCTGCCTGTACCTGACCATCGGCCTGTTTTCTGACTTCGGTATTGCCTGATCCTTTTGTGCCTCGCTGCCTGCCAGTTTACCCGACCCCGGCTTGTCTGACGATCCTGCCTGACCTTGGCTCTTGTTCACCTGCTGCTGCCTAGTGGTTCCAGTTTACCTGCTGTGCCTCCCGGTCCGGGTCATCTGCTGAGTTCCTGGTTCCTGTCTGCTCATCTGCTGGTTCCTGTCTGCTCATCTGCTGGTTCCTGTCTGCTCATCTGCTGGTTCCTGTTCACCTGCTGCTGCCTAGTGGTTCCAGTTTACCTGCTGTGCCTCCCGGTCCGGGTCATCTGCTGAGTTCCTGGTTCCTGTCTGCTCATCTGCTGGTTCCTGTCTGCTCATCTGCTGGTTCCTGTTCACCTGCTGCTGCCCAGTGGTTCCAGTCTACCTACTGTGCCTCCCGGTCCGGGTCATCTGCTGAGTTCCTGGTTCCTGTCTACTCACCTGCTGCAGTTCCTGGTTCCTGTCTGCTCATCTGCTGGTTCCTGTCTGCTCATCTGCTGGTTCCTGTTCATCTGCTGCTGCCCAGTGGTTCCAGTCTACCTGCTGTGCCTCCCGGTCCGGGTCATCTTCTGAGTTCCTGGTTCCTGTCTACTCACCTGCTGTAGTTCCTGGTTCCTGTCCACTCACCTGCTGTAGTTCCTGGTTCCTGCCTCCTCACCTGCTGGTTCCTGATCACCCGCGGTAGTTCTTGATCCTGCCAGGCACTCGTACCCCTTCCACCTCCGTGCTTCCTGTTATACCACCAGGGGCCGCCAGTGGGAGCCGTAAGGGAGGCCTCCCTCTGCTAACCGGGCTCGTCATCGTCAGGTACGTGACAAGCACACTGTCAGTTTCCCTCACTGTAGCTCTCTGTCCCTCAACTCAAGGATTGAAAATATGGTTCAGCAAAATAGTTTTAGAACAGAATAGCACACTGTCAGTTTCCCTCACTGTAGCTCTCTGTCCCTCAACTCAAGGATTGAAAATATGGTTCAGCAAAATAGTTTTAGAACACAATAGCACACTGACACTTTCCCTCACTGTAGCTCTCTGTCCCTCAACTCAAGGATTGAAAATATGGTTCAGCAAAATAGTTTTAGAACAGAATAGCACACTGTCAGTTTCCCTCACTGTAGCTCTCTGTCCCTCAACTCAAGGATTGAAAATATGGTTCAGCAAAATAGTTTTAGAACAGAATAGCACACTGTCAGTTTCCCTCACTGTAGCTCTCTGTCCCTCAACTCAAGGATTGAAAATATGGAACAGCAAAATTGATTTAGAACAGAATAGCACACTGTCAGTTTCCCTCACTGTAGCTCTCTGTCCCTCAACTCAAGGATTGAAAATATGGTTCAGCAAAATAGTTTTAGAACACAATAGCACACTGATACTTTCCCTCACTGTAGCTCTCTGTCCCTCAACTCAAGGATTGAAAATATGGAACAGCAAAATTGATTTAGAACAGAATAGCACACTGTCAGTTTCCCTCACTGTAGCTCTCTGTCCCTCAACTCAAGGATTGAAAATATGGTTCAGCAAAATAGTTTTAGAACACAATAGCACACTGACACTTTCCCTCACTGTAGCTCTCTGTCCCTCAACTCAAGGATTGAAAATATGGTTCAGCAAAATAGTTTTAGAACAGAATAGCACACTGTCAGTTTCCCTCACTGTAGCTCTCTGTCCCTCAACTCAAGGATTGAAAATATGGTTCAGCAAAATAGTTTTAGAACAGAATAGCACACTGTCAGTTTCCCTCACTGTAGCTCTCTGTCCCTCAACTCAAGGATTGAAAATATGGAACAGCAAAATTGATTTAGAACAGAATAGCACACTGTCAGTTTCCCTCACTGTAGCTCTCTGTCCCTCAACTCAAGGATTGAAAATATGGTTCAGCAAAATAGTTTTAGAACACAATAGCACACTGATACTTTCCCTCACTGTAGCTCTCTGTCCCTCAACTCAAGGATTGAAAATATGGTTCAGCAAAATAGTTTTAGAACAGAATAGCACACTGTCAGTTTCCCTCACTGTAGCTCTCTGTCCCTCAACTCAAGGATTGAAAATATGGTTCAGCAAAATAGTTTTAGAACACAATAGCACACTGATACTTTCCCTCACTGTAGCTCTCTGTCCCTCAACTCAAGGATTGAAAATATGGAACAGCAAAATTGATTTAGAACAGAATAGCACACTGTCAGTTTCCCTCACTGTAGCTCTCTGTCCCTCAACTCAAGGATTGAAAATATGGTTCAGCAAAATAGTTTTAGAACACAATAGCACACTGACACTTTCCCTCACTGTAGCTCTCTGTCCCTCAACTCAAGGATTGAAAATATGGTTCAGCAAAATAGTTTTAGAACAGAATAGCACACTGTCAGTTTCCCTCACTGTACCTCTCTGTCCCTACAAACAAGGATTAGCACAGAATAGCACACTGTCACTGACACTCTCCCTACCTATCCTTATTTGTCCCTAAACACAAGGAATCCAGGATTAGTAAAGGAAAAAAAATGACACTGTCCCTGCCTATGCTTCTCTTTCCCTGCTCCGGAACACACTACACAAGGCCGCCGCGCTGGCGGCCTTTTATAGTGTGGGGCGTGTACTAAACCCCATCAGCAATAATTGGCCACAGGCATCCTGCCTGTGGCCAATCATTGCTCTCCTCGCTGCCGGCGCTGTGATTGGCCAAGCATGCGGGGTCACAGTGCATGCTTGGCCAATCACAGCGCCTGGATGACACTGCGATGGCGTAGTGCATTGTGGGCCGTTCGCGTCACTCGAATTTGGCGCGAACGGCCCAAATCGTTCGATCTTCGTCGAACGATCGAACAGCCGATGTTCGAGTCGAACGTATGTTCGACTCGAACACGAAGCTCATCCCTACTCCACAGTGATCCACCTGTTGATGATCCGCTCGTCAGCTTTGCCTACTTAAGGACTTCCAGTTCATTTGCTCTTTGCCTTCACCTGTGTTAACATCACAAGAGACTTTCTCCTGCGTTCCAGTTGAAGACCTGCTTGACTGCTGTCCCCTCTGGCTATGGATCCTGCTTGCTGTTCTATTACCTTTATCGCTGGCTCTTGGACTTTGGCTTGGCCGACTACCCGATCTGGTTACTGTACTCTGGCTATGTTTTGACTACGCTTACTCTGTTTACCTTTTTATTATTTATTATTAAACTAGTGTGATTTAACTGCACTTCTGTCTCGGTCTGATTCATGGTTTCTGACAGTAGGCGAAGGCCATGAATTCAGAAGATGCAGCCAATCCACTTGTTAATAATATTTTTTCCAGATTGGATGACCTGGATCACCGCATGGATCAGTTTGCCACGGCGATACAGACGCTCCTGAGTCGCACGGCTTGTCTAGAGTCTCCCACTGTGGCCGCTCCGGTAGTCCCTGTGCAGGCAGACCCTGATGCTGCTCCAGTCTCTGTGCAGGCACCCGCCTCGAGTATTACCTCTATTAGAGGTATGTCTGGTTCCGCCCCGCTTCCCCATCGATTTGGGGGCGATCCAATCCAATGCAGAGGTTTTCTCAATCAGGTTGAGCTATATTTTGAGATGCTGCCCCAGGCGTTTCCCAAGGACAGAAGCAAAGTAGGTTTTGTGATATCTTTGCTTTCTGACAGAGCCTTGGCCTGGGCAAACCCTCTATGGGAGACGCAAAAAACCCGTGGTCGTGAGTTACCCAGAATTTTTGGCTTCCTTGAAAAGGGTATTTGACGTTCCCGCATGCTCCGCTTCTGCTGCCAAGAGCCTCATGTCCATCAAACAGAGTACGAGAACTGTTGCCGATTACGCCATTGAATTCCATACTCTGGCAGCAGAGGTTGCTTGGAACAATGAGGCCCTCGTGGCTGCTTTTTCTCATGGTCTCGCGAATAACATCAAGGATGAGATAGCAGCCCGATATATACCCACTGAGCTGGAGAAGTTGATCACATTTGCCATCCTCATTGACTCCAGACTCAGATAAAGATCCTCTGTTAAGGAGCGCTTGCGACAGCCTCCTGTATGTTTGTCTCCGAGCTTTGCAGTCCCACCCTTGCCCCCCTCACCTCCCATGCTTCCTGGTACCGAGTCGGTGTGTGAAGATGAACCCATGCACTTTGGCTTCACGCGTCTCTCTGCAGATGAGAGAGCCTTTAGGAGGAGGGAGAGATTGTGCCTTTATTGTGGCCAGGCCGGTCACTTTTTGAAGTCTTGTCCTACCCGTCCAGGGAACACCCGAACCTTGAGGTCCTGTCACGGACAGACCTTAGGTGGAGTTTTTTCGTCTCCAGTTGCCCAGAAGGATAAGCCCCTGGTTTCGGTTACCCTGTCTTGGGCTGAGTCATCCATTGTGATACAGGCTCTAATCGACTCCGGGGCTGCAGGCCTGTTCATTGATGCTGCCTTTGTGTCTAAGCAGTCGATTCCGCTGCAGCTGCGTGACACTCCACTTGCCATTGAGGCTTTTGACGGGAGACCTCTACAGCCTGCCCATGTGACTCATGAGACTGTTCCGTTGTCCATGGCCGTAGGGGCTCTTCACCATGAGATAATCTATTTCCAAGTTATTTCCTCACCTAAGTTTCCGCTGGTTGTTGGTTATCCTTGGTTACAGAGGCACAACCCGTCTTTTGATTAGCTCTGTGCTGAGGTTCTGTCCTGGTCGCCACAGTGCAGTGAGAGATGCTTCCAGAAGGTAACCAAGGCCCTGTGCACCTCTTAACTCTCCTCCCTGCCGGAGGAGTACCGCAAATTTTAGCGATATCTTTGACAAAGGTCAAGCCGGTACGTTGCCTCCTCACCGATCGTATGGTTGCGCAATTGACCTTCAACCTGGTGCCATTCCCCCTTGTGGCCGGGTTTACCCTTTGTCGGTCTTGGAAGATAAGGCCATGGAGGAGTATGTTGCAGACGCACTTTCTCAAGGTTTCATCCGCAAATCCTCGTCTCCTGTTGGTACTGGTTTCTTTTTTGTGAAGAAGAAGAAGAAGAGTGGTGAACTGAGACCTTGTATCGATTATAGGGGTCTCAACCGTTTCACCATTAAGAATGCCTATCCGATCCTGTTGATTACGGAGTTATTTGACTGCCTCAAGGGGGCAACGGTCTTCACAAAGCTTGATTTGAGAGGGGCATACAATCTCGTCAGGATTAAGGAGGGTTGCGAGTGGAAAACTGCGTTTAATACCAGAACAGGTCATTATGAGTATCTCATAATGCCTTTTGGCCTCTGTAACGCTCCGGCAGTTTTCCAGGAGTTTATTAACGATGTCCTCTGAGACTTGTTGCAGTTATGTGTGGTGGTTTATCTTGACGATATCCTCATATTTTCCAAGTCCCTGGAGAACCACCACACAGATGTCTGTCGAGTGCTTCAGAAACTAAGAGAGAAACTATTGTAAACTGGAGAAGTGCGAATTCCATCGTGAATGGGTTAAATTCCTGGGTTATGTCATTTCCATGGCTGGTTTTCCGATAGACCCAGAGAAACTTTCTGCAGTCCTACAGTGGCCTCGACCCGTGGGTTTACGTCCTCTGCAGCACTTTTTTTGGCTTCGCCAACTATTATCAGAAGTTTATTCGTAACTTCTCGTCTCTGGTCAAGCCCCTGACTGATATGACCAGAAAGGACGGTAACCCACAAAGTTGGTCTCCAGAGTCCATTAAGGCTTTTGAGAGTCTTAAGACTACCTTTGTTTCTGCTCCTGTGTTGGCACATCCTAATCCCACATTGCCTTTTATCCTTGAAGTCGATGCTTCTGAGACTGGAGTTGGCACCCTTCTGTCTCAACATCCTAGCTCTGACAGCGCTATGCATCCATGTGGCTACTTTTCCAAGAAATTGTAACCTGCGGAGTGCAATTACGAGATTGGTGACAGAGAGCTTTTGGCGAGAATTTTAGCCCTGAAAGAATGGAGACATCTCCTCGAAGGTACCACTGTGCCGGTTCTCATTCTTACTGACCATAAGAATCTTACATTCTTGTTTGAGGCTAAGCGCCTCTCTCCCAGAAGGGCACGATGGTCTCTTTTCCTGTTGAGTTTCAATTACATTGTCTCATTCTTACCCGGTACTAAGAATGTAAGGGCTGACACCTTGTCACGACAATTTTCCTCCACTTCCAAGATGGAGTCGGTTCCGGTTCCTGTGATTCCTCCTGATCGTATTCTGGCTACGGTTCGCACCAGTCTCACTTCTCCTTTGGGTGACAAAATTCTGGCTGCTCAGTTCAAGGCCCCTCCTGAGAAACCTTGTGACCGCTGCTTTGTTCATCGAGAGTCTCCGTACTGCCGTGCTCCAGACTTACCATTCTCCCAAGGCCGCTGGCCACCCTGACTCTTTTGGGCCATTTCCCAGCAGTTCTGGGGGCCTAGTCTACGTGCCGATGTAGCCGCCTTCGTAGCTGCCTGTTCCGTGTGTGCTCAGAGTAAGACTCTACGACACCTTCCAGTGGGCCTCCTACAACCCATACCCAATTGTGAGAGCCCCTGGACCCACCTGTCTATGGATTTCATTGTGGAGTTACCCAACTCCCAGGGCAACACAGTTATCCTTATGGTGGTAGACCGGTTCTCAAAAATGTCTCACTGTATTCCACTTAAGAAGTTGCCTACGTCTAAGGAACTGGCTTCCATTTTTGCTCGGGAGATCTTTTGTTTACATGTCCTTCCCAAGGTCATTGTCTCTGACAGGGGAAGTCAGTTTGTGTCCCGGTTCTGGCGAACCTTTTGTGCACAGTTGGAAATTCAGCTTGCTTTCTCCTCTGCGTATCACCCACAGTCTAATGGGGCCGCAGAACGAGCCAATCAGTCCTTGGAGCAATTCCTGCCTTTCTATATTTCTGACCATCACAACAACTGGTCAGACCTCTTACCATGGGCAGAGTTTGCTCACAATAGCACTCTGAATTCTGCTTCCCATTTGTCCCCGTTTATGGCGAATTATGGTTTCCAACCTTCCATGTTGCCTGACTCATTTGTTCCTCAGAGTATTCCTGCGTTAGAGGAACATATCCGTGGTCTTCGTTCCACTTGGGTACAAGTCCAGGAGGCTTTGAGACAGGCTAACGAGAGGTACAGACTCCATGCTGACCGCAGACGCCTGCCTGGGCCTTCCTACTAGGTCGGGGACAGGGTCTGGCTGTCATCTCGCAACCTCCGACTTCATGTTCCTTCTCTGAAGTTCGCACCTCGGTTTATTGGGCCTTTCCGTATCCTTCGCAGGAAAACCCAGTGGCTTACGCGCTGGACCTTCCTTCCAGTATGCGTATCTCTAATGTGTTTCATGTCTCCTTATTGAAACCTTTGGTCTGCAACCATTTTACCACCTCTGTGCCACGTCCTCACCCTATACAGGTTGAGAACCATGAGGAGTATGAAGTACAGTCCATTGTTGACTCCCGTAGGTTCCGTGGGCGCATTCAGTACCTGGTGCATTGGAAGGGGTACGGTCCGGAGGAACGCTCTTGGGTCCCATCCTCGGACGTACATGCCCCTGTCCTCCTCCGTAATTTCTATAGACGTTTTCCCCTCAAGCCCGGTGGTCCTCCGAGGGGGGTGGTCATTGAGGTGGGGGTACTGTCAGGGCTGGGTTCAGCCCTTCCTTCTCTGTGCTGGCAGCTCAGCTGTCAGCTAATTGCCAGCTTCCATCTCTCCACAGTGATCCACCTGTTGATGATCCGCTCGTCAGCTTTGCCTACTTAAGGACTTCCAGTTCATTCTCTCTTCGCCTTCGCCTGTGTTAACATCACAAGAGACTTTCTCCTGCGTTCCAGTTGAAGACCTGCTTGACTGTTGTTCCCTCTGGGTACGGATCCTGCTTGCTGTTCTATTACCTTTATCGCTGGTTACTAGGCTTGTGCAATTCGTTTCGTAACGAATCGAAATTCGTCCGAATTTAGCAACTTTCGGACATTCGGAAGCATTCGAATTTCCGAACAAAGCAATTACGAATAAAACCGAATCCGAAATAAATTATACCGCAAAATAGCGAATGCCCGAATGTCTTCGGCATAATTCGTTATGAAAAAAGTTACGAATGTACGCATCCATACGAAGCACAATAACACTCACTCTGCTCTCTGCTTCTCCCTCACCGTGCTGAACTCCCTCTCAAAATGGTGTACAGGGGCGGAGGCTATAGCCGCATGTAAAAAACGAAAGTAAAATACGAGATTTCTAATCCATTCGAAGCACAATAACACTCTGCTCTGCTCTCTGCTTCTCCCTCACCGTGCTGAACCCTCTCAAAATGGTGTACAGGGGCGGAGGCTATAGCCGCATGTAAAAAACGAAAGTAAAATACAAGATTTCGAATTGTTACAAATAGCCGCTATGTATTTAGAAAAGTACAAATCCATTTGAAGCATATTAGGCATAATAGGCAGCGTCGTTGTGAGAGAGACACGGAAAATTACGAATCAACAAACCCAAAAAAAGTTACGAAAGTAGGAGTTGTGTCCAGAATCAACGAAAAACAACGTGCCCTACCGAAAATACGAATTATAAATCAACTAAAAATTCAACGAAAAATGACGCTTGCGAAAATACGAATTAGTCCGAACACGAAAAATCCCGTCTAGCAAAATTACGAATGATTACGAATCAACAGGACCGAAAAGAAACGAACCGAAACTAAACAAATGTTTCCGTTGTGCACAAGTCTACTGGTTACTGTACTCTGGCTATGTTTTGACTACGCTTACTCTGTTTGCCTTTTATTATTTATTAAACTAGTGTGATTTAACTGCACTTCTGTCTCGGTCTGATTCATGGTTTCTGACAGGGATGGTGTCATCCGCTGATGTTATCGGGTGGCCCCGCCCCTTAGCTATTTAGAAAATGTCAGACCGCAGAGCAGACAGTCGACAGGAGCGTTCAGCAAGGCCAGAGCTTTTTATTTTTTTATTTTTTCGGGTCCAGCAGTGTGGCGGGCATCATGATTGACAATGGATCTACACCGGGGACATTGTATTTAATTTTTTTTACAAAGGAATTTTCAAAAACTTGTGTTGTCTTTATTCACATTTTACAACGTTTTGATGAATGGGTAGGGGTATGTACCCCAAACTCATTCACATGGGGGGGCCGGAATCTGGGGGCCCCATTGTTAAATAAGCCCCCCGATAAGGTCCCCCACCCGCAGACCCCCACAACCACCGCCCAGGGTTGTTGGGAAGAGGCTCTTGCCCTTGCATGCTTGGAAAGGGGTCTGGTATACATTTTGGGGGGACTCCAAGTTTTTTTGGGCATAAGGGCCCCTAAAATCCATTCCAGACCCGAAGGGTCTCAATTCTTTTGTTTACAGTTCAGCTCTCAGCAGGAAAACCTGCTGACAGCTGATGAGTCATCGGTTATTAAGGACGTGGAAGCCAGCTTCCTGGTCCGCTCCTTAACAATCGGCTATTCTTCACACAGAATTTGAATCAATCGATAATTTTTTGACCGATCCGAATTCGAATCGTTCCCAAAATTTGGAATTCATTAGAAAACGATTAAATCAATTCTAACAAAATTTATTTGAATGTGTGTCTTTCGCGCTAATAAAGAGTAAAAAAATTAAACTGAGGTAAAAAACAATGGCTGCAAAATCAATCTGTGTTCACTCTACACATAAACAAGTCATAAAAAAGTGGGGGGGGGGGGGGATAATGCGCTAATGTGTGATAATACTAAATAAACATACAGTGACAAAAGTGACAAAAATATGAATAAAGTGCAGGAAAAAAGTGCATATCAAAATATCACAATCTCTCTAACCATAATGAAAGAGAAATGAATAATCTATATCCAATAAATAAAATTAGTATAAACACCAGTGCAATAACATGCAAATCAGTGAACCTGAACAAATGAACACACTGAACGTGATGGTTCAATAATGCAATGGTGAAATATTGTATGAGCTCATAAAGTCCATAGATAGATAATAAAGGTGAACAAATAGGTGTAGTCCTTAATAAAGATCAGGGTCTTCTAGGTAGGATTCCAATTGGAGTATTGAACCACTGTTATATCCTCCACCTGTCTCTCAATATGCTCACCTCAATGAGGAATAAAACTGGCTTAGTAAGGGGTCTCGTCTTTCTCTTTTAATCTTCTCCACTCAGATAGCCAAAACAATCTGACCACCACCAATCACGTTATCTGCAAATGGAAAGGGGGGAGGGGGAGCAGACCTCCAAACCAGGGTCCAGCGGGGGAAGAGACAAGAAACCTCCAATGGTGTAGTAATATAGTAAAAAAGTATAGGGTTTATTAAGAATAAGAGGGTGGACTCTTACATCACAACAAAAAGATATAGGCAAATACAGAGAATCGTGGCGTGCAAAGCGCCGTCTTACTGTAGTTCTGTTGTTTGTGATCCTGGATGTGATGCCGCAATCCTTTCCCTACGCCGTTACGTCACGTACCTCGTGACTTCTTCAGGGGAGCCTGATTGGTTGTTAAGGCAGTCAATAAATAGTACGCGAACCGGAAATAGCGGATCCGCCATTTTCTTGAATACCAATATGAGCAGTATGGGCGCCGCCATTTTTTCATAGTCTGTGGGTGGCGGTTTGCTAATATAAACCTATCACTTCACCTGGCGTGACAGGTCTAAATAGCTCATTCTACAAATATAATCTCCGTACTGTTCTAATATGGATAACAGATCCTAAAACCTGCTATAAAATAGCGTTAATTCACCACAACCCCTACAGTCTAACTAAGCAGACTATGTTAGTGGAGAACTGGATATGCATATATCTATCTAATCTGTTCACTTTAATAAAAGTTGTAAACAAGAGTAAATCCCTAAATAAAATGAGGATGTTTAAGACATGATGTTGGATATATTAGGATATAAGTCAACAACTATTATATCCTCTACTATGAACACCATATGTACCTTAAAAACAGAGTATTAAATTAATATATATAAAATCCCCAATGTATGTCTAACTGGCTGAATGGTGGAATCACATGATCCCAAACAGCAGGACAACTCCCAACATACATTAAATATAGTATATCATACAAAAAACTGTAAACTATTAGGTTTAATATTGAATAAATAAAAATAGAAACTAAAAAATTAAAAGTTGCTAAGAAAGCAATTAAGGTCGAACTCTACATTCATTCCCCTGGGTGTCAATGTTCTTAGTGTATGTATCCACCGAGATTATTTTTGACTTATACTTCTAACTAGGTGGTTGCCTCTCCAGGAGCTTTTATATTTGTCAATACCCCAGAACTGTAGTTGTGAGGGGTCTTGGTTATGTACCAGCACAAAATGTCGTGAGACATTATGCTTTGGAAATCCATTGGTTATGTTTTGGACATGCTCTTTTATTCTAATCTTCAAAGCTCTTTTAGTTCTTCCTACATATTGTAGGTTACAACTACATTGTAATACGTAAATGACTCCTTCCGAATGGCATCCTATGAATTCTTTAATTGGGTATATCTCCCCTGTATTTGTCCCCTTAAATTCTGTCCTTTTGCCTTGGAACTTTTTTGCCCGTTTGCAGGCATAGCAGTTCCTACAGGGAAAAAACCCTTTCCCATCAAAAAAGGTAAAGGTCGGTTTTGGAGGAGACACTACCACTGACTTTGTTATCATATCCTTCAGGATAGGTGCCCGTTTATATATAATTTTGGGACGTTCCAGTAATATATGTTTTAAGTCCTAATCTTTTTTGAGGATATGCCAGTGACGTTCCACCAGTCTAGCCACATCTTTGTGTTGTATATTGAAGTCCAAGATAAGGCTTGGAGCATCTTGATGTTGTTGATTTTTTACTCTGTTGAGCATCATTGTATCTCTATCCATATCTTTGACATTTTTTATCTTTTTTTCCAGCCAGGAATGGTCATACCCTTTTTCCTCAAATCTACTTCCTATTAGTTGAGCTTGTTGGTTAAAATCTTCTTCTTTACTGCAGTTTCTTTTCACTCTTATTAGTTGGCCTTTTAGGAATGTTATAGAGCCACGATTTGTGGTGGCAGCTTTCTAGAGACAAGTAGCTGTTCGCATCTACCGATTTAAAAAAAGTTTTAGTAATAATTTTGTCTCCCTCCAACTTTAGAGTCAGGTCAAGGAAGTCTATAGTTTTAGCATCTATTTTCCACACTAATTTGATGTTGTTATCATTTTCGTTTAAACTGGCTAGGAAATTTTCCAGTTTCTCTTTGCTACCGTTCCAGACTATTATCAGGTCGTCGATGTATCTTTTATATAGCGTTAGTTCCGGAGGAGTATTAGCATATACTGCTTCCTCCTCCCACTCGGCCATAAAAGCATTAGCAACGCTCGGGGCAAATTTGGCGCCCATTGCTATACCGACGTTTTGTTTATAATAAGACTGATCATGCCAGAAGTAATTAAACTTGAGGCAGAAGTCTAAACATCTGATAAGGAATTTTCTTTGTTTACACATAAAATTGGTGTATGTTCTTAACAGCCATTTCGTAGCATGGCAGGCATTGTGATGTTGCACAATCGTATATAACGATGCAACATCTGCAGTAGCTAGATACGTCCTTCCTTCTAATGCTGGTGTTGTTTCTAGTAGTTGCAATATATGCTTTGTATCCCTAAGGTATGCACGAGTGCTTTGAACTGCCGGTTGGATATAATGGTCAATATATTGACCTAGCCTTGATGTCAGTGAATTAATGCCATTCACTCTCCTTCATATATTGTTTTTTCGCTTGAATGACCACTGCTCCGCCTTTGTCCGCCGGGCGGATTACAATGTCTTTTCTGTCTATCAAGGCTTGTATTCCCTTTTTGATATAAGCTGGATCTCTTATCTTCTTTAATTCCAGGGACTCTAGATCCTGAAAGACTAGATTTTTAAAGACTTCAATGTGGTGTCCATCTGATACTTTTGGGTTATACACCGAGTTGTTTCTGAGATCACTATGTATGATTCTCTCTGGTATTTCTGTGATGGTCCTTTGTTTCTGAAAAGGATTGTTCATAATATATTTTTTTAATGTTAATCTTACGTATATACTTTTTAATTCCTATGTAGGTGTCAAATTTATTTAAGTTTTTTACTGGCGCATGCTTTAGGCCCTTATCCAGGGTAGCCAATTCTTCAGCTGTTAGTGTTACTCCACTTAAATTGACAACATTTTCTCCTAGTAATCTCTGTCTCTTTTCTTTCTTTTTGAGTCTCTTTCCTGCTCTGTTTCCCCTTCTACTTCCTGATTTGGTTTTGTTCTGTCCTCTCGTAGCGGTCTTATTGGAGAGTACATGGGATCCTGTATTTGTCTTTGGGGAGAGCGATCCCTCCTCTCCCTGTCCACAAAAGGGCGCTGGGTATCATAATGTGGTTCTTGTTGGTAATGTCTTTGATCGTAATAGTGGTCCTGCTGATCTCTTATAGGATCAAATCTATTAGAAGTTGTGACCGGAGTTCTATTATGATAACCATAATAATCCTGTGTTTGGGGTGGTCCTCTATAGTCTCTTTGACTTGGTCTCCTTGTTGGTATTGTCCACCATGTTGTTGTTGCCAATGTGGTGGACCTCTATTTTGTTGCCAGTTATTGTATGGTTTCTTCTGTTTTTTAAAAGGTTTTTTCCACTGTTTTTTTGGGGTATATGGTCGTTGTTGTCCACCATAATATGTGTTATAATATGGTTGTACTCCTTCAGGATTATTCCATCTCAGAGGGGTTCTTCCTTGCGTTATAGTGGGGTCTTGTATCCTTACTTCTCTTACTGGTGTGGAATAGGTGGAACTAGGTAGTGGTGGTTCCACTTGTTCCATTTTCTTGCCATTTGAAGACTTGGTTTGTTCTATAGTCTCCCATGTCCCTTTGGTATTTTTTAATTTTGCGTTGTTGTACTTCCAGATCTTTAGTAATTAAATCTTTGTTGAGTTGTGTTGTTAATTTTTTTAAATCCGTAGATTCCCTATATGGTTCCAGTTTGACTCTAATCTCATCTATTTGTTGTTGTACTGTTCGGGTTTTTTTCTGTTTTCTTTTAAGCAGAAATTTGACCCCTTCTATGCTTTTATTGTTAAAGAACTCGAACCACTCTTCCATGGATTCTTTATCAGATAGTCCATCGTTGGGAGGTAATTCCCAGCCTAGTCTCCTCGGGACTATATTTTCCTTTATGTATTGGTCAAAGGTGTTAACATCCCACCAAAGACTAACCTTTTTATCCATGAGGTGTCCTAATTTCCTCGTAAGACTTTCTAGGTCTGTGTCACGTGTTGGTTGTTGTGTATTAAATACCTCCTCTATGTTTACATTTCTAGTCTCCATGAATGTGAATACATCCATTATAGCCGCAAAAGTGAATAAAAGTGATTTATCTGGTTATGTGAATGTGTGTCTTTCGCGCTAATAAAGAGTAAATAAATGAAACTGAGGTAAAAAACAATGGCTGCAAAAAGAAGACCGCTACGAGAGGACAGAACAAAACCAAATCAGTAAGTAGAAGGGGAAACAGAGCAGGAAAGAGACTCAAAAAGAAAGAAAAGAGACAGCGATTACTAGGAGAAAATTTTGTCAATTTAAGTGGAGTAACACTAACAGCTGAAGAATTAGCTACCCTGGATAAGGGCCTAAAGCATGCGCCAGTAAAAAACTTAAATAAATTTGACACCTACATAGGAATTAAAAAGTATATACGTAAGATTAACATTAAAAAATATATTATGAACAATCCTTTTCAGAAACAAGGGACCATCACAGAAATACCAGAGAGAATCATACATAGTGATCTCAGAAACAACTCGGTGTATAACCCAAAAGTATCAGATGGACACCACATTGAAGTCTTTAAAAATCTAGTCCTTCAGGATCTAGAGTCCCTGGAATTAAAGAAGATAAGAGATCCAGCTTATATCAAAAAGGGAATACAAGCCTTGATAGACAGAAAAGACATTGTAATCCGCCCGGTGGACAAAGGCGGAGCAGTGGTCATTCAAGCGAAAAAACAATATATGAAGGAGATTGAAAGGCAATTACAACAAGAGGACACCTACATAAAACTACGAGGAAACCCCACAACTAGCTACAAAAAAGAATTACAATTACTCGTTGATCTAGGCATCAAAAAAGAAATCCTGAACAAAAGAGTCGCGCTATTTAGTACCAGAAGTATGTAGGATCCCTATTATTTATACGGTCCCTAAAATACACAAAGACAGAGAGAATCCACCGGGCAGGCCAATAGTGAATGGCATTAATTCACTGACATCAAGGCTGTCATGGATATGCAGTAGTGTTTGTCTGTCAGCTTACCTTCCTTCCCATGTGTTCATCTTAGAGGCCTGAGCCCTTTCACCTGGCTTCCTTTATAATCTCCTCCCAGCCAGACTCCACCCCAGGCCCTATCACAGAACACTATATTAACCTGTGCACTGCAAGCCTGCTTTGCTGATCAACGTGTTTGTTAGGCATTGTGTGTTTGGGTTCCTGCCTGCCGTGTGCTACGTCTGTCTCTCTGTTACATATTTGGCTTGTCCCCGACTATCCCTGTCTGCTCGTGACCCTTGACCTTCGGCTCGTTCTTTCGTTATCCTTGTCTGCTTGTGGCCCCTGACCTTCAGCTTGTTATTCGGTTCTCTCATATCTTGTGCTGCTGCTTCCCCTCTTTTCCCCTTATCCTACGGGGCGTGAGCTAGGAAACTCCAGGGGCCGCGACCTGGTCCCAGCCTGCAGCATAACATCCTCACCACTAGAGGCCCTGGAGAAGACCTGCTGGGTCTTAGACTCCGCGCCCTGGGGAATCTTGGCTCTAGCTTCCGTTAGGATCCCGGTTGTGCTCCTCTGGTCCCGCTTTCCACAACCACCCAGTTTCCTATCCGCAGCAGTCAGCCATAGGGTTCACTACCTTGCGGTGCACTCCTGTCCCCCTACGGTGTGCATCTGTCACCTGGCCACAGGTGACCTTGACAGTTTGATCAGCCATGAACCCGGCTGACATCCCGTTACCCGTGGATGATCCATTGCCGGGCATAGTTTGCAGACTTGAAACCCAGGAATCGAATCAGACTCAGGTGATGCGATTCCTCCAGGATCTGGCTTATCGCTTTGAGCAGCTTCAGGCCTCCTTGGGAACCCTGAATCCGCAACCTCAAATACAACCAGCGGCTGCACCTATTGCACCAGTCGCAGCCACACACTCACTACAACTGCCAGCTCCGTCCCGTTTCTCTGGGGACTCCAAGGCTTGCAGGGGGTTCCTTAGCCAATGCACAATTCATTTTGAGCTCCAGCCCCAAAACTTCCTGTCTGATCGGGCTAAGGTAGCCTATATCATTTCCCTCCTCTCTGGTGAAGCTTTAGCCTGGGCAGCCCCTCTGTGGGAACTGAATGATCCAGTGGTTTCTAGCCTGTCTGGCTTCTTGAAACTTTTTCGGAATATCTTCGAAGAACCGGCTCGTGTCTCTTCAGCGGCCAGCGCCCTTTTACGTCTCCGCCAAGAGTCTGCTTCTGTGGGACAGTATGCCCTTCATTTCCGCATACTGTCGGCTGAGTTGAGCTGGAACAATGAGGCCTTAGTCGCAACCTTTTTGCATGGCCTGTCTGATAGAGTGAAGGATGAATTAGCAGGAAGAACCATCCCCACTGATCTGGCCGGCGTTATCTCCTTGTGTAACCAGATCGATATTCGCTTTCAGGAGAGGACCTTAGAAAAGCAACGCCAGCACTCCTTGGTTCTTAGTCAGCCTGAGCTCCCCTCTCTTCGACCCGTAGAGCATCTCCTACCAGCTGAGGAACCCATGCAGCTGGATCGGACCAGGCTATCCCCCGAGGAACGTGCTAGGCGCAGAACTCTTGGTCTGTGTCTTTACTGTGGGGGCAAAGGTCATTTTCGTGACACTTGCTCTCTTTGTCCAGAAAAACGTTCGGGTCCACTTCATCTGGAAAGTGGAGTATTGGACCCAGAAATATCACCTTCCCCTTCTCGTCTTCTGCTTTCTGTGTTCCTTCATGTTGGTGCTTCTTCTCATTCGGTCTCAGCATATCTGGATTCCGGAGCCGCTGGTAATTTTATGGACTGGGAAATCGCATCGTCCATGAGACTTACTCTTTTGCCCCTCACCACACCATTGGTGGTCTTGGCGATTGATGGTACTGTTCTCCCAGGGGGACCTATCCGCTTCCAGACCCTCCCTGTTAAGATGTCGGTAGGGACACTCCACCAGGAGTGGATATCCTTCCTTATCTTACCCAAGGCCTCAACGCCTATAATTTTGGGTCTCCCATGGTTACAGCTCCATTCTCCTCATGTGGACTGGACTACTGGACAGATCCTGGCTTGGGGTCCCTCCTGTTCCTCGTCCTGCCTACCCAAGGTTGCCCCCTGTGAATCTGAGCTGGTCATTCATTCCAGGTTGCATAACCATTTACATTTCTCTGTCCCTAACCACCCTTGGACGCACAGCCAGGCTAGCTTGTCTACAAGTCCTGCAGTCGCTACGTCTTGCGATGCGATTCAGGTAGTCACTACACCTGACTCAGCTATTCACTCTGCCTCTGTACTAGTTATGCCAGTCCAGCCCATGCCCAGTGAGCCTCCTACTTTTTCTTGTTCGGGACATTCTGCTTGTCCTTCAGCTATTCAGTTTGACTCCGGCGACATGTCACCTTCTAACCAACCTGACTTCAGGGTTCCACTGACATCTGCCCAGTCTGATGGTCCTGTGCAAGATGACCAGTTCCCCTTTAAGGGTCTAGGGGACCCTCCTCAGATTCCTGTTGATCCTCTCATGCCCTTGCTTATTCCTAGAGAGCCTTTGGTCCTCAATAGATCTTCTTGTCATCTCCCTACCTCGTTTTCGGTCTCTGAGGATAATCTTAAGTACGAGGTTAGACAAGTTCTGGATTCTCGGCTCTGCAGAGGCATTCTTCAGTACCTTGTGCATTGGAGAGGTTTTGGTCCTGAGGAGGCGTCTTGGATCGCTGCATCTGATGTCGCTGCACCTCATCTGTTGAGAAGGTTTCATCAGAGATTTCCCTTTAAGCCTGGGCCCAGGCGGGGGAGGGCCCATAAGAGGGAGGGTACTGTCATGGATATGCAGTAGTGTTTGTCTGTCAGCTTACCTTCCTTCCCATGTGTTCATCTTAGAGGCCTGAGCCCTTTCACCTGGCTTCCTTTATAATCTCCTCCCAGCCAGACTCCACCCCAGGCCCTATCACAGAACACTATATTAACCTGTGCACTGCAAGCCTGCTTTGCTGATCAACGTGTTTGTTAGGCATTGTGTGTTTGGGTTCCTGCCTGCCGTGTGCTACGTCTGTCTCTCTGTTACATATTTGGCTTGTCCCCGACTATCCCTGTCTGCTCGTGACCCTTGACCTTCGGCTCGTTCTTTCGTTATCCTTGTCTGCTTGTGGCCCCTGACCTTCAGCTTGTTATTCGGTTCTCTCATATCTTGTGCTGCTGCTTCCCCTCTTTTCCCCTTATCCTACGGGGCGTGAGCTAGGAAACTCCAGGGGCCGCGACCTGGTCCCAGCCTGCAGCATAACATCCTCACCACTAGAGGCCCTGGAGAAGACCTGCTGGGTCTTAGACTCCGCGCCCTGGGGAATCTTGGCTCTAGCTTCCGTTAGGATCCCGGTTGTGCTCCTCTGGTCCCGCTTTCCACAACCACCCAGTTTCCTATCCGCAGCAGTCAGCCATAGGGTTCACTACCTTGCGGTGCACTCCTGTCCCCCTACGGTGTGCATCTGTCACCTGGCCACAGGTGACCTTGACAGTTTGATCAGCCATGAACCCGGCTGACATCCCGTTACCCGTGGATGATCCATTGCCGGGCATAGTTTGCAGACTTGAAACCCAGGAATCGAATCAGACTCAGGTGATGCGATTCCTCCAGGATCTGGCTTATCGCTTTGAGCAGCTTCAGGCCTCCTTGGGAACCCTGAATCCGCAACCTCAAATACAACCAGCGGCTGCACCTATTGCACCAGTCGCAGCCACACACTCACTACAACTGCCAGCTCCGTCCCGTTTCTCTGGGGACTCCAAGGCTTGCAGGGGGTTCCTTAGCCAATGCACAATTCATTTTGAGCTCCAGCCCCAAAACTTCCTGTCTGATCGGGCTAAGGTAGCCTATATCATTTCCCTCCTCTCTGGTGAAGCTTTAGCCTGGGCAGCCCCTCTGTGGGAACTGAATGATCCAGTGGTTTCTAGCCTGTCTGGCTTCTTGAAACTTTTTCGGAATATCTTCGAAGAACCGGCTCGTGTCTCTTCAGCGGCCAGCGCCCTTTTACGTCTCCGCCAAGAGTCTGCTTCTGTGGGACAGTATGCCCTTCATTTCCGCATACTGTCGGCTGAGTTGAGCTGGAACAATGAGGCCTTAGTCGCAACCTTTTTGCATGGCCTGTCTGATAGAGTGAAGGATGAATTAGCAGGAAGAACCATCCCCACTGATCTGGCCGGCGTTATCTCCTTGTGTAACCAGATCGATATTCGCTTTCAGGAGAGGACCTTAGAAAAGCAACGCCAGCACTCCTTGGTTCTTAGTCAGCCTGAGCTCCCCTCTCTTCGACCCGTAGAGCATCTCCTACCAGCTGAGGAACCCATGCAGCTGGATCGGACCAGGCTATCCCCCGAGGAACGTGCTAGGCGCAGAACTCTTGGTCTGTGTCTTTACTGTGGGGGCAAAGGTCATTTTCGTGACACTTGCTCTCTTTGTCCAGAAAAACGTTCGGGTCCACTTCATCTGGAAAGTGGAGTATTGGACCCAGAAATATCACCTTCCCCTTCTCGTCTTCTGCTTTCTGTGTTCCTTCATGTTGGTGCTTCTTCTCATTCGGTCTCAGCATATCTGGATTCCGGAGCCGCTGGTAATTTTATGGACTGGGAAATCGCATCGTCCATGAGACTTACTCTTTTGCCCCTCACCACACCATTGGTGGTCTTGGCGATTGATGGTACTGTTCTCCCAGGGGGACCTATCCGCTTCCAGACCCTCCCTGTTAAGATGTCGGTAGGGACACTCCACCAGGAGTGGATATCCTTCCTTATCTTACCCAAGGCCTCAACGCCTATAATTTTGGGTCTCCCATGGTTACAGCTCCATTCTCCTCATGTGGACTGGACTACTGGACAGATCCTGGCTTGGGGTCCCTCCTGTTCCTCGTCCTGCCTACCCAAGGTTGCCCCCTGTGAATCTGAGCTGGTCATTCATTCCAGGTTGCATAACCATTTACATTTCTCTGTCCCTAACCACCCTTGGACGCACAGCCAGGCTAGCTTGTCTACAAGTCCTGCAGTCGCTACGTCTTGCGATGCGATTCAGGTAGTCACTACACCTGACTCAGCTATTCACTCTGCCTCTGTACTAGTTATGCCAGTCCAGCCCATGCCCAGTGAGCCTCCTACTTTTTCTTGTTCGGGACATTCTGCTTGTCCTTCAGCTATTCAGTTTGACTCCGGCGACATGTCACCTTCTAACCAACCTGACTTCAGGGTTCCACTGACATCTGCCCAGTCTGATGGTCCTGTGCAAGATGACCAGTTCCCCTTTAAGGGTCTAGGGGACCCTCCTCAGATTCCTGTTGATCCTCTCATGCCCTTGCTTATTCCTAGAGAGCCTTTGGTCCTCAATAGATCTTCTTGTCATCTCCCTACCTCGTTTTCGGTCTCTGAGGATAATCTTAAGTACGAGGTTAGACAAGTTCTGGATTCTCGGCTCTGCAGAGGCATTCTTCAGTACCTTGTGCATTGGAGAGGTTTTGGTCCTGAGGAGGCGTCTTGGATCGCTGCATCTGATGTCGCTGCACCTCATCTGTTGAGAAGGTTTCATCAGAGATTTCCCTTTAAGCCTGGGCCCAGGCGGGGGAGGGCCCATAAGAGGGAGGGTACTGTCATGGATATGCAGTATTGTTTGTCTGTCAGCTTACCTTCCTTCCCATGTGTTCATCTTAGAGGCCTGAGCCCTTTCACCTGGCTTCCTTTATAATCTCCTCCCAGCCAGACTCCACCCCAGGCCCTATCACAGAACACTATATTAACCTGTGCACTGCAAGCCTGCTTTGCTGATCAACGTGTTTGTTAGGCATTGTGTGTTTGGGTTCCTGCCTGCCGTGTGCTACGTCTGTCTCTCTGTTACATATTTGGCTTGTCCCCGACTATCCCTGTCTGCTCGTGACCCTTGACCTTCGGCTCGTTCTTTCGTTATCCTTGTCTGCTTGTGGCCCCTGACCTTCAGCTTGTTATTCGGTTCTCTCATATCTTGTGCTGCTGCTTCCCCTCTTTTCCCCTTATCCTACGGGGCGTGAGCTAGGAAACTCCAGGGGCCGCGACCTGGTCCCAGCCTGCAGCATAACATCCTCACCACTAGAGGCCCTGGAGAAGACCTGCTGGGTCTTAGACTCCGCGCCCTGGGGAATCTTGGCTCTAGCTTCCGTTAGGATCCCGGTTGTGCTCCTCTGGTCCCGCTTTCCACAACCACCCAGTTTCCTATCCGCAGCAGTCAGCCATAGGGTTCACTACCTTGCGGTGCACTCCTGTCCCCCTACGGTGTGCATCTGTCACCTGGCCACAGGTGACCTTGACAAAGGCTAGGTCAATATATTGACCATTATATCCAACCGGCAGTTCAAAGCACTCGTGCATACCTTAGGGATACTAAGCATATATTGCAACTACTAGAAACAACACCAGCATTAGAAGGAAGGACGTATCTAGCTACTGCAGATGTTGCATCGTTATATACGATTGTGCAACATCACAATGCCTGCCATGCTACGAAATGGCTGTTAAGAACATACACCAATTTTATGTGTAAACAAAGAAAATTCCTTATCAGATGTTTAGACTTCTGCCTCAAGTTTAATTACTTCTGGCATGATCAGTCTTATTATAAACAAAACGTCGGTATAGCAATGGGCGCCAAATTTGCCCCGAGCGTTGCTAATGCTTTTATGGCCGAGTGGGAGGAGGAAGCAGTATATGCTAATACTCCCCTGGAACTAACGCTATATAAAAGATACATCGACGACCTGATAATAGTCTGGAACGGTAGCAAAGAGAAACTGGAAAATTTCCTAGCCAGTTTAAACGAAAATGATAACAACACCAAATTAGTGTGGAAAATAGATGCTAAAACTATAGACTTCCTTGACCTGACTCTAAAGTTGGAGGGAGACAAAATTATTACTAAAACTTTTTTTAAATCGGTAGATGCGAACAGCTACTTGTCTCTAGAAAGCTGCCACCACAAATCGTGGCTCTATAACATTCCTAAAGGCCAACTAATAAGAATGAAAAGAAACTGCAGTAAAGAAGAAGATTTTAACCAACAAGCTCAACTAATAGGAAGTAGATTTGAGGAAAAAGGGTATGACCATTCCTGGCTGGAAAAACAGATAAAAAATGTCAAAGATATGGATAGAGATACAATGATGCTCAACAGAGTAAAAAATCAACAACATCAAGATGCTCCAAGCTTTATCTTGGACTTCAATATACAACACAAAGATGTGGCTAGACTGGTGGAACGTCACTGGCATATCCTCAAAAAAGATAAGGACCTAAAACATATATTACTGGAACGTCCCAAAATTATATATAAACGGGCACCTATCCTGAAGGATATAACAAAGTCAGTGGTAGTGTCTCCTCCAAAACCGACCTTTACCTTTTTTGATGGGAAAGGGTTTTTTCCCTGTAGGAACTGCTATGCCTGCAAACGGGCAAAAAAGTTCCAAGGCAAAAGGACAGAATTTAAGGGGACAAATACAGGGGAGATATACCCAATTAAAGAATTCATAGGATGCCATTCGGAAGGAGTCATTTACGTATTACAATGTAGTTGTAACCTACAATATGTAGGAAGAACTAAAAGAGCTTTGAAGATTAGAATAAAAGAGCATGTCCAAAACATAACCAATGGATTTCCAAAGCATAATGTCTCACAACATTTTGCGCTGGTACATAACCAAGACCCCTCACAACTACAGTTCTGGGGTATTGACAAATATAAAAGCTCCTGGAGAGGCAACCACCTAGTTAGAAGTATAAGTCAAAAAGAATCTCGGTGGATACATACACTAAGAACATTGACACCCAGGGGAATGAATGTAGAGTTCGACCTTAATTGCTTTCTTAGCAACTTTTAATTTTTTAGTTTCTATTTTTATTTATTCAATATTAAACCTAATAGTTTACAGTTTTTTGTATGATATACTATATTTAATGTATGTTGGGAGTTGTCCTGCTGTTTGGGATCATGTGATTCCACCATTCAGCCAGTTAGACATACATTGGGGATTTTATATATATTAATTTAATACTCTGTTTTTAAGGTACATATGGTGTTCATAGTAGAGGATATAATAGTTGTTGACTTATATCCTAATATATCCAACATCATGTCTTAAACATCCTCATTTTATTTAGGGATTTACTCTTGTTCACAACTTTTATTAAAGTGAACAGATTAGATAGATATATGCATATCCAGTTCTCCACTAACATAGTCTGCTTAGTTAGACTGTAGGGGTTGTGGTGAATTAACACTATTTTATAGCAGGTTTTAGGATCTGTTATCCATATTAGAGCAGTACGGAGAATATATTTGTAGAATAAGCTATTTAGACCTGTCACGCCAGGTGAAGTGATAGGTTTATATTAGCAAACCGCCACCCACAGACTATGAAAAAATGGCGGCGCCCATACTGCTCATATTGGTATTCAAGAAAATGGCGGATCCGCTATTTCCGGTTCGCGTACTATTTATTGACTGCCTTAACAACCAATCAGGCTCCCCTGAAGAAGTCACGAGGTATGTGACGTAACGGCGTAGGGAAAGGATTGCGGCATCACATCCAGGATCACAAACAGCAGAACTACAGTAAGACGGTGCTTTGCACGCTGCGATTCTCTGTATTTGCCTATATCTTTTTGTTGTGATGTAAGAGTCCACCCTCTTATTCTTAATAAACCCTATACTTTTTTACTATATTACTACACCATTGGAGGTTTCTTGTCTCTTCCCCCGCTGGACCCTGGTTTGGAGGTCTGCTCCCCCTCCCCCCTTTCCATTTGCAGATAACGTGATTGGTGGTGGTCAGATTGTTTTGGCTATCTGAGTGGAGAAGATTAAAAGAGAAAGACAAGACCCCTTACTAAGCCAGTTTTATTCCTCATTGAGGTGAGCATATTGAGAGACAGGTGGAGGATATAACAGTGGTTCAATACTCCAATTGGAATCCTACCTAGAAGACCCTGATCTTTATTAAGGACTACACCTATTTGTTCACCTTTATTATCTATCTATGGACTTTATGAGCTCATACAATATTTCACCATTGCATTATTGAACCATCACGTTCAGTGTGTTCATTTGTTCAGGTTCACTGATTTGCATGTTATTGCACTGGTGTTTATACTAATTTTATTTATTGGATATAGATTATTCATTTCTCTTTCATTATGGTTAGAGAGATTGTGATATTTTGATATGCACTTTTTTCCTGCACTTTATTCATATTTTTGTCACTTTTGTCACTGTATGTTTATTTAGTATTATCACACATTAGCGCATTATCCCCCCCCCCCCCACTTTTTTATAACAAAATTTTATTGCCATTTAATTCGGAGATTTGCATACATCTGAACCTCTGAATAACCAAAAATTCATCCGAATTTACATATGTTTCTCTTAAAATATTTTTTTTTCAGAAATAAATATTACAGATTATTTCATCATATTAAATACAGTTAATGGTAATAAGGAAATACATTGATAAATAAATAAAAATATAAATAAATAAGTAAATAAATAAAAAAATCTTGAAAAAAGACAGTTTCAAATATTCACTGTTAATTTATAAACAAATAAAGACATATCATTATAACGAAGGGTGTGATCCCTGTATATAAAGAAAACAAGAATGAATCAGGGGGAGATCCTCTTAAAATTATATTTGAAAGGAAGGGAAGAATAAAAAACCCCTGGACAGCCCGGTGCCCCTTATTTGGATCTGACTGCACCAGGAAAAGAGACCTCCCACCGACTCCTTGGCTTTGATACAGATTTCCAAAGCCATCAGGTCAGGAGGGATGAACCAAAAAACTATAAACCATCTTAAGTCATCTATTATATCTATATATAAGAAAGACATAAATATAATGGGAAACTAGTATTCCCTCAAGTCATTTTCCAGGAATCCCTATAGTAGGGAGGAAAATAAAAAATAAGGGTAGAAGAAAGAAAAAGGATAGAGGAGAAAGGGACGGGTATGTGTCTATCTTAATGTTGTGTAGAAGGTATTACAGCACCTTGAACAATCGAGATCCCCATGAATCTAGCAGGGTTCCCAAATTTTTTCGAATCTTGGGGTAGTATTAGTCAGGATGCTAGCTAATTTTTCCTGAGTCATTATCCAAGATATTTTTGTTTTGGTGTCCGAAAGGAAAGGTTTTGGTTTCTTCCATGCTTTGGCTATTGTGAGCTTGGCTCCTATAAAAATAAAGTGTATTCATTTTTGTGTAGCCTTCGGTATTTGGGGAATATGAGCGTTCAAAGACCTGAAAACCCATGACCTTAAAAATCAAATTAAACACTTTACTCCAAAAGGGGCGTATTTTGGGGCTCTCCCACCAAATATGGGACATAGATCCAAAAAGTTGGCAACCTCTGAAACAAGTTGGGTCCGATGCTGAATATATAGTAGCCAGTCTAGAAGGGGTTAGATACCATCTGGTTAAGACTTTAATATTTGCCTCCATCAGGGAGACATTCAGAATCCCTTTGAAAGACTTAGAGAAGGCTGAATGCCAGGTATCCAAATCCCAACTAAACTGAACATCCTTTTCCCAAGCTTCCATATAGGAATATTTTGCTACAGGGTGAGTGAGGCACGAATATATCACAGATATGCCTCCCCTTCGTGCACCTGCCTTGCCACACCATATTTCATATTTTGTGAATTGGGGTGGAAAAGGTTTTTCCTTCCAGATTTGGTTTAAAAATTTAGAAATTTGATTAAACCAAGGTTTTTCAGAATCTGGAAGCTTCAGATGTTTAATGCAGTAATTGAGGGTTATAGGTCCTCCAGAGTTAAAAAAATGTCCTATACGGTATAGTCCTTTGTCTACCCACCATTTAAATGCCTCTGCATCTAGTCCAGGGGGAAAGTCCAGATTATGGAATAAATGTGAGAGGGTCTTCCAGTGGAGATAAGGGCCGGGAGATTTCTGAGGCTATCCCATAATGCAAACGATTGAGATAGGAATGGGGCCATTATGGAAGGTCTTTTTTTTGGACGGACACCATAATAGGTATTCTAAAGAAAATCGTGGAATTGCCTGTTTCTCAATAATGATCCAATCCGGTTTTTCTGTTGCAGAGTAGATCAATGAAGTCTGAGCCAGTCTAGCTGCTATGTAGTATTTATGTAAATCAGGAAGCCCCAAACCTCCCTTACTTCTGTGAAGAAATAACGTGTTTTGGGGAATGCGATAGCCAGAGGAGCCCCAAGTATATTTGATTATTTTACTTTGGAGTTTTTTCAAATGGTTTTTATTAATGGGGATAGGAAGAGACCTAAAATAGTATAAGAAGCAATGTCATTTTAATCGAAGGCCTTAGAGAAGGTTTTTAAAACTTGACAGATGTTGGGAAGAGATATTAATGGAGACGTCACAAATAGAAGGATATCATCCGCAAAAAGGCCACATTTGTGGATTTGATTTCCGCAGGATACCCCTTTAAAATTGGGGTTTTGTCTGATAGCTATCGCCAAGGTTTCTATGGCGATAGTAAATATAAGAGGGGGAAGCTGGCACCCCTGTCTAGTGCCTCGTACTATGTTGATTGGGTTGGAGTAATGATCCTGTAAACAGATGAGGGCCCTGGGATGAGAATAGAGAGAATGTAAAAGACCCGTAAAGCGCTCTCCAAATCCCCAACGTTCTATGAGGGAGAAAAGATATGGCCAAGACACTGTGTCCAAGGCCTTCTGAAGATCAAGTGACAAGAGAAGGTCCTGTTGTTTCTCTCCTCCCTCCCAATTAGACTGTAGAATCGAAACAATACTTATTGCTCGTCTAATTTGGTCTGAACCTTGTCTGCCCTGGATGAAGCCCACTTGATCTCTGTGTATATAGGTTTTAATAAAAGATGCTAAGCGGTTGGCCATAATTTTTGTCATAATTTTTATATCGTTATTTATAAGGGAGATAGGACGATGATTACTAATGTCTTCAGGGTTTTTGTCTGGTTTGGGTATAACTGTGATGAATGCCGTGTTAAGATGTATGTCTAGTGGTATGCCTTGCATTTTAGCATTAAAAAAATTGGTCAAATAGGGGGCTAAGGTGTCTGCAAAAGCCTTATAATATGGTATGGATAATCCATCAGGGCCAGGTGCCGATCCGTTTTTGAGGTGTTTAATAACATTCAAAACCTCCTCTGTCGTGAAAGGATCTTCAAGTAAACTTTTATGTGTGGGGGTTAAGGAAGGAATGGGGAGATCATCCAAATACCTAGAGAGAAAATCTTTGTCAGGCTGAGAATGAGATTTATACAGATCAGAATAAAACTATTGAAATGCTTCTAGGATTTTGATGGGGTTTGCTGTGGGAGGTTGACCTGAAATCCGGATTTTAGGCAGAGTATGGGCAGAGTATGGATCCTAACTCTGGGTGAGAGTTTTGTGGCTAGTAATGACCCTATTTTATTTGCATTTGTATAAAATTTGTTGCCACTCTATCTGATCGCTTTTCCGCCTGCGTTGTAAGGGCTAAATTCAGATCAAGTCTGGCCTTGTCTATGAGTGTTATGGAAATTTTGGAAGGATTTAGTTTGTGACGAGCTCTTAAGGCTGTGTATTCTTTTTCTAAACGTGCTATATTAGCTTTGCGATCTTGTTTGGTTTGGGTAGACATTTGAATAATTTTACCCCGGATGAAGGCCTTATGAGCCGCCCAAAGCGTCTCAGTGGAGATATCCTCTGTGTCATTAAGGGAAAAATATTCCTGTAATGCTTTATTGATTATCTCATTTGAGAGTGGATTTGAGAAGATTGACTCATTAAGTTTCCAATAACCTTGTGTCCTTCCAAGTATACTTGAATTTAGAGATATAACTACTATTGAGTGGTCTGAAAGGGCCGTATCCTTGATGTGGGCCCTCATTTTAAGTGGAAGAAGAGGTGTGGGGGGGGGGGTAAGGATATGGCCTATTCTTGCGTATGTGTTGTGGGGATGTGAATAGTGTGTGAAATCCCGTTTGGAAGGATTTAATTCCCTCCAAGTGTCTGCAAGGTTATGGGTTGAAATTATTTTGGCAATTTTGCGGCTTTCATTAGTCGGATGAGTCATTTGGTCTCTGGGGGGTTTGGATTTGTCCAGAGCCTGGTCGAAATGCTTCATTCGAGTCTCCCCCGAAAATAACTGTACCTATTAACATAGGGCTCAGGGAATTCATCATATTCCTAAAGAAGAGGGCTTGGCCTCTATTAGGGGCATAATATGAAATTAGGGAATAAAGGTGACCATCTATAGAACCTTGTATTAAAATCATTCTTCCCTCTGAATCAACATATTCAAAAGACTTCTCAAATTTGCAGGATTTTGAAAAGATAATAGCTACTCCCTTGGTCTTATTTTCAGCACTAGCTAGGTAGAAGTGTGGGTGAATATATTTAGGACTATACCGTATAGGAAAGTGTGTCTCCTGGAGCAAAAGAACATCTATTTTGAGGGATTTGTAATAATCCCAAATTTTCCTCCTTTTGTAGAATTTAAACCTTGAACGTTGTGGGAGGCTATTTTAAGATGTGTCTGATGGTTATTAGCCATGGAGTTCAGAAGAGGCATATCCGCTGTTAATGTCCCCACTCACCCTTAGAGGTCCTTGGTCCAAGAACCTGACCGAGATTTCTCCTAATAAGTAGTTGAGGTGCGTAATGTTCAGCATGGGTCAGAGGACACAATGCCCTATAAGAAACAATTGGGTTAGACACAAAAGGGGAAAAGAAAACAACATAACAAAGAAATAAGTTGGGAAAAAAAGGCAAGGTAGAATAGAGGTCTCCTATCATGTAAAATTAGGACTTAGGGAGGGGGAGACACCCCCCAAATCCTTTCAACCAGAACAAAAGAAGTCTGATCTAAATCAATCAGACAACCTAACCCCTAGAGACCTGCGGGTTCCCAAGGGATAGGTGGGTACACATGTGGACCACCCTCACACAGGGCGCCCATATTAAAAAATAAACATTTCAATATATATTAGCACGGCATAACTAAAGTGGACTTATATTATGCTTTATGACCCCGAAATTATTATCCGGGGATATGGTAATTTTAAAAATTTTGAAGAACAACATATGAATAGGTAAAAACTAAAGAAAAATAAGTCCATAGAGCTGCCAAAAAAGTATTGAAAAATAGACCGGAGAACAAATTGAACTTAGGATGAACTTATCCTAAGACATTGGTCACAGACGAATCTGTGTTCGGATTCTAGAAAAGGTTGTGAAGTAGGAAAATTAACTTAATCAAGTAGGGCCATTATCTTTAATCTTCCTTTTCTTTCCTTTGTTCCAAAGGGGAGATTGTGGACTTGTTGGAGAATGTCTTTTGGTTGAGCAGGAACTGGTTGTGGAGGTATCCATGTCAGCTTCATTGGAAATAAGCTTGAGTTGAAGTAGAATGCATTCTCCTTCTTGTAGGCTTGAAAAGGAGTAAGATCTTCCTTTATCAGAAAATTCACTGCAAAAGGAAAGGCCCATCAATATTTAATGTCTTTCTGAGTCAGGATCAGTAATAATGGTTTTAGTGCTCTTCTGTGTTGAATTGTGGAGGGAGATAGGTTGGCGAAAAGCTGGATCGGGTATCCTTGGCATAAAACTTGAGAAACAGTACTGGCTTGTTTCACGACCTCTTCCTTTACTGAGTAAAAATGAGGCTTCGCAATAAATTTCTCTCACTTTCCATCCTTTCTGGGGGACCTAGAGCTCTGTGAACCTTATCTAGGTCAAGGCAGTGCTGGGGGACATTAGGCAGCAGTGATTTGATCAGTTCATGTTGTACCTGCGTGACCTGTTCTCAAGGTCGTCGATTCTAGAGATGGCATAGTCAAGTTGTTCCTGAACCGTGGATAAATGCTTTGCATTTTGATTAGTGGCAGCCACTGTTTCCTCAAATTTGTGTTCAATAGAATCTATTCTTGTTCCTACATTTTGGAAGTCAGCTTTCAAGTCACCAGTAATTTTGGCTGCTGCTTGAGCTAAACCCCTGTCCAGAAGTTCTGAGAATTTCTGGAACAGGTCTGCCATCTGAATTGCCTGGTCCCTGGGAGTAGTTTCTGAGGTAATAGGGCTGGGTTGTGTTATGAAATTATGTCCTGTGGAAGAATGGGTACAGTTGGACGTTGAAGTAAAAAAGGGGCTCACTAGAAGCTGAGGAGGAATTAGGTGTCTGTGGGAGACCTGCTTGTATTTCTGAGTGAAAGTTCAGGTCCTCTGAGGAGATAACTTGCCTGTGGTCTGTAAGGCAATGTGCACCGAAATCAGGAGGCTGTGCTGCGGCGGCCATTTTAGAAAATCTCGGCCGCGACCACGGACTCAAATTTCAGCTTTTGTGTCCTTCAGAATAATGAATTAAGTAGCCAGTTATGTTCCCAGACTATTCCGGTACCTGCCTGTCGATTTTGGTAACAACCGTTCGCCGTGCTGGCTGTAATGGGCGCCGGTGTATAAGGCTGGTGCGGAGCTCACGGCTTAAGCAGCCATCCACGGAGCCTCGCGCATGCGCACCCTCCCCGAACTTACGTTTGAACTCAAATGAATTGCACATGTCAAAAAAAAAGATTTAATTATGTTTTGAAGTGTATTACATTACAAGCTCATTACAATTCACCTATGTACACACGGTCGGAATTTCCGTCAAAAGTCCGATGTGAGCTTTTCGTCGGAAAATTTCGACTGTGTGTATCCTCCATCGGACTTTTGCTGTCGGAATTTCTGCCAACAAAAGATTGAGAGCAGGTTCTCTATTTTTTCCGATCGTGTGTACACGGCATAAGGCTTGCATTCTTTGTGCAGGCAGAGAAAGGTAATATCTTAATGAAACAACAAGCATTTTTGTTCAAAGAGTGGAAGTCTGCTTTGAATCAATATAAACCCACTTTAATAATTGTCATTTCATAAAGACATCTACCTTTTAAACTATTGGTACATTCAGTTAATTTATTTTGTCATTATGTTTAGGTGCAAAAAAACAGACTGTACAACTTTTGTATGTAAGTATCAAAAAACAACAAATTTACTTCCTGATTGTAAAGTCTAGTTTTTTTTTTTCTATTAAAATAATAAACATGTTATACTTACCTACTCTGTGCAGTGGTTTTGCACAGGGCAGACCGGATCCTCCTCTTCTTGGGTCCCTGGCTGTAGCTCCTGGCCCCTCCCCCCGCGTTGAGTTCCCCCACAGCAAGCAACTTCCTTTGGGGGCAACCGAGCTGAGCTGCAGCTCCGTGTATCAATTCAGACACAGAGCTGCTGGTCAGCCCACCCCCTCTGCCCCCTGATTGGCTAACTGAATTTGACAGCAGCGAGAGCCAATGGTGCTGCTGCTGTGTCTAAGCCAACCAGGAGAGAGAGTCCTGGATGGCCGAGGCACTCATGGACATTGCTGGATAGAGAGGGGGCTCAGGTAAGTCTTAGAGGGGCTGAGGGGTCTGCTGCACACAGATGGCTTTTTATATTAATGCATAGAATGAACTCTTGCACACTGCAGCTTGAAAAAGCTCAGTACAGCTTTTTTTTTTACTGAGCTAAAATACAGTCCATTAATTGTAATGTGCCTATGCACACAGGTGCGTAAACAAGTGATGTGCATTCTTCAGTAATTTTTTTTTGAAATATCTGCTTTTTTGGTCAGTAATTTATGCCTCATACGCCCAAATGCGCACAAATGCCCATTTACATTATGTGCAGAATGAGAACGTAAGAATACATTTTCGCTTTTTTTTTTGCGAAAATGCGCAAACCCTAATACGCAAAAATGGGAGTAAAATGCGCACAAATACATCCCAAAAAAAAAAAGTCTGAAAAAGTCTTTAAACAAATAGTAAAGTAATGTACATTGTTGTATTTTTCTCTAATTTATTTACTATTCTACTTTATTATTAAAAGGAATTGTATCAACATATTTAAATAATGTATTGATTTGCAGATTTGCAGATTGCAGGTCTAATCTTCTGGTGTGGCATTGGCATAGTTATGATCATTATGGGTAAGTTGTGCACTGAAAAATAAAGAATTTTGATATATTTCTCATATTATTTCTCCCTTGCGATTAAATGTGGTAACAAGCACAGTGAGTAGGTCCTCTTATTTTTTCCATGATTGTAGTCCTTGATACCAGTCTGATTGTAATTTATCCCAAGAAGCCTTAGCTGGCACAAGTTATTGAAATCGCAGAGTAGTCATCTTGCAGAACGGAACACATCCCACACTGCAGTACTACGTGTACTGCACGCCCCACATACAGGACTGAATGCCCAGAGGCACCCGGAACACCCCACATTGCACAGCCAGAAGCGCCTGGCTGGCTGGAGTTGCACTTAGAAAAAGGTACTATTCCGACTTACGTACAAATTCGACTTAAGAACAAACCTACAGTCCCTAGCTCGTTCATAACTCGGAGACTGCCTGTAGTAACAATTTTGTGTGGCATTGATAGGTATTCGGGAAGTATTAAAAATGTGACCCAACCGCCTATTTTCAACACCTGTGTGAAAGAGCCTTGTGATACAATCCATGTTCTGCCCCCTTTTTTTTTTCCTTTTTTGCTTTAAAGTGGAGCTCCACCCTAAATAGCAACTTTTGCTATTTGGAACCCTCCCCCCCTCCGGTGTCACAATTGACACCTTTCAGGGGGGAGGGGGGTGAAGATACCTGTCTAAGACAGGTATTTTCACCCACATCCGGGAGTCCTGTCTCCGGGAATCTGCGGGAGTTACGTCACTTCCCGCAGACTTCCCTTGGTGTTCTGGGAGACACTCGGCTCCCAGAACACAGGAGCACCAATCAGAACGGCGCAGCGCGACTCGCGCATGCGCCGTAGGGAACCGGGCATGAAGCCGCAAGGCTTCACTTCCTGGTTCCCTCAGCGAGGATGGCGGAGGGAGCAGCAGAGCGACGAGCGGTCGCTCGTCCTCTGCTGCGGACGTCGCTGGACTCCAGGACAGGTAAGTGTCCAAATATTAAAAGCCAGCAGCTGCTGTAGCTGTAGCTGCTGGCTTTTAATTTTTTTTTTTCCGGCGGAGCAACCCCTTTAAGGAAAAACTTTTAACATTGTTTTTAATATTAGTAGTGTCACTGGTGCACATGTGGGGCACACAAGCATTGTACATCGCTGAAATCAAAACAGGAGAACAGTGGAATGATGTGATCATGTTGTGTTTAAAATGACATTATTTTACATACATATACTGTACATATATTGCACAGTTACAGTTACTATAAATAATACATTCTGGGGGGGGGGGGGGATACGATGTCTAAATATGGTATTTCTTTCATTAACAGGCGGCCTATACAAAGACGACTGTCCTATTCAGCCCATTATACCAGTATTTCTTATAATAACTGGTGTTGCACAAATAGTCGTTTCTGGCATTCTGCTTCTGAGGGTATTAAAGAAGTGTTATACTACCGTTTTGGACACTGCGATATTTTTATTCACATTTGGCTGGTTCATTACCGGTATGTTTCTTTTATGCATATCATAACATATGACAGCCTGTTTTTATTTGATTACTTCGATTTTCTTTAGTGTAATTATATATTTTAAAACACTTCCTGTTTTAATTATTTTCTAGCTCAATTATACTAATTACTAAATATAGTGTAATCATTTTTAAAGCTTTGTTAAAAAATTTGAGTTACTAAATATAGTGTAATAGTTTTAAAACATCATTATTAATTTTTGATTAATACATATAGTGCAATAATTTGTAAACATTATTAGTTATGTTTGTATTGTAATAAGTTCCATAGTTAGGTTATTCAAAGTCCATCTAGTTCAACCAAAAGTTTTCTACTCTGCAGTTATTAAAGAAGATTCAGGCAGCAATGAAATATACTACCCTGTACAAATATGCAAGTATAAGTCAAGTATTGAGTCATGGATGCTCTATGGAAAGAAGTATGCAGTTCTGTAAGTTTTGGCAGGTCCAGCATCTGTAAGGGCTCATTTACACCAGACACAGACAAACATGTTTTTAAACTCTGTGCGAACGCTTATGCAAGAAACATTATTATTATTATTATACAGGATTTATATAGCACCAACAGTTTACGCAGCACTTTACAATATAAAAGGGAGACAATACAGTTACAATACAATAAAATACAAGAGGATTAAGAGGGCCCTGCTCAGAAGAGCTTACAATCTAATAGGGTGGGGTAGGTGGTACAAAAGGTTGTAACTGTGGGAAATGAGCTGATGGAAGTGGTAAAAGATTAGATGGAGACGTGATAGGAACATGTATATATTTGAAGTGGTTGGTTGCTACTAGTTACAAAAATCCACCAAATCACCCTGCTGTAAGATGGGAAGCAGCTCTCATTGTCTGAACACTGTTTGTTTAAAATTAAATATTTAACTGTCATTCTGCTGTTTGGCCACAAGATGCCGCTGGTTTTTCCTGACACAGATAACGGGCTGTAGCCATGGAGATGCTGTACACAAATCAGTGCTGTGCCACACAGGAAAGAAAGTGAGAGGAGAACTGTAGTGTAACGGGCTGTTTAGACAGAAAGAGAGAGAGAGAGAGAGCGTAGCACCCAGGCAGCCATTTTTTTGAGAAGAAGTTTTGTTCTGAAGGCTGTGTGCAGAGAATCCTACAGCATCCAGGTGTGGAAACAGACTTCAGTGACCAGAACTGCAGCTGAGTGAAGCTATTTGTGTCCAAGATCCTGATCCTGTCCAGAGGAATGAAGAATTGCTTGCAGGAAGACGGATGAGAGCTGAGGAACAAAAAAATATACACTGCGGGACCGCATACTTGTTGGAGAGACATTTTGTTCCGGTCAGCGGATGCAGAGCAGACCCGGGTCGGTAAGATCGTGCACGCACCCCATTACTTTGTTGGCGCCTAGACACTGAGACCAGGCCTGTAGATAGTTAGTAGGGTCTCTGTTTGTGTCAGGCCACAAGTGTTGCTACTGTTCACTACAGGGACTCCATAACCTAAAGTGACACTTCACAATTGGAGAGCTGATGAACTTTCTACAAACTCAAGATAGACTGGCGTTGTGCTCAGGAGGAACATGCAGACGCATGATACAACACCTGTTAAGGGGGGGAAATACGGCAGAGTTTTGCAAGTTTGTAAACTGTTGTGCTGCACCGCAGGCTAGCCCGCACCACACACCATACAGTTATTCTTGTGTTGTTTTTTTAGGGTATTAACAGGTAAGGTGTGGCGGTTTGGTTGTGCCCACCAGTAGGCAAATTACTTTGTCTTTCTCCTGCATCCTACGTAGGGTGCCGCCCTGTGCAGCATAAGGGTCTCAGCCTTCGGGCTGGGTGTCTGTAAATTTATTGTATGTTCCCAGAATTGGCGGTTGGGTTCATTACCGCGTCTAAGTAAAATTCAGTTTTAACAAGAGCTGGTGGTGGAGTTGTTTTCCTTGTTCGTGACTTCACTGTATCCTGCCGAGCCCACCCCGGTACACTTCTACATCTTTGCGTAGTCTGCAGGATACAGCGACCGTTATGGACGAGAACGCGGCGGGAGACCCTCCCCTGGCGCCAATGGCGCCGGTCCAGGACCCAGCTCAGGGTGCGCCAGTGCAAGGCCAACTTGCCCCCGCCATGTCTGCCCCAGTAGGGTATATCCCCGTGGGGGCGCTGTTGCGTCATCTGCCAAAATTTGACAGTAAAAATATGACGTTGCAGGACTGGACTGAAAGGGTGCAAAGTGCAGTTAGGATGTGTAACCTGACCGGGCAGAGGTTGCGTTGGGGGCTCTAGAGGGTGACGTCAGACGAACAGTGATGGTGAGGCCTGAATCCGAGATAGACACCCTAAAGAAAATATTCTCCCTTCTGGAGAAAGCCCGGGGGGCGTACTAAAGTAGTGCAGTTGCGGAGCCACTTCTTCAACAGACCGCAGCGGGAGGGTGAGACCCTGATGCAGTACTCCAATGCCCTATAGGAGGTGTTAAGTGAAATGCAGCAGCGAGACCCCGAGGCCATGGGAGCATTGCGGGGGGTGGACCGGCTACTACAAGACCAGTTCATAGTGGGGCTCTCCAACAATTTCTTACCGGGCAAACTGCAAGAAATTACCCGGATGTCGCCCGACATGACGTTCTATAATGTCTATCTAGCCGCTGTGGAGAGACAGGAAGAGCACATGCCTGTGGCGGAGAGAGTAGTCAGTGGCACCCATGCTACAGGAGGGTGTTCTGCATCCAAAGCCTCTGAATCCTTAAGGGATGTGGTTCAGGGCCTGCGGACGGAGTTGAGAAAACTCCGGCTGGAAGTGTCCCAGATGAAGGCAGGATCACCCCCGGTCACCAGAAATGACCCTGGTACCGCGCGCTACCCCACCCAGGATAACTCAGGTGCGAGGGTTAGTTAAAAGGGGGCCCCTCTGCTGGGCTTGTCGACAGTACAGCCATATGGCCAGAGAGTGCCCAGAACAGATGAAGTCTGAGCCGACGTTAAACTTCCGACTGCCGCGGTAGCTGGGCGTCCTGCGGCGGTACGCCAGAAGCTAAGCCCTATGCATGAGGAGCACGACCTGTATGCCAGCAGCCCCGTTATGGAAGCCGAGTTGGAAGGCCAAAAGGTACGCTGCCTAGTTGATACAAGGTCGGAGTGCACCCTTATGCCTCTGGAGTTCTTCGAAAGGCACTTTGGACATATGATGGAGCTGGAAGACGGGAGCGTCATCAGGCTGACAGCTGCCAATAATAGGGAGATGGACATCCGAGGCATAGTCTGGATGCGGGTCCGACTGTTTGGGCAAGACGTCGTCAAGAAAGGGGTCGTGCTGGTGGACCATTCGTCCCGGAGAGGGATGGACGTGACGCTAGGTATGAATGTGCTGAGAGACCTAGACCATCAACTCTATGCCAAAGA
Organism: Rana muscosa; assembly: GCA_029206835.1. Lineage (NCBI taxonomy): Eukaryota > Metazoa > Chordata > Amphibia > Anura > Ranidae > Rana > Rana muscosa. Next base: position 241,005,839 of record CM055119.1, read on the forward strand.
AGGGCCGAAGTATTGGCAACGGGCCACCACACACCAGCCGACCCAGAAGGTTTTACAGCAGATGGTGAGGAGCTGTAGTCTGCAAAAGAGCAACATGTCCGGTCGGCCCATTGGACACGTGAGGGTGCCGTGGAGGACCCCAGTGAAGGTCCCACCTTGTCAAGAACAAATATCGATGCTGCCGGTGGGGGCGGGACGACGACTGAATGGACTGGAGGTCCTGATCGAACCGGCTTACCAAGAGGAGACGCAGACTCACCCACTGATAGCCCGGGCCCTCGCAATTGTGAAGGATGGATGTGTGCCTGTACACTGCCTCAATGTTGAAGACTGTGAATTAACTGTGCCTGGGAATACCTTGCTGGCCAAAGTTTGTGTCTGAAGGGGATATGCCTCGACGAATGAGCTTCACGCTACAGCCAGATAGGAGGTCAGCCTGGACCTATGCTGTAGAGGTCCATCAACGGGAAACCCAGACAGCGGAGTGGAATGGTCGAGTGATCATGGCTCGGATAGGGGTGGACTGCAAGACCCTGACTCCAGGACAACAGAAGTTGTTGGAAGACACCATTTGGGAATTTCAGGAGGCATTTTCGAGACATGATGAGGACTTCGGGTGTGCTTCCGCCATTGAACACGAAATCCCCACCGGCGATGCTGCACCAATCAGGGAACGTTACTGGCAAATCCCACCTAAAATGTACCAGGAGGTGAAAGATATGGTGGCCAGCATGTTGGAAAACTGAGTGATCCAGGAGAGTCAAAGTGCGTGGGCTGCTCCGGTAGTCTTGGTGCGGAAGAAATATTGGAGTCTCCGGTTCTGCGTGGATTATCGGAAGCTGAATGCCCAGACCGTCCGGGATGCCTACCCCCTTCCGCGGATTGAGGAGTCGTTATCCGCCCTGAGTCATGCAACGTTCTTCTCGACTCTTGACCTGGCCAGTGGGTATTGGCAGGTACCAATGGCCAAGAAGGACAAAGCGAAGACGGCCTTCATCCTACCTATGGGACTCTATGAGTTTAACCAGATGCCGTTTGGCCTGTCCAATGCCCCAGGAACATTTCAGCGGTTGATGGAGCACTGTCTGGGGGATCTCAACTTCGAGTCGGTATTGATCTATCTGGACGACATAGTAGTATTTGGGGCCTCTTTTGAAGATCACCTCCAGAAGCTGCGACAAGTCCTAGGACGGGTGCGAGATCATGGGCTCTAGATCAAGCCCAAGAAGTGCCTAGTGTTTAAACAGCAGATAGAGTATTTGGGACATGTGGTCACCCAGGAGGGGGTAAAGCCGGCCCCCAGCAAGGTGGAAACCATCCAGAACTGGCCCCAACCCCATACGCTACGAGAGGTGCGAGCTGACCAGTGCCCCGATTCTGGCTTATGCGTGGTTCGACACTCCATTTCTAATTTACACTGACAGGAGCCTACATGGCTTGGGGGCCGTGTTATCACAAGCTCAGGATGGACGTGAAAGAGTCATTGGCTATGGCAGCCAGTCTCTGAGAGAGTCGGAGTGCAACCCTGACAACTATAGCTCCTTTAAATTGGAACTACTGGCACTGGTGTGGGCCATGACCGAAAGGTTCACGGAGTACCTGACGGGTGCAGAGGTGACCGTGATGACAGACAACAACCCGTTAGCACATCTGGAGAATGCCAAGCTTGGTGCGCTGGAGCAGAGGTGGTTGGCTCGACTTTCTAAATACCAATATTGCATCAAGTTTCGATCAGGAAGGGAGAACGGCAACGCTGATGCACTCTCCCGAGTCCCTGTTGGGTTATCTGATCGGAATGCTGATGAGGAGCTAGAGGACACTGAAACTCCTGACCTTGGTCGAGTACCCATGTTCCAGGACGTGCCACATTCAAGTGGGGTGGCGTCCAGGATGCACATGTTGCTAGGCAAGACGTTGGCTGATTGGGAGAGAGTCCAGAATGGCTGCCCAGACCTGTGGAAAGTGAGAGAATGGGTCCGGACTAAAATCTGGCCTCGGCCAGAAGAGCGGGCCCGTCTGACTCCAGAGGGCCAAAAGTTGTTGAGGCAGTGGGATAAGCTGACTGTTACCCAGGGCCTCCTGTGTCAGACCATATACTTACAGTCAGAGGTGCAGTACCAGCATCAGATTGTCATCCCCATGTCATGGGGACCGGAGGCCGCCCGGGAAGCTCACGAAAGGGGAGCCCATTTCGGGAGTGAGAAAACGTTCAAGTGGCTTCAACGGCTGGTATACTGTCCCGATCTGGCAGACATGGTGGCTGAGGCATGTCTTAAGTGTTGACCCTGTGGGTTGAGCAAGAGTACTGAACAACAGGCCATCCGGACCTCAGCGCCCCTAGAGCTTCTTATGATCGATTATGTACAGATTGGGTACTCTACCTCGGGACACTCGTACTGTCTAGTCATGACAGATAATTTCACCAAGTATGCGGTGGCTGTACCCACCAGAGACCAGATGGCAGAGTCGGCCGCGGATGCGGTCTGTAAACACTTTATACAGGTGTTTGGGTGTCCTCGGAGGATGCATTCGGACCAGGGGGCATGTTTTCAGGGTACTCTGATGAATGAGCTGTATCAACTGTATGGCATCGAACGTTCCCGCACCACCCTGTATCACCCCCAGGGAAATGGGGTGTGCGAGCGGTTCAACCGCACCTTGCTCCAGATGCTGCGGACTCTGGAGGACAACCAGAAGGCTCGGTGGCCAGAGTATCTACCTGAACTGATGTGGGCCTATAACAACAGGGTACACAGTACCACCAGTTACTCCCCACATATGCTCATGATTGGGAGAGCCATACGGGAGATTGAAGATCACCACATGCCTGATCCAATGGAGCCATCATCAAGAAATATCACTGCATGGGTGCAAGAGCACCGCCGCCGGCTAAGAGCAATCCACAAGGTTGTAGGGGAGCGCCTGGGACAAGTGGTACATCCTAACCCAAGACCAGTGCAGAGGGATGGGTTTGCCCAGGGTGATCGAGTGAGGGTCAAAGCTAAGTGGCCGTCTGGAAAGTTGGATGGGTGGTGGGAGACAGTCCCTTACACGGTGAATAGGAGGATAGACTCTGACATCCCGGTCTATGAGGTAGAGTCAATAGGGACTGGGGGGCCTTCACGAAACTTGCACCGTAACATGTTGAGACGTTGTAATTTTGATAAGCCTGTGTGCGTGGAGGAGATGCCTCCTTCTGCTCAGGGTACAGAGCAAATACCCTTGGAGGAGGTGGAGTAGGAGGAATGGTGGGTTGTCCCTGCCCCGGTACCCACAGAGGCTCCAGCCGTGACAAGTTTGCCACCTCGGGAAAGTGTTGAGCAGTCAGCAGCCCCTCCCCCATTAGATGTGTCTGATGTCCCCAGTGCTGCTGAACCTATCCCTCTTCGAAGGTCAACCAGGCCCAATGCTGAGTTTGTATGGGGAGGGTTGCCGAGAACGACAACCTCTAGTGGGGTGGCATGTAAGATGGGAAGCAGCTCTCTTTGTTTAAAATTAAATATTTAACTGTCATTCTGCTGTTTAACCACAAGATGCCGCTGGTTTTTCCTGACACAGATAACGGGCTGTAGCCATGGAGATGCTGTACACAAATCAGTGCTGTGCCACACAGGAAAGAAAGTGAGAGGAGAACTGTAGTATAACGGGCTGTTTGGACAGAGAGAGAGAGAGAGAGAGAGAGAGAGAGAGCGTAGCAACCAGGCAGCCATTTGTTTGAGAAGGAGTTTTGTTCTGAGGACTGTGTGCAGAGAAGCCTACAGCATCCAGGTGTGGAAACAGACTTCAGTGAACAGAACTGCAGTTGAGTGAAGCTATTTGTGTCCAAGATCATGATCCTGTCCAGAGGAACGAGGAATTGCTTGCAGGAAGACGGATGAGAGCTGAGGAACAAAAAAAATATACACTGCGGGACCGCATACTTGTTGGAGAGACATTTTGTTCCAGTCAGAGTCACCAGCGGATGCAGAGCAGACCCGGGTCGGTAAGATCGTGCACGCACCCCATTACTTTGTTGGCGCCTAGACACTGAGAGCAGGCCTGTAGATAGTTAGTAGGGTCTTTGTTTGTGTCAGGCCACAAGTGTTGCTACTGTTCACTACAGGGACTCCATAACCTAAAGTGACACTTCGCAATTGGAGAGCTGATGAACTTTCTACAAACTCAAGATAGACTGCTGTTGTGCTAAGGAGGAACACGCAGACACATGATGCAACACCAGTTAAGGGGGGGGGGGGATACGGTAGAGCTTTGTAAGTTTGTAAACTGTTGTGCTGCACCGCAGGCTAGACTGCACAACACACCCATACAGTTATTCTTGTGTTGTTTTTTTAGGGTATTAACAGGTAAGGTGTGGCGGTTTGGTTGTGCCTAGACATGTGCACTGCCAAAAAATTCGTTAGTTTTCGTTTTCGTTTCATTTGTTTTTTTGTTTTTTCGTTTTTCGGGTCATTCGTTATGATCGCAATTCGTAAATTCGTAAATTTGTACATTCGTAAATTTATACATTCGTAAATTTGTACATTCGTAAATTTGTACATTCGTAAATTTATACATTCGTAAATTTGTACATTCGTACATTTGTACATTCGTAAATTTGTACATTCGTAAATTCGTACATTCGTAAATTTATACATTCGTAAATTTATACATTCGTAATTTCGGAAATTTGGAAATTCGATATTTTCGAAAACCCGAAAATTTGAAAATCTGAAAAAATAACTATTAAATTATAGTTGTAATTTCCTTTCAAATTTGGCTGTTAGCGAACGTAACGAATACAAATTTATCTGAAGTTACGCATAACCTGAAATAACAAATGCCGCATCTAAACAAATGGAACGGAACAAATTAATAATAATAATAATAAAACGTTTTTATTATTATTACATAGTTACATAGTTACATAGTTAGTCAGGTTGAAAAAAGACACAAGTCCATCCAGTTCAACCGTAACCGTTATTACCGTGACCGTAACCGTTATTATTGTTATTTATTATTATTATTAATTCATTACGTTCCATTCGTTTAGATACGGCATTCATTATGTCGGAAAACAATTCGTAACTTCGTTAAGTTCACTAACAGCCAAATTTGAAAGGAAATTACAATACCTATAATTGAATAGTTAGTAATAGTTAAGTTATTAGTTAATTATTATTTCAGATTTCCGAATTTACTAATTTACGATTGTACGAATGTAAAAATTTACGAATGTACGAATATTCGGAAATTCGTAAATTCAAATTTACGAATTTCCGGATAGTTGTACATTCGTAAATTCGTGCATTGGTAAATTCGTATATTCGTAAATTCGTACATTCGTAAATTTGAATTTACGAATATTCGTTAAAATTCGTTAAATGAGTTTTCGTTAATTCGGATATTTCCGAATTAACGAATTTGTCGAAATTCGTTAAAAAACGAATTCTGAACGAAACGAATTGCACATGTCTAGTTGTGCCCACCAGTAGGCAAATGACTTTTTCTTTCTCCTGCGTCCTACGTAAGTACGTAGGGAGCCGCGCTGTGCAGCATAAGGGTCTCAGCCTTCTGTTCCCAGAATTGGCGGTTGGGTTCATTACCGCGTCTAAGTAAAATTCAGTTTTAACAAGAGCTAGTGGTGGAGTTGTTTTCCTTGTTCATGACTTCGCAGTATCCTGCCGAGCCAACCCCGGTACACATTCTACACTGCTGCCAGACCCCCATATATCACTTCTGAGACAATGAGCAGTCATTTGCGTTGTTTTGTTGCATTTATTGCGGAATACAACTTGGTTGGGGTGAAGGAAGATATGGGATGCCCATAGCACTTATTGAATTTCCATCTCAATTGTAGAACATTGGTTAGTAGATTTAGCCCTGAAAATGATGCACTTCTAACATTCACAGTCTCTTTCCCTGCATATCTCCACTGCAGACTATTGCTCCTCCTCCTCTGCACTGGCTCCTGCAGAGTATCACTACCTTGAACTTCTCTTCTCCTGTACCAATCCTTTACTGCAAAACTGTTATGCCCTGTACACACGATCAGTTTTTCCGACAGGAAATCTGTGGTTTTTTTTTCAGCAGGAAAACGGCTCAAAATTGTCTTGCATACACACGGTCAAACAAATCTTGTCTGAAATTCCGAACGTCAAGAATGCGGGTGACGTACAACACCTACGACGAGCCGAGAAAAATGAAGTTCAATAGGCAGTTCGGCTCTTCTGCTTGATTCTGAGCATGCGTGTTTTTTTTTTTGCGTCGTAATTGCATACAGATGAGCGCGATTCCCGATAGGAATTGTTCCTGTCACGAAAATAGAGAACCTGCTCTCAATCTTTTCTTGGCAGTAATTCTGACAGAAAAAGTGTGATGGAGCATACACACGGTCGGAATTCCTGACAAAAAGCTCACACTTTTCTTGTCTGGAAAACATAAGATTCCTGTCGCTTCACTTCCAGTAAGACAAAAAGGGATCACTCTGAATAACCCCAGCTTGCTGTCTGTAATTAAGTACTGTAATAAAGTCTCTTGAATGGTGTTGCTTGAGCGAATCACTAAGCCAGAGGTAGGGATGAGCTCGGTGTTCGAGTCGAACGCATGTTCGACTCGAACATCACCTGTTCGTCTGTTCGCCGAATTGCGAACATTATGGGCCGTTCGCACCAAATTCGTGTGACGCGAACAGCCCACAATGCACTGCGCCATCGCACTGCATTTCCGGCGCTGTGATTGGCCAAGCATGCACTGTGACCCCGCATGCTTGGCCAATCACAGCGCTGGCAGTGAGGAGAGCCATAATTGGCCACAGGCAGGATGCCTGTGGCCAATCATAGCTCAGGGGGGTTTAGTACACGCCCCACACTATAAAAGGCCGCCAGTGCGGTGGCCTCGTGCAGTGTGTTCCGGCGTGCAGGAAAAGAGATACATAGGCAGGGACAGTGTGTTCTATGTTCTATTCTTTTCTCAGGCATCTGCAGGAGTTAGTGGGTGTTGTGTGCCTCCAGCACAGTATACACCTGGATCTACACTTTATTGCTGTTCTCTAAGCTAGATAGGCAGGCAGGTAAAGAGATACATAGGCAGGGACAGTGTGTTCTATGTTCTATTCTTTTCTCAGGCATCTGCAGGAGTTAGTGGGTGTTGTGTGCCCCCAGCACAGTATACACCTGTATATATCCCTCATTGCTGTTCTCTAATACAGGCATCTGCAGGAGTTAGTGGCACAGTATACACCTGTATATACCCGTCATTGCTGTTCTCTAATACAGGCATCTGCAGGAGTTAGTGGCACAGTGTACACCTGTATATACCCGTCATTGCTGTTCTCTAATACAGGCATCTGCAGGAGTTAGTGGCACAGTGTACACCTGTATATACCCGTCATTGCTTTTCTCTAATACAGGCATCTGCAGGAGTTAGTGGCACAGTGTACACCTGTATATACCCGTCATTGCAGTTCTATAATACAGGCATCTGCAGGAGTTAGTGGCACAGTGTACACCTGTATATACCCTTCATTGCTGTTCTATAATACAGGCATCTGCAGGAGTTAGTGGCACAGTGTACACCTGTATACACCCGTCATTGCTGTTCTCTAATATAGTCATCTGCAGGAGTTAGTGGCACAGTATACACCTGTATATACCCGTCATTGCTGTTCTCTAATACAGGCATCTGCAGGACTTAGTGACACAGTGTACACCTGTATATACCCGTCATTACTGTTCTCTAATACAGGCATCTGCAGGAGTTAGTGGCAAAGTATACACCTGTATATACCCGTCATTGCTGTTCTCTAATAAAGGCATCTGCTGGAGTTAGTGGGTGTTGTGTGCCTCCAGCACAATATACACTACCCAATTGCTGGTTTTCCCATCTCCCTGCAGGCCATTACTATGTCTGGAAGGCAAACAAGGAGAGGCAGACAGTCAGGAGCCAATAAAAGAGGGCAAGCAGGCTCTGTTTCTAGAGACAACAGTGCTGGTCGTGGACGCGGTGCATCATCATCAGCACGTGGCCATGGGACACGCTTGTCCTTATTTTTGGCAGCTGGACTTGTTGAGCCGCATCATGCCGAAGACTTGGTAGAGTGGATGACCAAGCCCTCCTCATCCTCCTCATCCTCTCTCACCCAGGCTCAGGGTACTGGCTAAGCAGCAGCCAAAGCGTCCTCTTCCCTTGTATCTATGTCATCATCAGTCACTCCTTCCCTAGACCCACTGTGTCCTCCTGAGGAGTCCCCCGAACTGTTTGAGCACAGTGTTGGGTACATGCTCCAGGAGGATGCCCAGCGTTTCGAAGGGTCTGATGATGATACCCAGCTAGAGGAAGGCAGTAGCGTGAGAGCAGAGAGAGGGGATGCTCAAGAAGGACAGTAATCTGGCAGTCATGTTCCAGCAGCTGCAGCATACTGCCAGATTGGCTCCAGTGATGAGGAGGGAGGGGATGATGAGGTCACTGACTCCACGTGGGTGCCTGATAGGAGAGAGGAGGAGGAGTAGGATGAGGAGGAGGCACATCTCCAACGAGGCAGGATGCCCTCGTGGGGCCAGCGTAAGGGCAGCACAACGACTGAATCACACCGCAGAGCTCCGCCTGTGCAGGGCGCTGCCTCTGCCCGTTATTCCAAAAGTTCTTTGGTGTGGGCCTTTTTTGAGTCTAGTGCATCAGATCGCACTGCTGCTGTTTGCAACATATGTCTCAAGCGTATCTCGCGTGGCCAAAACCTGCCATGCAGCTCGTTGGCAAGCCTATCTTAAAGCGGAGCTCCACCCTAAAGTGGAACTTCCGCTCATCGGATTCCTCCCCCCCTCCGGTGCCACAATTGGCACCTTTCGGGGGGGAGGGGGGACAGGATACCTGTCAAAGACAGGTATCCTTACCCACTTACTGGAGTCCGGCCGAGCCGGTGAAGTCGCGCGAGGCTCCCTCCTCCTCCTCCCCTGGCCGCTGGGCTAATAGGAGAGAGGAGCGGGGCCTCACGCATGCGCAGTAGGGTTCCCGGCGTGAAGCCGAAAGTCTTCACTGCTGGGTTCCCTTACCCGCAATGGCGACGGAAGCACCGACAGCTGATGTGAAACATCAGCTGCGGTGCAGACATCGAGGGACACCAGGACAGGTAAGGACAGGTAAGTCTCCATTTATTAAAAGCCAGCAGCTGCAGTATGTGTAGTTGCTGGCTTTTAATTATTATTTTTTTGCCCGGGGTTTCCTGGAACACCACTTTAAAGAACCACACCAAAGAACAAAGCGGACCTCTCCTTGCTCCGCATCAGCTGGGATCTCCAACCCCACTATACCTTCAGTCCTCTCTGAAACCTGCTCTGAGAGGAATGAAGGTGTAGAATTATGTGTCACAGCCAAGTACTTGCGGGCACTCTGCTAGCAGTACAACGACGTCCGATTCTAGCAGGCAAATTTCCCTGCCCCAGCTGCTGAACCGTCGAAAGAAGTTCACTCCCAGCCATCCACATGCCCAGCAGTTGAATGCTAGCTTGGCTAAATTGCTAGCACATCAACTGCTGCCTTTTCAGTTGGTAGACTCGGCCCCCTTCCGTGAGTTTGTGCAATGTGCGGTTCCTCAGTGGCAGGTTCCCAAACACCACTTTTTCTCAAGGAAGGCGATTCCGGCTCTCTACCGGCATGTGGAAGGCAATGTCCATGCCTCGCTGGACAGGGCGGTCAGCGGTAAGGTGCATATTACCGCTGACTCATGGTCCATCAGGCATGGACAGGGACGTTACCTTTCTTTCACGGCCCATTGGGTCACTCTTTTGGCAGCTGGGAAGGATGCAGGACAAGGTGCAGTAGTGTTCCGCCGCCACGCCTCCAAAATGCTACTACTGGTTGTGACACACCTCTCTCCTCCACCCCCTCCTCTTCTTCTTCCTCCATGGCCTCTTCCTGTGCTTTGTCCTCGTAACCAGCGGTGCTCCGTAGGCGTTCAAAGGGCTACGCAAGTACGCAGGCAAAAAGATGCCATGCTGTGCTTGCGCTGGTGTGTTTGGGGGACAGGAGCCACACTGGGGCAGAGGTTCTGTCAGCTCTGCAGGGGCAGGCCGAGAGGTGGTTGACGCCACACCAGCTTAAGCCAGGAATGGTGGTTTGCGACAATGGCACCAACCTCCTCTCCGCCCTCCGACAGGGACAACTGACCCATGTGCCCTGTGTGGCTCACGTCCTTAACCTGATAGTGCAGCGGTTCTTGGGCAGGTACCCGGGCTTACAGGATGTCCTGAGGCAGGCCAGGAAAGTCTAAGTGCATTTCCGCAGATCATATAATGCCAGTGCTCGGCTGGCTGAGCTGCAAAAGGAGTTAAACCTGCCCAAGAACCGCCTTATATATGACATGCCCACCAGGTGGAACTCAACGTTCGCCATGCTGCAGCGGCTTCACGCGCAGCAGAGGGCCATCAATGAGTACCTGTGCAACTACGGCACCAGGACAGGGTCAGGGGAGCTCGGTTTTTTTTCACCACGCCAGTGGGGCATGATCAGGGATGCATGCACTGTCCTGGCACCATTTGAGGAGGCCACGAGGATGGTGAGCAGTGACAGTGCATGCATCAGTGACACTGTACCTCTTGTACACCTGTTGGAACATACGCTGTGTGGAATAATGGACAGGGCACTTGAGGCAGAACAGAGGCAGGAAGAGGAGGACTTCCTTGCCTCTCAAGGCCCCCTTTACCCAGACAGTGTTCCTTCTGTCCCACCCATCGCACAGGAAGAGGAGGAGGAGGAGGAGGAGGATTGTGTCAGCATGGAGGTGGAGCCTGGCACTCAGCATCATCAGCAGCAGTCATTTAGGGATGATTTTCAGTCCCAAGAAACCCGTGGACTTGTACGTGGCTGGGAGGAGGTGGCTGCGGATCATGTCGTCCTTAGTGACCCAGAGGACTCCGGACCGAATGCCTCAGCTAACCTACGCTGCATGGCCTCCCTGATCCTGCAAAGTCTGCGGAAGGATCCTCGTATTCTTCGGATCAAGGAGAGGGACCATTACTGGCTGGCCACTCTCCTTGATCCACGGTACAAGGGTAAGGTTGCGGACCTTATCTTACCATCGCAGAGGGAGCAGAGGATGAGACAACTCCGGGAGGCCTTGCAGAAAGGTCTGTGCAACGCGTTCCCAGAGACTGGGAGGTTACAAACTCCTGGTCCTGGACAACGAGTTGCTGAGTCTTTGGTCAGTCAAAGAAGGAGCGGTGGGGAAGGTGGCCGTCTGACCGATGCGTTCAGAAAATTCTTTAGTCCGCAGCCCCAAGGTATGATCGGTTCCAGCAACCATCCTCAGCATCTGATATACATGGTGCAGGAATACCTAGGGGCAAGGTCAGACTTGGACACCTTCCCCACCGAAAATCCTCTGGCTTACTGGGTCTTGAGGATGGATCACTGGCCAGAGCTTGCACAGTATGCAATTGAGCTACTGGCCTGTCCTGCATCAAGCGTTCTTTCAGAACGCACATTCAGTGCTGCTGGAGGATTTGTCACGGATCACAGGGTGCGCCTGTCCACTGACTCGGTTGATCGACTGACCTTCATAAAGATGAACCAGTCTTCGATCACCACAGCTACCAAGCACCTGAAGCTGATATAACAGAATAATTTATTTTCAAATGTCACATCCCTTCAAGACTGATGCTGATGCTGAGTGACTGTCCTGTTATGTTGACTGACTATCCTCCTCCTCAATGATCCGATTCCTGATGATAGCTTGGAAGAACATTTTTGTTTCTGGGTGCCGCCACCAGTGGCTAAGGCCCAATTTTTCAGCCCCTGTTTATCAGGGGCATGTAATTACAATTTTTTATGCAATGCTTTGCAACAGGGCTCATTCCTGAACTCCAACTAGAGTATCTGGGAGAGGTTGCAGTGTCGTCGCACCAGCACCAGTGCCTAAGGCCCAATTTTTCAGCCCCTGTTTAACAGGGGCGTGTAATTACAATTTTTGATGCAATACTTTGCAACAGGGCTCATTGCTGTGCTCCAAGTACAGTATCTGTGAGGGGTTGCAGTGTTGTGGCACCAGTGCCTAAGGCCCAATTTTTCTGCCCCAGTTCAACAGGGGCGTGTAATTACAATTTTTGATGCAATACTTTGCAACAGGGCTCATTGCTGTGCTCCAAGTACAGTATCTGTGAGGGGTTGCAGTGTTGTGGCACCAGTGCCTAAGGCCCAATTTTTCTGCCCCAGTTCAACAGGGGCATGTAATTACAATTTTTGATGCAATACTTTGCAACAGGGCTCATTGCTGTGCTCCAAGTACAGTATCTGTGAGGGGTTGCAGTGTTGTGGCACCAGTGCCTAAGGCCCAATTTTTCTGCCCCTGTTCAACAGGGGCATGTAATTACAATTCTTGATCTAATAATTCACAGCAGGACCCATTCCTGTGCCCACCAAGAGTAACTGTGAGGCCTTACAGTGTTGTGGCAACACCACCACCACCATAGGCCCAATTTTTCAGCCCCTGTTCAACAGGGGCATGCAATTACAATTCTTGATCTAATAATTCACAGCAGGGCCCATTCTTGCGCCCACCAAGAGTAACTGTGAGGGCTTATGGTGTTGTGGCACCAGCACCACCACCAAAGGCCCAATTTTTCCTACCACTGTTCAACAATGGCATGTAAATACAATTCCTGATATAATAGTTCACAGCAGGGCGTTCCAGCGCCCACCAAGAGTAAATGTGAGGGCTTACAGTGTTGTGGCAACACCGACACCTAAGGGGCAAATTTCTGCAGAGTATATACGGCAGGCTCCTACTTTCAACGATCCAACTTACAAACGACTCCTGCTTGCAAACGGAAGGAGACAACAGGAAGTGAGAGGAAATCTACCCCTAGGAAGGGAAATTCTCTCCTGTAAGAGTTAATATGGGAAAAAGGTGTCTCCTCTCTACTGATGCTTTATCACCAATCCTTGTTTCAATAAAAACCCCACTTTTCAAAAACAGTTGTCATTGGGATGGAAAGTGAGGTGAAATGTTCTGAACAGGGGCACAGACAGCAAAACAAATGTTACAGGGGTGATAACCCTTCCCAATGTTTTCCAAAAAGCTTAAAAATAGATTTTTTGGCTGGAGCTACACTTTAACAATGTACCTGTTCAAAATTACAAACAGATTCTACTTAAGAACAAACCTACAGTCCCTGTCTTGTTTGCACCGCCTGTATACTGCTGTTCAGAGTATATAGGGCCTTTATTTTGTGTGCGGGGTTCCCCTTAATATCCATGCAAGACCCAAAGGGGCTGGTAATGGGCTGGGGTAGGGTGGGGGGGGGGGTTGATGGGGTAGCTATGCCATTTTTCTCAAAGATTTTCATCCATATTACCGGGACCAGACATTACATTAAAGCCGCAAGCAGTTTTAAATGGCTTTTTTTCCTTTAGAAAATTTAATTTTGTGCAGGGACAGTTCTAAACACGGGAAACACATGCCACTTCACAGGCATACTTTAGACACCCCCCAGGTACGATATTTAAAGGAATATTTGACTTTTTTTTTTCACTTTATGCATCATTAAAATGACTGCTACCGAAAAACGGCCGTTTTTAAAACTTTGTTTTGCATTGATACATGTCCCCTGGTGCAGAACCCGGGTTCCCAAACCCTTTTTAGGACAATAACATGCATATTAGTCGTTATAATTAGCACTTTAGATTTCGAATGTTCGCATCCATTGTATTTAATAGGGTTCTAACGTTCGTGCGAACCTTCGGTCCGTTCGCGGGTTCTGGTGCGAACCGAACCCGGGGGTGTTCGGCTCATCCCTACACAGGAATACAGTAGCAACACAATGGAGATGTTGACCATGCAAGGGCACGGAGGGAATGAGCAAAGCTGTTTAAAAAGCCAAAAGGGGCTGGCCTTAGGCTGGACTAATGAGGCAGGTAATGATAACCAGATGAGTCACTGTGGAAACTATGAGTGGCTGGTAATTAACCGACAGCTGAGCAGCCTCTGTGCACTGAAGAAAGAGCTGCTAGTAAATAGAAGGAGCCCAGCCCTGACAGAAAGAAATGCTTAGGGTAGAAAATACACTGAAAACTGAGCATGTTGAATAGCTGCCAACACTGCTCTGCAAAATCCCCAACTGCTATGGGGACATGGACAGAAGGGGGAGGTTGAGAACAGCAGGATCAACCAGGTTTTTGCAAAATACAAAAAGGGAATCCCATAGTGACTGAGTTTGAACAGCATGTAATAGAGCACATATTGATTGATTGTTTTTAATGATGTGGACTTAATGACACCTTAAATTAAAGTCTTTTTTTGTAAATACAGTTGTCCTCCTACTCGGAAATCTATGCTGCAGTCATTGTAAAAAGAGGTTATGTCCCCCTTTTTTCATTTTATTTGACAAGTGGCTGTTATCCCCTTTTGTTCTGCTTGACCACTGGTCTTATATTTTTCCTTCTGTATTTTATTTTTCAGAGAGCAGGGACATATTTAAATATTCACTGTTTGCTGTAGTGTACAGTTTCTGGCATCTCAGACTCCCAGCCTGACTGACACTCTCAGATTGCAGGGTTTTAATAAACATTGCCTGCCAATGTCTACAGCCTTGTCCACATCCTGCCCATTATACAATTTCCATTGCAGGATGGGTATTGTATGTTTTAATTTCTACTAGCGGAGCCGCATAGTGAGCAGCTTTTTTTTATGGAATGATGACGTCACAAGGCACTGTTCATTTCTGTTAAATGGTGAAGCATTGTAAAAATATAGACACTTTATAATTTACATACATAACAGAACTTATTTAGCATGTTTATTTTGTACCCCCTGAATTCATATTTAAAGTAGATCTAAAGATGAAAAAAAATGCTGTAAAGTGGAGACTAATTTTGTTTACAAACTGTTTATTGGAAAAAATATGAATTCAATACAGAGTCATCATGACCATGCTAATGTACAGAAATATGAAAATAGAATTGTTACAGAATAACAAAGAAGCACAATGAGGATACTAATATAGTACACAGTAAAACATACGGTAGTATCAAAAAACCCAAACAAATACAATAAGCAAGAATATATTGGATAGTCGTGACTAGGGATGAGCTCGGTGTTCGAGTCGAACATAGGTTCGACTCGAACATCGGCTGTTCGCAGCGTTCGGCGAACAACGAACGATTTGGGCCATTCGCGCCAAATTCGAGTGACGCGAACGGCCCACAATACACTGCGCCATCGCAGTGTAATCCCGGCGCTGTGATTGGCCAAGCATGCACTGTGACCCTGCATGCTTGGCCAATCACAGCGCCGGCAGCGAGGAGAGCAATGATTGGCCACAGGCAGGATGCCTGTGGCCAATTATAGCTGAGGGGGTTTAGTACACGCCCCACACTATAAAAGGCCGCCAGCGCGGCGGCCTCGTGTAGTGTGTTCCGGAGCAGGGAAAGTGAAGGATAGGCAGGGACAGTATCAAATCTATTCTTTGCTAAACCTTGTGTGTAGGGACAGAGAAGGATAGGCAGGGAGAGTGTCAGTGTCATATTCTTTGCTAAACCTTGTGTGTAGGGAGAGAGAAGGATAGGCAGGGAGAGTGTCAGTGTCATATACTTTGATAAACCTTGTGTGCAGGGAGAGAGAAGGATAGGCAGGGGACAGTGTCAGTGTCATTGTTGCTAAGCCTCCTGCACATTATACACCTGAAGTTAGCCCGTATTGCTGCTTTTTCCTGGTGTGTTACACCAACAGGATTTTGCGACACTTACAGCGGGCGGAGTGTGCCTCCTGATCATATTACACCTGAAGTTAGCCTGTATTGCTGCTTTTTCCTGGTGTGTTACACCAACAGGATTTTGCGGCACTTACAGCGGGCTGGAGTGTGCCTCCTGATCATATTACACCTGAACTTAGCGTGTATTGCTGCTTTTTCCTGGTGTGTTACACCAACAGGATTTTGCGGCACTTACAGCGGGCGGAGTGTGCCTCCTGATCATATTACACCTGAACTTAGCCTGTATTGCTGCTTTTTCCTGGTGTGTTACACCAACAGGATTTTGCGGCACTTACAGCGGGCGGAGTGTGCCTCCTGATCATATTATACCTGAAGTTAGCCTGTATTGCTGCTTTTTCCTAGTGTGTTACACCAACAGGATTTTGCGGCACTTACAGCGGGCGGAGTGTGCCTCCTGACCATATTACACCTGAACTTAGCCTGTATTGCTGCTTTTTCCTGGTGTGTTACACCAACAGGATTTTGCGGCACTTACAGCGGGCGGAGTGTGCCTCCTGACCATATTACACCTGAACTTGGCCTGTATTGCTGCTTTTTCCTGGTGTGTTACACCAACAGGATTTTGCGGCACTTACAGCGGGCGGAGTGTGCCTCCTGACCATATTACACCTGAACTTAGCCTGTATTGCTGCTTTTTCCTGGTGTGTTACACCAACAGGATTTTGCGGCACTTATAGCGGGGGGAGTGTGCCTCCTGATCATATTACACCTGAACTTAGCCTGTATTGCTGCTTTTTCCTGGTGTGTTACACCAACAGGATTTTGCGGCACTTACAGCGGGCGGAGTGTGCCTCCTGACCATATTACACCTGAAGTTAGCCTGTATTGCTGCTTTTTCCTGGTGTGTTACACCAACAGGATTTTGCGGCACTTACAGCGGGCGGAGTGTGCCTCCTGACCATATTACACCTGAAGTTAGCCTGTATTGCTGATTTTTCCTGGTGTGTTACACCAACAGGATTTTGCGGCACTTACAGCGGGCGGAGTGTGCCTCCTGATCATATTACACCTGAAGTTAGCCTGTATTGCTGCTTTTTCCTGGTGTGTTACACCAACAGACATTTGCGGCACTTACAGCGGGCGGAGTGTGCCTCCTGACCATATTACACCTGAAGTTAGCCTGTATTGCTTCTTTTTCCTGGTGTGTTACACCAACAGGATTTTGCGGCACTTACAGCGGGTGGAGTGTGCCTCCTGACCATATTACACCTGAAGTTAGCCTGTATTGCTGCTTTTTCCTGGTGTGTTACACCAACAGACATTTGCGGCACTTACAGCGGGCGGAGTGTGCCTCCTGACCATATTACACCTGAACTTAGCCTGTATTGCTGCTTTTTCCTGGTGTGTTACACCAACAGACATTTGCGGCACTTACAGCGGGCGTGGTGTTTCAGTTGCTGCAGGAGTTTGGACTGTGAGGACGTGCCTGTAGGGAGCTCCTGGAGCTCCAGGAGGAGGGGGTGTGATGGCCTCCTCCAGCCCAGGACCGGGGCAGCTTTCCCGGCCTGATGCTGCTGCCTCCTCCCTGGGGATTAAGGACTTGTCCAGGGAGGAGACGCTCTTTTTAAAAACGCAGTTCGAGCTTATGGATTGGACCCTGCCCCAGCCTGGGGAGGGTCCTGCAAAGTTGCTAAGAAGGGTTGAAAGGGTCAAGGACTTGATCCAGAAGGCCAGCCGGGCCTTCTGTGGGAGGACCGCAGTCCTAACGGATTTGAGGAACAGAAGGGACCGGGCCAGCAGCTTTAGAAGAGGCGAGTATGCTGAGGACATTAAACTTTTAAAAGGTCAAAATAATGACCTGTGGACCCTGCTTGGTGGGCTATGTGAGAGAGGCCGTGGGGAGACAGAATTCCTCCTAGAAGTGAGGACTGAGATCCGGAGAGCGAGTAAGGAGGGCTCCCAGGCGTAACAGCCAGAAAAACCCGCAGGACCATCCGCAACCTCAAGAGCCTGTGGAGGTGGTAAGCCCCGGTGATGGTGAAGGACCTCCCCCCTCCCTGGGAAGTGTGGTCCCTGTGGTCCCGGCTGTGGAGGGTCCCCGAGTCCATGCAGCGTTGCGGCCAGGAAAATCTGCCGGCAAGCAGGCAGTCTCGGGTAGGGTACCCCATGATACAGCCAAGAAGGGCCTGGACGGGTGCACTCTGGGAGTGGGAAAATTGGGGGGAGTTGCGGTGGTAGTCCTAACTAGTGATGAGCCGAACACCCCCGGGTTCGGTTCGCACCAGAACCCGCGAACGGACCGAAAGTTCGAACGAACATTAGAACCCTATTAAATACAATGGATGCGAACGTTCGAATTCTAAAGTGCTAATTATAACAACTATTATGCATGTTATTGTCCTAAAAAGGGTTTGGGAACCCGGGTTCTGCACCAGGGGACATGTATCAATGCAAAAAGAAGTTTTAAAAACGGTCGTTTTTCGGGAGCAGTCATTTTAATGATGCATAAAGTGAAAAAAAAAAAGTCAAATATTCCTTTAAATATCGTACCTGGGGGGTGTCTAAAGTATGCCTGTGAAGTGCCACGTGTTTCCCGTGTTTAGAACTGTCCCTGCACAAAATGACACTTCTAAAGGAAAAAAAAGCCATTTAAAACTGCTTGCGGCTTTAATGTAATGTCTGGTCCCGGTAATATGGATGAAATTCTTTAAGAAAAATGGCATAGCTACCCCATGACCCCCCCCCCTACCCCAGCCCATTACCAGCCCCTTTGGGTCTTGTATGGATATTAAGGGGAACCCCGCACATAAAATAAAAAAGGCCCTATATACTCTGAACAGCCCTATACAGGCGGTGCATACAAGACAGGGACTGTAGGTTTGTTCTTATGTAGAATCTGTTTGTAATTTTGAACAGGTACATTGTTGAAGTGTAGCTCCAGACCAAAAATCTATTTTTAAACTTTTTGGAAAACATAGGTAAGGGTTATCACCCCTGTAACATTTGTTTTGCTATCTGTGCCCCTGTTCAGAACATTTCACCTCACTTTCCGTCCCAATGACAACTGTTTTTGAAATGTGGTGTTTTTCTTGAAACAAGGATTGCTGATAAAGCATCAGTACAGAGGAGACACCTTTCTCCCATATTTATTCTTACAGGAGAGAATTTTCCTTCCTAGTGGTAGATTTCCTCTCACTTCCTGTTGTCTTCTTGCGTTTGCAAGTAGGAGTCGTTTGTAAGTTGGATGTTTGAAAGTAGGGACCTGCCGTATATACTCTGCAGAAATAGGCCCCTTAGTTGTTGGTGTTGGCACAACACTGTAAGCACTCACAGTTACTCTTGGTTGGTGCTGGAACGCCCTGCTGTCAACTATTATATCAGGAATTTTAATTACATATAATTGTTGAACAGTGGTAGTAAAAATTGGGCCTTTGATGGTGGTGCTGGTGCCACAACACTGTAAGCCCTGACAGTTACTCTTGGTGGGTGCAGCAATGGGCCCTGCTGTGAATTATTAGATCAAGAATTGTAATTACATGCCCCTGTTGAACAGGGGCTGAAAAATTGGGCCTTAGGCACTGGTGGCACAACACTGCAACCCCTCACAGATACTGTACTTGGAGCACAGCAATGAGCCCTGTTGCAAAGTATTGCTTCAAAAATTGTAATGACACGCCCCTGTTAAACAGGGGCTGAAAAATTGGGCCTTAGGCACTGGTGGCACAACACTGCAACTCCTCACAGATACTGTACTTGGAGCACAGCAATGAGCCCTGTTGCAAAGTATTGCTTCAAAAATTGTAATGACACGCCCCTGTTAAACAGGGGCTGAAAAATTGGGCCTTAGGCACTGGTGGCACAACACTGCAACTCCTCACAGATACTGTACTTGGAGCACAGCAATGAGCCCTGTTGCAAAGTATTGCTTCAAAAATTGTAATTACACGCCCCTGTTAAACAGGGGCTGAAAAATTGGGCGTTAGGCACTGGTGGCGGCACCCATAAACAAAAATGATCTTACAAGCTATCATCATCAATCGTATCTTTGAGGACTCGGAGGAGGAGGATAGCCAGTCAACATAACAGCACAGGCACTCAGCATCAGCATCAGTCTTGAAGGGATGTGACATGTTAAAATCAATTAGTCTGTTATATCAGCATCAGGTGTGTGGTAGCTGGTGGTGATCCAAGACTGGTTCATCTTGATGAAAGTCAGTCGATCAACCGAGTCGGTGGACAGGCGCACCCTGTGATCCGTGACAAATCCTCCAGCAGCACTGAATGTGCGTTCCGAAAGAACGCTGGATGCAGGACAGGCCAGTAGCTCAATTGCATACTGTGCAAGCTCTGGCCAGTGATCCATCCTCAAGACCCAGTAAGCCAGAGGATTTTCGGTGGGGAAGGTGTCCAAGTCTGACCTTGCCCCTAGATATTCCTGCACCATGTTTATCAGACGCTGGCGATGGTTGCTGGAACCGATCATACTTTGGGGCTGCGGACTAAAGAATTGTCTGAACGCATCGGTCAGACGGCCACCTTCCCCACCGCTCCTTCTTTGACTGGCCGAAGCCTCAGCAACTCGTTGTCCAGGACCAGGAGTTTGCAACCTCCCAGTCTCTGGGAACGCGTTGCACAGACCTTTCTGCAAGGCCTCCCGGAGTTGTCTCATCCTCTGCTCCCTCTGCGACGGTAACATAAGGTCCGCAACCTTACCCTTGTACCGTGGATCAAGGAGAGTGGCCAGCCAGTAATGGTCCCTCTCCTTGATCCGAAGAATACGAGGATCCTTCCGCAGACTTTGCAGGATCAGGGAGGCCATGCAGCGTAGGTTTGCTGAGGCATTCGCTCCGGAGTCCTCTGGGTCACTAAGGACGACATGATCCGCAGCCACCTCCTCCCAGCCACGTACAAGTCCACTGGTTTCTTGGGACTGTAAATCATCCCTAAAAGACTGCTGCTGATGATGCTGAGTGCCAGCCTCCACCTCCATGCTGACACAATCCTCCTCCTCCTCCTCCTCCTCCTCCTCCTCTTCCTGTGCGATGGGTGGGACAGAAGGAACACTGTCTGGGTAAAGGGGGCCTTGAGAGGCAAGGAAGTCCTCCTCTTCCTGCCTCTGTTCTGCCTCAAGTGCCCTGTCCATTATTCCACGCAGCGTGTGCTCCAACAGGTGGACAAGAGGTACAGTGTCACTGATGCATGCACTGTCACTGCTCACCATCCTCGTGGCCTCCTCAAATGGTGCCAGGACAGTGCATGCATCCCTGATCATGCCCCACTGGCGTGGAGAAAAAAAACCAAGCTCCCCTGACCCTGTCCTGGTGCCGTAGTCGCACAGGTACTCATTGATGGCCCTCTGCTGCGTGTGCAGCCGCTGCAGCATGGCCAACGTTGAGTTCCACCTGGTGGGCATGTCACATATAAGGCGGTTCTTGGGCAGGTTCAACTCCTTTTGCAGCTCAGCCAGGCGAGCACTGGCATTATAAGATCTGCGGAAATGCACACAGACTTTCCTGGCCTGCCTCAGGACATCCTGTAAGCCGGGTACCTGCCCAAGAAGCGCTGCACCACCAGGTTAAGGACGTGAGCCACACAGGGCACATGGGTCAGTTGTCCCTGTCGGAGGGCGGAGAGGAGGTTGGTGCCATTGTCGCAAACCACCATTCCTGGCTTAAGCTGGCGTGGCGTCAACCACCTCTCGGCCTGGCCCTGCAGAGCAGACAGGACCTCTGCCCCAGTGTGGCTTCTGTCCCCCAAACACACCAGCGCAAGCACGGCATGGCATCTTTTTGCCTGCGTACTTGCGTAGCCCCGTGAACGGCTACGGAGCACCGCTGGTTCATAGGACAAACCACAGGAAGAGGCCATGGAGGAAGAAGAAGAGGAGGGGGTGGAGGAGAGAGGTGTGTCACAACCAGTAGTAGCATTTTGGAGGCGTGGCGGTGGGACAACCTCCAACACTACTGCACCTTGTCCTGAATCCTTCCCAGCTGCCAAAAGAGTGACCCAATGGGCCGTGAAAGAAAGGTAACGTCCCTGTCCATGCCTGCTGGACCATGAGTCAGCGGTAATATGCACCTTACCGCTGACCGCCCTGTCCAGCGAGGCCAAGACATTGCCTTCCACATGCCGGTAGAGAGCCGGAATAGCCTTCCGTGAGAAAAAGTGGCGTTTGGGAACCTGCCACTGAGGAACCGCACATTGCACAAACTCACGGAAGGGGGCCGAGTCTACCAACTGAAAAGGCAGCAGTTGAAGCGCTAGCAATTTAGCCAAGCTAGCATTCAACCGCTGGGCATGTGGATGGCTGGGAGTGAACTTCTTTCGACGGTCCAGCAGCTGGGGCAGGGAAATTTGCCTGCTAGAATCGGACGTCGGTGTACTGCTAGCAGAGTGGGCGCAAGTACTTGGCTGTGACACACCTAATTCTACACCTTCATTCCTCTCAGTGCATGTTTCAGAGAGGACTGAAGTTATAGTGGGGTTGGAGATCCCAGCTGATGCGGTGCAAGGAGAGGTCCGCTTTGTTCTTTGGTGTGGGTCTTTGAGGTAGGCTTGCCAACGAGCTGCATGGCAGGTCAACATATGTCTGGTCAGGCATGTGGTACCCAAGCGGCTGATGTTTTGGCCACGCGATATACGCTTGAGACATATGTTGCAAACAGCAGCAGTGCGATCTGATGCACTAGCCTCAAAAAAGGCCCACACCAAAGAACTTTTTGAATGACGGGCAGAGGCAGCGCCCTGCACAGGCGGAGCTCTGCGGTGTGATTCCGTCGGTGTACTGCCCTTACGCTGGCCACCAAAGGGCATCCTGCCTCGTTGGAGATGTGCCTCCTCCTCATCCTCCTCCTCCTCCTCTCTCCTATTAGGCACCCACGTGGAGTCAGTGACCTCATCATCCCCTCCCTCCTCATCACTGGAGCCAATCTGGCAGTATGCTGCAGCTGCTGGAACATGACTGCCAGATTGGTGTCCTTCTTGAGCATCCCCTCTGTCTGCTCTCACGCTACTGCCTTCCTCTAGCTGGGTTTCATCATCAGACCCTTCGAAACGCTGGGCATCCTCCTGGAGCATGTACCCAACACTGTGCTGAAACAGTTCGGGGGACTCCTCAGGAGGAGGACATGGTGGGTCTAGGGAAGGAGTGACTGATGATTTGTCTGACATTGATACCAGGGAAGACGACGCTTTGGCAGCTGCTTTTCCAGTACCCTGAGCCTGGGTGAGAGAGGATGAGGAGGAGGAGGGCTTGGTCATCCACTCTACCAAGTCTTCGGCATGATGTGGCTCAACATGTCCAGCTGCCGAAAAGAAGGACAAGCGTGTCCCATGGCCATGTGCTGATGACAATGCACCGCGTCCACGACCAGCACTGTTGCCCCCAGACACAGAGCCTGCTTGCCCTCTTTTATTGCCTCCTGACTGTCTGCCTCTCCTTGTTTGCCTTCCAGACATTCTAATAGATGGCCTGCAGGGAGATGGGAAAAAAGCAATAAGGGCTACCTTCAGGTGTCCTTCTCTGTCCCTTGAAACAAGGACTTTCACAGTGAAAGAAACTGACACTCTCCCTACCTACAGTTTTCTGTCCCTAGAAAAAATATTTTTTTTAAGCACAATATAGCACAAGGACAATTCACTCACTGTCCTTACAGGTCCCTGGAAACAAGGACTTGCAGAGTGAAAGAAAAAAAACACTCTCCCTACCTACAGTTTTCTGTCCCTAGAATAAATGTTTTTTTTTAAGCACAATATAGCACAAGGACAATTCACTCACTGTCCTTACAGGTCCCTGGAAACAAGGACTTGCAGAGTGAAAGAAAAAAAACACTCTCCCTACCTACAGTTTTCTGTCCCTAGAAAAAATGTTTTTTTTAATCACAATATAGCACAAGAACAATTCACTCACTGTCCTTACAGGTCCCTGGAAACAAGGACTTGCAGAGTGAAAGAAAAAAAACACTCTCCCTACCTACAGTTTTCTGTCCCTAGAAAAAATGTTTTTTTTAATCACAATATAGCACAAGGACAATTCACTCACTGTCCTTACAGGTCCCTGGAAACAAGGACTTGCAGAGTGAAAGAAAAAAAACACTCTCCCTACCTACAGTTTTCTGTCCCTAGAATAAAAATGTTTTTTTAAGCACAATATAGCACAAGGACAATTCACTCACTGTCCTTACAGGTCCCTGGAAACAAGGACTTGCAGAGTGAAAGAAAAAAAACACTCTCCCTACCTACAGTTTTCTGTCCCTAGAAAAAATGTTTTTTTTAATCACAATATAGCACAAGAACAATTCACTCACTGTCCTTACAGGTCCCTGGAAACAAGGACTTGCAGAGTGAAAGAAAAAAAACACTCTCCCTACCTACAGTTTTCTGTCCCTAGAAAAAATGTTTTTTTTAATCACAATATAGCACAAGGACAATTCACTCACTGTCCTTACAGGTCCCTGGAAACAAGGACTTGCAGAGTGAAATAAACTGACACTCTCCCTACCTACAGTTTTCTGTCCCTAGAATAAATGTTTTTTTTAAGCACAATATAGCACAAGGACAATTCACTCACTGTCCTTACAGGTCCCTGGAAACAAGGACTTGCAGAGTGAAAGAAAAAAAACACTCTCCCTACCTACAGTTTTCTGTCCCTAGAAAAATTTTTTTTTTTTTAATCACAATATAGCACAAGAACAATTCACTCACTGTCCTTACAGGTCCCTGGAAACAAGGACTTGCAGAGTGAAAGAAAAAAAACACTCTCCCTACCTACAGTTTTCTGTCCCTAGAAAAAATGTTTTTTTTAATCACAATATAGCACAAGGACAATTCACTCACTGTCCTTACAGGTCCCTGGAAACAAGGACTTGCAGAGTGAAATAAACTGACACTCTCCCTACCTACAGTTTTCTGTCCCTAGAATAAATGTTTTTTTAAGCACAATATAGCACAAGGACAATTCACTCACTGTCCTTACAGGTCCCTGGAAACAAGGACTTGCAGAGTGAAAGAAAAAAAACACTCTCCCTACCTACAGTTTTCTGTCCCTAGAAAAAATGTTTTTTTTAATCACAATATAGCACAAGGACAATTCACTCACTGTCCTTACAGGTCCCTGGAAACAAGGACTTGCAGAGTGAAATAAACTGACACTCTCCCTACCTACAGTTTTCTGTCCCTAGAATAAATGTTTTTTTTAAGCACAATATAGCACAAGGACAATTCACTCACTGTCCTTACAGGTCCCTGGAAACAAGGACTTGCAGAGTGAAAGAAAAAAAACACTCTCCCTACCTACAGTTTTCTGTCCCTAGAAAAAAATTTTTTTTTAATCACAATATAGCACAAGGACAATTCACTCACTGTCCTTACAGGTCCCTGGAAACAAGGACTTGCAGAGTGAAATAAACTGACACTCTCCCTACCTACAGTTTTCTGTCCCTAGAATAAATGTTTTTTTTAAGCACAATATAGCACAAGGACAATTCACTCACTGTCCTTACAGGTCCCTGGAAACAAGGACTTGCAGAGTGAAAGAAAAAAAACACTCTCCCTACCTACAGTTTTCTGTCCCTAGAAAAAATGTTTTTTTTAATCACAATATAGCACAAGGACAATTCACTCACTGTCCTTACAGGTCCCTGGAAACAAGGACTTGCAGAGTGAAATAAACTGACACTCTCCCTACCTACAGTTTTCTGTCCCTAGAATAAATGTTTTTTTAAGCACAATATAGCACAAGGACAATTCACTCACTGTCCTTACAGGTCCCTGGAAACAAGGACTTGCAGAGTGAAAGAAAAAAAACACTCTCCCTACCTACAGTTTTCTGTCCCTAGAAAAAATGTTTTTTTTAATCACAATATAGCACAAGAACAATTCACTCACTGTCCTTACAGGTCCCTGGAAACAAGGACTTGCAGAGTGAAAGAAAAAAAACACTCTCCCTACCTACAGTTTTCTGTCCCTAGAAAAAATGTTTTTTTTAATCACAATATAGCACAAGGACAATTCACTCACTGTCCTTACAGGTCCCTGGAAACAAGGACTTGCAGAGTGAAATAAACTGACACTCTCCCTACCTACAGTTTTCTGTCCCTAGAATAAATGTTTTTTTAAGCACAATATAGCACAAGGACAATTCACTCACTGTCCTTACAGGTCCCTGGAAACAAGGACTTGCAGAGTGAAAGAAAAAAAACACTCTCCCTACCTACAGTTTTCTGTCCCTAGAAAAAATGTTTTTTTTAATCACAATATAGCACAAGGACAATTCACTCACTGTCCTTACAGGTCCCTGGAAACAAGGACTTGCAGAGTGAAATAAACTGACACTCTCCCTACCTACAGTTTTCTGTCCCTAGAATAAATGTTTTTTTTAAGCACAATATAGCACAAGGACAATTCACTCACTGTCCTTACAGGTCCCTGGAAACAAGGACTTGCAGAGTGAAAGAAAAAAAACACTCTCCCTACCTACAGTTTTCTGTCCCTAGAAAAAATGTTTTTTTTAATCACAATATAGCACAAGGACAATTCACTCACTGTCCTTACAGGTCCCTGGAAACAAGGACTTGCAGAGTGAAATAAACTGACACTCTCCCTACCTACAGTTTTCTGTCCCTAGAATAAATGTTTTTTTTAAGCACAATATAGCACAAGGACAATTCACTCACTGTCCTTACAGGTCCCTGGAAACAAGGACTTGCAGAGTGAAATAAACTGACACTCTCCCTACCTACAGTTTTCTGTCCCTAGAATAAATGTTTTTTTTAATCACAATATAGCACAAGGACAATTCACTCACTGTCCTTCCAGGTCCCTGGAAACAAGGACTTGCAGAGTGAAATAAACTGACACTCTCCCTACCTACAGTTTTCTGTCCCTAGAATAAATGTTTTTTTTAATCACAATATAGCACAAGGACAATTCACTCACTGTCCTTAGAGGTCCCTGGAAACAAGGACTTGCAGAGTGAAAGAAAAAAAACACTCTCCCTACCTACAGTTTTCTGTCCCTAGAAAAAATGTTTTTTTTTAAGCACAATATAGCACAAGGACAATTCACTCACTGTCCTTCCAGGTCCCTGGAAACAAGGACTTGCAGAGTGAAAGAAAAAAAACACTCTCCCTACCTACAGTTTTCTGTCCCTAGAAAAAATGTTTTTTTTAAGCACAATATAGCACAAGGACAATTCACTCACTGTCCTTCCAGGTCCCTGGAAACAAGGACTTGCAGAGTGAAAGAAAAAAAACACTCTCCCTACCTACAGTTTTCTGTCCCTAGAAAAAATGTTTTTTTTAATCACAATATAGCACAAGGACAATTCACTCACTGTCCTTACAGGTCCCTGGAAACAAGGACTTGCAGAGTGAAAGAAACTGACACTCTCCCTACCTACAGTTTTCTGTCCCTAGAATAAATGTTTTTTTAAGCACAATATAGCACAAGGACAATTCACTCACTGTCCTTCCAGGTCCCTGGAAACAAGGACTTGCAGAGTGAAAGAAACTGACACTGTCCCTACCTACAGTTTTCTGTCCCTAGAATAAATGTTTTTTTTAAGCACACTATAGCACAAGCACAAAACACACTGACACTCTCCCTACCTATCCTTCTCTTTCCCTAAACTAAAGGAATCCAGGTTAAGCAAGAAAGAAATAACAGTCACTGTCCCTGCCTATGCTGCTCTATCCCTGCTCCGGAACACACTACACTAGGCCGCCGTGCTGGCGGCCTTTTATAGTGTGGGGCGTGTACTAAACACCCTCAGCAATAATTGGCCACAGGCATCCTGCCTGTGGCCAATCATTGCTCTCCTCGCTGCCGGCGCTGTGATTGGCCAAGCATGCGGGGTCACAGTGCATGCTTGGCCAATCACAGCGCCTGGATGACACTGCGATGGCGTAGTGCATTGTGGGCCGTTCGCGTCACTCGAATTTGGCGCGAACGGCCCAAATCGTTCGATCTTCGTCGAACGATCGAACAGCCGATGTTCGAGTCGAACGTATGTTCGACTCGAACACGAAGCTCATCCCTAGTCCTAACGCCTCTCCCGGGGGACAGGCTAGAAGCAGGGAGAAAGGAAGCAGCCAGGCAAGATGGCGGGGCCCCCAGGACCCCTGTGAATCCCGCATGTGGCATAAAAACTGCACATGCTGTGGAGGAGGGAGAGGGGTTCGCTATGCAGACAGAGACTGCCACAGGAGTTATTATCCCAAAAGCTGCAGGAGAGACTGGGAAAGCAGAGACTGCAAGTGTGCCGGTGTTAGGGGGGGAAAAAACTAGAGGTGGTGGGGTGGTGGTTGCAGTGGGTGTGGGGGAGGTTGGAGGTGAGGGTGGGGGGGCGCCATTTTCCAGTGGAGATGGAGGTGGATTGGATGCTGTAAGCAACGCACATACAATGGACACTATGGTGCCGGGATGTGTGACATCCACTGCTGACAGTAGGGGTGTGGCCAGTGGACGGAGCCTGGGCGGGCTGGGGGGCCAGGGGGAGGAGTTGGGGCGGGAGTCTGGGCGGTGGGAGGATGTGGGAGGGGCTAGCGGTGTCAGTGCGACCACTTCCGGTTTTTCTGGTCAGCCTGACCCGGAAGTGTGTAGGAGGGCTGACCAGGAAGTTAGTCCTGAACCGGAAGTGGTTGGGGACTTCCGGTCCGCGGCCATTGATGGCCCTGAAGGTGAAGATGGGATGGAGGTATGTGGGGGGGGGGGGGAAATGTGTGTTGTGCCAGTATTTTCTTCAGGGGATCTGAGCCCAGCCCAGAGGGTGGGCAGGTGGAGCGAGGCTGAGGCTGGGGAACTTCTCGGGGATCACCCAGCTGTGGCCTTTATCAGAGGCATGGAGTCTCAGGGGGGACAGGTAAAGGGGAAGGAGCAGTCACGGCCGCAGGAGCAGGGGGGGAGCCATCTGGGGCTCGTGCCTGTTACTCCAGCGGGCCCTCAGTGGTGGACCCTCCTCCCAGTGTTAGGAGGAGGGATGTTGTGGGTGTGGCTTGCTCCGGGGGGGTGGTGGATGGGAGGGACTCCCCCCCCCCGGCAGGATTAGGCCGGGGGGTTCCCCCGGTTGGTGAGTCAGCCATGGGTGCTGGGGTGCCCTCTGAGGGTGCCCCTGGTGATGCGGCGGAGGGCACTTCTGGCACTAAGGCTGAGGGTGTTTTGGGGCAGGCCCAGGAGGCAGTACTACTCGAGGCGCTTAGGGAGACCAGGTCTTTTGCCCGGGTGGCAGGGACCAGCGTCCCTTTGGCCCCCCTGTACGACCAGTTTGGTGCCCAAAACTTCCGGGTTCCCCCCGCAGACCAGCTCCAGGGGGTGAACCCGTGGTCGAGGGGTACAGGGGGTCCGGAGAGGCGCAGGCGCAATGTCGTGCAGCTGCGGTGGGAGGGACCTGGACAGTGCCCCAGCAGAGGGCAGGTAGTGGGTCTCCTGCTGAAGGGGGCCAACTTCAAGGTAGCCAACCTCTTCGCGGTGATCCATCCCACGGGCACCAAGGAGTTTGATGTCAGTTTCTCCTCCTTGGTGCTAATGGAGCTCTTTCTCACCGTCTATGAGCTCCTGAAGAGGTCGGAGCCTTGGAAGTTCTTTAAGGTGGTCCCCCTGTCCAGGCAGGAAGATATAAAGTCCCTGACCATTTTGGTCAGGAACGAATCCCTCCCACCTGAGGACATTGCCACCTGGTTGGGGAGGTATGGGCAGCTGCAGTCTCCCCTCCGCAAAAACCTGGATGAGCGTGGGGTCTGGACCGGGGCGTGGTTGGCCAGGATCCGTCTCAAGCGCCAGGGGACTAGTGTGACCCATGTCCCCGGAAGTGCGTTTATTGGGAGAGATAGGATCCTGGTCTTTTACCCTGGTCAGCCCCGTCGCTGCTTCAAGTGTGGGAGTCCCACCCATTTGAGTGCAGATTGCACAACACCCCGGTGCGTCAGGTGCAACAGGCCTGGGCACTCCCCGGAGACTTGCAGACTAATTGTCTGCAACCTCTGTGCGGTGTCCGGCCACCCATTCAGCCGCTGCCCTAAGGCTTTTCGGGGGCGTGCGGCTGATGGGGATGGGCCAGGCCCAGATGACGCATCGGGGGGGTGGGTCTCCCACCCCAGGCGCCTCGGGCAGGCCCAGGAGATGGGCCTGGGGTTGGTGGCCCAGAGGGGCCTTTGCCGCAGAGGCAGAGGCCCAGGCGTAGGCGTGGCGGAGTTGGGGCCCCTGCTGAGTATGTGCCTGGTCCCTCGGGACTTGTTTCTGGGGGGCCGGGTGCGCCAGTATCAGGCCCAGTGGGGGTGAGGGGCCGAGGGGGTGAGGGGCCCTCTGCTGGGAACCTCCCCCCTCCCCCCCTCCCTCTCCCCCTCTTTTGTCTGTACCCCTTTCCCCTTCTACCCCCCTCTTTCCCCCCTGCTCCCTACCCTTCCCCCTCCCCCTTCTTTCCCCCCTCCTCCCCCCCTTTCTCCCTTCCTCTCCCCCCTTCTCCCTATTCTCCTTCTGCCCTTCCCCCTTCCTCTCTGCCCCCTTCCCCCTCCCGTTCCATCCTGGATCCCCTTGTGTTATCCCAGGATTCGGGGGGGGAGATAGAGGTAGCCGTGTCGTCGAGGGGCCTGCACAAGAGGCCCATGGGGGCCTCTAGCGGGCACTCCGGCGACGAGGTGGGTGGCCAGACCCAGGCGGGCTGGCTGCAGAGGAAGGTGAGGAAGAGGAAGAAGAAGAAGGATTCTGGGGGGGGTTGCGGGACCCCGGATTGTCCCTGGTAGGGACCATGGGCCCCCCCCCCAGTGATCCTAGGGAATATGTACGGGGCCCTCTCCGACTCGGAGGAGGACCCTGGGGTATAGGCGAAAACGCAGAGGAGAAAGCGGGCCAAAATCACTAAGAATGGCGGTACCCTCTCCATTACGCGTTGCGACCATTAATGTTTTAAGTGTGCGTTCTGCGGCGGCTCATTTCATGGCCTTCGATTTTCTCAGCCGAGTTGAAGCTGATATTTTGTTTTTGCAAGAGACCTGGCTGGCATCGGTGGCAGAGATGCATCTAGCAAAGAGGGAGTGGAGATGCGGGCCCTCCCTCTGGTCTCTTGCGGCCGAGCCCTGCAGTGAAGTTGCAGTCCTTTTTAAGACTGGTCCGGTGGCTTGTCGATGAGTGATTGAGGTAGAGGTCGGTAGGTGCCTGGTGGTGGACGCCGTCGTGAGGGGGCAATTCCTGAGGCTGATTAACTTCTATGGCCCTCAGACCAAGAGGGACAGGAGGAGCCTCCTCACGATGGTCAAGCCCTACTTGTTTACGTCCCTGCAGGTGGTCTTTGGTGGTGACTACAACATGGTCACCAGATCAAAGGATCGGGCAGGCGCCTCAGGCCCCCTGGGATATGATAGTATCTTCTTGAATAGAATAGTAAGGGAAGCCGGGTTGGTGGATGCACATGTTCAGTGCCTCCCCAACCACACTGGGTTCACCTATGCCCGAGGTAATAGTAGGAGTAGGTTAGATAGTTTTTTTTTAAAGTGGAGCTCTACCTTTGCGGCACCTGTGCTGCAGGCGGTGGAGTTCTCCAATCACTGTATGGTTTCTGTGACTTTGAATGTGGCCGACACTCCTCAGAAGGGTCGAGGTTTCTGGCGTCTTAATGGATCGCTGCTCGAGGATCTCGAGGTTAGGGAGACCTATGAGATCTTCTTTGCGGATCAGGCCTCGCTCCTTGAGAGCGGCTGCTTCCGCCGGGAATGGTGGGAAGTGGTGAAGAAGAGGTCGGAGGGCTTTTTCCGCAGGATCTCTAGGTACCGGGCGACATCCAAGTACCTGGCCTACCAGAGGTTGCGCAGGCAGTTAGACCGCCTGGTCTCAGCTGGGGGCCCTCAGGAACAGATATCCGATCTGAAACTTCAGATGAAGGGGTGTCAGTATGACCGTCTTGCCTCCCTGGTCCTTGAAAGGGATTACGGGAAGTTTTCCTCCCCGGATCCCTACAAGAGCTGTGGGGAGGCGGTGAGTTCGAAGGCCATACATGGCTTGAGGGATGCCTCGGGGTCCCTGGTCCGGTCCAGACCGGGTATCCTGGGCATCATCAGGGACCATTTTTCAGACCTCCTTCGT
The DNA here is from genome assembly GCA_029206835.1 of Rana muscosa. Lineage (NCBI taxonomy): Eukaryota > Metazoa > Chordata > Amphibia > Anura > Ranidae > Rana > Rana muscosa. Next base: position 241,037,590 of record CM055119.1, read on the forward strand.
AGGAAGCCTTTAGATATGGAGAAAGCCAGGGTGTTTCTTGATGAGACTCCACTTCGTGCGGGGCCTGATCTCCCGGACTCTCTGACGGCAGAAATCTCAGTTGCAGAAATCGAGCAGGCCATTGACTCTTTGTCTTTGAAAAAGTCACCGGGGCCCGATGGGCTTACGGCTGAATTTTATAAAACCTTTAAGAGTCTCTTGGCTCCTCATTTGAGGGAGATTTTCAATGAGTGTTTGGCCAGCGGCCTGCTCCCTCCCTCAATGAGAAGGTCAGCCTTGATTCTGCTGTCAAAGCGGAAAGATCCGACTGTGATTGAGAACTGGCGCCCGATCGCCCTTCTCACTACAGATAGGAAGCTGTTGGCGAAAATATTCTTTTTGCGTATGTCAGCAGTCGCTGACGAGATGCTTTCTGTCTCCCAGCACTGCGCAATTCCTGGCCGGAGCACCTTTAGTGCCGTCCTGAACGTCCGGGAGGCCGTGGAAAGGTGCAGGGCAATGGGGGATGGGCGGTATCTGCTGGCATTAGACCAGGCCAAGGCTTTTGACCGGGTGAACCATAAGTACCTCTGGCTTCTTCTGGGAAAGTACGGTTTGCCTGAGCAATTTGTGAATTGGCTGAAAGTATTGTACAGGGGGGCGGTGAGCTTCCCTCTTGTCAATGGTTGGGTGGGTCCTGCCTTTGCTGTGGACTCTGGGGTCAGGCAGGGTTTCCCGTTGAGCCCCCTTCTCTACGTATTTGCCGTCGATCCCTTTGTGAGAAGGCTCGACTGTGAGCATTTGAGGGGGGTTCCGGTGGAGCCTTGCATTGGTCTGGATCCGGCAGTGAGGGTGGTGGCCTACGCGGACGATGTCTCGGTGGTGGTGTCCAGCCGCGAGGAGGCCCTGTTTGTGGAAACGCAAATTGGGAGCTACTCCGAGGTATCTGGTTCGTTGGTCAATTGGGACAAGAGCGAAGTTCTCTGGTTGGGGAAGGAAGGCGAGCAGTTCGCTCTTCCGGACGTGTTTCCCCAGCCCCAGCCAGAAGTTAAAATTCTTGGCATCCTATTTGGCCTGGGTGATTACCCCAAGCTAAATTGGGAGCGCAGACTGGTCGGTGCATCTCGGAAGGTGAATGCCTGGAAGGGCTGGAAGCTGTCATTGAGGGAAAGGGTAAGCCTGGTCAAAACATACCTACTGCCAGAGTTCCTCTATGTCAGCTACGTTTGTATTTTGCCTGCATCTCTCTATGCCCGGATCTCTGGCCTGTTTTTCCTGCTGTTGTGGGGAAACAGGCTAAATCTGATCAAGAGGGAAGTCACGTACCGACAGAGGAGGCATGGTGGGTTGGATATGATCAATCCGGTGGTGTTTTTCATCACCTTATTTGTGAAATTCAACCTGCAGTCCATCTTTGTGGACCTGCCTACTCTGTGGGAGCGCTCATGCAAGAACTGGCTCTTGCTGTTCCTGAGTAGGTGGGAGGATGGGGGTCGGCCCGGTGATCTTCGTAGATCACACAGGTATCTCCCGTCCTATGTCCCCCAAGCTTTGAAGGTACTGAGGCAGTGGTGGATAACTGCCCTGGAGGTGGGCTCTTTGGGTCGGCGTGAGCTGTACTCAAGAGTCATGGCCTCGGACATTTTGAGGCCACTGTCTTTAAGGGATTGCCCGGAGAGAGTCCTTGAGAAGGGACTAGTCCTTCTGAATTCCCCAAGAGTCCCAAGCAAGTTTTGGGATCTTGCGTGGAGGGCTTTCCACGGACGCCTCTATGTCCGTGGAAACCTAAAGTTTAGGAACCTAGGGGACAGAGGTTGTCCTCGTGCAGAATGTGGGGGGGGCATTGGAGACCATGGACCACTTTTTGGCCGAATGCCCCTTCAACATTGAGGTTCGCGAGGGGGCAGGGGAAGCCATTGGTTATCCCCGACTCTCGTCCTTGACTTACTCTGAGGTGGTGTACGGCGACTTTAGGGTTCACAGAGGGTTTGAGTTATTGTCACTTTATTTAGCTAGCTTAGTGGCTCTCTATTACACATGGCATGCTCGGTGTTTGGTGTCCACTAGGGGCAAAGTCCTGTCCACGCATGAGGTGGTGGGTGATATTTTTCGCGAGTTGGTGAAAGTGAGGAGTCTTGAGAGGGAAAGGGTTGGAGCCAATAGGAGTGCCCGGCTGTGGAGGGGTTTCTCCTTCCGGCCTCCTTGAGGATTCTGGGCCTTTTTCTTTCGGGGGGTGGTTCTTTCTGTCCTTTTCACCCCCCTTAGATTTTGGGTTCTTTTTTTAAAAATAGGGCTTGCAGGCATTTTAGACCTTATTTGCGTTCTCGCCTGTAAGTAGCCGGTGGGTGGTTGGTGTTAGCGTTTAGGTCTGGTGTTAGTGTTAGGTTTGATGTGTGTTAGTATTAGGATTTTGTAAGATTAGTGGGTGATGTGTTCTTTTTCTTTGTATTTTAGGATTTCGGATATATATAATGAGAAACCCACGTGTGGGTGGTCGGAAAGTGGGTAAGGGTGGTGGTGGTGAGTTTTGGTAACGTGTGTTAATTTGATGTGTGAGGGTTTCTTTAATGTATATGTTATTTCTTTTTGTATATATACTGGCAGTAGTTTTTAAAATAAACAAAAATTTACAGCGGGGGGAGTGTGCCTCCGGATCATATTACACCTGAACTTAGCCTGTATTGCTGCTTTTTCCTGGTGTGTTACACCAACAGGCATTTGCAGCACCTACAGCAGGCGTAGTGTGATTCCTGCAAAATATACTCCTGAAGCTAGGCCTTATTGCTGGTTTTCCCATTTCCCTGCAGGCCATTAGAATGTCTGGAAGGCAAGCAAGGAGAGGCAGACAGTCAGGAGCCAATAAAAGAGGGCAAGCAGGCTCTGTGTCTAGAGACAACAGTGCTGGTCGTGGACGCGGTGCATCGCCATCAGAACGTGGCCATGGGACACGCTTGTCCTTCTTTTCGGCAGCTGGACGTGTTGAGCCGCATCATGCCGAAGACTTGGTAGAGTGGATGACCAAGCCCTCCTCATCCTCCTCATCCTCTCTCACCCAGGCTCAGGGTACTGGCAAAGCAGCTGCCAAAGCGTCCTCTTCCCTGGTATCAATGTCATCATCAGTCACTCCTTCCCTAGACCAACCATGTCCTCCTGAGGAGTCCCCCGAACTGTTTGAGCACAGTGTTGGGTACATGCTCCAGGAGGATGCCCAGCGTTTCGAAGGGTCTGATGATGATACCCAGCTAGAGGAAGGCAGTAGCGTGAGAGCAGAGAGAGGGGATGCTCAAGACACCAATCTGGCAGTCATGTTCCAGCAGCTGCAGCATACTGCCAGATTGGCTCCAGTGATGAGGAGGGAGGGGATGATGAGGTCACTGACTCCACGTGGGTGCCTAATAGAAGAGAGGAGGAGGAGGAGGAGGAGGATGAGGAGGAGGTACATCTCCAACGAGGCAGGATGCCCTCGGGAGGCCAGCGTAAGGGCAGCACACCGACGGAATCCCACCACAGAGCTCTGCCTGTGCAGGGCGCTGCCTCTGCCCGTTATTCAAAAAGTTCTTTGGTGTGGGCCTTTTTTGAGTCGAGTGCATCAGATCGCACAGCTGCTGTTTGCAACATATGTCTCAAGCGTATATCGCGTGGCCAAAACATCACCCTCTTAGGCACCACATGCTTGACCAGACATATGTTGACCTGCCATGCAGCTCGTTGGCAAGCCTACCTTAAAGACCCACACCAAAGAACAAAGCGGACCTCTTCTTGCACCGCATCAGCTGGGATCTCCAACCCCACTATACCTTCACTCCTCTCTGAAACCTGCTCTGAGAGGAATGAAGGTGTAGAATCAGGTGTGTCACAGCCAAGTACTTGCAGGCACTCTGCCAGCAGTACACCGACGTCTGATTCTAGCAGGCAAATTTCCCTGCCCCAGCTGCTGGACCATCGAAAGAAGTTCACTCCCAGCCATCCACATGCCCAGCGGTTGAATGCTAGCTTGGCTTAACTGCTAGCGCTTCAACTGCTGCCTTTTCAGTTTGTAGACTCAGCCCCCTTCCGTGAGTTTGTGCAATGTGCGGTTCCTCAGTGGCAGGTTCCCAAACGCCACTTTTTCTCACGGAAGGCGATTCCGGCTCTCTACCGGCATGTGGAAGGCAATGTCTTGGCCTCGCTGGACAGGGCGGTCAGCGGTAAGGTGCATATTACCGCTGACTCATGGTCCAGCAGGCATGGACAGGGACGTTACCTTTCTTTCACGGCCCATTGGGTCACTCTTTTGGCAGCTGGGAAGGATGCAGGACAAGGTGCAGTAGTGTTGGAGGTTGTTCCACCGCCACGCCTCCAAAATGCTACTACTGGTTGTGACACACCTCTCTCCTCCACCCCCTCCTCCTCTTCTTCCTCCATGGCCTCTTCCTGTGCTTTGTCCTCTGAACCAGCGGTGCTCCGTAGGCGTTCAAGGGGCTACACAAGTACGCAGGCAAAACGATGCCATGCCGTGCTTGCGCTGGTGTGTTTGGGGGACAGGAGCCACACTGGGGCAGAGGTTCTGTTTGCTCTGCAGGGGCAGGCCGAGAGGTGGTTGACGCCACGCCAGCTTAAGCCAGGAATGGTAGTTTGCGACAATGGCACCAACCTCCTCTCCGCTCTCTGACAGGGACAACTGACCTATGTGCCCTGTGTGGCTCACGTCCTTAACCTGGTGGTGCAGCGGTTCTTGGGCAGGTACCCAGGCTTACAGGATGTCCTGAGGCAGGCCAGGAAAGTCTGTGTGCATTTTCGCAGATCTTATAATGCCAGTGCTCGCCTGGCTGAGCTGCAAAAGGAGTTGAACCTGCCCAAGAACCGCCTTATATGTGACATGCCCACCAGGTGGAACTCAACGTTGGCCATGCTGCAGCGGCTGCACACGCAGCAGAGGGCCATCAATGAGTACCTGTGCGACTACGGCACCAGGACAGGGTCAGGGGAGCTCGGGTTTTTTTCGTCAGGGATGCATGCACTATCCTGGCACCATTTGAGGAGGCCACGAGGATGGTGAGCAGTGACAGTGCATGCATCAGTGACACTGTACCTCTTGTCCACCTGTTGGAACATACGCTGCGTGGAATAATGGACAGGGCACTTGAGGCAGAACAGAGGCAGGAAGAGGAGGACTTCCTTGCCTCTCAAGGCCCCCTTACCCAGACAGTGTTCCTTCTGTCCCACCCATCGCACAGGAAGAAGAGGAGGAGGAGGAGGATTGTGTCAGCATGGAGGTGGAGCCTGGCACTCAGCATCATCAGCAGCAGTCTTTTAGGGATGATTTACACTCCCAAGAAACCAGTGGACTTGTACGTGGCTGGGAGGAGGTGGCTGCGGATCATGTCGTCCTTAGTGACCCAGAGGACTCCGGACCGAATGCCTCAGCTAACCTACGCTGCATGGCCTCCCTGATCCTGCAAAGTCTGCGGAAGGATCCTCGTATTCTTCGGATCAAGGAGAGGGACCATTACTGGCTGGCCACTCTCCTTGATCCGCGGTACAAGGGTAAGGTTGCGGACCTTATCTTACCATTGCAGAGGGAGCAGAGGATGAGACAACTCCGGGAGGCCTTGCAGAAAGGTCTGTGCAACGTGTTCTCAGAGACTGGGAGGTTACAAACTCCTGGTCCTGGACAACGAGTTGCTGAGGCTTCGGTCAGTCAAAGAAGGAGCGGTGGGGAAGGTGGCCGTCTGACTGATGCGTTCAGACAATTCTTTAGTCCGCAGCCGCAAGGTATGATCGGTTCCAGCAACCATCGCCAGCGTCTGATATACATGGTGCAGGAATACCTAGGGGCAAGGTCAGACTTGGACACCTTCCCCACCGAAAATCCTCTGGCTCACTGGGTCTTGAGGATGGATCACTGGCCAGAGCTTGCACAGTATGCAATTGAGCTACTGGCCTGTCCTGCATCCAGCGTTCTTTCAGAACGCACATTCAGTGCTGCTGAAGGATTTGTCCCGGATCACATGGTGCGCCTGTCCACCGACTCTGTTGATCGACTGACCTTCATAAAGATGAACCAGTCTTGGATCACCACCAGCTACCAAACACCTGAAGCTGATATAACAGACTAATTTATTTTCAAATGTCACATCCCTTCAAGACTGATGCTGATGCTGAGAGACTGTCCTGTTATGTTGACTGACTATCCTCCTCCTCCTCAATGATCCGATGGATGATGATAGCTTGGAAGAACATTTTTGTTTCTGGGTGCCGCCACCAGTGGCTAAGGCCCAATTTTTCAGCCCCTGTTTAACAGGGGCGTGTTATTACAATTTTTTATGCAATGCTTTGCAGCAGGGCTCATTCCTGCACTCCAACTAGAGTATCTGGGAGAGGTTGCAGTGTCGTGGCACCAGCACCAGTGGCTAAGGCCCAATTTTTCAGCCCCTGTTTAACCGGGGCGTGTAATTACAATTTTTGATGCAATACTTTGCAACAGGGCTCATTGCTGTGCTCCAAGTACAGTATCTGTGAGGGGTTGCAGTGTTGTGGCACCAGTGCCTAAGGCCCAATTTTTCTGCCCCTGTTTAACAGGGGCATGTAATTACAATTCTTGATCTAATAATTCACAGCAGGGCCCATTCCTGCGCCCACCAAGACTAACTGTGAGGCCTTACAGTGTTGTGTCAACACCACCACCACCACCACCACCAAAGGCCCAATTTTTCAGCCCCTGTTCAACAGGGGCATGCAATTACAATTCTTGATCTAATAATTCACAGCAGGGCCCATTCATGCGCCCACCAAGAGTAACTGTGAGGGCTCACAGTGTTGTGGCAACACCAACATGTAAGGGGCAAATTTCAGCTGAGTATATACGGCAGGCCCCTACTTTCAAACATCCAACTTACAAACGACTCCTCCTTGCAAACGGAAGGATACAACAGGAAGTGAGAGGAAATCTACCCCTAGGAAGGGAAATTCTCTCCTGTAAGAGTTAATATGGGAAAAAAAGTGTCTCCTCTCCACTGATGCTTTATCCCCAATTCTTGTTTCAATAAAAACCCCAAATTTTCAAAACACATTTGTCATAAGGACGGAAAGTGAGGTGAACTGTTCTGAACAGGTGCACACTGCACAGACAGCAAAACAAATGTTACAGGGGTGATAACCCTTCCCTATGTTTTCCAAAAAGCTTAAAAATAGATTTTTTGGCTGGAGCTACACTTAAACAATGTACCTGTTCAAAATTACAAACAGATTCTACATAAGAACAAACCTACACTCCCTGTCTTGTATGCACCGCCTGTATACGGCTCGTCAGAGTATATAGGGCCTTTTTTATTTTGTGTGCGGGGTTCCCCTTAATATCCATACGAGACCCAAAGGGGCTGGTAAGGGGCTGGTAAGGGGCTGGTAATGGGCTGGGGTGGGGGGGGGGGCTGTGATGGGGTAGCTATGCCATTTTTCTTAAAGATTTTCATCCATATTACCGGGACCAGACATTACATTAAAGCCGCAAGCAGTTTTAAATGGCTTTTTTTCCTTTAGAAATGTAATTTTGTGCAGGGACAGTTCTAAACACGGGAAACATGTGGCACTTCACAGGCATACTTTAGACACCCCCCAGGTACGATATTTAAAGGAATATTTGACTTTTTTTTTTCACTTTATGCATCATTAACCACTTAACGACCGCCCACCGCCGATTTACGTCGGCAGAATGGCACCGACAGGCAGAATCACGTAGATCTACGTGATCGCCTTTGTGCAGTTGGGGGGTCCATCCGGACCCCCCTTCACTGCAGTGAGCGGCCGTTAAGTGTTCGGGAGCGATCAGGCATGAGGGGGCGGCCGCTCGATTCCGCCCCCCCCCCCTCGCGATCGCTCCCGGCCAATGAAAATGCTTCCTCCGCCATGTGATGTAAACACAGGCAGGAGGAAGTGATGTCATCTCCCCCGCGGCGGTCTTTTCGATTCCGGCGCCGAGGAGAGAGGAAGCAGGTTAGTGCACCAACAGTCCACTGACACTTAGGTACACATAGGCACACAAATCACCCCCCAGTCACCCCCAGATCACCCCCCAGGTCACCCCAAAGCCCCCAATCACAGTGTCACTGATTGCAGTGATCATTTATTTTACTGATCACTGCATTTAGTGTCATCTGTGATTGTAAAAAGTTGCAGGGCAGTTAGGATTAGGCCCCTTTAGATTCCAGGGTAGCCCCCTAACCCCCCCTAATAAAGGTTTAACCCCTTGATCACCCCCCAGGTAACCCTTTCACCCCCTAACTTCAGCGTCACTAAGCGATTGTTTTTCCGATCGCTGTATTCGTGTCACTGGTGTTTTAGATAGGCAGTTATTTTTTTTTAGGTTCGCCGCAGGTTTTTATTAGTGTCAGGTACCCCCATATATTATTTTAACCCCCTGATTGCCCCTAGAGTTAACCCTTTCACCAGTGATCGCCGTATAAGCGTCACTGGTGTCACTGGTTAGCCAGTAAGTTATTTAGTTATTTAGGTTACCCGTCAGGTTTTTATATAGTGTCAGGTACCCCCATATTTAACCTAATAAAGGTTTTAACCCCCTGATTGCCCCTAGTTAACCCTTTCACCAGTGATCACCATATAAAGGTTACGGGTGACGCTGGTTGATTAGTTTGCTTTTTATAGCATCAGGGCACCCGCCGTATATAACCCAATAAAGGTTTAACCCCCTGATCGCCCGGCGGGTGAGATCAATTAGGTTTTAGCGCCAGAGAGGGTCTGCGTCGCCCCAGGCAGTGTTAGGTTAGTGCCAGTAACGCTAACACCCACGCGCAAAGCATACACCCCCCTTAGTGGTATAGTATCTGATCAGATCTATACTAGCATCCCCAGCGGTTTAGGGTTCCCAAAAACGCAGTGTTAGCGGGATCAGCCCAGATACCTGCTAGCGCCTGCGTTTAGCCCCTCCGCCCAGCCCAGCCCAGCCCAGCCCACCCAAGTGCAGTATCGATCGATCACTGTCACTTACCAAACACAACACACATAACTGCAGCGTTCGCAGAGACAGGCCTGATCCCTGCGATCGCTAACAGTTTTTTTGTAGCGTTTGATATATTTTCTGACGACAGTCAGGTGCTTTTTTTCCTGTGAATCTTACTAGTGTACCCCTAAATTTAGAGCCCAAAATGGCAAGACGAAGGTACACTAGTAAAGAGGCCTACGAGATTCTGAGCATGACAGATAGTGAAGAGGAGGTCACGTATCTGTCAGATTCAGGCTCAGAATATCTTCCCGTAGAAGACAGTGACGTCAGCGGCCCCACGTCAGATAGCTCTGACGACGAAGTTGAGGTCCCTGCTAAGGTCAGGTGTACCCGATCCCGATCTTCTGAGGTTGTTGAGGAGCAAGAACCGCAGGTCTCTCGTATCATGGAGCAGAGTAGTACTAGCGCCGCTATTCCTTCTGGTGAACTGGCAAGCACCAGCGGCCTAGTACAGCCTGGACGTACATCCAGCACTGCAGTAACACTTGGTGACGTGGCGAGTCCCATAAGTGCAGTTCAAGCTGGCGAGGTGGCAAGCACAAGTAGTGTCCCACTGCCACCAAGAAGACAAAGGCAGGCCCGTCGTGCCCATACTGCCCTTCCTGCAGAATTCGCCTATCCTGATTGGGTCCCCACCACTTCTGCAGAACCCGTACTTCCCCCATTCACTGCCCAACCCGGTATTCAGGTGGAAACAGCTGATTTTATTCCAATTGATTTTTATTCGCTGTTTTTCACGGAAGATCTCTATAGATCTATTGTGGACCAGAGTAATTTATATGCTGGTCAATTTATCGCCGCTAACCCCCAGTTGCCTAAAATTGCCAGAAATTGGAAACCAATTACGGTTTCCGAATTTAAGACCTTTCTGGGCCTTTCCCTCAACATGGGCACACATAAATTTCCGTCATTGCGTGCTTATTGGTCCACGCACCCAATTGACCACATGCCCATGTTCTCTGCCTCCATGTCCAGGGCACGATACGAGCAGATTTTGCGGTTCATGCACTTCAACGACAATGAACTTTGTCGTCCACGTGGGGACCCTGAATACGACTGGCTCTATAAAATTCGGCCCCTCATAAACCACTTCAACGAACGTTTTGCAGCCTTGTTTACTCCCGATCAAGTTGTCTGCGTTGATGAGTCCCTGATTAAATTTTCTGGCCGCTTGTCTTTCAAGCAGTACCTTCCCAGCAAGCGTGCCAGATACGGGGTCAAGCTCTACAAGTTCTGTGACAGGGCAACAGGCTATGTAGTGAACTTTACGGTTTATGAGGGAAAAGATAGTCAGATTGAGTCGGTCAACTGCCCGGATTACATAGGGAGCGCTGGCAAGATAGTGTGGAACTTGGTGTCACCCTTATTCGGAAAGGGGTACCACTTGTATGTGGACAATTATTACACTAGCGTGCCACTGTTTAGTCACTTGTTTGATCATCAGATTGGAGCATGTGGCACCGTGCGACCTAATCGCCGGGGCTTTCCCCAGCGGTTTGTAGATGCCCGTCTTAGGTTGGGGGAGAGAGCCTGCTTGAAGTGTAATAACTTGCTCGCTATGAAGTGGAGGGACAATAAGAATGTTTTCCTTCTTACCTCCCTTCATGCAGACACGACAGTCCAAATTCGTACGGCGACTGGTGTTGTGGAGAAACCCCTCTGTGTCCACGAATATAACCAAAATATGGGAGGGGTGGACCTCAACGACCAGGTGATGGCGCCGTATCTAATTGACCGTAAGGCGAGACGCTGGTACAAAAAAGTGTCTCTATCATTATTCCAATTGGCTTTGCTGAACGCTCATGTGCTATACAGAGCTTCAGGCGGGACGTTATCTCTTCTAAAATTCCAGAATGAGATAGTCACAGAACTCCTGTATCCAGGCGGTTCTGCACCTCACCATCCCCTACCAAATGCAGTAAGCCGGCTGCATGAGAGGCATTATTCGTATGTCCTCCCGAGTACCCCTACCCAAAGCCACCCCCAAAAAAGATGTCGTGTCTGTAGCAAGCGCGGATTTAGGCGTGACACCCGTAGTTTTTGTCCACTCTGTCCTGACAAGCCTGGTCTTTGCCAAGGTGAATGTTTTGAACGCTACCACTCAAAAGTGAAGTTTTAGCGTAGGGTACAGCATTTCACAGACAAGGACACACTTACACAGGGTCTCCCAAGATGCCATTACATTTTGAGAGACCCGAACCATTACAGTTGTAAAGTTACAAAAAAAAGTGTAAAAAAGAAAAAAAAAAACGTAAAAAACAAAACACAAAAAAAATATAAAATAAAAAAACCAAAAATAGTTGTCGTTTTATTGTTCTCTCTCTCTCTATTTTCTCTCTATTGTTCTGCTCTTTTTTACTGTATTCTATTCTGCAATGTTTTATCATGCTTGCTTTTCAGGTATGTAATTTTTTGTTTTCAGGTGCGCCATTCAACTGCAGCGCGGAATTATTTATCTTGACAGCAACAGCGTTTGCTTCCACGATACATAAAGCTGTGACTCCAGTGCTGTAGGAGGTGATTTCACCACCACAGTTAAAAAAAAGAGCATATATGCCGAAGCATGGGGGCAGCAGGGGCGGAGGAGCGATTTTGCTCCTAATGCCGCGTACATACGGTCGAAATTCCGACGGAGGCCTGCCCGTGGAAAATTCCGACCGTGTGTACGCGGCATAACTTTTTTGCGGGAGGATGCCCCCATGCTTCGGCATATATATATTTTAGGCACAGGTTGCGTTAAAACATTTTTTTATTTTTTACTAGGTTTTGTTTTGGTATTTGCTTTGCAGGTATGGCATGGTAAGGTCTTACTGTTGTACTGTAATGTTACTTTGTTTTAATGTTAACCACCATTTGCTTAGCAGGTACGCCATTCAGTTGCAGCGCGGATCTATTTATCTTGACAGCAACAGCGTTTGCTCCCACGATACATAAAGCCGTGACTCCAACGCTGTAGGAGGTGATTTCACCACCACAGTTAAAAAAAAGAGCATATATGCCGAAGCATGGGGGCAGCAGGGGCGGAGGAGCGATTTTGCTCCTAATGCCGCGTATATCCGGGCGAAATTCCAACGGAGGCTTGCCCGTGGAAAAGTCCGACCGTGTGTACGCGGCATAACCTTTTATGCCGCGTACATACGGTCGAAATTCCGACGAAGGCTTGACCGTGTGTACGCGGCATAACTTTTTTGCGGGAGGATGCCCCCATGCTTCGGCATATATGCCCATCATTAGAAGTGGGTGGATGAAGGGAGGTATTCTAATGGTGGGCATACCCACCAATCAATCTCTTTTTTTCGTTCAGCCAATAGGCTGTATGAAAAAAAAGATTACAATACATGTCCAACAAGGACCAGCAACGTACTGGTATGTTGCTGGACTTTGAATGTTTATACCAGAATGATGCCTGCGGGCTTAGGTATCATCTTGGTATCATTCTTTTCAGCCAGCAGCCGGCTTTCATGTAAAAGCAATTCTAGCAGATAATTAGCCTCTAGACTGCTTTTACAAGCAGTGGGAGGGAATGTCCCCCCCCCCCGGATATAAAAAGCGCCATTGGGAAATTGGGAAAGCATTTTATCACACCGATCTTGGTGTGGTCAGATGCTTTGAGGGCAGAGGAAAGATCTAGGGTCTAACCCCCCAATTTTTTTCAAAAAAAGAGTACCTGTCACTACTTATTGCTATCATAGGGGATATTTACATTCCCTGAGATAACGATAAAAATGGTAAAAAAATAAAATATGGAAGGCACAGTTTAAAAATAAAATAAAAAAGCCAAATAAATAATAAAAAAAAAAAAAAAAGCACCGCTGTCCCCCCCTGCTCTTGCGCAAAGGCGAACGCAACCGTCGGTCTAGCGTCATATGTAAACAGCAATTGCATCATGCATGTGAGGTATCACTGCGAAGGTCAGATCGAGGGCAGTCATTTTAGCAGTAGACCTCCTCTGTAAATCTAACGTGGTAACCTGTAAAGGCTTTTAAATGCTTTTAAAAATGAATGTAGTTTGTCGCCGCTGCGCGTTTGTGCGCAATTTTAAAGCATGTCGTGTTTGGTATCCATGTACTCGGCCTATGATCATCTTTTTTATTTCATCAAACATTTGGGCAATATAGTGTTTTTTAGTGCATTAAAAATAAAAAAAGTGTGTTTTTCCCCCAAAAAATGCGTTTGAAAAATCGCTGCGCAAATACTGTGTGGAAAAAAATATATAATGTTTGGGGGTTCAACATAATTTTCTTGCAAAAAAAAAATGTTTTTCATGTAAACAAAAAGTGTCAGAAAGGGCTTTGTCTTCAAGTGGTTAGAAGAGTGGATGATGTGTGACATAAGCTTCCTAATGTTGTGCATAAAATGCCAGGACAGTTCAAAACCCCCCCAAATGACCCCATTTTGTAAAGTAGACACCTCAAGCTATTTGCTGAGAGGCATGTTGAGCCCATTGAATTTTTTTTTTTTTTGTCCCAAGTGATTGAATAATGACCAAAAAAAAAAAAATGTACAAAAAGTTGTCACTAAATTATATATTGCTCAAACATGCCATGGGCATATGTGGAATTACACCCCAAAATACATTCTGTTGCTTCTCCTGAGTACGGGGATACCACATGTGTGGGACTTTTTGGGAGCCTAGTTGCGTACGGGACCCCAAAACCCAAGCACCGCCTTCAGGATTTCTATGGGTGTAAATTTTTGATTTCACTCCTCACTGCCTATCACAGTTTCGGAGGCCATGGAATGCCCAGATGGCACAAAACTCCCCCAAATGACCCCATTTTGGAAAGTAGACACCCCAAGCTATTTTCTGAGAGGTATGTTGAGTATTTTGCAGATCTCGCTTTTTGTCACAAAGTTTTGAAAATGTAAAAAAAGAAAAAAAAAAAGAAAAAAAAATGTCTTTCTTAATTTTCAAAAACAAATGGGAGCTGTAAAATACTCACCATGCCTCTCAGCAAATAGCTTGGGGTGTCTACTTTCCAAAATGGGGTCATTTGTGGGGGTTTTGGGCTATTTTGACATTTTATGGCCTTCAAAACTGTGATAGGTAGTGAGGAGTGAAATCAAAAATTTACGCCCTTAGAAATCCTGAAGGCGGTGCTTGGATTTTGGGGCCCTGTACGCGGCTAGGCTCCCAAAAAGTCCCACACATGTGGTATCCCCGTACTCAGGAAAAGCAGCAGAATGTATTTTGGGGTGTAATTTCACATATAACCATGGCATGTGTGAGCAATATATCATTTAGTGACAACTTTTTGTACATTTTTTTTTTCTTTTTGTCATTATTCAATCATTTGGGACAAAAAAAAAATATTCAATGGGCTCAACATGCCTCTCAGCAAATAGCTTGGGGTGTCTACTTTCCAAAATGGGGTCATTCGGGGGGGTTTTGTGCTATTTTGGCATTTTATGGCCTTCGAAACTGTGATAGGTAGTGAGGAGTGAAATCAAAAATTTGCGCCCTTAGAAATCCTGAAGGCGGTGCTTGGTTTCCGGGGTCCCGTACGTGGCTAGGCTCCTAAAAAGTCCCACACATGTGGTATCCCCGTACTCAGGAGAAGCAGCAGAATGTATTTTGGGGTGTAATTTCACATATGCCCATGGCATGTGTGAGCAATATATCATTTAGTGACAACTTTGTGCAAAAAAAAAAAAGTTTGTCATATTCCCGCAACCTGTGGCAAAATATAAAATATTCCATGGACTCAACATGCCTCTCAGCAAATAGCTTGGGGTGTCTACTTTCCAAAATGGGGTAATTTGGGGGGTTTTGTGCTATCTTGGAATTTTATGGCCTTCGAAACTGTGATAGGTAGTGAGGAGTGAAATCAAAAATTTACGCCCTTAGAAATCCTGAAGGCAGTGCTTGGTTTTTGGGGCCCTGTACGCGGCTAGGCTCCCAAAAAGTCCCACACATGTGGTATCCCCGTACTCAGGAAAAGCAGCAGAATGTATTTTGGGGTGCAATTCCACATATAACCATGGCATGTGTGAGCAATATATCATTTAGTGACAACTTTTTGTACATTTTTTTTTTCTTTTTGTCATTATTCAATCATTTGGGACAAAAAAAAAAATATTCAATGGGGTCAACATGCCTCTCAGCAAATAGCTTGGGGTGTCTACTTTCCAAAATGGGGTCATTTGGGGGGGTTTTGTGCCATCTTGGCATTTTATGGCCTTCAAAACTGTGATAGGTAGTGAGGAGTGAAATCAAAAATTTATGCCCTTAGAAACCTTGAAGGCGGTGCTTGGTTTTTGGGGTCCCGTACGTGGCTAGGCTCCTAAAAAGTCCCACACATGTGGTATCCCCGTACTCAGGAGAAGCAGCAGAATGTATTTTGGGGTGCAATTCCACATATAACCATGGCATGTGTGAGCAATATATCATTTAGTGACAACTTTTTGTAATTTTTTTTGTCATTATTCAATCACTTGGGACAAAAAAAAATATTCAATGGGCTCAACATGCCTCTCAGCAATTTCCTTGGGGTGTCTACTTTCCAAAATGGGGTCATTTGGGGGGGTTTTGTACTGCCCTGCCATTTTAGCACCTCAAGAAATGAGATAGGCAGTCATAAATTTAAAGCTGTGTAAATTTCAGAAAATTTACCCTAGTTTGTAAACGCTATAACTTTTGCGCAAACCAATAAATATACGCTTATTGACATTTTTTTTACTAAAGACATGTGGCTGAATACATTTTGGCCTAAATGTATGACTAAAATTGAGTTTATTCGATTTTTCTTATAACAAAAAGTAGAAAATATCATTTTTTTTCAAAATTTTCGGTCTTTTTCTGTTTATATCGCAAAAAATAAAAATTGCAGAGGCAATCAAATACCATTAAAAGAAAGCTCTATTTGTGGGAAGAAAAGGACGCAAATTTCATTTGGGTACAACATTGCATGTCCGCACAATTTACAGTTAAAGCAGCGCAGTGCCGAATCCCAAAAACAGGCCTGGTCCTAATGGCCCGAAATGGTCCGGGGCTTAAGTGGTTAAAATGACTGCTCCCGAAAAACGGCCATTTTTAAAACTTTTTTTTGCATTGATATATGTCCCCTGGTGCAGAACCCGTGTTCCCAAACCCTTTTTAGGACAATAACATGCATATAAGTCGTTATAATTAGCACTTTAGATTTCGAACGTTCGCATCCATTGTATTTAATAGGGTTCTAAAGTTCGTGCGAACTTTCGGTCCGTTCGCGGGTTCTGGTGTGAACCGAACCCGGGGGTGTTCGGCTCATCACTAGTCGTGACTAACCATAGTGGGTAAGGCACTTGCCCATAGGGCAAACCTTAGGTTATATTAAAATAGCATGATGTTTAGAAATCCAGATGTCCCACTTAGCAGAGAACTGCAACATATTATTCTGTAAGTTATAAAAAACCCTTTCTATTAATGTTAACAGTATCAATCCTCTCCATAATCAAAGAGAATGGGATTTATATTGGAAAGCAATACCCCACAATGTTGCAACCCAATATAGTATGGATGAGTCTTTCCTCCCACCGTAAAACACCTAGAATAGGAGCACAAAGAAGGCACATAAACAGCATTTAGGTACGTGATTGAACCAAGATATTGGAGTCTATTGTCGATATTTTACGCCACACCGGAGTCAATTTCTCGCAGTCCCAGAAAATATGTTTTAGAGACCCATAAACTGGGCATTAATGGAAGCAAAACTCTGAGACTCCCGCGTATATAACCTGAAGTTTGGAGGGTGTATAAAACCATCTGGTGAGTAGCTTAGGAGCAGTCTCCCTGACCAATAGTGACCTTGTGCATTTGCGTATATTATTAAACATGGTGTCCCAGTTCTTAGAGGAGAAATGAGTCAAGCCTACTTGGAAGGAGGAGAGGATAATAAAGTTATTAGTGCAGCGCTACCCCCAGTTAAGAGAGCCGCTAGTTTGATTTCGGGCCCTGCATACAGCACCGCCAACCCCCGGCAATCTTACTCGACCCACTCTGGCACAGTTAGTCTAGGGTTAAACTTATATCACATTCAGTAATATTGCAAGGAGCAATCTCTTTTGCAGTAAGACAACACACTGAGGCGAGAGATCAAATACAACAGCTTTACTTTTATATCAAAAGCATAGGCAGAACAGAACACATGCAACTTGCTTACAGAGCCCTGCAGCAATAGGTGTAGCACACAACAATGGCCCAGCGCGGTAACCCACCGCGCGCAGCTATTATGGTGTACACGCCCTGTGGCGCACTAAACAATATTCTATCTCGCCTCCCTGGTCAGGCCTGACATAGAAGAAATCTCAGTCCTTTCACTTGTTATTTCTTCGCATGCAAACTTTCAGTGGTGCACTTGCTGAAATAGTATTTGTAATCCACAAATAGGCAGTCTCAAGGAACACTATGCTGGAGACCCTTTAACTCTGTCCTGCTACTGGTCTCCTAATGGAACAACAAACAACGATAGGTGGGCCAAGGCAGTCTATAGGCCTAAACACGGTACAGTCTATTGGCTTGAGCAAGTGCTCGCTCACCACCCTGGACGCGATCCCAGTTCGGGGCTTCCATCTGCTGTCTCCGCACACAGCGTCTGCAATGATCGGGTCCCTGATCTAACTGATGTCCTCACTCGACAAGTCCGGTGCCACCCAGGCTCCGCAGTGGGGTGGAAGGCTCTTTGGAAGTTGCGCAAGGCCCAGGCTTCAGGCCTTGCACTGCAGCAGATCCGCACAGGAAGAAGCTGTTGCTTGCAGCGCGGTGTCCAAAGAGGCCGAGCTTCGCCTCGCCTCCTCCTTAAATAGCCCCTCCCATGAGTCTTTGCGGTGGCTAATTGCACTCTGGGTGCCAAACGGGGTTCTGGGTAACGTAGTCCCGGGGCCTTAAAGGAGACCCCGCTACACACTCCCCCCACTTAAACTCTTTGGTCCCCAAAGATAACATAACACTACATCACAGAACGTACAACATCAATCAAAGTTTCGTATGATGCTGGCAGAGGAAATTCCCACCAAAAACGAGGCAGTGAACTTCCCTGCCCACAGGTCACACTATCATCAGTGTCCTGCCTAACTGTGCCAGAGAGTGAGTTGGGGTTGCCCCCCACTAAATGAACAGTGGGAGGATCAGGGTCTTCCATACTCCTCCTAGCAGTAACCACAGTGTCCTCCGCACTCTGCCCCATCTGTGGGTAAGTTAATCTTCTGGGAGGCTTTATGGCTCTTCGCTTCCTCTGTCCTCTTGGGCTTTCTGTTGAAACAGGCTCCTCTTCTGGAATCGACTCAGGAATTTCCTCTAGTTCGGGAGCACTGGATTCCGGAGCAGGGGGGTACATGGATTCCCTTGGATCTTCTTCGTGGAGCAAGTCACAGGCACTTTCCCAAGAATCTGACCAAGGACTGGACGGGATGAATTCAGTAGCTTCTGCATTCAGTGTCTGATCTATGGTGTCTTCTTCAGGTGGAAGATCAATAGCAGAAGTTCCTGGGTCCTGTAAAGGCCAAAGCCAATCAAGTTCTTCTCCCTCATCTTCACTTATCTCCGAGGTCTCTGTATCCCTGACCCGAGGGGTCTGGGACCGGGTGTTTGGTCTGGGAGTATCCGGGGTGGAGGTTGGCTCAGGGGAATCCATCACAGGGGGTATCCGAACTGCCTCAGCTAGTGGGAGTAAGTGGTTTCGGTGCCAGGTCTTCAAGGGTCCCACCTTCCCTTCTGGTTTAAGTCTGTAAACGGGCAGGCCCGGTAGCCTTTTGCAAACAACATATGGTTCAGGTCTTCATCTGTCTGCAAGCTTGTGTTTTCCAGGGACTCCCAGGTTTCGTAGAAGAACTCGGTCTCCAGGTTGCAGGTCCTGGATCCGAACCTCCAGGTCGAAGTTCCTCTTGTTGCGGGCCCCCCTTTGGTCTGAGGCCGCCTGGGCCTGCTCATAGGCCAATTTCAAATTATGTCTGAGTCTGTCAACATATCCTTTGTGGGAAGTGGCAGAGCAATGGTCTATGGAAGTGCCAAAGGCCAGATCTACTGGTAGTCTTGCTTCTCTGCCGAACATAAGTCGATAGGGTGAGTACCCTGTAGCGTCACTGGTGGTGCTGTTGTATGCATGCACAACTGCCGCTATGTGGTTGCTTGCTACAATGCTGCTTCTTTTCACTGCTTAGGGTCCCCAGCATGTTGAGCAGGGTTCGGTTGAACCTCTCCGGCTGAGCATCACCTTGTGGATGATAGGGAGTAGTTCTTGTCTTCTTGATCCCCAAAGAATGCAGGAGCTTCCGGATCAACCGACTTTCAAAATCCCTTCCCTGATCTGAATGGAGCCGTTGTGGTAGCCGATAGTGTACAAAGTATTTCTCCATCAGCACTTTGGCCACAGTGGAAGCCTTCTGGTCTTTGGTTGGGAAGGCCTGGGCATACCGGGTGAAATGGTCAGTTACTACCAGAACATTTCCTAGTCCACTCAGGTCAGGCTCAAGGCATAGAAAATCAATGCATACCAGATCAAGTGGGCTTTGACTTTACAGATGGCCCATTGGGGCAGCTTGATGAGGTAAAGTCTTTCTCTGGATGCATCGTGCACATGAGTGGCAGTATTCTTCAACTTCAGCCCTCATGCAGGGCCAATAGAAATGGTCCCTAACAAGTTGGAAAGTCCTTTCCGCCCCTAGGTGGCCATGGTTGTCGTGCAAAGCAACCAGAACAGTCTCTCGGTGTTTCTCGGGCAGGA
Source organism: Rana muscosa (assembly GCA_029206835.1). Lineage (NCBI taxonomy): Eukaryota > Metazoa > Chordata > Amphibia > Anura > Ranidae > Rana > Rana muscosa. The sequence continues at coordinate 241,057,267 of CM055119.1, forward strand.
ACAATTGCCATTTGTCTTCAAGGTCATCAGAGGGGCCCCTTCGGTAGACCACTCCCTGATGCACCTGCAACCTGTCCCACTCCTTCCTCAACAGGCGAGCTTCCTTTGAAGGGTGACGTAAAAGTCTATTTGGGTCCTGATTCTCCAGGGCCTCTAGGACCAATCTCCCCATGGGGTCTTCCAATTGGTCGGATCTCAACTCCTTCTTGGACAGCCTTGGCAAGTTATCTTCCCCCAGTTTGGGTTACTCCACAGTATTGCTTGGGAACTCCTACTACGGTAACCCCTATCTCTTCTGCTCTTGAGCCGCTACTGGCTTGGAGTTCAGCCCCTTGACAGAGGGCTCGCACCCCGTCGGGGGCCACTTGGGTCCAGTCTTCTGTATTGAAGGTGGAGACGTGAGATCTTCTAGACAAGGCGTCTGCATCTCGGTTTCCAGCCCCAGGCCTGTACTTTAAGCTGAAATTGAAGGCAGACAGAGCCGCCAACCATCTATGTCCTGTGGCATCCAACTTTGCTGTGGTGAAAAGATAGGTGAGGGGGTTGTTGTTGGTTTTCACTGTGAATTCCGCCCCATACAAATAGTCTCTGAGTTTGTCAACTACCGCCCACTTAAGGGCCAGGAACTCCAACTTATGGGTGGGGTAGTTCTTCTCGGAGGGAGTCAGACTTCTGCTCACATACGCAATGGGCCTTAGTTGCTCTTCATGCTCCTGGTATAGCACTCCTCCCAAACCATCATGACTGGCATCTACATGAAGTTCATAAGGCTTCTTGGGGTCTGCGTAGGCCAAGACAGGGGCAGTGGTTAATGTTTTCTTCAACATCTGGAAGGCATCCTCACACTTCTCGTTCCACTGGTCCTTGACTGACTCCCCTGGCTTTCTGGGGCCTGTGTCATCCTCTTCCCCCTCCGTCTTAAGCAGCTCATTCAGAGGCCTGGCTATCCGAGCAAACCCCTCCACAAACCTCCTGTAATAGGAACAGAATCCCAGGAAGGATCTGAGCTCTGTCACAGTGGTGGGCCTGGGCCAGGTGGTGACTGCCTCGAATTTTTCAGAGTCTGTGGCTACCCCATCTTCAGACACTATGTGTCCCAGATAGTTGACTGATGACTGATAGAATTGGCATTTTTCAGGTGAGAGCTTGAGTCCTTCCTCACTCAGTCTCTTCAAAATTTTCTCCAGCCTCTCTTCATGTTCTTCCAAGGTTCTTCCGAAGACAATGATGTCATCCAAGTATACTAAGACTTCGATGAGGTTCATGTCTCCTACAGTCTTCTCCATAAGATGTTGGAAGGTAGCTGGGGCTCCAGACAGATCTTGAGGCATCCGATCAAATTCAAAGAACCCTACTGGGGTTATGAAAGCCGTCTTCTCTTTGTCTTCTGGATGCATCGGGATTTGATAGTACCCGCTCTTGAGTTCCATAACACTGAACCACTTGGCTCCAGACAAGCTCTGTAGGGCATCCTCTATCCTCGGAGTAGTATACTGGTCGGGTATGGTTCTCCTGTTGAGGGTCCTGTAGTCTATGCACAGCCTCAATGATCCATTCTTCTTTCTGACCACCACTATCGGGGAGGCATAGGGGCATCTGGATTCTCGAACCACACCGGTTCGCTTTAGCTCGGCGAGCTGTTCCCTTAAGTCCTCAAGGTCTGCTAACGGAAATCGCCTGACTCTTTCCCTGAAGGGCTTGTCTTCCTGGAGGCGGATTCAATGGGTGGCACTCCTTGCACATCCCACATCGAATTCATCTTGGGAGAAGATCTTTTCCCACCTGGTCAACTGGGCCTTGGCTCTCTCTTTCCAAGCCCTGGGTAGGTTCGGGTTCTCCATGGAAAGTTTCCCCCACACAGTGATTTCTCCATCTGTCTTCTCCACATCCGACAAACCAACTGGGGTGGCAGGGCTCACCTGGCCCAGCAACATCCTGGCTGGGATCTCCATTGGGGCACCTGTAGTATTCCTGACACTCACAGGTACCTTACAGTGGGCCTTCTTCAGGGCCCTCAACGGGACCACTTCTGGGACTACTTCTAAGCCCGAATGTTCTCCCCTTGGGTCGGGTTCCAATATGACAAAGGGCCCAGGCTGTTCCCAAGTGAGTTTCACAGTGGCTTTCAAACAGGCTACTTCACCAGGCTGTAGCACTATCCCTTTTCTTCCCAGCCTCCAAACCTTCCCTACCCCCTCTTCTGGGGCCTTCTGCTCCAAGATCAGTCGTTGATAGGCTGTCTTCAACATTGGGTGGATCCCAGTGACTGTGGGGCCTTTTCCTTTTGTTAGAGGGGTCAAGAGTCTTCGGACCAGATCCGTGTTGGTCCCTATTATTAAGGAACTCTTGTTAGCTCCAGGCGGTCGGGGGCATACCACAGCTAAGGTATTAAACACTTCAGCCTTCCCGGCTATGGACGGGTCAAAAGTCAGTTTTATAGGCAGATAGCCATCATAAGGGAAACTCTCTGTCCCAATTCCCCATATCTCCAGCTCTTCAATCTTCTGGATGGGTAGGTGACTTAAATGCTTGTCATAAAAGTCCCAGTACAACAGGGTCACTTGCGCCCCAGTATCCAATATGGCTCTTGTGTAGACTCCCTCCACTTGAACAGGTATTATCAGGGAGGAACTCACCAGCTTCTCTGGATATTGCTTCGAAGGGGTCTCTTTCCTTTGATCTTTGCATTTTCCTTTTTGACTCTCTTTCTTCCATTTCTCTTTGGACTTAAGTCTCTCTTGGGCCTGGTATGCATTGATCTCCCTCCTCTTGTTGGGTGTAACTACCCGCTGAGGGACACTACTCTCTTTCTTCGGGGTGCGTTCCCTCTGAGGAACCTTGTGTTTCTTCTGAGGGGTCTTGTCCACTCTTTTCTTGGGCTTCTCATTCAGTCTGGAGCTCATTGGAGATGATGGGCACCTGGTTGACTCCTTCACCGGGGCCCTCTGGAGTTTCCCGCCGGCTTGCGGTTATCCTGTTTCTTTTTCTTGGGACTGGAACATACAGCTGCAATATGGCCAATTCCTCCACAGTTAAAACAGATCACATCCCCCCAGTTTTGTAGGGGAATGGGCACTGAAGCGTCTGAGAACAACTCCTTCCTTGGTCCTTCCTTCTCGGGAACCTTTGAATCTTTCCTTTCGGGTGAGAGACGGGGTGTCCCTTGTGGTGATCCCATTGGGGATGGTTCCATCTTAACGGTTATTGCGTGCGCCAACTTATAAGTTCTATTGTCTGGTGCGCGCACACATTTGCGCTTAAAGGTTTCTGGCATTCCGTCCCACCATTCTATCAGCGCATACTGATACGAGATGTTTGGGTCTGACTTCATGTCTGTCATGAACCTTTGAATACTGAAGTATTTCTCCTTTGAATCTATTACACAGTGGGGGGGGGTCTTCTGCCCTGTCTTAAGGCTAACCCCCCCCTCCAGACGGCTCCATGGTCTAGAAGAAAAGCATTGTTCTGTGTTTGACTGTTTGTTTATGTACTTTAATTACCCCCTGGGGCTTCTGTGTCAATACACGTCTCAGTTCTCCTATTCAAGCGTTCAGACCAATAGGAAAGTGGTTGTTGGGGGCAGGGTGTTCAAACTGCTGTATAAGAGTGTGTGTGTGTGTGCTTCCAATAAAAGAAGTCTCCTGTTGAACTTACATACAGCCTGCCTGGTGTTTGTTCTGAACTCCCACAAATGGATTAGAATGTCACATAGCTGTAGTTTGAATCCTGGAGCATCGGATGACCAAACCATCAGACGTTGCGATCTGTAGTATGATCCGATAGAAGCAGAGGAGTGTCGGGAGAGTGGAACCGAGCGAGCAAAGAGGCTCGTTACATTGGTTGGCAGCGGTGGGATTTGCTCTCCAGTTACTGGGACACTCCAAACCACCACAGTGAATCACCAGCTATGCAGCCTGCAGGAAAGCCACGCTGAAAGACTTACTTGAGAGCCGTGGAGGGACCAGTGGGACAAAGAACAAGGCCACCTTGATCAGGGAGCTAGCCGAGATGGACCAGAGGGATGATGATGCAGGACCCCGCTCAGTTGAAGACCTGTTTCAGCAACGAGTCCGAGAGCGGTTGGCATTATATGGTGCTAACCCATCAGAGACCGCCATACAGAATGCCATTAGAGACATCAAGCTGCAGGATGAGCGACAAGAGAGAGAACTAGAGCGACAAGAGAGAGCACTAGAGCGGCAACATGAGCAGAGAATGGTGGAAATACGGCAATTGGAGACAACACCTAAAGATGCAGCGCCTTTCCGTAAATTGCCCTTTCGGGCGTTCAAACTATTTAAGGAAGGAGAGGAGGAAATTGAAGCGGTCCTGCAGGACTTTGAGAGACTATGCCAGATACATGAAGTACTGCCCCAAGATTGGGTCGCCTTACTGGCGAGTAATTTAACTGGCAGAGCGGCGGATGCGTATCGGGCCCTGGAGGACGAGGACGCTAAAGACTATGACCGGGTAAAAGAAGCTCTGCTAGCCCGATTTGCCATTGCACCCGAAGCCAGCCGGATTAAGTTTCGAGAATCCCGGAAACAAACCAACACAACATACGTGGAGTGGGCACATCGTCTGCAGCGAAACCTTATGGGCTGGATCCAGGGAAGCCACGCTCATACCATAGAGGACATCACCCAGCTAGTACTCTTAGAACAGTTCTTTAACTACACCCCTCTGGTAGTACGGGATTGGGTGCGAGATAAGCAACCACGGACTGTACAGCAAGCGGCTACTTTGGCCGATGAATATCTGGACTCTCGAAGGTCAGGCGAAATCGAGCGCTATCCACTATCTCGGCCCAGTTTACCAGCCTCTAACCCAACTTCAGTACCTCAGTGGTCTGCCTCTAGACCCCTAGCCCGACCCAACCCTCCTACCGGGCCTAAGTGCTATACCTGTAACCAAACCGGTCGTCTGCAGCGATATTGCCCTACTCGATCCACGAGGTACAGAGAGACTAATCATCCATCCAGACCAGCGGCTCATTGCTTCCAGAACGAGCCCAACCATCGAGATGTTCAGGAAGAGTGCGGCGAACTTTTCGAGGCTGATCCCGTCCAAGCTGCTGCCGGAGATAATCGTCAGCACCATCGCCAGGCAGTATGGGTTAATGGGCAGCCGGCCCAGGGACTCCGCGATTCTGGGGCTACAATTACCCTCATCCAGCCTCACATGATTCCCCAGTCGGCCCGGACCGGCCAGACTGTTGCAGTCAGGGTAGCAGGGGGCAAGGTACTACGTTTATCCACCGCCCAAGTCCTCTTGGATTGGGGCTCAGGGGAGCGACAAGTGCGAGTGGGATTACTACGCGAGTTACCCGCAGAAGTACTTTTGGGAAACGATTTGGGACATTTAACTTCCTCATATGCCCCAGAGGACGCTATGGCCGTGACCACCAGACATCAGAGCCAACTTCAAGGCAACTCCACTCCTATGGGGACCCAGGTAAGACCAAATCCTCCTACGTTACCCAGACTTGACAACCCCTGGTCCTGGGATTCTCCCTCCGACGTTAGGCAAGAGACTCACAGTGACCCAACTTTAGCTGGTTATCGGGACAGGGCGGGCAAGGATCCAGGGGGGTTGGGGGAAGACAGAATAGAGTGGGAGGGGAGGTTTCTTTATCGTTACACTGAGGGAATGGGCACTGGGAAGCGTCAGGGTCCCCACAAACAGCTAATTGTACCCCAGAAATACAGACGGGAGCTATTGCGCCTGGCTCACGACATCCCCTTGGCCGGACATTTAGGGATAGCCAAGACCCGAAGTCGGTTGTCTCATGCTTTCTTCTGGCCCAGGTTACATGCCGAGGTGCGAGAATACTGCCGGACCTGTGTGACTTGTCAGAAAGTAGGGAAGACAGGGGATCACCCAAAAGCCTCGCTGCAACCCCTGCCGATTATTAGAGAACCCTTTAGCCGCATAGCGGTAGATATTATAGGCCCACTGGCCCGCCCCAGTGCCACCGGGAAGAAGTATATTCTTACGGTGGTGGATTACGCCACCCGCTACCCGGAGGCCATGCCCTTATCCAATATCCAGGCTGATACAGTAGCAGATGCCTTGCTGCGGGTATTTACTAGGGTAGGGTTTCCCCAGGAGATATTGTCCGATCAGGGTACCCAGTAAACAAGTGAGCTGACGAAGCAGCTCTGGCGTCTCTGTGGGATTAAACCCCTCCAGAGCGCCCCCTACCATCCTCAGACTAATGGGCTGTGTGAGAGATTTAACGGGACCCTGAAGCAACTGCTTCGGGCCTTTGTGGAGAGTAGGAAGGATTGGGAGAAATATCTTCCCCATCTACTGTTTGCCTATAGAGAGGTACCCCAGGAGTCCACTGGGTTTTCCCCATTTGAGCTGTTATATGGGCGAAGGGTTAGGGGACCCTTAGACTTAGTGAGGGCCCAGTGGGAGGGGGTAGAGGATCCGGAAGGCCTCCCCATCCTTAGTTATGTCTTGGAACTCAGGGAGCGACTGCGGGAACTTACCGATCTAGTCCATGAGAATATGCAATCGGCCCAGAGTCAGCAGAAGGTTTGGTATGATCGGTCTGCGAGGAATCGCACCTTTTATATCGGACAGAAAGTCCTGGTACTAAAACCCCTGAAGCAAAATAAATTACAGGCCTCCTGGCAGGGCCCCTATCAGGTGGTAAAACAGCTGTGCGATACAACCTACGTGGTTGCCAGCTGTGCAGACACAAAAATTAAGAGGACGTTCCACATTAATATGATGAAGGCCTATCATGAGAGGGCTGAGGCAGTAGTCGCCATATGCGCTCCTGCCACCGGGGACTCTGAATATCTACCGATGCTGGAGCTCCCCGAAATCAGTAACTGTTCCGGGGGTGTGGAGGATATACGGCTAGGAGATAGATTAGGATCCCAAGAACGAGAACAGGCCAGAGAATTACTCCAAGACCGTCAGGAGATGTTCTCGGCACTCCCTGGGTACACTCACATAGCTGTGCATAAGGTAGAGACCCCCGGGCAGAAGCCCCTGAGACAACCAGCCTATAGGATTCCTGGAGCAGTGCAAGAAGGGATGAGAGCGGAGATTAGGGAGATGCTCGAGTTAGGGGTGATCGAGCCATCAGCAAGCCCCTGGGTTTCCCCTGTAGTATTAGTCCCAAAACGGGATGGCACGACCAGATTTTGCGTGGACTATAGGCGACTGAATGACTGTACTGTGACAGATGCCTACCCTATGCCCCGAGTGGACGAATTGCTGGACAAAATAGCTCAGGGACATTATCTGACGACTATTGACTTGTGTAAGGGCTACTGGCAGATTCCCTTGGAAGCGGAAGCAATTCCGAAGTCGGCCTTCATCACCCCGTTCGGCCTTTACCAGTTTCGGGTAATGCCATTCGGGATGAAGAATGCGCCGGCTACCTTCCAGCGGATAATAGATGAACTCCTTGATGGTCTGCAAGATTTTGCATGCGCCTATCTTGACGACATCGCAATCTATAGCCAGACCTGGGAGGAACATCTTAGACACCTGGGAATAGTGCTAGATAGGATCCGAGCCGCAGACCTGACCCTGAAGCCAGACAAATGTAATATCGGGATGTCTGAGGTACAATATCTGGGACATAGAGTAGGATGTGGGAAGCAGAGGCCAGAACCTGCAAAAATAGAGGCCGTCCTAAACTGGCCGGTTCCCAGAACCAAGACCCAGGTACTTGCATTTTTAGGGACAGCAGGGTACTACAGGAAGTTTGTACCCCACTATAGTGACATAGCCAAACCCCTGACGGACCTGACCAAAAAGACTCTCCCTAGACAGGTCCTGTGGTCCCCGGAGTGCGAGATAGCATTTCATCAGTTAAAAAACGCCCTAACGCAAGCTCCCATACTGGCGGCCCCTGATCCCAACAAACCCTTTGTCATTCATACAGATGCCTCCATGTTCGGACTGGGAGCTGTACTAAGCCAAGTTGGCGATGACGGGAAAGAGCACCCCGTGGCATATCTCAGCCGCAAATTGTTACCCCGTGAAGTTGGATATGCTGCCGTGGAAAAAGAGTGTTTGGCCTTATTCTGGGCTTTAAAGAAATTGCAGCCTTACGTGTATGGACGCTCTTTTACCGTCATGACGGACCACAATCCCTTGATATGGCTTAACCGGGTGGCGGGAGAGAACGGGCGATTACTAAGGTGGAGCCTGGCTTTGCAACCGTACAATTTTACCATACAATATCGGCCAGGGCCTCAAAACGGGAATGCGGATGGGTTATCCCGGCAGACAGACCTGGAACCTTAAGACTACTTTTCCAACATCCTCGAGTTGACCCGTTTGGGGTCCCACTGTGGCTGTTGGACTGTTTCCCAGGGGGGAGTATTGTCATGAACCTTTGAATACTGAAGTATTTCTCCTTTGAATCTATTACACAGTGGGGTGGTCTTCTGCCCTGTCTTAAGGCTAACCCCCCCTCCAGACGGCTCCATGGTCTAGAAGAAAAGCATTGTTCTGTGTTTGACTGTTTGTTTATGTACTTTAATTACCCCCTGGGGCTTCTGTGTCAATACACGTCTCAGTTCTCCTATTCAAGCGTTCAGACCAATAGGAAAGTGGTTGTTGGGGGCAGGGTGTTCAAACTGCTGTATAAGAGTGTGTGTGTGTGTGCTTCCAATAAAAGAAGTCTCCTGTTGAACTTACATACAGCCTGCCTGGTGTTTGTTCTGAACTCCCACAAATGGATTAGAATGTCACATAGCTGTAGTTTGAATCCTGGAGCATCGGATGACCAAACCATCAGACGTTGCGATCTGTAGTATGATCCGATAGAAGCAGAGGAGTGTCGGGAAAGTGGAACCGAGCGAACAAAGGGGCTCGTTACAATGTCCATCACCCACGGTGTACAATCTGGGGACATTGACACCACAAGTTTCTCTACCGTCTCTGTTGACCATTCCTCCCCTGGGAGGCTGATGACCACCGACTGATCTGGTTCTGTCTTAGTTGCTTCCCACCATGCCTTAACCTCTAATGGATCCATATCGGTACTTCTGGCGTGTTCACCTGCTGTATCAGGATCCCGGACTTGGAGCCCCCACGTGTAGCGCTACCCCCAGTTAAGAGAGCCGCTGGTTTGATTTCGGGCCCTGCATACAGCACCGCCAACCCCCGGCAATCTTACTCGACCCACTCTGGCACAGTTAGTCTAGGGTTAAACTTATATCACATTCAGTAATATTGCAAGGGGCAATCTCTTTTGCAGTAAGACAACACACTGAGGCGAGAGATCAAATGCAACAGCTTTACTTTTATATCAAAAGCATAGGCAGAACAGAACACATGCAACTTGCTTACAGAGCCCTGCAGCAATAGGTGTAGCACACAACAATGGCCCAACGCGGTAACCCACCGCGCGCAGCTATTATGGTGTACGCGCCCTGTGGCGCACTAAACAATATTCTATCTCCCCTCCCTGGTCAGGCCTGACATAGAAGAAATCTCAGTCTTTTCACTTGTTATTTCTTAGCATGCAAACTTTCGGTGGTGCACTTGATGAAATAGTATTTGTAATCCACAAATAGGCAGTCTCAAGGAACACTATGCTGGAGACCCTTTAACTCTGTCCTGCTACTGGTCTCCTAATGGAATAACAAACAACGATAGGTGGGCCAAGGCAGTCTATAGGCCTAAACACGGTACAGTCTATTGGCTTGAGCAAGTGCTCGCTCACCACTCCGGACGCGATCCCAGTCTGGGGCTTCCACCTGCTGTGTCTCCGCACACAGCGTCTGCAACGATCGGGTCCCCGATCTAACTGATGTCCTCACTCGACAAGTCCGGTGCCACCCAGGCTCTGCAGTGGGGTGGAAGGCTCTTTGGAAGTTGCGCAAGGCCCAGGCTTCAGGCCTTGCACTGCAGCAGATCCGCACAGGAAGAAGCTGTTGCTTGCAGCGTGGTGTCCAAAGAGGCCGAGCTCCGCCTCGCCTCCTCCTTAAATAGCCCCTCCCATGAGTCTCTGCGGTGGCTAATTGCACTCTGGGTGCCGAACGGGGTTCTGGGTAACGTAGTCTCTGGGCCTTAAAGGAGACCCCGCTACATTAGTATGACACCAAGAAAAAGCTCCTGGCAAAGAAAAAGCTGAGACAAAAGTTGGGTCGCCAAAAAAGGAGGTCCTAGGAGGGATGGGAGAGGCAAGGCGAAATTTAGATTTGTAGAATGACCGCAGTTGGTGCGATTGAGAAACCAATTTGTTAAGGGACATAAAGCTATGACTGGATATAGAGTAAGATGCCTGGGAGATAATATGGTCATATGGGGAATGTGGAGTCATTTGGCAGATGATACTTACAAATTATCTTCTGCAAAAAAAAAAGCTTTCTCTTGCTTCTAGCAGTTTTTTATTTGGTGTACACTTAAACTGGATACACACACATACAATTTTCTGTAGATTTTTTTCCTTCAGATTTACCAAAACCATATAATATGAGGTCAAACCTTAATGCCGTGTACACACGACCGTTTTTAATGTCATTGAAAAAAACTACGTTTTTCTTGACGTGATTTTTCTCAAGCCTGCCTTGCATATACACTATCGTTAAAAAAAATGCTTGAGCAAAGCGCGGTGACGTACAACACGTACGACGGCACTATAAAGGGGAAGTTCTATTTGGATGGCGCCACCCTTTGGGCTGCTTTTGCTGATTTTGTGTTACCGCGTGTTAGTAAAAGTTTGGTGAGCGACGATTCACGCTTTTCAGTCTCTGTGCTTTTCAGTCCGTTACAGCATGACGAATGTGCTATCTCCATTACAAATGCTAGTTTTACCAGAATGAGCGCTCCCGTCTCATAACTTTCTTCTGAGCATGCGCGTTTTTTCCCGTCATTAAAGCGTAAACACGGCCGTTTTATACGACAAGAAAAACGACGACGTGAAAAACGACAAGAAAAAATAGAGCATGTTCTAAATTTTTAATGCCCATTTTTCTCGTCGAGAAAAATGCTCTGGAGCCTACACACAATTGTTTTTAATGACCAATTTAAAAAATGTTTTTCTCGTCATAAAAAACGGTTGTGTTACGCGGCATAAGAGTTTCAATTTGTATGCAATCAGGCAGGCCCTTGCACTACATGGTTTTGGAAAATCTTAAGGAAATCAGACAACAAAAGTTGTATTGTGTGTATGGGGTGTTACTTTGGCACATGTGCAGGGTAGTGTATACTAGACATGTGCACACTGAAATATTTCGTTTCGGAATTTCGTTTTCGTCCGAAAAATAAATTTATTTAGTTACTCCCGAAATTCGTTTTTATTTATTTCGTTTTTCGTTAGAAATTGCATTCGTCCGAAAATCTGAATTAATTAAGGTCGAATCTGTCATTGAAGGCTTATGGTGTCTGTCGATTGTTCAAAGAAGATTCGACGGAGCAGTGAAACTGTACGACGCTGCAATCATACATTTCCGGTCGAATGTTCCGCCCACAAGCTATAGAAGAATTCTAATGTTGTATGACTAGTAATAATTATATTTATTCATTACTATTACTAGTCAACCAACATTAGAATTCTTCTATAGCCTATGGGCGGATGCATTTGACCGGAAATGTACGATTGCAGCGTCGTACAGTTTTTTGCTGCACCGTCGAATCTTCTAACTTTCGATGCTTTGTCGAATCTTCGTCATTCTAGCTATTTTACTGCTCCTCCTCTTTAGTTACAATCAGCCAATAACATTCATCATCAACTTTATTTTTATTTTACTTCCCCCACCCAATTCCAGCAGTGATCTTTTCTCTCCTATGTCGAATCTTTTCTCTCCTATGTCGAATCTTTTCTCTCCTATGTCGAATCTTTTCTCTCTATAATGTTGAATCTTTTCTCTCCTATGTAGAATAATATTGGACTAATAGAGTTAAGGTTAGGCACATTCGACCACAGGTTCGATAGACACAGATTGTTATTGTCAGCGTCACGTCGAATCTCCTATCTATATCGAACTGTTGTAGCAACAAAAACGAAAATAAAGCATTTGTTTATGTCGGATCTTTCGGTTTTCGGATTCTGTGCTTTCGTTTTCGTTTGTTAAAACGATAACGAAAATAGCTGAAATTCGGACGAAAATGCATTCGGACGAAAACGAATGCACATGTCTAGTGTATACCACATCTGATTCTTATTTTACAGATTCCAGTAACAATGTAACTCCTGTGCGCATGCACTGGAATAACATCATTAGTCTTTGTCCATTGTTAAAGTGGTCAAGTTTGCTTTAAATAAAGTTTGGGAAAAATAGTTCAGTAAGGATTCTTGGGATTCCGGAAACAGTTGGTGCTTATGGCACCTAGTGCCCTCAAAAGAAGACTTGGGCACCCAACAACTTCAGAATATTGGGTGATTTATCTATTTTTATTTAATTATTTAGTGATGGGATGATACATGAATTTTATTAAAAATGGCAATAGTAATCTTGGTCTCAGATCTTATCCAAAGAGGATTTTTTTGTAACACCATTTCCAAGTATTCGCTTGTTTGTATATGGCCTAATAAAAAATGTACTATGTAAGGTGAAGTGTAATGTGCTTTTGGCTGTCATTTTGAGAGTTGCTCTTGCTTGGGGCCACTGTTTGCACAGAGCACTAGTAGTTCAATTCTATAGGAATGCAGCTGGAAAGGGGCCACAGAAAAAGAAAGTTAACACTTGGGGACAAGAAAGAAGTTCACCCACCTTTTCTTATAGCATGTTACAGGCCCCATAGTAATTCACACTAGGTGCCAAGGGGTGTCCCTGGTCTTTTTGGACCCCCACTCAAAAAAAAAAAACTCTGCAAAAAAATGAACTGTAAGTGCATACCATACTGTGAAGTATTAAGTCACAATGTGCAAAGCTGTAACAATTTTTTTTTATTATTGTATAAAGCTTTGAATGTAGTGGCCATTACCATCAGCACCATGATATTATATACTGAGCTGTATGCAGGAGAAATCAGCAAGGTACAACTTGCAATTAGGAAGACAAAATCTGGTTAATGCAGTAAAGAACACTTGCTGTTGATTATTTTTCACGTAACATAAACCAGTGTAAGCATTATTTAATCTACACCTGTTTAAACTTTTTTTCCAGGAAGCTTTTGGGTTTTTAGTATGTTTGATCAAAAAGATGGAAAATGTGCTCGAAACCTTTACTTGTTTGCGTATGGCATTATGACATTTGAATGGATTATATTATGGGTGACATGTATCTATTACTTCTGTTACTCTAACTCCGAAAGGTGAGTACCATATCTATATCTATAATATATTTTAAACTGGAAATGCTTTATCCGAAAACCTATTTCAATGTGTATAAAAAATAAGATAAAAAAGGAATAATTCTAAAATAAAAAAATAATAAAAATAAACACAATAAATGTACAGTTCTGAAGTTCTTGTACCTTTTGTGGTCTGTGAAAGAAGTTGGACCCCTTTGTAGTGTCTGTACCCAGGATCCAAAAGGGCCCAGATTAAGAGCATTGCTATTTTCTGTCAGGGCCAGTGTAAACATCATATTATTATCATTATTGCATGAATATGTATTAAAGTGGTGTTCCACCCTAAAAAAAAAAAAAAAAAAAAATACACCAAAATACTTGAAAAAAATAGAAAAAAAATTAGAAAAAAATAAAATAAAATTACTCACCAGAAAGGGCGGTTGCTATGCGGAACTTGCTAATCTGCCTCTTCCTCCACCTCGGCAGGTCATCTTCCTCCTCACGGTGTCTTCTGGGGAATGTGGTGCGCTGCCTTCTGTATCCCAGAAAGCAGCTGTCCATTCACAAATCGGCGCGAGCCTCGCGCATGCGCAGTAGGAAACGGGCAGTGAAGCCGTAAGGCTTCACTGCCTGTTTCCCTTACTGAGGATGGCGGCACCGGGACCCTCCACGATTGAGGGGTCGGCCTCGGCGGGCCGACATCGCGGGCGAGTAGGACAGGTAAGTGTCCTTATTAAAAAGCCAGCAGCTACAGTGTTTGTAGCTGCTGATTTTAAAAAAATAAAAGTAATTGCGAGTGGAATCCTGCTTTAATATATTAATATTATTATATTACAATTATTCCCCAGCATTGGTGACAATTTGCACAAAAGTAAACCCCAGCAATAAATCCCCCCCCCCCCCCACAACAATAACGGTAGTTTAACCACTTCCTGCACGGCGTATACTAATATGACCTCCGCAGGAACCTCTCGTCCCTCCGGGCGGACGTCATAGGGGGCGCGCGCGCGCGCATTGCTCGGGAACCGATGCGCGTGCCCGGCGGCCGCGATGTCCGCCGGGCACCCGCGATTGCCCGCAATCACGGCAGGACCGTTGATCTGTGTGTGTAAACACACAGATCCACGTCCCATCAGAGGTGAGGAGACCGATGTGTGTTCCCAGTACAGAGGAACACACATCGGTCTCCTGCCCTTGATAGTCCCCTCCCCCTACAGTAAGAATCACTCCCAGGGAACATATTTAACCCCTTCAGCGCCCCCTAGTGTTAACCCCTTCCCTGCCAGTCACATTTACACAATAATCAGTGCAGTTTTATAGCACTAATCGCTGTATAAATGTGAATGGTCCCAAAAATGTGTCAAAAGTGTCCGATATGTCCGTCGCAATGTCACGGTCACAATAAAAACCACAGATCGCCACCATTACTAGTAAAAAAAAAAAAATGCCATAATTCTATCCCCTATTTTGTAGATGCTAGAACTTTTGCGCAAACCGATCAATATACGCTTATTGCGATTTTTTTTTATTTTTTACCAAAAATATGTAGAAGAATACATATCGGCCTAAACCAGGGGTGTCCAACCAGTGGCCCGGAAGCCACATGTGGCCCGCAGAGCCCTCTGATGTGGCCCGCAACCTCCTGCTCTGGGATAGAATAGAATACTGTTATTAAAGGTCAGTTTATTACTAAAATCACAGGGTATATATTGACATATCTGTTCTGCAGTTGTTACTGGGCTTCTTTCAAACTAATCCGCAGATGCAGAGCAGTGCACCTGCGGGTTACCTGCATTGAGCCATAGACTTCTGTTGTTATTACCTGCGAGTTTGGTGAGCTTTCTTAAAGTGCACCAAACCTGCAGCATATAATAGAAGTCAAGGTAAATGGGCAATCTCGCGCTTTAAATTAATAACTCTAAATAACAGCTGCTAACCCCAGATTTCAAAATAGAATAGATCTCGAAACAAACATTTGTATATTAATACATACACACCGTGCATGTATAGTGGGGGCGCTACCCACAGTGCTGAATACAAAACTGTGATACAAATAATACAATACCTACTTTATGCACCAATCAATATAAGTGTAAATTAGCAAATAATAAAATAGTAACACCAACCCAAATATGCAATCAAATAACTGCTAGCTCAAGCTGCTTGAACTAGGCTTATGTGTGATAAAATGTACCTATGTGAGTTGACACACCTGCTAATTGGTGTCAAAATCAAACAAAGAAACAACAAAAAAACACACACAGTGACATGAGTGTCCTTGGTATTGTCCAAAATATATAGTGAACGATGATAGTCCAACAATTCATAGCATTCAGTGGTTTGATGAAACTTGAATATACTTGATCCAAAATCAGAAATAAACTTGATGTGATAGCCTTCACCAACTTAATGTGTAACACCCAATAGTGCTCAAAGAAGATTGGCCGCTTACCAGATCATGTTGACTCATTTAATTAAAAAGGAGTCAATATCGCTTGTTGCAAGTAACACTTGCTGGTATGGATAGAGAGGTCATACATGGAACTGAGAATCCCTGCCTCCTGGAGGCTTGATCATGCGTATGCGGGACACAAAAGAGAGAAAAACGGCAAAATAGTGTAATCCCGTTTAATAAAAAGTAGTTATAAAAAAATGGACAGACAAATGCCCCCTTACTTGAAAAGTGCCACAGACCCGGCACTGAGGCTGAATGGCTTAGACAAGCGGGGCACGATGAGTCTGAGCAGAGGAGCGATCCGGCGTGCGTTGCACCTTCTACCAGGAGAGAACCAGCGGGACCGGAAGTGACGTCAGAGATGTAACCTAGCGTCGCCTCGACAGCTGTTTCGTAATGCACGTCATCAGGAAGCGTGCAGAGCTAACCTTTCGTCTGACTATTAGTGTAAGTATCAGCCAATCAGAAAGAAAAGGGGACGTACTAAGCCATTGACAACCTCAGTCCCGATTCTTCCAACTTACAAAACATACAATATACATTTATAAAAAAATATTAAAATGGCCACTAAAAAAGCAATAAACAACGAAAGCATTGCTGCTGAAGCATGTTGGATTACAATACCTTCTAGAAACTTTGAACATATAACGACTTAATGTGAACATCCCTCCCCATAACATACCATATATTTAACACAATTTAACTCCTTCTACACTAACATGATAAGCACATTAAGTCTATGGGTATGCACTAATTCGGTTCAACCAGTGGAAAAGATGTGTATAAAAAGAATGTTTAAACCCATATTATTATATTTATTCAGAAATAAATGATAAAAAATATAAAAATATCTATTTGTCTCTCAATAGAATATGTTTGATTTTGAATTTGCACCTGCTACATCTACACAAACATACTCATATGAGGTAGATGGTTGCTCATTCATTAGTTAAAAAACAATTTAAGTCCAAGTCTATATTCAGGCCCAAAGGCTACATCGTGGACAGTCGGTACAACCAATGGGTCTCATTTTGGGAAATAGATTTATTAAGATCTGTTCCTCTCCAGTTTTGTGTAGCTCTATCAATGCCATAAAAGACCAATAGCCGGGGGTCCCTATTATGGCATTGTAGAAAATGACGTGAAACGCTGTGGAGGGGAAAACCCTTGGCTATGTTTGCTACATGTTCATTTATTCTAACCCTGAGCTCTCGAGTAGTGCGCCCCACATATTGGAGAGAACAGGGACATTCCAAAACGTAGGTCACATATTTAGAATAGCAAGTAATCAGGGGTTTGATTTTAAATTCTTCTTTGGTGACCAAGGATTTGAATTTAGTTATTTTTTTGGTGCGTCGTGTGGTAGTACGACAAGCTTTGCATCTTGTGCAGTAATGGAATCCAGATCTATCCAGAAACGTGGGGGGTTTCTCCGGGGGGTCTGGTACATTAGGCGCAATGATGTTTCTTAACCACTTCAATACCATGCACTTATACAGCTTCCTGCCCAAGCCAATTTTGAGCTTTCAGCGCTGTCGCAATTTGAATGACAATTGCGCGGTCATGCTACACTGTACCCAAACAATTTTTTTATCATTTTGTTCCCACAAATAGAGCTTTCTTTCGGTGGTATTTGATCGCCTCTGCGATTTTTATTTTTTGCGCAACAAATAAAAAAAGAGCGATTTTTTTTTTAAAAACTATGTTTTTCTTTGTTTCTGTTAATTTTTTTGTAAATAAGTACCTTTTCTACTTCAATGACGGGCACTGATAAGGCGGCACTGAAGGGCACTGATAAGGTGACACTGATGGGCACTGATGAGGTGGCACCAATGAGGTGGCACTGATGAGGTGGCACTGATGGGCACTGATGATGGGCACTGATAGGCGGCACTGATGGGCACTGATATGTGGCACTGGTATGCGGCACTGATGGGCACTCATAGGTGGCACTGATTGGCACTCATAGGTGGCACTGATTGCCACTCATAGGCAGCACTGATTGGCACTCATAGGCGGCACTGATGGGCACTCATAGGCGGCACTAATGGGCACTTTTAGGCGGCACTGATGGGCACTTATGGGTGGCACTGATAGGTGGCACGGACGGGCACTGATAGGTGGGCACTTATGGGCACAGATGGGCACTGATAGATGGCACTGATGGACACTAGTAGGTGGCACTGGTGACAGTGCTGCCTAGCAATGCCAGCCACCACACATTATTTTCTTGGCATGATCGTGCCAGTCAGTGCCCATGTGTGGGCACTGATTGGCATATTTTTTTATGTTTTTTTAATTTTTTTTTAGTTTTACTACATGTGGATGGCCATGGGGGCCATCCACATGCTTAGGGCTTCCCTGGTGGTCCTTGGGGGCTTCCCTGGTGGTCCAGTGTGGGTATCCGAG
Organism: Rana muscosa; assembly: GCA_029206835.1. Taxonomy (NCBI): domain Eukaryota; kingdom Metazoa; phylum Chordata; class Amphibia; order Anura; family Ranidae; genus Rana; species Rana muscosa. Next base: position 241,075,349 of record CM055119.1, read on the forward strand.
GGGGGGCTGCGCTGATAAACAATCAGCGCGAACCCCCCCTGTCAGGAGAGCCGCCGGTCAGCTCTCCTCTACTCGCGTCTGTCAGACGCGAGTGAGGAAGAGCCGATCAACGGCTCTTCCTGTTTACTTCCTGATCAGCCATGATTCGACACGGCTGATCACATGGTAAAAAGCCTCAGACTGACCCACCGCTCCACCGATTGCCGCGATGCGCGCCCCCCCCGGGCGCGCGGCGGCTGTTATCCCGCAGGACGTCATATGACGTCCAGTGTGGATAACAGAACCACTTCCCGGACGTCAATTTGCTATTGACTGGGCGGGAAGTGGTTAAACCAGGTGCCCTCCTGTAGATAAATTTAGGCTTTGGGGGTAGCACTGATACAAGGTCCCTATCTTTAAGGAGAATGGGCCAGAATTTTTTAAACCCCTTTTCTATACTTTTATATTACCTGTGAAAGCCAGATATAAAGGGCAATTCTCCTGTAAAGGTTTTTTTTTTTCTTAGACTCTAGAAGAGAATGTCTATCCATCACAGCTACTTGATTCCTGGCTCACTCTAGGTCGTCATGGCTATACCCCTTCTCGCTGAACCTCTCTGTGAGAATTGCAGCCTGAGTGTTGAAATCTGCGTCAGTGGCACAGTTGCGACGAATCCGCATGTACTGTCCCTTGGGAATGGCTCCCAACCATTGGGGATGGTGGCAACTATTTATTGGCACTAAAGCGTTCCTATCTGTCCCCTTAAAGAACATCCTCGTGCCAATTCTGCCATCTTTTTTAATGAGAGTGAGATCCAAATAATTGATGGTTTCCAAGCTGAACTCTGCTGTGAACCTGAGTCCATATTCGTTACCATTTAGACCCTTTAAGAAAACTTGTAAGGTACTTTGGGATCCCTCCCATAACAGTATTACATCGTCGATGTACCTTTTTATAGAACAGTAGGGATTGTTTTTTATCTTTAAAAATGGTTTCCTCTTCCCACTTATTCAAGACCAAATTGGCCACACTGGGGGCATATCGGGCCCCCATTGCGACCCCCTTAATTTGGTTATAGAAATTGCCTTGGGCCCAAAAATAGTTGTTCCCCATTGCTATCTCCAAACCGTCAACCAAAAACTGTATCTGAGTTTTCTTGAGCTGTGAGTCTACAGTCAATGCTGACTGGACTGCTACTAAAGCGTCCTCCTGCTTGATGTTAGTATAGAGAGATTCTATGTCCACCGTAACCAAAATGGTGGTATCTGCAACTACTATACCAGAGAGGGATTTAATAAGCTCCCGACTGTCTTTGAAATAAGACCTTCCTCGTGTGACCAAGGGCTGCAAAAAAATGTCCAAATATTCTCCTGCTCTAGAGTAGAGTGAGCCTATCCCGCTTATGATCGGGCGACCTGGAGGTTGTTCCTTGGTTTTATGAATCTTGGGAACTATATATAGCACTGGAGTCCGTGGTACTCGTGGTGATAGATATAAGGCCTCTTTAGTATCCAAAATATTTAGGTTAACACCCCTGCCAATCCAATTATTGAGCTCAGATTTGAGTTTAGCCATGGAATTGGATTTTAATGGTTTATAGGTACTTGTGTCTTTTAATAGTCTTTTAATAGTCTTTGGATCTCCCCATAGTAATCCTCCTTGGTGAGTATCACTACCCCCCCACCCTTATCCGCTGGGCGGATTACTATATTTTTATTATTTTCTAATTTTTGAATCCCCTCCACTATAGAGTGGTTGGTTCTAGCCTTCTTACATTCTAGTGTTTTAATTTCATCCTGCACCATGCGCTTAACCACTTCCCGCCCCGTCAATAGCAGATTGACGTCCGGGAAGTGGTTCTGTTATCCACACTGGACGTCATATGGGGGGGCGCGCATCGCGGCGATCAGTGGAGCGGTGGGTCAGTCTGACCCACCGCTCCACTGATCTTGGTAAAAAGCCTCCGGCGGAGGCTTTTTACCACGTGATCAGCCGTGTCCAATCATGGCTGATCACAATGTAAACAGGAAGAGCCGTTGATCGGCTCTTCCTCACTCGCGTCTGACAGACGCGAGTAGAGGAGAGCCGATCGGCGGCTTTCCTGACAGGGGGGGTTGCGCTGATTGTTTATCAGCGCAGCCCCCCCTCGGATACCCACACTGGACCACCAGGGAAGCCCCCCAGGACCACAGGGAAGCCCCAAGCATGTGGATGGCCCCCATGGCCATCCACATGTAGTAAAACTAAAAAAAATATTAAAAAAACATAAAAAAATATGCCAATCAGTGCCCACACATGGGCACTGACTGGCACTATGATGGCACCACCTCAATGTGTGGTGGCTGGCATTGCTGGGCATCAGTGTCCATCAGTGCCACCTACTAGTGTCCATCAGCGCCACCTATCAGTGCCCATCCGTGCCCATAAGTGCCCACCTATCAGTGCCCGTCCGTGCCACCTATCAGTGCCGCCTATAAGTGCCAATCAGTGCCGCCTATGAGTGCCAATCAGTGCCGCCTATGAGTGCCAATCAGTGCCGCATACCAGTGCCACATATCAGTGCCTATCAGTGCCGCCTATCAGTGCCCATCATCAGTGCCCATCAGTGCCACCTCATCAGTGCCACCTCATTGGTGCCACCTCATCAGTGCCACCTCATTGGTGCCACCTCATCGGTGCCCATCAGTGTCGCCTTATCAGTGCCCGTCAGTGCCCGTCATTGAAGTAGAAAAGGTACTTATTTACAAAAAAAATTAACAGAAACAAAGAAAAACGTTGTTTTTTCAAAATTTTCGCTCTTTTTTTATTTGTTGTGCAAAAAATAAAAATCGCAGAGGCGATCAAATACCACCGAAAGAAAGCTCTATTTGTGGGAACAAAATGATAAAAAATTTGTTTGGGTACAGTGTAGCATGACCGCGCAATTGTCATTCAAATTGCGACAGCGCTGAAAGCTCAAAATTGGCTTGGGCAGGAAGCTGTATAAGTGCATGGTATTGAAGTGGTTAAACACCTCTATATGGTGATGTGTTCCCTTTTGGGGGTTAAATGTGGAATTATTCCTCAAATCACTACCTCTACCTCATATGAGTATGTTTGTGTAGATGTAGCAGGTGCAAATTCAAAATCAAACATATTCTATTGAGAGACAAATAGATATTTTTATATTTTTTATCATTTATTTCTGAATAAATATAATAATATGGGTTTAAACATTCTTTTTATACACATCTTTTCCACTGGTTGAACCGAATTAGTGCATACCCATAGACTTAATGTGCATATCATGTTAGTGTAGAAGGAGTTAAATTGTGTTAAATATATGGTATGTTATGGGGAGGGATGTCCACATTAAGTCGTTATATGTTCAAAGTTTCTAGAAGGTATTGTAATCCAACATGCTTCAGCAGCAATGCTTTCGTTGTTTATTGCTTTTTTAGTGGCCATTTTAATATTGTTTTTTTAAATGTATATTGTATGTTTTGTAAGTTGGAAGAACCGGGACTGAGGTTGTCAATGGCTTAGTACGTCCCCTTTTCTTTCTGATCAAGCCTCCAGGAGGCAGGGATTCTCAGTTCCATGTATGACCTCTCTATCCATATCAGCAAGTGTTACTTGCAACAAGCGATATTGACTCCTTGCTATGAATTGTTGGACTATCATCGTTCACTATATATTTTGGACAATACCAAGGACACTCATGTCACTGTGTGTGTTTTTTTGTTGTTTCTTTGTTTGATTTTGACACCAATTAGCAGGTGTGTCAACTCACATAGGTGCATTTTATCACACATAAGCCTTCTTCAAGCAGCTTGAGCTAGCAGTTATTTGATTGCATATTTGGGTTGGTGTTACTATTTTATTATTTTATTATTTGCTAATTTACACTTATATTGATTGGTGCATAAAGTAGGTATTGTATTATTTGTATCACAGTTTTGTATTCAGCACTGTGGGTAGCGCCCCCACTATACATGCACGGTGTGTATGTATTAATATACAAATGTTTGTTTCGAGATCTATTCTATTTTGAAATCTGGGGTTAGCAGCTGTTATTTAGAGCTATTAATTTAAAGCGCAAGATTGCCCATTTACCTTATCACTGAAGTTTTTATACACACTATTCAAAACTTTTTTAATCTACGCAGCTATGGATGTATTTAACTTTATGAAGGGTTGCCAGACCAATATTGAAGAAATATTCCAGCAAAAACCAAGCCCAAATTTGGATATGGAAAAGGGATTTGAACAACTCCAATACGATATGGAGAAACAAATTAGGCTATGGTGGGATATAGCCTCATTTGAGATGTACATAGGGAAGACTCTCACCCCCAGGAGGTTGAGATGGGATGTCAACGCAAATGATGGTGTGATAAATTGACACTTTTAGATGTTTTTCAATGGCTGCGAACAAAAACTAATGCAACTGATGATTAGAAGGCGTAAAGCCAAAAATGTTTTAGTAGAGGTCAATATTATTGACCTCAAAAGTAAAATGGAACCCTTCATGGGTACTAATTAGTGATGAGCCGAACACCCCCGGGTTCGGTTCGCACCAGAACCCGCGAACGGACCGAAAGTTCGAACGAACATTAGAACCCTATTAAATACAATGGATGCGAACGTTCGAATTCTAAAGTGCTAATTATAACAACTATTATGCATGTTATTGTCATAAATAGGGTTTGGGAACCCGGGTTCTGCACCAGGGGACATGTATCAATGCAAAAAGAAGTTTTAAAAACGGTCGTTTTTCGGGAGCAGTCATTTTAATGATGCATAAAGTGAAAAAAAAAAAGTCAAATATTCCTTTAAATATCGTACCTGGGGGGTGTCTAAAGTATGCCTGTGAAGTGCCACGTGTTTCCCGTGTTTAGAACTGTCCCTGCACAAAATGACACTTCTAAAGGAAAAAAAAGCCATTTAAAACTGCTTGCGGCTTTAATGTAATGTCTGGTCCCGGTAATATGGATGAAATTCTTTAAGAAAAATGGCATAGCTACCCCATGACCCCCCCCCCCCTACCCCAGCCCATTACCAGCCCCTTTGGGTCTTGTATGGATATTAAGGGGAACCCCGCACATAAAATAAAAAAGGCCCTATATACTCTGAACAGCCGTATACAGGCGGTGCATACAAGACAGGGACTGTAGGTTTGTTCTTATGTAGAATCTGTTTGTAATTTTGAACAGGTACATTGTTGAAGTGTAGCTCCAGCCCAAAAATCTATTTTTAAACTTTTTGGGAAACATAGGTAAGGGTTATCACCCCTGTAACATTTGTTTTGCTGTCTGTGCCCCTGTTCAGAACATTTCACCTCACTTTCCGTCCCAATGACAACTGTTTTTGAAATGTGGTGTTTTTCTTGAAACAAGGATTGCTGATAAAGCATCAGTACAGATGAGACCCCTTTCTCCCATATTTATTCTTACAGGAGAGAATTTTCCTTTCTAGGGGTAGATTTCCTCTCACTTCCTGTTGTCTTCTTTCGTTTGCAAGTAGGAGTCGTTTGTAAGTTGGATGTTTGAAAGTAGGGACCTGCTGTATATACTCTGCAGAAATAGGCCCCTTAGTTGTTGGTGTTGGCACAACACTGTAAGCACTCAGTTACTCTTGGTTGGTGCTGGAACGCCCTGCTGTCAACTATTATATCAGGAATTTTAATTACATATAATTGTTGAACAGTGGTAGTAAAAATTGGGGCTTTGATGGTGGTGCTGGTGCCACAACACTGTAAGCCCTGACAGTTACTCTTGGTGGGTGCAGCAATGGGCCCTGCTGTGAATTATTAGATCAAGAATTGTAATTACATGCCCCTTTTGAACAGGGGCTGAAAAATTGGGCCTTTCGTGGTGGTGGTGGTGGTGGCGTTGCCACAAGACTGTAAGCCCTCAGAGTTACTCTTGGTGGGTGCAGCAATGGACCCTGCTGTGAATTATTAGATCAAGAATTGTAATTGCATGCCCCTGTTGAACAGGGGCTGAAAAATTGGGCCTTAGGCACTGGTGGCACAACACTACAACCCCTCACAGATACTGTACTTGGAGCACAGCAATGAGCCCTGTTGCAAAGTATTGCGTCAAAAATTGTAATGACACGCCCCTGTTAAACAGGGGCTGAAAAATTGGGCCTTAGGCACTGGTGCCACAACACTCCAACCCCTCACAGATACTGTACTTGGAGCACAGCAATGAGCCCTATGGCAAATTATTGCTAAAAAAATTGTAATTACACGCCCCTGTAAAACAGGGGCTGAAAAATTGGGCCTTAGCCACTGGTGGCGGCACCCATAAACAAAAATGATCTTCCAAGCTATCATCATCAATCGTATCATTGAGGACTCGGAGGAGGAGGATAGCCAGTCAACATAACAGCACAGGCACTCAGCATCAGCATCAGTCTTGAAGGGATGTGACATGTTAAAATCAATTAGTCTGTTATATCAGCATCAGGTGTGTGGTAGCTGGTGGTGATCCAAGACTGGTTCATCTTGATGAAAGTCAGTCGATCAACCGAGTCGGTGGACAGGCGCACCCTGTGATCCGTGACAAATCCTCCAGCAGCACTGAATGTGCGTTCCGAAAGAACGCTGGATGCAGGACAGGCCAGTAGCTCAATTGCATACTGTGCAAGCTCTGGCCAGTGATCCATCCTCAAGACCCAGTAAGCCAGAGGATTTTCGGTGGGGAAGGTGTCCAAGTCTGACCTTGCCCCTAGATATTCCTGCACCATGTTTATCAGACGCTGGCGATGGTTGCTGGAACCGATCATACTTTGGGGCTGCGGACTAAAGAATTGTCTGAACGCATCGGTCAGACGGCCACCTTCCCCACCGCTCCTTCTTTGACTGGCCGAAGCCTCAGCAACTCGTTGTCCAGGACCAGGAGTTTGTAACCTCCCAGTCTCTGGGAACGCGTTGCACAGACCTTTCTGCAAGGCCTCCCGGAGTTGTCTCATCCTCTGCTCCCTCTGCGACGGTAACATAAGGTCCGCAACCTTACCCTTGTACCGTGGATCAAGGAGAGTGGCCAGCCAGTAATGGTCCCTCTCCTTGATCCGAAGAATACGAGGATCCTTCCGCAGACTTTGCAGGATCAGGGAGGCCATGCAGCGTAGGTTTGCTGAGGCATTCGCTCCGGAGTCCTCTGGGTCACTAAGGACGACATGATCCGCAGCCACCTCCTCCCAGCCACGTACAAGTCCACTGGTTTCTTGGGACTGTAAATCATCCCTAAAAGACTGCTGCTGATGATGCTGAGTGCCAGCCTCCACCTCCATGCTGACACAATCCTCCTCCTCCTCCTCCTCCTCCTCTTCCTGTGCGATGGGTGGGACAGAAGGAACACTGTCTGGGTAAAGGGGGCCTTGAGAGGCAAGGAAGTCCTCCTCTTCCTGCCTCTGTTCTGCCTCAAGTGCCCTGTCCATTATTCCACGCAGCGTGTGCTCCAACAGGTGGACAAGAGGTACAGTGTCACTGATGCATGCACTGTCACTGCTCACCATCCTCGTGGCCTCCTCAAATGGTGCCAGGACAGTGCATGCATCCCTGATCATGCCCCACTGGCGTGGAGAAAAAAAACCCGAGCTCCCCTGACCCTGTCCTGGTGCCGTAGTCGCACAGGTACTCATTGATGGCCCTCTGCTGCGTGTGCAGCCGCTGCAGCATGGCCAACGTTGAGTTCCACCTGGTGGGCATGTCACATATAAGGCGGTTCTTGGGCAGGTTCAACTCCTTTTGCAGCTCAGCCAGGCGAGCACTGGCATTATAAGATCTGCGGAAATGCACACAGACTTTCCTGGCCTGCCTCAGGACATCCTGTAAGCCCGGGTACCTGCCCAAGAACCGCTGCACCACCAGGTTAAGGACGTGAGCCACACAGGGCACATGGGTCAGTTGTCCCTGTCGGAGGGCGGAGAGGAGGTTGGTGCCATTGTCGCAAACCACCATTCCTGGCTTAAGCTGGCGTGGCGTCAACCACCTCTCGGCCTGGCCCTGCAGAGCAGACAGGACCTCTGCCCCAGTGTGGCTTCTGTCCCCCAAACACACCAGCGCAAGCACGGCATGGCATCTTTTTGCCTGCGTACTTGCGTAGCCCCGTGAACGGCTACGGAGCACCGCTGGTTCATAGGACAAACCACAGGAAGAGGCCATGGAGGAAGAAGAAGAGGAGGGGGTGGAGGAGAGAGGTGTGTCACAACCAGTAGTAGCATTTTGGAGGCGTGGCGGTGGGACAACCTCCAACACTACTGCACCTTGTCCTGCATCCTTCCCAGCTGCCAAAAGAGTGACCCAATGGGCCGTGAAAGAAAGGTAACGTCCCTGTCCATGCCTGCTGGACCATGAGTCAGCGGTAATATGCACCTTACCGCTGACCGCCCTGTCCAGCGAGGCCAAGACATTGCCTTCCACATGCCGGTAGAGAGCCGGAATAGCCTTCCGTGAGAAAAAGTGGCGTTTGGGAACCTGCCACTGAGGAACCGCACATTGCACAAACTCACGGAAGGGGGCCGAGTCTACCAACTGAAAAGGCAGCAGTTGAAGCGCTAGCAATTTAGCCAAGCTAGCATTCAACCGCTGGGCATGTGGATGGCTGGGAGTGAACTTCTTTCGACGGTCCAGCAGCTGGGGCAGGGAAATTTGCCTGCTAGAATCGGACGTCGGTGTACTGCTAGCAGAGTGGCCGCAAGTACTTGGCTGTGACACACCTAATTCTACACCTTCATTCCTCTCAGTGCATCTTTCAGAGAGGACTGAAGTTATAGTGGGGTTGGAGATCCCAGCTGATGCGGTGCAAGGAGAGGTCCGCTTTGTTCTTTGGTGTGGGTCTTTGAGGTAGGCTTGCCAACGAGCTGCATGGCAGGTCAACATATGTCTGGTCAGGCATGTGGTACCCAAGCGGCTGATGTTTTGGCCACGCGATATACGCTTGAGACATATGTTGCAAACAGCAGCTGTGCGATCTGATGCACTAGCCTCAAAAAAGGCCCACACCAAAGAACTTTTTGAATGACGGGCAGAGGCAGCGCCCTGCACAGGCGGAGCTCTGCGGTGTGATTCCGTCGGTGTACTGCCCTTACGCTGGCCACCAAAGGGCATCCTGCCTCGTTGGAGATGTGCCTCCTCCTCATCCTCCTCCTCCTCCTCTCTCCTATTAGGCACCCACGTGGAGTCAGTGACCTCATCATCACCTCCCTCCTCATCACTGGAGCCAATCTGGCAGTATGCTGCAGCTGCTGGAACATGACTGCCAGATTGGTGTCCTTCTTGAGCATCCCCTCTGTCTGCTCTCACGCTACTGCCTTCCTCTAGCTGGGTTTCATCATCAGACCCTTCGAAACGCTGGGCATCCTCCTGGAGCATGTACCCAACACTGTGCTGAAACAGTTCGGGGGACTCCTCAGGAGGAGGACATGGTGGGTCTAGGGAAGGAGTGACTGATGATGAGTCTGACATTGATACCAGGGAAGAGGACGCTTTGGCAGCTGCTTTTCCAGCACCCTGAGCCTGGGTGAGAGAGGATGAGGAGGAGGAGGAGGGCTTGGTCATCCACTCTACCAAGTCTTCGGCATGATGTGGCTCAACATGTCCAGCTGCCGAAAAGAAGGACAAGCGTGTCCCATGGCCATGTGCTGATGACAATGCACCGCGTCCACGACCAGCACTGTTGCCCCCAGACACAGAGCCTGCTTGCCCTCTTTTATTGCCTCCTGACTGTCTGCCTCTCCTTGTTTGCCTTCCAGACATTCTAATAGATGGCCTGCAGGGAGATGGGAAAAAAGCAATAAGGGCTACCTTCAGGTGTCCTTCTCTGTCCCTTGAAACAAGGACTTTGACAGTGAAAGAAACTGACACACTCTCCCTACCTACAGTTTTCTGTCCCTAGAAAAAATGTTTTTTTTAAGCACAAATTAGCACAAGGAGAATTCACTCACTGTCCTTCCAGGTCCCTGGAAACAAGGACTTTGACAGTGAAAGAAACTGACACACTCTCCCTACCTACAGTTTTCTGTCCCTAGAAAAAATGTTTTTTTTAAGCACAATTTAGCACAAGGAGAATTCACTCACTGTCCTTCCAGGTCCCTGGAAACAAGGACTTTGACAGTGAAAGAAACTGACACACTCTCCCTACCTACAGTTTTCTGTCCCTAGAAAAAATGTTTTTTTTAAGCACAATTTAGCACAAGGAGAATTCACTCACTGTCCTTCCAGGTCCCTGGAAACAAGGACTTTGACAGTGAAAGAAACTGACACACTCTCCCTACCTACAGTTTTCTGTCCCTAGAAAAAATGTTTTTTTTAAGCACAAATTAGCACAAGGAGAATTCACTCACTGTCCTTCCTGGTCCCTGGAAACAAGGACTTTGACAGTGAAAGAAACTGACACACTCTCCCTACCTACAGTTTTCTGTCCCTAGAAAAAATGTTTTTTTTAAGCACAATTTAGCACAAGGAGAATTCACTCACTGTCCTTCCAGGTCCCTGGAAACAAGGACTTTGACAGTGAAAGAAACTGACACACTCTCCCTACCTACAGTTTTCTGTCCCTAGAAAAAAATGTTTTTTTTAAGCACAATTTAGCACAAGGAGAATTCACTCACTGTCCTTCCAGGTCCCTGGAAACAAGGACTTTGACAGTGAAAGAAACTGACACACTCTCCCTACCTACAGTTTTCTGTCCCTAGAAAAAATGTTTTTTTTAAGCACAATTTAGCACAAGGAGAATTCACTCACTGTCCTTCCAGGTCCCTGGAAACAAGGACTTTGACAGTGAAAGAAACTGACACACTCTCCCTACCTACAGTTTTCTGTCCCTAGAAAAAATGTTTTTTTTAAGCACAATTTAGCACAAGGAGAATTCACTCACTGTCCTTCCAGGTCCCTGGAAACAAGGACTTTGACAGTGAAAGAAACTGACACACTCTCCCTACCTACAGTTTTCTGTCCCTAGAAAAAATGTTTTTTTTAAGCACAATTTAGCACAAGGAGAATTCACTCACTGTCCTTCCAGGTCCCTGGAAACAAGGACTTTGACAGTGAAAGAAACTGACACACTCTCCCTACCTACAGTTTTCTGTCCCTAGAAAAAATGTTTTTTTTAAGCACAAATTAGCACAAGGAGAATTCACTCACTGTCCTTCCTGGTCCCTGGAAACAAGGACTTTGACAGTGAAAGAAACTGACACACTCTCCCTACCTACAGTTTTCTGTCCCTAGAAAAAATGTTTTTTTTAAGCACAATTTAGCACAAGGAGAATTCACTCACTGTCCTTCCAGGTCCCTGGAAACAAGGACTTTGACAGTGAAAGAAACTGACACACTCTCCCTACCTACAGTTTTCTGTCCCTAGAAAAGATGTTTTTTTTAAGCACAATTTAGCACAAGGAGAATTCACTCACTGTCCTTCCAGGTCCCTGGAAACAAGGACTTTGACAGTGAAAGAAACTGACACACTCTCCCTACCTACAGTTTTCTGTCCCTAGAAAAAATGTTTTTTTTAAGCACAATTTAGCACAAGGAGAATTCACTCACTGTCCTTCCAGGTCCCTGGAAACAAGGACTTTGACAGTGAAAGAAACTGACACACTCTCCCTACCTACAGTTTTCTGTCCCTAGAAAAAATGTTTTTTTTAAGCACAATTTAGCACAAGGAGAATTCACTCACTGTCCTTCCAGGTCCCTGGAAACAAGGACTTTGACAGTGAAAGAAACTGACACACTCTCCCTACCTACAGTTTTCTGTCCCTAGAAAAAATGTTTTTTTTAAGCACAATTTAGCACAAGGAGAATTCACTCACTGTCCTTCCAGGTCCCTGGAAACAAGGACTTTGACAGTGAAAGAAACTGACACACTCTCCCTACCTACAGTTTTCTGTCCCTAGAAAAAATGTTTTTTTTTAAGCACAAATTAGCACAAGGAGAATTCACTCACTGTCCTTCCTGGTCCCTGGAAACAAGGACTTTGACAGTGAAAGAAACTGACACACTCTCCCTACCTACAGTTTTCTGTCCCTAGAAAAAATGTTTTTTTTAAGCACAATTTAGCACAAGGAGAATTCACTCACTGTCCTTCCAGGTCCCTGGAAACAAGGACTTTGACAGTGAAAGAAACTGACACACTCTCCCTACCTACAGTTTTCTGTCCCTAGAAAAAATGTTTTTTTTAAGCACAATTTAGCACAAGGAGAATTCACTCACTGTCCTTCCAGGTCCCTGGAAACAAGGACTTTGACAGTGAAAGAAACTGACACACTCTCCCTACCTACAGTTTTCTGTCCCTAGAAAAAATGTTTTTTTTAAGCACAATTTAGCACAAGGAGAATTCACTCACTGTCCTTCCAGGTCCCTGGAAACAAGGACTTTGACAGTGAAAGAAACTGACACACTCTCCCTACCTACAGTTTTCTGTCCCTAGAAAAAATGTTTTTTTTAAGCACAATTTAGCACAAGGAGAATTCACTCACTGTCCTTCCAGGTCCCTGGAAACAAGGACTTTGACAGTGAAAGAAACTGACACACTCTCCCTACCTACAGTTTTCTGTCCCTAGAAAAAATGTTTTTTTTAAGCACAATTTAGCACAAGGAGAATTCACTCACTGTCCTTCCAGGTCCCTGGAAACAAGGACTTTGACAGTGAAAGAAACTGACACACTCTCCCTACCTACAGTTTTCTGTCCCTAGAAAAAATGTTTTTTTTAAGCACAATTTAGCACAAGGAGAATTCACTCACTGTCCTTCCAGGTCCCTGGAAACAAGGACTTTGACAGTGAAAGAAACTGACACACTCTCCCTACCTACAGTTTTCTGTCCCTAGAAAAAATGTTTTTTTTAAGCACAATTTAGCACAAGGAGAATTCACTCACTGTCCTTCCAGGTCCCTGGAAACAAGGACTTTGACAGTGAAAGAAACTGACACACTCTCCCTACCTACAGTTTTCTGTCCCTAGAAAAAATGTTTTTTTTAAGCACAATTTAGCACAAGGAGAATTCACTCACTGTCCTTCCAGGTCCCTGGAAACAAGGACTTTGACAGTGAAAGAAACTGACACACTCTCCCTACCTACAGTTTTCTGTCCCTAGAAAAAATGTTTTTTTTAAGCACAATTTAGCACAAGGAGAATTCACTCACTGTCCTTCCAGGTCCCTGGAAACAAGGACTTTGACAGTGAAAGAAACTGACACACTCTCCCTACCTACAGTTTTCTGTCCCTAGAAAAAATGTTTTTTTTAAGCACAATTTAGCACAAGGAGAATTCACTCACTGTCCTTCCAGGTCCCTGGAAACAAGGACTTTGACAGTGAAAGAAACTGACACACTCTCCCTACCTACAGTTTTCTGTCCCTAGAAAAAATGTTTTTTTTAAGCACAATTTAGCACAAGGAGAATTCACTCACTGTCCTTTCAGGTCCCTGGAAACAAGGACTTTGACAGTGAAAGAAACTGACACACTCTCCCTACCTACAGTTTTCTGTCCCTAGAAAAAATGTTTTTTTTAAGCACAATTTAGCACAAGGAGAATTCACTCACTGTCCTTCCAGGTCCCTGGAAACAAGGACTTTGACAGTGAAAGAAACTGACACACTCTCCCTACCTACAGTTTTCTGTCCCTAGAAAAAATGTTTTTTTTAAGCACAATTTAGCACAAGGAGAATTCACTCACTGTCCTTCCAGGTCCCTGGAAACAAGGACTTTGACAGTGAAAGAAACTGACACACTCTCCCTACCTACAGTTTTCTGTCCCTAGAAAAAATGTTTTTTTTAAGCACAATTTAGCACAAGGAGAATTCACTCACTGTCCTTCCAGGTCCCTGGAAACCAAGGACTTTGACAGTGAAAGAAACTGACACACTCTCCCTACCTACAGTTTTCTGTCCCTAGAAAAAATGTTTTTTTTAAGCACAATTTAGCACAAGGAGAATTCACTCACTGTCCTTCCAGGTCCCTGGAAACAAGGACTTTGACAGTGAAAGAAACTGACACACTCTCCCTACCTACAGTTTTCTGTCCCTAGAAAAAATGTTTTTTTTAAGCACAATTTAGCACAAGGAGAATTCACTCACTGTCCTTCCAGGTCCCTGGAAACAAGGACTTTGACAGTGAAAGAAACTGACACACTCTCCCTACCTACAGTTTTCTGTCCCTAGAAAAAATGTTTTTTTTAAGCACAATTTAGCACAAGGAGAATTCACTCACTGTCCTTCCAGGTCCCTGGAAACAAGGACTTTGACAGTGAAAGAAACTGACACACTCTCCCTACCTACAGTTTTCTGTCCCTAGAAAAAAATGTTTTTTTTAAGCACAATTTAGCACAAGGAGAATTCACTCACTGTCCTTCCAGGTCCCTGGAAACAAGGACTTTGACAGTGAAAGAAACTGACACACTCTCCCTACCTACAGTTTTCTGTCCCTAGAAAAAATGTTTTTTTTAAGCACAATTTAGCACAAGGAGAATTCACTCACTGTCCTTCCAGGTCCCTGGAAACAAGGACTTTGACAGTGAAAGAAACTGACACACTCTCCCTACCTACAGTTTTCTGTCCCTAGAAAAAATGTTTTTTTTAAGCACAATTTAGCACAAGGAGAATTCACTCACTGTCCTTCCAGGTCCCTGGAAACAAGGACTTTGACAGTGAAAGAAACTGACACACTCTCCCTACCTACAGTTTTCTGTCCCTAGAAAAAATGTTTTTTTTAAGCACAATTTAGCACAAGGAGAATTCACTCACTGTCCTTCCAGGTCCCTGGAAACAAGGACTTTGACAGTGAAAGAAACTGACACACTCTCCCTACCTACAGTTTTCTGTCCCTAGAAAAAATGTTTTTTTTTAAGCACAATTTAGCACAAGGAGAATTCACTCACTGTCCTTCCAGGTCCCTGGAAACAAGGACTTTGACAGTGAAAGAAACTGACACACTCTCCCTACCTACAGTTTTCTGTCCCTAGAAAAAATGTTTTTTTTAAGCACAATATAGCACAAGCACAAAACACACTGACACTCTCCCTACCTATCCTTCTCTTTCCCTAAACTAAAGGAATCCAGGTTAAGCAAGAAAGAAATAAAAGTCACTGTCCCTGCCTATGCTGCTCTATCCCTGCTCCGGAACACACTACACTAGGCCGCCGTGCTGGCGGCCTTTTATAGTGTGGGGCGTGTACTAAACACCCTCAGCAATAATTGGCCACAGGCATCCTGCCTGTGGCCAATCATTGCTCTCCTCGCTGCCGGCGCTGTGATTGGCCAAGCATGCGGGGTCACAGTGCATGCTTGGCCAATCACAGCGCCTGGATGACACTGCGATGGCGTAGTGCATTGTGGGCCGTTCGCGTCACTCGAATTTGGCGCGAACGGCCCAAATCGTTCGATCTTCGTCGAACGATCGAACAGCCGATGTTCGAGTCGAACGTATGTTCGACTCGAACACGAAGCTCATCCCTAGTACTAATGAATATTTGGACAGGGCACAGAGCCTTCAGACTCATCTGTCCAAATATGATGGAGACACGAAACAGAAAAAGTTAAAAAAGTATCAGAGAGATATTAAAGATTACCAAGAAAATAAAGTTTATAAATGGCAGGAGGATTTAGAACTATATAATTCCACAGAGTCTCCAGTGGAAAGGGACATGGAAGTACACAATGTAGTGGCTCAGTCAGCAAAAAAAATTTAAAACAAAACTCAGACTCCTAAAACAACCAAACCTGCACCCTCAAAAGGGCAAAATGTATATGGGAATAGGGGTTACCCCCCACCACCCCCCAGTGGAGGTAACTATCCCCCACCCAATGAGTATTATCATAGCCCCTATCCAGTTCCCACCAACAATAGGTATGGACCATTGGACAATAGGCCCAATGATTATGGGCATCCATATTACCATCAGGGAACAAATCAATACCAACCTAGACCTCCAAGAGGGAATTATAGAGGTAATTATAGAGGGAGGCCTACACCATACCAAAATAACTACCAACAGGGGGGGGAATGGAGGGGATGGAAAGAGCCGTACAAAATCCCACCCAATATATCCCAATACCCCAAAGAATATTTAGAAAAAGAGGCAGAAGAGGGGAAGCCCGAAAGAAAAAGACCAAGGGACAGTTAAATGGAGGTATTTTTAACTTGGCAGGTACATCATTTTCAGAAGATGAACTGCAAGTCTTAACCCAAGGTCTCAAATTTGCACCTGACAAAAATCTTAACAAATTTGAATTGTCTATTGACGTTGAAAAATATGTAAGAAGATTTAATATAAAAAAACATTTTGCATCTCAAAATTCTGCGAGTCTACCAGTGCCCCATTCAGATAGATACAAACATAGTGGTTTGAGGAATAATTCCACATTTAACCCCCAAAAGGGAACAGATCACCATATAGAGGTGTTTAAGCGCATGGTGCAGGATGAAATTAAAACACTAGAATGTAAGAAGGCTAGAACCAAACACTCTATAGGGGAGGGGATTCAAAAATTAGAAAAGAATAAAAATATAGTAATCCGCCCTGCGGATAAGGGTGGGGGGGTGGTGATACTCACCAAGGAGGATTACTATGGGGAGATCCAAAGACTATTAAAAGACACAAGTACCTATAAACCATTAAAATCCAGTCCCGTGGCTAAACTAAAATCTGAGCTCAATAATTGGATTGGCAGGGGTGTTAACCTAAATATTTTGGATACCAAAGAGGCCTTATATTTATCACCACGAGTACCACCGACCCCAGTGCTATGCATAGTTCCCAAGATTCATAAAAACAAGGAACAACCTCCAGGTCGCCCGATCATAAGCGGGATAGGCTCACTCTACTCTAGAGTAGGAGAATATTTGGACATTTTTTTTCAGCCCTTGGTCACACGAGGAAGGTCTTATCTCAAAGACAGTCGGGAGCTTATTAAATCCCTCTCTGGTATAGTAGTTGCAGATACCACCATTTTGGTTACGGTGGACATAGAATCTCTCTATACTAACATCAAGCAGGAGGATGCTTTAGTAGCAGTCCAGTCAGCATTGACTGTAGATTCACAGCTCAAGAAAACTCAGATACAGTTTTTGGTTGACGGTTTGGAGATAGCAATGGGGAACAACTATTTTTGGGCCCAAGGCAATTTCTATAACCAAATTACGGGGGTCGCAATGGGGGCCCGATATGCCCCCAGTGTGGCCAATTTGGTCTTGAATAAGTGGGAAGAGGAAACTATCTTTAAAGATAAAAAACAATCCCTACTGTTCTATAAAAGGTACATCGACGATATAATACTGTTATGGGAGGGATCCCAAAGTACCTTACAAGTTTTCTTAAAGGGTCTGAATGGTAATGAATATGGACTCAGGTTCACAGCAGAGTTCAGCTTGGAAACCATCAATTATTTGGATCTCACTCTCATTAAAAAAGATGGCAGAATTGGCACGAGGACGTTCTTTAAGGGGACAGATAGGAACGCTTTCGTGCCAATAAATAGTTGCCACCATCCCCAATGGTTGGGAGCCATTCCCAAGGGACAGTACATGCGGATTCCTCGCAACTGTGCCACTGATGCAGATTTCAACACTCAGGCTGCAATTCTCACAGAGAGGTTCAGCGAGAAGGGGTATAGCCATGACGACCTAGAGTGAGCCAGGAATCAAGTAGCTGTGATGGATAGACATTCTATTCTAGAGTCTAAGAAAAAAAAAACCTTTACAGGAGAATTGCCCTTTATATCTGGCTTTCATAGGTAATATAAAAGTATAGAAAAGGTGTTTAAAAAATTCTGGCCCATTCTCCTTAAAGATAGGGACCTTGTATCAGTGCTACCCCCAAAGCCTAAATGTATCTACAGGAGGGCACCTGGTTTAAGAAACATTGTTGTGCCTAATGTACCAGACCCCCCGGAGAAACCCCCAACGTTTCTGGATGGATCTGGATTCCATTACTGCACAAGATGCAAAGCTTGTCGTACTACCACACCACGCACCAAAAAAATAACTAAATTCAAATCCTTGGTCACTCAAGAAGAATTTAAAATCAAACCCCTGATTACTTGCTATTCTAAATATGTGACCTACGTTTTGGAATGTCCCTGTTCTCTCCAATATGTAGGGCGCACTACTCGAGAGCTCAGGGTTAGAATAAATGAACATGTAGCAAACATAGCCAAGGGTTTTCCCAACCACAGCGTTTCACGTAATTTTCTACAATGCCATAATAGGGACCCCCGGCTATTGGTTTTTTATGGCATTGATAGAGCTACACAAAACTGGAGAGGAACAGATCTTAATATATCTATTTCCCAAAATGAGACCCATTGGTTGTACCGACTGTCCACGATGCAGCCTTTGGGCCTGAATATAGACTTGGACTTAAATAGTTTTTTAACTAATGAATGAGCAACCATCTACCTCATATGAGTATGTTTGTGTAGATGTAGCAGGTGCAAATTCAAAATCAAACATATTCTATTGAGAGACAAATAGATATTTTTATATTTTTTATCATTTATTTCTGAATAAATATAATAATATGGGTTTAAACATTCTTTTTATACACATCTTTTCCACTGGTTGAACCGAATTAGTGCATACCCATAGACTTAATGTGCATATCATGTTAGTGTCGAAGGAGTTTAATTGTGTTAAATATATGGTATGTTATGGGGAGGGATGTCCACATTAAGTCGTTATATGTTCAAAGTTTCTAGAAGGTATTGTAATCCAACATGCTTCAGCAGCAATGCTTTCGTTGTTTATTGCTTTTTTAGTGGCCATTTTAATATTGTTTTTTTAAATGTATATTGTATGTTTTGTAAGTTGGAAGAACCGGAACTGAGGTTGTCAATGGCTTAGTACGTCCCCTTTTCTTTCTGATTGGCTGATACTTACACTAATAGTCAGACGCACGTTAGCTCTGCACGCTTCCTGATGACGTGCATTACGAAACAGCTGACGAGGCGACGCTAGGTTACGTCTCTGACGTCACTTCCGGTCCCGCTGGCTCTCTCCTGGTAGAAGGTGCAACGCACGCCGGATCGCTCCTCTGCTCAGACTCATCGTGCCCCGCTTGTCTAAGCCATTCAGCCTCAGTGCCGGGTCTGTGGCACTTTTCAAGTAAGGGGGCATTTGTCTGTCCATTTTTTTATAACTACTTTTTATTAAACGGGATTACACTATTTCGCAGTTTTTCTCTCTTTTGTGTCCTGCATACGCATGATCAAGCCTCCAGGAGGCAGGGATTCTCAGTTCCATGTATGACCTCTCTATCCATACCAGCAAGTGTTACTTGCAACAAGCGATATTGACTCCTTTTTAATTAAATTAGTCAACATGACCTGCTAAGCGGCCAATCTTCTTTGAGCACTATTTGGTGTTACACATTAAGTTTGTGAAGGCTATCACATCAAGTTTATTTTTGATTTTGGATCAAGTATATTCAAGTTTCATCAAACCACTGAATGCTATGTATTGTTGGACTATCATCGTTCACTATATATTTTGGACAATACCAAGGACACTCATGTCACTGTGTGTGTTTTTTTGTTGTTTCTTTGTTTGATTTTGACACCAATTAGCAAGTGTGTCAACTCACATAGGTGCATTTTATCACACATAAGCCTAGTTCAAGCAGCTTGAGCTAGCAGTTATTTGATTGCATATTTGGGTTGGTGTTATTATTTTATTATTTTATTATTTGCTAATTTAAACTTATATTGATTGGTGCATAAAGTAGGTATTGTATTATTTGTATCACATTTTTGTATTCAGCACTGTGGGTAGCGCCCCCACTGTCATGGAAATCGCACATGCACAATGGCGCACCAATCAGAACTCTGACAGGCCTATTTAAAGAAGCCTAGTGGCGCTGACAGGTTGCTGGTTTGTCGTCAGCTTCCTGCCTTGTACCTGGTTTCCTGTATACACGTCTGAACCCTTGTTGTGACCCGGATCGACCTGACTACGCTGCTTCTCTCCTGGACCTGACCTTTGGCTTGCCTCTCGGACCTCTTCTGCCTGCCTGCTGTGTTTGACCCTCGGCCTGTGACTCGGACTTTCTACCAATCTCCAATCCCTGATCTCCTGTTTGTATTCCGGATTTGCTACTTGCCTCCAGCTCTGATTACCTGCTTAGTATTTTTGGACTGATCACTTGTCTACTGTGTTAGACCCTTGGCCTGCACCCTCAGTACCTGTTTCTACAGCCAGTACCTGGACTCAGTGTAACCGCTTGGCTCCTGTAGTGCCCTGGACTTGTGTCTTTGTTTGGATCTTGTGAAAGCCCTCATCAGCCTGGTGTTAGGCCCTCAGCCTGTTCCTGGTCACCCGATCCTCTACCAAGACTTCCTCACCTGCTGGTAGCCAGTGCCTCTTCGCGCCATCCTCTCCCTGTTCCACCTCCAGGGGGCGGAGTGCGCCAAGTCGCAAGGGTGAACCACTCTCGGCATCTCGGCCTCGGTAAGTACACCCGTGACACCCACTATACATGCACGGTGTGTATGTATTAATGTACAAATATAATAGAAGTCTATTGCAAAGTGCAGGAAAGCCAAAGCTACACTGCGTTGCACCCACGGTGTGGGTAAACCGCAGCGGAATGTGTGAAAGAACCCATGGGCCCCTTTCACACGGTCATTCTGACCCAATTGGACCCTCCATTCACCTCTAAGGAGTGGCAGATATAAACCGACTTGTGTCCTACCTCCAATTTGATCCGCTAAAAAAAAAAAGAGTATAGTGGGCCGTGTCCATTCTGCATATGCTCATTGTGGCCCGCAACCGGTTACCAAGTCGCTTAAGTGGCCCTCGCCCTTCAAAAGGTTGGGCACCCTTGGCCTAAACTGAGGAAAAAAATAGTTACAAAAAAAAAAATTGTGATATTTATTAAATCAAATAATAAAATATATTGGGGCTGATTTACGAAACGCTTGCGGCATGAGTATCGGCGCATCTGGGTGCACAACGGCAGTTTTGGTATTTACGAAACATTTGCGCAGGTAACGCATTGCTATTCCCCATTTTCTATAGTGTTCTCGGCGCACGGGAGGAGGCGCTCAGTACGCCACTATGGACCTGGTGCACGGCATCTTCAAATAAAAATATAAAGAAGCTGGAAGTGCCAATATAATGGTTGTGATGTGCGGTGATGTGAGGAAGTTTAGTGACAACTTTCCAAGTAACAAATATGCCCAAAATAGAATGAGAAAGTAACTTTTTCTGAACCAGCCTGCTGCGCCGGCAATTACGTTTATAACTGCAAGGGATCTTTTTGTGCTCTGCGCGGCAATTTTACTCATTCAAATGCGCCGGTTCACTGCGCCGGCAAAATCTTAGTAAATGTTAAGTCACATAAATGCATTTGCATAAGTTGAACAGGCGCACCTCCTAAACTTGCCGTTATATAACTGTCCGACAGCAAAATTAAATTTCTAAAGGAAAAAAAAAAGGCATTTAAAAGCACTCGCGGCTATAATGAATTGTCGGCTCACTTAAATATAGAGAAAAGTCATTGAAAGTCTTTGAAAAAAAAAAATGCGTGGGAGTCCCCCAAATTCCATTACCAGGCCCTTCAGGTCTGGTATAGATATTAAGGGGAACTCTGCGCCAATTTAAAAAAAAAAAATGACGTGCGGGTCCCCCTCAAAATCTGTACCAGGCCCTTCAGGTCTGGTATGGATTTTAAGGGAACCCCCGCGCCAAACTTAAAAAAAAATGGCGTGGAGTCCCCCTAAAAATCCATACCAGACCCTTTATCCGAGCACGCAACCTGGCAGGCCGCAAGAAAAGAGGGGAGGACGAGAGAGCGGCCCCCCTCCCTCCTGAACCGTACCAGGCCTCATGCCCTCAACATGGGGAGGATGTCCCCATGTTGATGGGGACAAGGGCCTCATCCCCACAACCCTTGCCCGGTGGTTGTGGGGGTCTGCGGGCGGGGGGCTTATCGGAATCTGGAAGACCCCTTTAACAAAGGGGACCCCCAGATCCCGGCCCCCTACCTGTGTGAAATGGTAATGGGGTACAAATGTACCCCTACCATTTCACAAAAAAAGTGTCAAAAATGTTAAAAATGACAATAGCCAGTTTTTGACAATTCCTTTATTAATGTCTTCTCCTTTCTTCCATCTTCTTCCTTCTTCTTCTTCCGTCTTCTTCTTTTCTCCATTTGGGTTTCTTCCTCCATCTTGTTGTTCATCTTCATCTTCCTTCTTCCTTCGGTGTTCTCGTCCACATCTTGCTCCGGCTTCTTGTTCCCTTCTTCTTTCTCCGGCCGCTCCGCTTGAATTCGAGGTTCCCGCTGTGTGACTCTTCAGTTCATCAGTTCTCCTCTGGATCCGCTGCCACCTGGTGACCCCGCCCCCCTCTGACACCATGGGGAAAGTCCCTGTGAAATCCATGTGCGTCAGAAGGGGGGCGGGGTCACCGGGGGGCAGTGGACCCAGAGGAGAACTGATGAACTAAAGCGTCACACAGCGGGAACCTCGAATTTAAGCGGAGCGGCCGGAGAAAGAAGAAGGGGACAAGAAGCCGGAGCAAGATGCGGACGAGAAGGAAGAAGGAAGATGAAGATGAAGAACAAGATGGAGGAAGAAACCCAAATTAAGAAAAGAAGAAGATGCAAGAAGAAGATGGAAGAAGAAGGAAGAAGATGGAAGAAAGGAGAAGACATTAATAAAGGAATTGTCAAAAACCGGCTATTGTAATTTTTTTAATTTTTGACACTTTTTTTTGTGAAATGGTAGAGGTACATTTATACCCCATTACCATTTCACACAGGAGGGGCCGGGATCTGGGGGTCCCCTTTGTTACAGGGGGCTTCCAGATTCTGATAAGCCCCCACCCGCAGACCCCCACAACCACCGGGCAAGGGTTATGGGGATGAGGCCCTTGTCCCCATCAACATGGGGACATGGTACTTTGAGGGGTCACAGACCCCCAAAGCATCCTCCCCATGTTGAGGGCATGTGGCCTGGTACGGTTCAGGAGGCGCTCTCTCACCCCCCCCTCTTTTTCTGCGGCCTGCTAGGTTGCGTGCTCAGATAAGAGTCTAGTGTGGATTTTTAGGGGGACCCCCACGCCATTTTTTTTTAAGTTTGGTGCGGGGGGTCCCCTTAAAATCTATACCAGACCTGAAGGGCCTGGTACGGATTTTGAGGGGAACCCCCATGCCATTTTTTTAAAATTTGGCGTGGAGCTCACCTTAATATCCATACCAGACCTGAAGGGCCTGGTAATGGAATTTGGGGGAACCCCCACGCATTTTTTTTTCAAAGACTTTCAATGACTTTATCTGTATTGACGGGAACCAGCAATTCATTACAGTCGTGAGTACTTTTAAATGACTATTATTTTACTTTAGAAATGTAATTTTGCTCTCGAACTGTTATAGACATGGAAAACATGCGCTACTTTACAGGCATACTATAGACACTCCCCAGGTATGATATTTAGGGCCAGTTCACACCGGATGCAGTGCAGTGCGTTTTTTTGATGCATGAAAAACACAAAGAAAGTTGATCACATTAATGCCAATGGCATAGTTCACACCACTGCAGTCCGTTCCAGTGTGTTTCAGAAAGGAAAAATAAATTGGTCATGCTGCATTTTTTATGTACAGAACTGTACTGGACTGCAGTAAAACACATAAACGCTACCGAACGTACCAAAAACGCACTGGAACGCACCGGAACGCACCTAAATGCACCAAAGACACACTGCAACACACTTGTCCTAAGTGAAAAGAGGGGGAAAAAAGCACTGGACTGCATCAAAAACGCACCTGGAATGCATCAAAAATGCACTGGAACACGTCAAAAATGCGCATGCAGAAAAGCACCTGGAACGCATCCAGACTGCGTTTCTATGGTGTGATATAGAAACGCAATCCGGATGCGTTCCAGGTGCTTTTTTGCATGTGCGTTTTTGATGCGTTCCAGTGCATTTTTGGTACGTTTTTGATGCAGTCCAGTGCTTTTTTTTCACCCCTCTTTTTTATTAACCATAGATAAGGACAAGTGTGTTCCAGTGTGTTTTTGGTGCATTTAAGTGTGTTCCGGTGCGTTCCAGTGCGTTTTTGATGCGTTTTTCAGCGTTCCAGTACAGTCCAGTGCAGGTAAAATGCAGCATGTTCTACTTTTTTTGTGGAACTGGAATGCACTGGAACAAACACTGCCATTTAGAACCATATAACCAACTTTCCATGCTTTTTTGATGCATAAAAAACGCAATGCACTGCATGTGGTGTGAAATGGCCCTTAAGCAATTTGGCATATTTAAAGGCACTTCTCCTTGTTTTGTTTTTGGTGTTGTCCAAATTGGTGACATTAATATATATCCCTTAGGGTGGGACCTGGGCCCCCATTTTAAGGCCAATAACTAGAAGATAAGCCAGCCAAGTGGGGACTAGCAAAATTAACAAGTCAGTTCCCATACACTGCAGTGGTATTTGTTGTATAACTTTTGCCCATGTTAGGCTCTTTGTTTGCCCCCCGGACTGACGGGTGCTTGTCCCGTCTCTAATTTTGTAGCATGCTGGATGATGTGCTTAATTTTGGACGGGGGGGGGGGGACGGGGGGCTTATTTTCTGCTAGCTGCATTTGTGTTGGTCTCAGCATGCTCAGAAATGTAGGTTTTTTTTTGGTGCTTTTTGTGTGTGAACAGCACCTGGATATTTGTGGGCATGCTCAGAGAGAGTGTGTTTTCTGCGGTAGCAATTGAAGGACATCCTTACCAGGTGTACTCACTTTGAAGTTCAGTCTCTACATTGGGTGAACTTGCATTTTGGGTGTTTCATGGACTGTGCATGTGTTTTCAATTATTTGCAGCGCTGGCAAGGATATGTGAATGCAAACACTTAAAACATTAAATAAGTGACTCATAAACACTTATAAGAAACCTGATCGTCCATTAGTGTTGCCACTGTGCTCATTTAGTGAAAAAACAAATTTTAAAACAATGTGTGAAAAACTAATAAATAACATCTGTGTCAATCTTGGAAGACTGAGTGTTTCCACAGCAGAAACCAAATAGTTAATTCCTTTAGAGAGGTCCCCTCTTGTGGCTCCACTCACCAAAAAGGGGATGAACAATTATATACGAGATCACACCAACTTGGATTCATTAAGTTCATCACATGCGATAGATAGACTTCATAATATCGGCAGAGGCATTGAGTAAACATACGGAAAAAAGGAAAACACATCATGTGAAGTACCGCTTATGAACATCCAGCATTAGCGCTGCTAGCAAAGAGACTCACGAGACTGCGATGTTAAATGAGCGTCAGTGTTGTTCCGGGTACACAGCGTGCGTTCCACAGAAACCGGAAGTAGCGTCACTGGTTTTGGGTTGGCCGGAATTTGCGTCAATGCATTTCGCCCCTTCTCCAGGGCATCATCAAGGACATCACTTCCGGCCAAGGAAGTAAAAATGTATATGCTTTGAGGTCCCCGCCTCTTTGCAAATTAACCAATTGAAAATAGTAACAGAACCTCCTTAAGACGTAATGGAGCGCCCTCTTCCTGATCACATCATTGCCCATCAATTGTCAAGAAAATACAACTTTATTACAACATGACAAATGACAGGAGTAAAGACGATACAATGGAAGTTCATATTAAACAATAGAATGCAATTTAAAATCATTATAACAATTCATTGTAAATATTCATTATAAAAATATGTAATTAAAAAAATAATAACTGATTAGGATGTTGAAAAAAGAAACGTAAATAAAATAGGAAGATTATGATAAACTTTAAGGTTTAAAAAAGACAGATATTTTGGTTGGTGAACATACACATAGATAACCAAAATAAATACAAAATAAATAAACAAAATTAAATAAAATAATAAAAATAAAAATAAAATAAAATGAAAATAAAAATAAAAATGAAATAAATATAAATAAACAAAAATAAAAATAAATATAAAAACTAAGAAATAAGTAAAGATAAAGAAAAATATAAATAAATATAAAAATAAAAATAAATATAAATAACAGATTAGTAGCAATTCATGTGGTATCTCTTTCTCAGAGGTGTCCATTCCTGAGTCGGTCAATTTTTTAGATTTAGTCATCTTTAAAGAGAATGGCAAATTACTTACACGCACCTTCTTCAAGGAGGTTGACAGAAATGGCTACATACCACTAGGGAGCTGTCATCATCCGAGGTGGTTGAATGGAATACCAAAAAGCCAAATGCTTCGAGTGCGGCGTAATTGTAATAAAATTGAAGACTATGATACTCAATCTCAGGTAATCGTGAAGAGATTTCAGGAAAAAGGATACAATATTAGTACCCTCAATAAAACTAGAGATGATATCCATAACGTGGATAGGAAACAGCTTTTCGGAAAAAAAGTTTGTGAGAAAAGAGATTATGGAACTGCTTTCCTAACAGGATATACTAGACAACATAAGCAATTTGATAGAATTATCAGGGAACATTGGCCACTTACTTAAAGATAAAGATCTGACAAATGTTCTTCCTATTGCACCCAATTTTATATACACTAAACCTCCAACGTTAAGACTAAAACTAGCACATAATGTTGTTAACCCCCCAAAGAAAACCTTTACGTTTTTGAATCGGACAGGTTTTTTTAGTTGTGGGAGATGTGTGATTTGTCGCACCTCCAAGCACAGGGTGAGAAAAACTACCCATTTTTCCATCCATGGTAAAACTTATGAAAAAAAAAAATTAGCACCTGTGGAACAACTCATGTTACCTACCTTTTATCTTGCCCATGTGGGCTTCACTATGTGGGTAGGACTACAAGAAAACTAGGTGTTAGGTTAAGGGAACATGCAAATAGAATCAAAAAAGGGTTCAAACACCATAGTCTGTCCAATCACCTCAAACTATTTCATAATAGTGACCCGAGAGGATTGAAGTTCTGTGGAATTGATAAGGTGGAAGCCCACTGGAGAGGTTCCAACCTAAAACAAGCAATTTCACGTAACGAAACTCAGTGGATACATAGGTTAGGCACTTTAAGCCCTAAGGGCCTCAACATTGAACTGGATTTAAATTGCTTCCTATCTAATTGGTGATGTTGCTGGACGTACACATATTTTTCATTTATTTTTACTTTTTATATTTCATTTTATTACATATTTTCATATATTTTATATTTTTATATTTATATTTATATTTATTTTTTTATTTTTATTTTTATTTTATTTTTATATTTATTTTTATTTTTTATTTTTATTTTTATTTATCTTTATTTATTTCTAATTTTTTATATATATATATTTTTTTATTACTTATATTTATTTCATTTTTATTTTTATTTTTATTTTATTTTATTTTTATTTTTATTATTTTATTTAATTTTGTTTATTTATGTTGTATTTATTTTGGTTATCTATGTGTATATCCACCAACCAAAATATCTGTCTTTTTTAAACCTTAAAGTTTATCATAATCTTCCTATTTTATTTACGTTTCTTTTTTCAACATCCTAATCAGTTATTATTTTTTTAATTACATATTTTTATAATGAATATTTACAACGAATTGTTATAATGATTTTAAATTGCATTCTATTGTTTAATATGAACTTCCATTGTATCGTCTTTACTCCTGTCATTTGTCATGTTGCAATAAAGTTGTATTTTCTTGACAATTGATGGGCAATTATGTGATCAGGAAGTGGGCGCTCCATTACGCCTTAAGGGGTTCTGTTACTATTTTCAATTGGTTAATTTGCAAAGAGGCGGGGACCTCGACGCATATAAATTTTTACTTCCTTGGCCGGAAGTGATGTCCTTGATGATGCCCTGGAGGAGGGGCGAAACGCGTTGACGCAATTTCCGGCCAACCCAGAACCAGTGACGCTACTTCCAGTTTCTGTGGAACGCACGCTGTGTACCCGGAACAACACTGACGCTCGTTTAACATCGCAGTCTCGTGAGTCTCTTTGCTAGCAGCGCTATGTTGGATGTTCATAAGCGGTACTTCACATGATGTTTTTTCCTTTTTTCCGTATGTTTACTCAATGCCTCTGCTGATATTATTATGGAGTCTATCTATCGCATGTGATGAACTTAATAAATCCAAGTTGGTGTGATCTCGTATATAATTGTTCATCCCCTTTTTGGTGAGTGGAGCCACAAGAGGGGACCTCTCTAAAGGAATTAACTATTTGGTTTCTGCTGTGGAAACACTCAGTCTTCCAAGATTGACACAGATGTTATTTATTAGTTTTTCACACATTGTTTTATAATTAGTTTTTTCACTAAATGAGCACAGTGGCAACACTAATGGACGATCAGGTTTCTTATAAGTGTTTATGAGTCACTTCTTTAATGTTTTAAGTGTTTGCATTCACATATCCTTGCCAGTGCTGCAAATATTTGTTTTATATTTTGTTGAGGTGTTAGGACCAGGGATGAGCCGAACACCCCCCTGTTCGGTTCGCACCAGAACCTGCGAACAGACAAAATGTTTGTGTAAACTTTAGAACCCTATTAAATACAATGGACTCGAACGTTCGAAATCTAAAGTGTTAATTATAAAGGCTAATATGCAAGTTATTGTCCTAAAAAGTGTTTGGGGACCGGGGTCCTGCCCCAGGGGACATGTATCAATGCAAAAAGAAGTTTTAAAAACGGCCGTTTTTTCGGGAGCAGTGATTTTAATAATGCTTAAAATGAAAAAGTGAAATATTCCTTTAAATTTCGTACCTGGGGGGTGTGTATGATATGCATGTAAAGTGGCGCATGTTTCCCGTGCTTAGAACTGTCCCTGCAAAAAATGTCATTTTTGAAAGAAAAAAATGCTCTGCTTAGCCCTTAGAAACTATACAGCAATATGCACATTGTAGACCATGAATTTACTACTTATTCTTTATAATAGAAATATGTAGTCAATGTTCTACAACCATTATAAATGTATGTTCTGTACATTTCTGTTATATCTTATTCAATAAAATACTTTAACATGAAAAAAATGCATTTAAAACTGACTCGCGGCTATTAATGAATTGTCGGCTCCCGGCAATACATACAAAAGTCATTGATAAAAAAAAAAAAAAGCGTGGGGGTTCCCCAGAATTCAATTACCAGGCCCTTCAGGTCTGGAATGGATATTAAGGGGAACCCCGCCGCAAATTTAAAAAAAAATTGACGTGGGGTTCCCCCAAATATCCATTCCAGGCCCTTCAGATCTGGCATGGATTTTAAGGGGAACTCCACCCCAAATTTAAAAAAAAAATGGCGTGGAGTCCCCCTAAAAATCCATACCAGACCCCTTATCCGAGCACGCAACCTGGCCGGCCGCAGGGGAAAAGGGGGGAATGAGAGAGCGGCCCCCCCTCCCTCCTGAACCGTACCAAGCCACATGCCCTCAACATGGGGAGGATGTCCCCATGTTGATGGGGACAAGGGCCTCATCCCCACAACCCTTGCCCGGTGGTTGTGGGGGTCTGCGGGCAGGGGGCTTATCGGAATCTGGAAGACCCCTTTAACAAAGGGGACCCCCAGATCCCGGCCCCCCCCTATGTGAATTGGTAAGGGGTACATTGTACCCCTACCATTTCACGAAGAAAGCGTAATTTTTTTAAAAAAAACACACAAACACCTTGAAAAAGTCCTTTATAAAAAAAAAACATTCCAGCTGTGAAATCCAGTGTCCTGCGGCGATCCCGATGTCCAGCGCTGTCCTTCATTGGTTGTGCCTGAGCGGACCTGATGGGGAACTCCCTCTAAGTATTTTAAATGTATAGACCCGCCCCTTCTAAAGTTCCCCATCAGGTCCGCTCAGTGAAGGAAGTTCCCCGCTCAAGCCAATGACGTAGGCGGGTCCGACATACCGAGGGGGCGGACCTGATGGGGAACTTCTCTCACTGTGGTAATACATGTATAGACCCGCCCCTTCTCATGTTCCGCATCTGGTCCGCTGAGCGGACCTGATGGGGAACTTTAGAAGGGGCGGGTCTATACATTTAAAATACTGAGAGGGAGTTCCCCATCAGGTCCGCTCAGGCACAACCAATGACGGACAGCGCTGGACATCGGGATCGCCGCGGGACACTGGATTTCACCGCTGGAATGTTTTTTTTTTTTAAATAAAGGACTTTTTCAAGGTGTTTGTGTGTTTTTTTAAACATTTTTTTACGCTTTCTTCGTGAAATGGTAGGGGTACAATGTACCCCTTACCAATTCACATAGGGGGGGGCCGGGATCTGGGGGTCCCCTTTGTTAAAGGGGTCTTCCAGATTCCGATAAGCCCCCCGCCCGCAGACCCCCACAACCACCGGGCAAGGGTTGTGGGGATGAGGCCCTTGTCCCCATCAACATGGGGACATCCTCCCCATGTTGAGGGCATGTGGCTTGGTACGGTTCAGGAGGGAGAGGGGGCCGCTCTCTCGTCCCCCCCTTTTCCCCTGCGGCCGGCCAGGTTGCGTGCTCGGATAAGGGGTCTGGTATGGATTTTTAGGGGGACTCCACGCCATTTTTTTTTAAAATTTGGGGTGGAGTTCCCCTTAAAATCCATGCCAGATCTGAAGGGCCTGGAATGGATATTTGGGGGAACCCCACGTCAATTTTTTTTTAAATTTGCGGCGGGGTTCCCCTTAATATCCATTCCAGACCTGAAGGGCCTGGTAATAGAATTCTGGGGAACCCCCACGCTTTTTTTTTTTTTTTTATCAATGACTTTTGTATGTATTGCCGGGAGCCGACAATTCATTAATAGCCGCGAGTCAGTTTTAAATGCATTCTTTTCTTTCAAAAATGACATTTTTTGCAGGGACAGTTCTAAGCACGGGAAACATGCGCCACTTTACATGCATATCATACACACCCCCCAGGTACGAAATTTAAAGGAATATTTCACTTTTATTTTTCCATTTTAAGCATTATTAAAAGCACTGCTCCCGAAAAAACGGCCGTTTTTAAAACTTCTTTTTGCATTGATACATGTCCCCTGGGGCAGGACCCGGGTCCCCAAACACTTTTTAGGACAATAACTTGCATATTAGCCTTTATAATTAACACTTTAGATTTCTCCCATAGATTTTTCGAATTTGCCGCGAACACCCCAATTTGTTCGCTGTTCGGCGAACGGGCGAACAGGCAATGTTCGAGTCGAACATGAGTTCGACTCGAACTCGAAGCTCATCCCTAGTTAGGACCTTTTGTTGCGGCAGCTGCGGATTTATTTATTTATTTCTTACAATTATCACTGCACATTCTCTAAGCGCGGGTTTTAGTTTTTGCATAAATATGTTTTCAATTGCCTCATTAGCACACAAACCTATGTTATATAAAGCTTGCAGATAGCATTCTCTCCCTTGCCCTGAAAAGAGGCAAGATTGTGTGTGAATGTGGCCGGCCGGACGGCAGGCAAAAAGTACATTTTGGTGTCCTTATCAAGTTTGTAACACATGCATTTTATTTGTTATGTCTTTGCAAAACAGATGTTTGTTTTACTTTTGATTGTTTTTTTTTGTGTGGGGGATATGTTCCCCTGAAATATTTTCGATGTTGTTAATGTGTGTCGTTTGTTCACTTTTATTTAATTGTCTGTGCTGCATCATTTTGCTAAATTTCTCAAGATGTGACTAATGTTTCAAATTTACCTTCATGTCTTTTTTATTTATTTATTTTTTTGCTTCCCTTTGTTTTTTTCCAAGTCCTGTTTTGTTGACCAATAAAATTTGATGTTTGTTTTTTTTTGTTTTCTATGCAACAAATGTGACAGCTGTAGCCTAACTATGCTTATTGGCATGTCAAAACAAAACAGGTGTCATTTGCCTAACCTGGTGCCTTCATGGTAGCATATGCATGTATTGTGTGCTGCCATGGATAGTCACCAGGAAATAAAAAATACAGAGCGGTAAGTATTAAATTTTCCTTTTTACTGCAGTGGTTCTCAGCCTCAGTCCTCAAGTACCCCCAACAGGACATGTTTTGTGAATTTATCTTATCGAGAATTGCTGTCCAAAATACCAAACCATTGACTGTGATTTAAAGCACATGTGCAAGATGAAGGAAAACCTGCAAACATGATCTTTTGGGGTTACTTGAGAAGCACTGATTTAGAGCACTGCACTTAAAAATAGCTCAAGGCAATACGATTCTAATTGTGGGCATTTTGAGGGAAACCAAGTAAGTGTTAGAACCCCTGCTTGTTTTTTTTTAGGTTGGGCTTTGTGTCCCTTTTTGTAAAATTGGCTTCACTTCCTGTCACACAGCTAAACAGGAAGTGAAGGTAAAACCCTACCAATGTCTTTTCTTGGGGACACACAGATCAATTTAACTAGTGTCCCCATTAAGCAAATCGCACTCCAGCACTTTGTTGTGTACCCCTAAATCATTAGGTAGTTTGGGATTTAGTAAAGGCAAATCCACTCTGCAGTACAAGTGTAGTTGCTGAAAATCTGAGGGGAAGCACTGGTGATTGTAATATCCAATCATGTAAAAGCAAAGATGGTGCTTTTTTGTTTCCTTGCATGTCCCCCTCGGATATCCAGCAAGTGCACTTGTAGTGCAAATTGGATTTGCCTTTAGTAAATAAACCCCAAAGTCCAAAATACCTAATAATTTGGGGTGTACCCAGCAAAATGCTGGAGTGCAATGTACATAATGGGGAAAGTATTTAGATTGACCTGTGTGTCCCCAAGGAAAGACATTGGTAGGGATTTACCCTCACCTCCTGTGTGGCTATGTGACAGGAAGTGAATTATTTGGAAGGATAAAGAACGAATGGGCCGGCGCTGGATGGGAAGCATAGAGATGACTGGTGACCAGATGGTCACCAGTCATCTCTATGACTGTCGGAGGCCTGGGCGCAACGTTATGACGTCACGCCGGGTTCCCGTATGTAAACAAAGCCGTGATCTCGGCTGTCAGCATGAGATCAGTGAATTTTTTTACCGATCTCATGCTTTCCAGCTTGGAGGAGAGATGTGGGGTCTTATTGACCCTGCATCTCTCCATAAAGAGGACCTGTCACAATAGATTCCTATTACAAGGGATGTTTACATTCCTTGTAATAGGAATAAAAGTGATCAAAAAAACAAAAAGTAAAAAAAAAGTGTAAAAAAAAAAAGTAAAAAACAAAAAAAATTATAATAAAAAAAATTTAAACGCCCCTGTCCCCGGTAGCTTGCGCTCAGAAGCGAACACACACATAAGTCCCGCCCACATATGTAAACGCAGTTAAAACCACACATGTGAGGTATTGCTGCGTGAGGCCTCGTACACACGACCGATTTTCTCGGCAAGAACCAGCAAGAAACTTGCTGGCAGAGAGGTCTTGCCGAGTAAATCGGTCGTGTGTACGCTGCTATCGGGTTTCTCGTCGAGAAAACCGACAAGAAACCTCGACGAGAAAATAGAGAACCTGCTCTCTATTTTCTCGTCGAGATTCTCCTCGGCATGTTTCTCGACGAGAAAAGTGAGTGTGTGTACACTTACCTGTCCGCCCGGAAGCCCGCGCATGTTCGAAATGAATTCGACGCATGCGCGGTAGCTTCCTAGGCAGACGTAGGGTATACCAAGATGGCGGCGACGGCATCGAATGTGACAAGCGCATGCTCGACGTAGTCGATGACGTCACCGCGTACACTCCTTTCAAAGAACCGCGGGTTCTTTGAAACGAGCGTGTGTACACTCGGTCGGGACAAGTTTCTTGTCCAAGAATCTCGTCGAAAAAAACGACATGTTTTTTTCAACGAGAATCTCGGCCGTGTGTACGAGGCCTGAGTGCAACAATTCTAGCACTAGACCTCCTCTGTAATGCGAAAATGGTAACGTGTAAAAAAAATTAAAGCATCGCCTATGGATATTTTTAAGTACTGAGGTTTGGTGTCATTCCATGAGTGTGCGCAATTTTAAAGCGTGACATGTTAGGTATCTATTTACTCAGCATAACAACATCTTTCACATTATACAAAAAAATTGGGCTAACTTTACTGTTTTGTATTTTTTTTAATTCATGAAACCATTTTTTTCCCCAAAAAAAGGCGTTTGAAAATTTATTCGGCAAATATCGAGCGAGATAAAAATTTGCAATGACAGCCATTTTATTCCCTAGGGTGTCTGCTAAAAAAAGATATATAATGTTTGGGGGTTCTAAGTAATTTTATAGCCATAAAATTATGATTTTTACATGAAGGAGAGAAGTGCCAGAATAGGCCCGGTGCTGAAGTGGTTAAAATATCCCCAAAAAAATTTTTTAGTTGGTCTTTTGTATTTATAGAAAAAAAAACGCAGAGGTGATCGAATAGCACCAAAAGAAAGCTCTATGTGTGTGCAAAAACTGATGACATTTTCATTGGGATACAGTGTTGTATGAGCGCGCAATTGTCATTCAAAGTGCATCAGCGCTGAAAGTTGAAAATTGGTCTGGGCAGGAAGGGGGTTCAAGTGGCCAGTAAGCAAGTGGTTAATATAAGGCTACATGCACACGGACGTCTTTCCAGCCGCTTGTTTGAGTGTTTTTTGCAGCTTAAAAACACCTCTCCATGTTAGCCTATGGCCTCATGGCCACCATGGCGTTTTTGAGCTGTAAGGCCCCTTTCACATGGACGGCAAAATTGCCGTAGTAAAAAGTATGTTTTTTGTTCTGTGAAATTCAAGGCTTCAGGCAATGCGATTAGCTGCATTTGTACATTGCGATTACCTGCGTTTACGTGTGTTTATTTGCGGTTGCGTTTAGCTGCGGTTGGTTATTCCCATAGCAACCTGTTTATTTTTATTTTTTGTCCCTTGGATCTAACCATGATGCATTTCGGTCCTCTGCCATCTATTTCCTGTTTCTTTGTTCACTTGCTGAGTGTGTGTTGGAGTTTAGAGGTGAGAGGAGTGATCGGTGTGTTGTGCCTGAGATTTGCAAAAATGAATGCAAATATGATGAGTTTGCTGGCGATGCTTATGTTGCTGATGATGAGGATGAAGAGGAGAAGACAGATCCAGTCTAGGCGACGTCCCCGCCGTTACTGGGTCCATCCCCTAACCTCACAGCGTCTATCAATTGGCTACTTTGCCCTCATGTTCGGTGAGCTGCGGACCCATGGGGACAAGTTCTACAATTATACTCGGATGTCCGTGGCAAGCTTCGATGAGCTGTTGGAACTCTGTAGAACACGCCTGAGCAGAACCAGGACCAACATGAGAAGAAGCATTAGTGCAGAAGAGCGGCTGCTACTTACTTTAAGGTAGGTTTTCCATATCTTGAACAGATGCTTAAAATTCATGTACATGCAGGTGTACCAATATTATTGACAATAGTGTGTATGTATGTTCTTGCATAATATATAGATATATATATATGTGTCTTTTTTGTATTGCAGATACCTTGCCACTGGTGCCAGCTTCACCTCCCTTCATCATCAGTTCCTAATGGGAATTTCTACTGTATCGACAATAGTCCATGATACATGTCAAGTTATATGGGAAGAGCTGAAAAGCAGTGTCATGCCGGAACCAACATCCAGTCTGTGGGAGGAAATATCTGAGGAGTTTTGGGAGAAGACCAACTTCCCAAATTGCATTGGGGCTTTAGACGGGAAACATATCCGTCTCATCAAGCCACCAAACTCTGGTTCCCGTTATTTCAACTATAAAAAATATTTCTCCATTGTCCTCCTGGGGCTCAGTGATGCCAATATGCGGTTCATTGCTGTGGATGTGGGAGCTTACGGGAGTTCTGGAGATTCCAGAATTTTCCGTAATTCTATGATGGGCCAGCGATTGGAAAATAGTGAATTCAATGTGCCACAGTCAAGGCCTCTTCCTGGTACTGCTGTGCCGGACCTTCCTTTTGTTGTGCTGGGAGATGAGGCATTTGCCTTATCCACCCACCTTCTCAGGCCCTATACGAGGCATGGTCTCACTGACAGGAGGCGCATTTTTAATTACCGTCTCAGTAGAGCCCGGAGAATGGTGGAGTGCGCATTTGGCATTTGCACTGCCAAATGGCGTGTTTTGATGACAGCCATGCACCTAGAATTGGATCATGCGGTCAATGTTGTTTTGGCATGTTGTGTTCTCCACAACTATTTGAGGGGTAAGGAGATCGTGCCCACGGAATCCCCGTTAGCGTTACCTGTTTCCGCAGAACACAGAGGTCGTGTTACTGCCACTCGTCCCACGAATCAAGCTCTACAAGTGCGTGAGGATTTCACAGATTTTTTTTTGACAGAGGATGGACAGCTCCCATGGCAATATGACCATTTGTAAAGAGATCTTTGTTACCCATGTTATATCAACCTTATATTATGCCGCGTACACACGATCATTTTTCCCGTCGGGAAAAATGAATTTTTTTCCTTTGGACGAGAAAAACGATCGTCTGTGGGCTTTTTGCCGTTTTTCCCGACGGGAAAAACGGCATTAATCACGATGAGAAAAATTAGAACATGTCCTAATTTTTCTCGTCGTTTTTCCTGACATTTCTTCCGCGGCAGTGTTTCCCATAGGGAAACACTGCCGCAAAGCCGATAGACGATCGTTTTTCTCGTCATTTTAAAAAATGACGAGAAAAATGACCGTGTGTGGGGAACAAGCTGTTCCCTCGTTTAAAATGTCATTATTCACGGCGGTTTTTTAACCGCCGTGAATAATGATCGTGTGTACGCGGCATTACAGTTTAAATTTGTTTTTGAAATAAAGTAGTTGACAATTTTTTACAATTAAATTGTTTTTATTTTTATATCTTTGCCATGTTCAATAACAAAAAGGTAGAAAAAATAGACAAACCTTACAAAACATTGAATGCTTGCATGTATAGAAAACGATGTTTTCAATTCCTTAGGAATATAGAGAATTTTCTTCTATTTTCAAGTACAAATTGACTCTGTACCCCCCCCCTCCCCCCCCCTAAAATATTGAGTATTTCTAAAGTGCTGTTAACCATATGTTTGACTATATGTGGACACTGTGAGTGCAGTAAACAGATTTGAAACATTTTTTCACAACTTTACGAACTGTTGTGTAGCGGCTGTTTGATAACAATGTCCAAATGTAAGCAAAGAATTTAAAAAGGTTTTTTAGTGCTTAAAGCTGACCATACACCTATAGATTATCTGCATAATGTCTATGATTAGATGGAATAATATTTGTCCATGTACACTGCACTGTGTAGATGGGGGGGAGGGGATCTCCCATTGGGCCAAGCTTCAGTATCTTTCTAGTCGGCCGAGTAGCAAGATATGGAAGCTTGGAACAGTGGGAGATTCTTACATCCGCACAGTTTAGCGGAGATGGAGGAATCTGTTCCACTTTTTCCATCTGAACATAGAAAAACAGAAGATAACCTATAGGTGTATGGCCAGTCTGCTGAGGCATGGCCCCATAGAGAAAGTGTCAAAACCCTAACCTTTGTCTCCTTAATTTTGATTTCGCCATGTATGCTGCACTGTGTAGATTGGGGGATCTCCCACTGGGCCAAGCTTCAGTATCTTTCTAGTCAGCCATGCTGGCTCTCAACCTAAACAATACTTTGGTGCTGTGAGAGCCAGCGTGGCGGAGTAGCAAGATATGGAAGCTTGGAACAGTACAGTACAGTTTCTTACATCCGTACAGTTCAGCGGATATTGAGGTAGGTATCAATAAAATTCAAGTAACAAAACATAAAAAAATTTAACAGTAATATAATAAATTAAAAGGTCAAAACTACAAGTTTTCATACACCGGATAAGGGGGACGCAGGGAAGAGTGGCTTGGTTCAGTGCCAACATCTATGGGTGATCCTGATTGGGAAGATGAGGGTGAAGTAACTGGGTGTGGCTGCACGTGCATCCTTTGATAACCAGGATTAGGTGGGTAAGGTGTATACATCGGTGGGGGTCCTGCATAAGGATTAATGGCAGGTGTTGTGTCATGGAGCTGCTGATTGGCCATTGGTCGACTCAAAGAGCCACTGGGTGAATTAAAATCCATAGCCCATGGCTGAAATTTTGGATATGGGCGTTGCTCTTTGCAAGCGGATACAATATACGTTAAATAGGCATGTATATCACCCCTGACCTCAGTGCGCTTATCAGGAGGAATCTCCCTGACTACACAAAGCAACATTCTCAGAAACATAACATCTGGGTCTGAGATATTGAGAAATTCATCATCTTTGGCCTGGTTTTGCGATTGGTTTCTCATTTCTGCTATAATACGGTTAAAATATTCCTCAAAAGGTGTCTCTTGTTGAGTACGTTTTTGACGGCTGGTGGAAGTAGACTGTCCTCTCCTACCTACATTTGCCTGCAAATAGATCAAATATATAGATTATGCTTCTGATGTTGAGATCACACTTACATAATAATAAACATGATGCTTGCACAATTATTAAAGTCGTGTCCGAGCTTGCAACACCTGTTTTGAATAGATCAGACACAGGCACTTGTTTTAGCCCCGAAAACCTGTTGTCACTGTATTAGCAGCCAGACCTCCAAAACCAGAAGTACTGAAGTCAAGTGGTACTTTGCCCAAAAAGTAAGCCTTTGTTGTTTCTCCTTAAGAACATCTATGTACCAACACCAGCTGCCATTACAATATGTAAGTAGTACGTATTTTGTGGACAGAGATTGTGACTAGGGTTGTCCCAATACTAGTATCGGTACTGATAACGAGCATTTACCTGAGTACTTCTAGTCGGGCAAATGCTCAACTGTTTTTACAATGTTTCAGTTCATGAATGAAGAGAAGCCGCTGTCTTCTCTCCATTCATTTTCAGCGCAGCGGAGGCTGCTGAG
Organism: Rana muscosa; assembly: GCA_029206835.1. Taxonomy (NCBI): domain Eukaryota; kingdom Metazoa; phylum Chordata; class Amphibia; order Anura; family Ranidae; genus Rana; species Rana muscosa. The sequence goes on from CM055119.1 coordinate 241,113,998, forward strand.
AAAGGGACTGGGGAATCTGTGTCCCTAGTCCCTTTCCCTGTCTCAAATGGGAGATGTCAGAGGTCTGTTAAGACCCCTGATATCTCACCAAAGAGAGGGCTGATAAAAAAAAAGAATAAAATAAAAATTAATTGTATAAAAATACAAAAACTAAAAGAAAACACACACCGACACTGTCCCCCCCCCATTAAAAAATGAAAGCATTGTAAAAAAAAAAATTGTAAAAAACATCATTGTGACGTTTTGAAAGTACATACCACAGGTTCTTGAGTGGATGGTTGATATTCTTGGGATGAAAGTGACTCTGAATTGGTTTCTTGACTGGTGTCTGCGTCATCTGGTGACGAACTTTTCACGTCTTGCGCTTGCTCTCTCAGGAACACTTGACACAGTTCTAATAATAACAAAATTACAAGTTTAAAAATAACATGAATACTGTCATGTGTACACTACAGAATAGCCCTCTATATAGAGCAGGGTGGGTTTAGACACCTTTCACACTGGAGCGGTGACGCAACCAAAAATCCTGATAGCAGCATCCTTGGAGTGGTGAAGGAGCGGTGTGTATACCGCTCCTACACCTCTCCAGCCCACTCAAATCATTAGGACAGTGCGGCTATACTGCCCACAAATTTGTTAAAAGTAAAATATATAATATATATACTTACGAGCGCATCTCGGTGGTGCGCCTCAAAAAAAGACAAAGCCTCTGCATGGGGGTTAGCCCTGCGACGAGTTGAGGGTGCTCCGCTTTTTTCCGCAGACTTCTCTTCATTAACTTCTTTCTTGTACCGGTCACGTATGGACCTCCAATGTGTATAAACCTCTTTTCCTGCAATATATATATCAAACATAACGCATGTTAGGAAAAAAAGTTGAGAGAGATCTGCTCACCCCCCCCCCCCCACCCAAGAAAAAACTTAAGGGAAGACACCAACCATTTGATTTCCCATTTTCCAATTAGGTTTGTTTGCAGCATTGCACAATTGTCAGTGACGCAGTGCTGGATCGCTAAAAAATGGCCTGGTCATTTAGGGGGTAAAACTTCTGTTTGTGGTTATTATGGGAAACAGCTATGATGCATGTGTACCCTGCTTCATAGACACAACAAACATTGCACTCACCTCGGTTATCCTGCTCAGTGGCAGACATATTGTCCCAGTTCGGTGTGACAAATTTGTATACTTCGGCCTCGTACACACGACCGATTTTCTCGGCAAGAACCAGCAAGAAACTTGCTGGCAGAGAGGTCTTGCCGAGTAAATCGGTCGTGTGTACGCTGCTATCGGGTTTCTCGTCGAGAAAACCGACAAGAAACCTCAACGAGAAAATAGAGAACCTGCTCTCTATTTTCTCGTCGAGATTCTCGTCGGCATGTTTCTCGACGAGAAAAGTGAGTGTGTGTACACTTACCTGTCCTCCCGGAAGCCCACGCATGTTCGAAATGAATTCGACGCATGCGCGGTAGCTTCCTAGGCATACGTAGGGTATACCAAGATGGCGGCGACGGCATCGAATGTGACGAGCGCATGCTCGACGTAGTCGATGACGTCACCGCGTACGCTCCTTTCAAAGAACCGCGGGTTCTTTGAAACGAGCGTGTGTACACTCGGCCGGGACAAGTTTCTTGTCCAAGAATCTCGTCGAAAAAAACGACATGTTTTTTTCAACAAGAATCTCGGCCGTGTGTACGAGGCCTTCCTCCCACTTGGATCTCTTCAACACTCGATCGGCATATCCATTCCTGGGCATTCTGAGTCCCATAACTCTGGTCGGGAATGCACAAGGGATATTATGGCCTCATGTGATATATCTTGCGCCGCCATGCTGCCTTCTACTCTTTCCAATATCCCTCTGAACTTCCTGTGTCATTTCCCAGGTACACTTACTGGCTATGATGCGCTTCCGGGTGATTTTTCTTTTCTCACGCTGCTATCCGCAGCTGACTCAAATGACTGCGATTACATGCGGTTGTTTGCAGATAGCTGCGCTACATCACACCTGGACGCATTCAATTCTATTTTTTCTATTCGCACGGAACCGCATGTAACGAAATCGCAGCTAAACGCTGTGTGTGAATGGGGCCATAGGAAAGCATTGTGTGCTTTTAGCTGCGGTAGAAAAATAGAAAATCCGCAGCTAAAAGCACCATTCTATCCGTCCGTGTGAAAGGGGCCTAAATGGCATAGCCGTTTTTAGGCCCCATGTACACGGGACGCTGGTGAAAAGTCTTCAGAACTAAGGTTGAAAGCGGCGTTTCTAAACGTGTGTTTTGTCGCGTTTGCATGCCACGTTTTACCGCATTTGCGTCTATAAGCGTTTAGTTAGTTATCATTAGGGATGAGCCGAACACCCCCCTGTTCGGTTTGCACCAGAACCTGCGAACAGACAGATTGCGCAAACTTTAGAACCCTATTAAATACAATGGACTCGAACGTTCGAAATCAAAAGTGCTAATTATAAAGGCTAATATGCAAGTTATTGTCCTAAAAAGTGTTTGGGGATCCGGGTCCTGCCCCAGGGGACATGTATCAATGCAAAAAAAAGTTTTAAAAACGGACGTTTTTTCGGGAGCAGTGATTTTAATAATGCTTAAAGTGAAACAATAAAAGTGAAATATTCCTTTAAATTTCGTACCTAGGGTGTGTGCATGTAAAGTCGCGCTTGTTTCCCGTGCTTAGAACTGTCCCTGCACAAAGTGTAATTTGTGAAGGAAAAAAAGTCATTTAAAACTCACTTGCGGTTGTCGGCTCCCGGCAATACAAAGAAAAGTCATTGGTAAAAAAAATGCGTGGGGGTCCCCCCAAATTCAATTACCAGGCCCTTCAGGTCTGGTATGGATATTAAGGGGAACCCTGCCGCAAATAAAAAAAAAATGCGTGGGGTTCCCCCAAATATCCATACCAGGCCCTTCAGGTCTGGTATGGATTTTAAGGGGAACTCCACCCCAAATGTAAAAAAAAAATGGCGTGGAGTTCCCCCCAAAAATCCATACCAGACCCTTTATCCGAGCACGCAACCTGGCAGGCCGCAGGAAAAGAGGGGGGGAGGCGAGAGAGCGCCCCCCTCTCCTTAATTGTACCAGGCTACATGCCCTCAACATGGGGAGGATGTCACCATGTTGATGGGAACAAGGGCTTCATCCCCACAACCCTTTCCCGGTGGTTGTGGGGGTCTGTGGGCAGGGGGCTTATCGGAATCTGGAAGACTAAGGGGACCCCCAGATCCCGGCTCCCCACCCTATGTGAATGAATGAGTATGGGGTACATCGTACACCTACCCATTCACCTGGTGGCAAAAAAAGTCAATAAAAAAACACAACACAGGTTCGGGGGTCTTCTTCCAACATCGGGGGTCTTCTTCCAACTTCGGGGGTCTCTTCTTCTGCTCTCCGGTGTCGTCTCCGCGCTCTCTGGTTCTTCTCCCGCTCTCCGGTGCCTTCTCCATGATCTCCGGTTCTTTCTGCCTTCTACCGGGCGCCCCGCTATCTTCTTCCAGCTCTTTTGCTAGCAGGCCCCTGAAGTCGGAAGAAGACCCCCGGAGCTGCCTAATAAATTACTTTAAAAACCTGTGTCTTGTTTTTTTATTGACTTTTTTTGCCACCAGGTGAATGGGTAGGGGTACGATGTACCCCATACACATTCACATAGGGTGGAGGGCCTGGGTTCTGGGGGCCCCCTTTTTAAAGGGGGCTCCTGGATTCCGATAAGCCCCCCGCCCGCAGACCCTGACAACCAACGGCCAGGGTTGTCGGGAAGAGGCCCTTGTCCCCATCAACATGGGGCAGGGTGCTTTGGGGGGGCGCAGGGCGCCCCCTGCCCCAAAGCACTTAACCCCCCATGCTCGCTCGCCCCCCCCTTTCCTGACCTGCCAGGCTGCATGATCGGATAAGGGTCTGGTATGGATTTTGGGGGGACCCCCACACCGTTTTTTCGGCGTAGGGGGTTTCCCCTTAAAATCCATACCAGACCTAAGGGCCTGGTATGCTCCTGGAGGGGAATACATGCCGTTTATTTATTTAAAATTTGGCCTGGGGTTCCCCTTCATGATTCATACCAAACACAGTAGACAGCGAGCGCAAGGCTTGCAGTACCTTGTCGCCGAGAACACTCTCGGACAGGTACTTCAAGTCACCTCCAGGACACGACTTGAGCGTCTGCTTCACGCTCAAGTCGTGTCCAAGTTGCCGAGCAAAGTCGCGCTGCCCCTGTGTCAACCGACACACGAGTCGCCCCGCAAGTCGGATGGTCTTGATCCGACTTCCCGAGCGACCTCTATTCAAATCAATGGGCTCCCATAGGGAACCATTCATTTTGAATAGAGATACAAGCGCCGCTGACATTTTTATTTACTATAGCAGTGTGCCGCTGGTTTGTGCGCCCAATTAAGGATTTATCCGGCGCACCAATTAAGGTATGAACCGGCGCAGCGCACTGTTGTTAGTAAATCACCCCCATTGTGTTTTTTTCAAAATTGTCGCTCTTCTTTTGTTTATAGCGCAAAAAATAAAAACTGCAGAGGTGATCAAATACCACCAAACGAAAGCTCTATTTGTGGGGGAAAAAAACATAAAGATTTTAGTTGGGTACAGTGTTGCATGACCGCGCAATTGTCATTCAAAATTGCGACAGCGCTGAAAACCTAAAATTGGTCTTGGCAGGAAGGGGGTGAAAATGCCCTGTATTGAAGCGGTTAAGCAATATAACCCACAGGATTTGTGCCAGTTTTGCAATAATAATCCCCAGCACTGGTGCCAGTTTACACAAAAATAACCTTCAGCATAAATGGCAGTTTTCATAATAACCCCCATCAACGGTGCCAGTTTAAGAAATAATAAACCCTCAGAATGAATCACAGTTTCTGTAATAATAACTGCTAGCATCAGTGCCAGTTTATGCAAGTATAGCCCACAGGATTGGTTTCAATATGATCAGAGATGTTATCCTATTTAAATCCCTTTTAATCACTTCAGACACTTTCCCCCTTTCCTGCCCAGGCCAATTTTCAGCTTTCAGCGCTGTTGCACTTTGAATGACAATTGCGTGGTCATGCTACACTGTACCCAAACAATTTTTTTATCATTTTGTTCCCACAAATAGAGCTTTTTTATTTGGTGGAATTTGATTACTGCTGGGGTTTTTATTTTTTGCGCAACAAATAAGAAAATACAGAAAATTTTGGGGGGGGGGGGGTTTCTTTGTTTCTGTTATAAAATGTTGTAAATAAGTATTTTTTCTCCTTCACTGATGGGCACTGATAAGGCTGCACTGATGGGCACTGATAAGGCGGCACTGATGGGCACTGATAAGGCAGCACAGATGAGGATGAGGTGGCACTGATGATGGGCACTAATATGCAGCACTGATGGACACTAATAGGTGGCACTGATGGGTACTGATAGATGGCACTGGTATGCAGCACTGATAAGCATTGATAGGCGGCACTGATGGGCACTCATAGGTGGCACTGATAGGTGGCACTGATGGGCACTGATAGGCTGCACTGATGGGCACAGATGGGCACTGATAGGTGGCACTGATGGACACTGATATATGGCACTGATAGGCATCACTGATAAGGAGGCACTGGCAGGCATTAGTGATGGGCACTGACTGGCACCATTTGTGGGCACTGATTGGCATTGATTTTGGGAACAGATTGGTGGCCATGGGTGGCATACCCGGTGGTCATCAGTGGTGGCAATCCCTGGTGGTATCCCTGGTGGTCTGAAGTAGGCATCCTTGGGGGGGGGTGGCTGTGCTGATAAACAGGAGAGCAGCTGATCGGCTCTCCTCTACTCGTGTCAGACGCGAGTGAGGAAAAGCCGATAGACGGCTTTTCCTGTTTACAATGTGATCAGCCGTGATTGAACACGACTGATCATGTGGTAAAGAGCCTCCGTCAGAGGCTCTTTACCGAGATCGGTATTGCGGTGTGTCGCTGCGCTACACGCCCCCATGGGCACGCGCCGGCTATTATACTGAGAGATGTCATGAAAACGGAACCACCACTCAGCCGTAATTCTGGTATAGACCAGGTGGGAAGTGGTTAAAGTAGAATTCCAGCTTAAACCTAACTAGCATTAAAAATGTTCCCTCCCCCCTATTCTGACTAACCTGTGTAAGAAAGATGTATATACTTACCTATTTTGAAGTTGCTTTGCTCCGGTCGGGTCACGTGATCCCCTGTATTAGCCAGTGCCGGCTGCAGGGGACATTAGAGAGTGCCGACAATGGCTGGTAAAGCCTGGAGCGTTGATTTCACCCATAGGTTTCCATGTCCCAGCCATTGTCGGCGCTCCCACCTCTCGCCCATACACAGGGGAGATCACATGACTGGACCGGCGTGGGCTTGAAAGTAGGTCAGTCAACATAGGCGTTAGGAGGGGCCATTTTTAAAAGCTGGTTAGGTTTATGCTGGAATTCTCCTTTAAAGCGGCTCTTCACTCTACAAAACTTTATCTCTCTGCTCTATCTCTCATCCATTCCTCTATATGTATAACAGGCTTATTATTACTTTTCCTTTTTCTGTTAAGAAAATGTTCGCACCCCCCTCCACATGTAACTCTCCTAGGCGAATGACTTGCATTGTGCTCCCCTGTATATGGATGTTTCATATCCCAGGAGACATAGCTTTTCATTCAGGAAAGGAGGAGTGGCGGACCTATTAGTGTGTCATTGGAGGGTGTGCTGGCTGAATTTGGAACAGCTGGCAGACTGTTGATGACATCACAGTAAAACATGGCATCAGTGGGACTGAGCTTTACCAGGTGAAAAGAGGTTCTCAGCTGGACAGCGCTGGATCTGCTTGGTGGGTATCTGAAATGCGCTAAACACACCACCAGGTAAGCAGGGGTTGTCACCCATAGGTTTCTATGTCCCAGCCATTGTCGGCGCTCCCTCCTCACTGCTGCATACACAGGAGAGATCACATGACCGGACCGGAGTGGGCTGAAAGTTGGTTAGTCAACATAGGCATTAGGAGGGGCCATTTTTAAAAGATAGTTAGGTTTATGCTGGAATTCTACTTTAAAGCGGCTCTTAACTCTACAAAACGTTATCCCTCCGCTCTATCTCTCCTCCAGTCCTCTATATGTATAGCAAGCTGATTACCTTTTCTTTTAAGAAAATGTTTGCCCCCCCCCCCCCACATGTCACGCTCCTAGGTGAATGACTTACATTGTGCGCCTCTGCCTACTAATATGTGCACGATACATATCCCAACCCTATCAATGTGTCATTGGAAGGTGTGCTGGCTGAATTTGAAACCGCTGGCAGACTATCGATGACACACAGTAAAACAAGGTGTTGTGGGACTGAGCTCTCCCAGGAGAGAAGAGATTCTTAGCTGGACAGCGCTGGATCTGCTGGGTGGGTGGGTATCTGAAATGCGTTAAACACACCACAAGGTAAGCAGGGGTTGTTAAAATAAAAGTAAAGTGGTTTAAAAGGCTCAAGTTTTTTTGTTACCTTAATGCATTCTATACATTAAGGTAAAAAACCTTCTGGATGCAGCTCCCCCCATCCCTCCTTATACTTACCTGAGCGATTGGCATGAAAGCAGCGGCTCTCTTGGGTCTCTTTCTATCCTCATTGGCTCACACAGCAGTGCGAGCCATTGGCTCCTGCTGTTGTCAATCACAGCCAGTGAGCCAATGAGGAGAGAGCGGGAGGTGGGACCGAGCTGCACTCTGTGTGTGAATGGACACAACAGAGTGCGGCTCAGCAGCTAACCTGCTTGTGTGCCCCCATAGGAAGAGGCCTGCTATTAGGGGGACTCAGCAAGGAGAGACGCCAGGACCCCCTGTGGGGGATCTAAAAAGAAGAGGATCAAGGCTGCTCTGTGCAAAACCATTGCACAGAACAATTAAGTATAACATGTTTGTTATTTTTGGTTAATTCTTTCCTTTAGAATCACTTTAATTACCAATGCGATTATTAGTAATATGCAGCACGAAGGGATTAATGTACTGCCACTGGTCACTGATACATTAGAGATCAGTGGCAGTTAATTAACCTCTTTGTTCTATATTAGTGATGCTGCAGCATAAAGAGGTTAATTAACACTGAGACAGGTGCAACTAATGCAGCACAAAGGGGTTAATTAACTGCCAATGGTCACTAATGCATCAGTGACCAGCGGCAGTACATTAACCCCTTCATGCTACATAATACTAATAGCTTTGGAAATTAATTACCCCTACAAAGAGTTAACCAGCAGTTCACAGGAAAAGCCACACATGTTTAAACTGTCGATGTAGACAGGAAATGAGAATCGGATTAGGAAAAATAGGATTTTTATAACAGCTTATCTGTAAAATCCTTTTCTTGGAGCACATCACGAGACACAGTGCAGTCATAGTAATTACTATATGGGTTATTCGCCACCTATAGGTAAATGGACACTGGCAACCCAAGACAGGAAGTCCCCCTCTATATAACCCCTCCCATACAGGAAGTACCTCAGTTTTTGTAGCAAAGCAATATATATATATCCCAATATATCCCGTGATGTACTCCAAGAAAAGGATTTTACAGGTAAGCTGTTCTAAAAATCCTATTTTTTTATCGTACATCACGGGACACAGAGCAGACCATATTAATTACTATGTGGGATGTCCCAAAGCAATGCCTCTGAGGGGAGGGAGACACAAATAAAAGCAGAACGCTATCAGACGTGAGGATCTATACTGCTGCCTGCAGTACACTGCGTCCAAGTGATGTATGGACTGACAACCAAGTTGCGGCCTTGCAAATCTGAATCATAGAGGCTTGGTGATACACCGCCCATGAAGCACTCACTGCTCTAGTAGAGTGCGCTTTAACTTGAAAAACCATAAGCCTGAATTATAACTTGCCGAATCCACTTTGAAATAGTCGATTTTGACGCTGCCTGCCCTTTCCTGGGCCCTTCTGGCAGCACGAACAAAGAATCAGTTTGCCATATCTGAGCTGTCACCTTCAGATAGAGCCTGACAGCTCTCACTACGTCAAGAGATTGTAACAATTTTTCCTCCGGAGAACCAGGATCTAGAAAAAAGGAAGGCAGGGAGACATCTTGGTTCAGATGAAAATTGGACACTACTTTAGGTAGAAAGGTTGGGTGACGCAACACCACCTTATCCTTATGAATAATTAAGTATGGCTCTTTACAAGAAAAAGCTGCCAATTCTAATACTCTCCTTGCCGAGGTTACTGCAACCAAAAAAAACAACTTCCTTGTCAAAAGGATCAAAGGAATATGGTGCATCGGCTCAAAGGGTTGCCTTTGCAATGCCGATAAAACTAGATTCAAATCCCATGGGCACAAGGGTGACCCAACTGGTGGGATTATACGAGTTACTCCTCGTATAAAGGCCCGGATCAAAGAATGTGAAGCAAGCGGCCTCTGAAAGAATATTGACAAGGTCGAGATCTGACCCTTGATTGTACTCAAGGCTAGCTTCATTTCTACCCTTAACTGTAGGAAGGCAAGAATTCTTCCTATGACATACTTCCGAGGATGCCATCCTTTGGTTTCACACCAGGAAACATAGGCCCTCCAGACCCTATAATAAATGGTCCTGGAAGCTGGCTTGCTTGCATTAATCAGGGTAGTTACTACTGAGCCTGAAAGCCCCTGATTCTTTAAAATGTGGGCTTCAATAGCCGTTAAATTTAGCGACTGTAAGGCAGGATGGAACACTGGTCCTTGCGACAGCAAGTCTGGACGGGACATAAGAGTCCACCGATTCCCTACTGACAACCTTACAATCTCTGCATACCAGGATCTTCTGGGCCATGCCGGGGCTACTAGTATTACCGGCTTCCCTTCCTCTTTGATCCTGCGTAGAAGCCGCGGTAGCAGCTGAACTGGGGGTAATGCATAAATCAGTGAAAACTGATCCCAACGGATTACCATGGCATCTGTCCCGCATGCGAGTGAATCCCTTGTCCTTGACACAAAGTTGTCCAACTTCTTGTTGAACCTGGACGCCAATAGATCTACGTCCGGGGTGCCCCATTTTTGGCAAATGGCTGAAAAAATGTCGGGATGGAGAGACCATTCTCTTGGGAACAATTGTTGGCAGCTCAAGAAATTTGCCTGCCAATTCTCCACTCCTGGAATGAAGACTGCCGATAGGCAAGGTACATGCTTCTTTGCTCAGGCCAGAATATGGTTCACTTCCCTCTGGGCTGCATGACTTCTGGTACCCCCTTGGTGGTTGATGTAAGCCACTTTCAGTGGCATTGTCGGATTGTATCCTGATGGGACAATCTTGTAACCTGAAAGTCCAGGCCATTAGGGCCAGACGCGCTGCCCGATTCTCTAGAATGTTGATGGGCACGGCTTTCTCGGACTCTGACCACTTCCCTTTGACAGTGGTTTCCTCCAGAACCGCTTCCCAGCCTAGAAGGCTGGCATCCGTTGTTACAACCTTCCAGGTTACTGGCATGAAGTTTTTCCCCTTCTGCAAATTTCTGGTTATCAACCACCAACTGAGATTCTGGCGCACCCTTGGAGCCAGATACATTGGGTAATCCAAGGCTTGGATTTTCTTGTTCCAAGCAGACAGAATACTGTTTTGCAACAGTCTTGAATGAAACTGGGCATAGGGAACAACTTTGAATGAAGCCACCATCTTCCCGATCAACCTCATGCAAAGGCGAATAGAAGGATTCTTCTTTGCCTTGACCACATGGACCAGCTCTCTTATAGCCCTGACTTTTGTCTGGGGCAAAAATACTTTTCCTTGGGCTGTATCTATAAGGAGGCCTTGGGACTCTGCTTTGCAGACTTCTGCCCCATGGCTTCTTCTGGCCTTGTTCTTGGCCTTGAGGCTTACCTCCTACAACTGCCGATGGAGGCCGTCCTGACTGCCTGGAGGCTGTCGCGGCTGGTACCGGGGAAGAAGAACGTTTAAATTAAAGATGTCTACTCCTTCTTTTCACTGGTAAAAGGGCACTCTTACCACCCAAAATTTTCTGGATATATTTATCCAAATCATCCCCGAACAACCGTTCCCCATGAAAGAAAAATCCTGCCAATAGCTTTTTGCATGGCAACTCAGCTTACCAATGCTTCAACCAGAGAATTCTATGCATATGCACTGATAAGAGAGCAAGGCGTGACACCTGATAAATAGAATCTTTAAAAGCATCAACCGCATAACATAAGGTCCTAGGTAGTTCAGCTAACTCACAAGCCGCTTCCCCTTGAGCAGGGGCACTTTTAATAACCTGCTTAAGCTGGTCTTTTAGGGATTGACAAATGCCTATCGCTGCTACTGCAGGCTGTGCTGCTGCACCTGCTACAGCAAATGAGGCTTCGAGCAAAGATTCCAGTTTCTTATCGGCTGGATCCTTAAAAACCTGGACATTGTCTACTGGACAAGTTAGACTCTTATGCCGCGTACACACGATCGTGATTCACGGCGGTGAAAAAACCGCCGTGAATCACGACAGGAAAAACGAGGGAACGGCTTGTTCCCCCACACACGGCCGTTTTTCCCGTCATTTTTTCTCTTGACGAGAAAAACGACCATGTGTAGGCTCCGCGGCAGTGTTTCCCTATGGGAAAACTGCCGCGGAAAAAAATGACAGGAATCACGACGAGAAAAATTAGAGCATGTTCTAATTTCTTTCTCGTACATCACGGGACACAGAGCGACATAGTCATTACTAATGGGTTATATAGATACCGTCAGGTGCTGGCACTGGCAACTTCCAAAACCGGAAGTACCCTCCCCTATATAAGCCCCTCCCATCCGGTAGCACCTCAGTTTTTTGCCAGTGTCTAAGGTGTTGGCCAAGAAGAAACATGTGTTTTTCACTGAGCTTGCGTACAGGTTCTTTTGGGCCTCAGTAAGCTATTCCGGATCCGACCAAAAAAGCTTCATAGCTAAACGGTCGGTACCCGGGCCTTGCAGAGAAGAGCAAGGTTTTGCCTGTAATGCTTCTCTTAGGAGAGCTGGACCCTGGGATCCAGAGCTCTGGTCATACCCACGACCAAGATGTTTTCTGTGCAGGGTGCTATACAGGTCCAGGGGAGTGGAATCCTTGGGAACCCGGTCCCTGAAGGTTTGATTACAATGCCTGCCGTGATAGGTGAAGTTTGGGCTTTTGTGGACCAAACAAAGTCCTGCGGCGGGGAACAGGTAAGTGGGGGCCCCCAGGAACTTGGTTCTATTGGGGGACCCCCAAGCCTAATTTGTCTTTCTGTCTGTTACCTAATGGTATTCCCGCAAAATTCTGTGCATGCCTGTAACTACTAAAAAAATGTAATAATTTTTAATGGTGGTCAAGAAAAAAAAATAAAAATATTTTTTATATATATTTAAGATATTAGACTGCGGTACCTGTGTTTGTCCACTAGAGGCCGCTGTGGAATGTTTTCTTGTCATGTGGACTAGTTTCTTCTCAGCAGAGCAAGTCCAGGCAGATGGTGAGTTCTCTTATGGGAAACTGCTTCCTCTGCCATGTTGCAATGCTCGTCCATCCCCCGGCCTGCGGCAAAGAGGGGCCCTGGCTCTTGTCCCTAGTCTCCATTTTTCAAAATTAGCGCCGAAGGCGCACGTGGCCGGGGGCGTGCGCGTGCACGCGCCTCTATATATAGAGGTGAGCCAGGAAAGGGGGCGGAGCCTGGGGGATGACGCTCTGTGTGCGCCGCAGCGCTTCTGCACATGTGCGGGCGTCCCAGCATGTAAAAACCACAGTTTTGTGTGGTGAGCTGGCTATGAAGTACAGAGACAGAGCTGGCAACATTTAAAAAAAGGGCATACAGCAAGCGGTTGATACAGGCATCCCCTAGAAAGGCACATTAGTAGACACCAACTGTGATATAGCAGCAATTGTGCTAGACTATTCTCAGTAAAAGTGGTGTATTACGGCTGGAATACCTCAGCTTTAGGCTTAGGAATATGCCGTCCAGAAGCTCCAGAACTGAATCTTCCAGGAAGCGAAGGGGGTCTCATCGGGCTCGGAGGATCTTGGGCATACTTCTGCTGCACCAGTCTCCCCTGAAGTTCAGAGGTAAGTGACCGTAGAGACCCCGCAGGGGTACTTGGTACTGTGGCTGTCCTCAGTTCACCTGCTCCTGTGTATGTAACAGAGGAGGTTTTTTCCTCAGCTCTGGGAGGATTAGAGAGAGATTGTCAACATTTATCGCTGCCTCCCTGTCAGGGAAAGCACGCCCGATCTCCGTCTCCTCCTTCAGAGTGCCTGTTAGCAGAGCAACAGTCCCATACAGGGATCGACCTGCCTGAAGGGGATCAGGATGAGGTTGATTCTGTTATAGAGGAATCAACAGTGGGGGAACCTTTTCTCAGCATCTCAAGCTGAAAGATTATGGGTTCAGTCTCTGACTAACATGGTCCGATCAGCATTTAAAAATGCACCTTGCGGAACCATCAACCACTACTGTATCCTCGTTGGGGTCGCTAGAAGCCCCCAGACTGTTTGTTCTTTTCCACTTCACCCTTTACTGAAAGGGCTCATTTACCAGGATTGGGAACGTCCTGAGAAAATATTTATTCCCCCAAGAGATTTCCGGTGGTCTATCCCATGGAGGATAAGTTCATCAAAAAAAAAAAAAAAATGGAAGGTCCCTACAGTGGACGCAGCCATCTCTTGTATGTATAAATCACTGACATGTCCAGTGGATAATGTCCAAATGTTCAAGAACCCAATAGATAAAAGATTGGAGTCCTTATGAAAATCTGCTTGGTGATACAACCAGCAGTAGCAGCTATTGGGGTCTGCTAAGCAGTGAAGGATCAGTTGAAACAGGTCTTGAGGGACTTGACAGATCAGCAGGCTTTGCCCTAGCTGATCTACCTAGAGCCTTAGGCTTTGCGGTTGACGCCATAAAGGATTCAGTCCATCAGGCCTCCCGCCTTACGCTGTCTATAGTACATATGCGTAGGCTCCTATGGCTCAAAAACTGGTCTGCTGAAGCTCCCTGTAAAGAATGGCTGGTTAGCGTCCCATTTCATGGTGAACGCTTATTCAGGGAAAACCTGGACAAATATATCCAGAAAATTTCCAGCGGTAAAAATACGCTCTTGCCGGTTAAAAACAGAGTTAGAGGCCCTCTTTAAGAGGCCTGCTTCTCCAGTCCCTGGGGCATCGGCTGTGTAACAGTTCCGACGGCCTCCTCGGTCAAATCCCGGGGGTAAAAAACAGGGACAGTAGCAGGGTAATGAGAAACCCTGGGTCAGGGGAGGTACAAAACCTCCCCCAAAGTTAAATTCATTGAAGCCCCCACTCAGTCAGGTGGGGGGAGGACTCCAGTTGTTCGCAAGAGACCTGGCGGGACACGATCAAGACAGATAGGTGCTCTCCGCAGTAGGTTTGGGATACAGTTTGGAGTTAGAAGACTCTCCTCCTTCCCATTTTTGAGGTCAAACGTGCCAAGGGATCCCCGGAAGAGAGAGTCCCTCCTGTTGGCACTAGAACAACTATTGCTCCAAGGAGTAATTATGGAGGTTCCCCTGGAAGAATGAGGGTTCGGGTTTTACTCAAACCTCTTTACAGTCCCGAAGCAAACGCGGACGGGAGGCCCATATTAATTCTAAAAGGGCTATACAAATTCCTGTATATCAGGACTTTCCGATGGAGTCGATCCGATCGGTGGCCACTGCCCTACAAGGGGAGGATTGGTTAGCCGCGATCGACATCAAAGATGCTTATTTGCACATTCCCATCTTTCCAGTCCACCAAAAATTTCTACGCTTTGCAGTAGAAGGGCGCCATTTTCAGTTCAGAGCCTTACCCTTCGGTTTGGCCACAGCACCACGAGTGTTTACAAAAATTCTGGCCCTTTATTGGCCAATCTAAGAACACAAGGTGTAATGATAATGGCATATCTGGATGACTTGTTGCTGATAGACCACTCAGTGAAAAAACTAGACGTGGTCGTTCACAAGACAATCAAGTATCTGGAATCTCACGGTTGGATTATCAACCGAGACAAGTCAGCCCTAAAAACCAGTCAAAAGTCTGGAATACTTGGGGCTAAGGTTGGATTCAGGCCAGAGAAAAATATTCTTGCCTCGAGGAAAGGTGTTGTCTTTGAAAGATTTGATCCACTTAGTGGGTACAAAAAAGACAGCCGTCCATACGCCTGTATATGAGGCTGCTGGGAAAAATGGTGGCATCATTCGAAGCAGTACCCTACGGTCAATTCCATTCAAGGAATTTGCAAGGGGCCATACTGTCAGCCTGGAACAAAAAAGTTCAGGCCCTAGACTTACAATGTCCTTGTCCCCTTCCGTTCGCAAGAGCCTCCGTTGGTGGTTGGTTCCCCAGAATCTGGAAAAAAGGAAATCCTTCAGTCCGATTTCTTGGAAGGTGGTCACTACAGATGCCAGCCTTATAGGCTGGGGAGCAGTACTGGAGCAATAGTCTCTCCAGGGCAGATGGTCGGATGCAGAAAAGGCCCTGCCCATCAATCTCTTAGAGATACGAGCAGCCCGGTATGCCCTAGTAGCATGGACATCCAAACTCCAAGGGTCCCCTGTCAGAATTCAATCAGACAATGCCACAGCAGTGGCATATATCAATCATCAGGGGGGCACAAGGAGTCGTGCAGCCCAGAGGGAAGTAAATTACATCCTGAAATGGGCAGAAAAATATGTCCCAGCCATATCTGCGGTATTCATTCCAGGAGTGGAGAATTGGAAGGCGGACTTTCTAAGTCGCCAGCAATTAGGCAGAGGAAGGGTCCCTTCACCCCGAGGTTTTCTGGACAATATGTCAGCGGTGGGGAACATCGGATGTAGATCTTCTAGCATCCAGATTCAACGCAAAGGGGGACAGGTTTGTCTCTCGGACAAGGGATCCCCTAGCTTGCGGCTCGGATGCCCTAGTGTTCCCTTGGGATCAGTTCAAGCTGATATATGCATTCACACCGCCACAATGGTTACCTCGATTACTCCGCAGAATCAGGGTAGAAAAGAAACCAGTGATTCCGGTGGCTCCAGCGTGGCCCCGAAGAGCGTGGTACGCGGAGATTGTAAAATTTCAGTGGGGAGTCCTTGGACTCTCCCACGTCGTCCGGACCTGCTTTCGCAAGGACCGATATACCACCCTTCCTTACCAGCCCTAGGTTTGACGGCCTGGCTATTGAAGCCCACATTCTAAAAAAGAGAGGGCTCTCTAATGCTGTGGTATCTACCATGATCAATGCCAGGAAGCCGGTATCCAGGCAGATCTACTATAGAATCTGGAAGGCGTACATCGCGTGGTGTGAGGCCAAGAAATGGCATCCACATAAGTACGTAATAGGTAGGATTCTGGACTTCCTACAGTGGGCTGTAGATAGGAAGCTTGCCTTGAGTACTATCAAGGGTCAGATTTCGGCCTTGTCAATATTTTTTCAAAGGCCCTTGGCTTCGCATTCACTAGTCAAAGCCTTTATACAAGGAGTGATGCGTATTAGTCCTCCGGTTAATATTCCCATATGTCCATGGGATCTAAACTTGGTTCTGTCGGTTCTACAGAAACAACCATTTGAACCATTACAGCATATTTCCTTGGTGCTTCTCACCAGGAAATTGATTTTTCTAGTAGCCATTTGTTCGGCTAAAAGAGTATCGGAATTAGCAGCTATGTCCTGTAAGGAGCCATATCTGGTTATCCATAAGGACAGAGTAGTGTTACGTCCTCATCCAGCCTTTCTTCCTAAGGTGGTATCGAGGTTTCATTTGAACCAAGATGTGGTTCTTCCTTCTTTTTTCCCCAAACCTACTTCGGTAGAGGAAAAGTTATTGCATTCTTTGGATGTAGTAAGAGCAGTTAAAGCTTATCTAAAAGCCACTGCTCAGATTCGCAGAACGGATACTTTGTTTATTCTGCCGGAAGGCCCCAGAAAGGGTCAGGCAGCGTCAAAATCTACTTTAGCCAAGTGGATTCGACAGGTCATTATGCAAGCTTATGGCTTGAGAAGGAGACCGCCTCCGTTCAAAGTTAGAGCGCACTCCACGAGAGCAGTTGGAACTTCATGGGCAGTGCATCACCAGGCCTCCCTGGCTCAAATCTGTAAGGCCGCAACATGGTCTTCAGTTCACACGTTTACTAGGTTCTACCAGGTGGACGTTAGAAGTCAGGAGGATGTCGCCTTTGGGCGCAGTGTGTTGCAGGCCGCAAAAGATCCTCATGTCTGATAGCGCTCAGCTTATATATGGTGTATCCCCCCCCTCATTTGGCATTGCTTTAGGACATCCCATTAGTAATGACTATGTCGCTCTGTGTCCCGTGATGTACGAGAAAGAAAATAGGATTTTTATAACAGCTTACCTGTAAAATCCTTTTCTTGGAGTACATCACGGGACACAGAGCTCCCGCCCCTCTTTGGGGACACTTATTGCTTTGCTACAAAACTGAGGTGCTCCCGGATGGGAGGGGCTTATATAGGGGAGGGTACTTCCGGTTTTGGAAGTTGCCAGTGCCAGCACCTGACGGTATCTATATAACCCATTAGTAATGACTATGTCGCTCTGTGTCCCGTGATGTACTCCAAGAAAAGGATTTTTCAGGTAAGCTGTTATAAAAATCCTATTTTTTCTCGTCGTGATTAATGCGGTTTTTCCCGTCGGGAAAAACGTCAAAAAGCCCACAGACGATCGTTTTTCTCGTCCAAAGGAAAAAAATGCATTTTTCCCGACGGGAAAAATGATCGTGTGTACGCGGCATAATTCACAGAAGATATAGCAGCATCTACTGCTGGCAAACTCCACTTCTTAAGCCCTGTACACACGATCGGATTTCCTATGGTTTTTTAACCGATGGATTTTTCCATCGGAAAACCGATGAAGCTGACTTTCATCAGTCTTGCCTACACACCATCAGTCAAAAAACCGACCGTTCCAAACGCCGTGACGTAAAACACTCCGATGAGCCGAGAAAAATTAAGTTCAATGCTTCTGAGCAATGCTTCTGAGCATGCGTGGGTTTTTTATCCGATGGAGTTCACCCCAGCCGATAGTAATTTGCTATCGGTTTTTTAAAACATGTTCTATTTTTAAACACTGATGGAAAAAAGACCGATGGGGCCCATACACGATCGGTTTGTCCGATGAAAAAAGTCCATCGGACTGTTTTCATTGGTTAAACCTATCGTGTGTACAGGGCTTTAGTGAACTTTTCCTCCATAGGATAAAGAAGAGAAAATCTTCTAGGAGGAAGAAAATAGCTCCAGCAATGGGTGTACTGTACAGGAATTGCATGTGGACCCTGTGGAGGCCTTAAGGAACCCAAAGAGGAAAAGGGGGCCTCAGCTACCTGTGCTGGGTGCAACTTGTATCCAGAACGGACCAATTCCGTAAGGGATTGCCCTAGCATTTTCTGAGATTGCGAGGCTGAGAAGGGCTCTTCTGAGACGGGATACCAAATAGTTATTGGTTAAACTAAAAGACTTTAAATGAAATACTGGGTATAGGTGGATTACCTGTGATGTCACAAGTCTCTACTTGATTCCTCATGTGTTGGGCTTGCAGGAAGTTTCTTTCTTTTTGCAGAGCAGATATTCTGTTGTGCATTAAGAATTCATTCTACTCAGTTTAGAATATCTACTTACTCGCAACTTTTTCATGTTCGACTGGGACTTTTATCTCCAGAAGTGCGGGACGTCTATGGGAGCCAAATTTTCCCCCTCCTTGGCCAACCTATTCATGGGATGGTGGGAGAGGTCCCGTATTTTTGGATTTGGCAGTCCCTGTCGTTCAGACATCTTTTTTTTTTACTGTCGCTACATAGTTAATCTGCTCTTCATTGTCTCCAGTGATGTGAATAGTTTGGATGACTGGTTGTTTTACATGAATGACAACAGTTTACATTTAAGATTCATTGGACACTGGGATCTTGAATCCATTGATTTTCTTGATGTCATACTGACAGGCATGGTGAGCAGAATCATAATCAGTTTTATATAGAAAACCATCTGCAGGTAACGCCTTGTTAAGAGCTGACTCTAGTCACCCTAAACACACTTTGAGAGGCATACCAGTCTGTCAATTTTTGAGATTGAAGTGTATCTGTAGTGAGGAGACTAGGTTCAACATTGAGGTGGCAAACATGACCCAGCGCTTTGAAGACATGGGCTATTCTAGACCCGTCCTCAATAAAGCAATTAACATTGCTGAGAGCACGTCAGGGAGCCCATGGCTGCGCTGCTATCAATCTATCCAATGAAGAGCCGAGAAGCCATGGGGAAAGCGACACGGGATCCCGCCCACGGAAATTCAGGGCTGAGGTAAGTAAAACTCCAATTAAAATCAACACGGTAAACATCCTGATAGCCTAGGGATGACAGTTGATAGTTTCAAACAGAACCAGAATGTCATAACGAAATCTGACAAGGGCGGAAGTCTCGTTATTCAAAATAGGGTTGACTACATTGCAGAGGCAATGAGACTGCTGGGGGACATCGACACCTACACTAGATTGAAAAGGGACCCGGTCATTGAGTACACTAAAGAGTTCAAGTTGCTCCTTGATCGTGCACTTTTAGATGCTGTCCTTACAAAAAATTGATATTACTTCCTTTACAATAGACATCCAGCCACTCCACACTTTTATCATATTCCCAAAGTACACAAGAGACTGGTGAACCCCCCGGGTAGACCTATCATTGTGGGCATCGATAGCATCTCTAGCAATTTGGGATGCTGTATCGATCACTTCTTGCAAGATCTTGTGATATGTCTCCCATCATTTGTTAGAGACTCCAGCCATATGTTAGAAATGTTGTCACATTATGTATGGCAGCACAACTACAGATGGCTTTCGCTTGACGTGGCTTCTCTGTACACATCTATGGACCACAAACATGGCCTAAGAGCATTAAATTATTACTTGTCAGAGGCCAGCAACTTGAATTCCTTGCAGGCCAAGTTTTTACTAGACTGTGTTGAGTTTGCCCTTACGTATAATCACTTTTCTTTTCTAGGGGAGCACTTCCTGCAAACCAGGGGCACGGCTATGGGGGCCTGGTTCGCCCCTAGCTACGCAAACCTCTTCATGGGGTTTTGGGAGAAAGTCTTGATCATGGAACAATAACCCGTTTGGGGCGAACCTGGTTCTCTTTGCCCGGTGGGACGGAAGAGACCTGGAGTTGAACAATTTTCTTGCATATTGTAGAGCTAATCCTTTTGGTATCGAGTTGGATAGGATGCATTAAGGTGAAAAAACAAGAGGGTTTACAACTCCTTTAAGTATTTACCTGTGTTATTCAATGACCCCAAATACAGTATGCTCAGATATTGTCCAGGGGGGTTAAAACCGTTTCTCATAGAGCACTCACCTTGGGTAGATCACTGTCTCACAGTTTATATTCCAGCAAAAAATGCTAATCACATTGGCTACAGTTTAAAAGCACTTTTAAATGTGGCACTAATGGGTGTTTATGTTGCACTCATATTAAAAGGGGTGACACCATTTGTTCAACTACAATTAATAAACAATCCAAGATCTTATCCTTCATTAACTGTAACACACTTACATCATCACTTGTGAATTGTGCCAAATACAGTACTAATACTGTCAGCCATCACATTTAAGAACTAGTAAGGTGCAATATAATGTTCCATTTTGGGTTTAATACTGCTTTAAGGCATTGGCAGCTACTGGATTATCTCAAGATGAACTTTGACAACTTGGAATTTTATGGTAAAGCAAACAGTGCACTTCAGGAAGACCTCATTTTTCCACTAGTGAGCTGCAATTCTGTGGAAGCTAAAGCGGAGGTCCACCCTAAAAAAAAAAATAACAATAACACACTCCTTTAAATCTCTTAAAAAACATTTGAAAAAAAAAATATTATTTACCAGAACGCCTGTTGCTAGGCACTTGTCCTAATCTGCCACTTCCTTCTCCGCGGAGCTCCTCGTTCTCATACTCCCTCGCGTTGTCTTTTGGGAAATGGGGCGCGCTGTCTTCTGGGACCTGTGTGTGTCCCAGAAGACAGCAAGCCATTCACAAAGCGCCGTGCGCACGCACAGTAGGAAACGGATGGCGAAGCCGCAAGGCTCCACTGCTTGTTTCCCTTAGTTCGAATGGCGGCGCCAACATCCAATCCGATGGATGGATCGGCCTCGGGGGGCCGACATCGCGGGCACCCTGGACAGGTAAGTGTCCTTATTAAAAGTCAGCAGCTACAGTGTTTGTAGCTGCTGACTTTTAAAAAAAAAAATTTTTCGGCTGGAACACCGCTTTAAAACCAGTAGTTATCAAACCATTGTCTACATAGAGCATTGGCTATGATCTTTGTGTTCCTGGTAATTTGGACTGAGTCCATGTCATATTTGGGGAAACTTGGGAGAACTAGGTTTTCCTGAACTCCCTTCCTGGCCTTTAATTTCTTGCCGTTTTTATTTGTTCTGGGGGTGGGCAGTGGTATTGTAATCTACTTTATTTTCTTAGATTACTGCCATGGGTAAGAAGATCACAAATACTGAGGATTTTTTTTTTGTAGAATTTACAAAGTTATGTGCTGTGTTGCTTACTTTCAGTGCTCTGGATCCAGCTGCTATTCTTCTAGGTGTGTTGGGCAGCAGGTCTCCCATTAGGTACTGTGGTTCCTCCTGCCAACCCCTTGGCTACTACAGGCAGAACATAGTAGTGATGTAGGATTTAAAGGGAGGAAGCACAGTGGCTGCTGGGAGAATCTGTATCCAATGGCATCAAAGGTATGCAGGGTCCTTTTTTTTTTTGTATCCTTAAAGGGTATCTTTAAACTTTATGTCAACCACCTTCTTGTCTCCCCTTGCCCTGCCTCTTTCTCCCTTCCTTTGGACGATTAAATGAAATTTCTACTTAATGGTTATTTGTTTTTGTTTAGGCACTTGATGCAAGTACAACAGCAGGCGCGAATGTCGAATAAGAGAGGTGACCTCATTAAAACCGGCTCTTTCCTCTAACATTGTAGCAATTGTTGAGATGTAAAGTGTTTGTTAAGGCAAAAAGGTAAAAAAAACTAAAACAAATGCAGTACAACTCTGAAATACATGCACATTTTATAATTTTATCGTTTTTTTTTTTTTTTACCTTAAGAAAAAAAAATATTTGCTATATATGAGTGTAGCGGGTGTTAAATTTAGTGGGGTGTATCTGGGCAGTAGATGGGCCAGATAGATTGATCTTAGGGGTTTATCGACATTTTGGAGTGTGGGAGGTATGAATGGTGTCATGTTCCCTGCGGTCCCTGGGTGGCGCTGTCACCTGGGACCGGGGTTGAACTACCGGTCTAGAGCCGTGCCCTTTTTGTCCTGTCTCGGCAGTAGTGCAGCGGGGCGGGGAACCCGCTGTGCCTGCTGGGAGAGGATATAAAAGGGGACGGACATCTTGCGCACGAGGTCCATTCCCCAGGCACCTTCGGCCTGGGGGCTGCTGTAGTTCATCTGTGCCCAGGTGCCCTTGGCCTGGGCGTGTGGAGTCGAGATCCATGCCAGGCACCTTCAGCCTGGGGTGAGGTACTACATCAGGAGGCCTGGGGCCCAGTACCTTCGACTGGGTCCCGTGAGGAGCGAAGCATTCCTAAGGTGCCCCTGGTATTGGGTGCCTGAATCCTGGGACCGGAGATGTGACCTCCCTGTAGAGCCAGCGCAGCATTTGCTGGTGCCGGTGGAGGCCTCTGGTGACCGTCCGGATGGATGTCTTCCTCTGACAGGGGTCGTTTGTTCTAAAGGAGGTACTTCTTGTTCTCATGGTCTGTGGCAGGGACCCATCTTTCTCAGGTCAGTGGCAGGCCTCATCCAAGGCCTGTGGCAGGGGCCTCAACATTCACCCAGGTCAGTGGCAGTGACCAAACTCACGGTCGGTGGCAGCGACTGTGCGCCAAGCCTGTTTGCACTGAACAGAACAGGAGAAACTTTATTCATTAGTTGTGCCTGGACCTACTCTTCCCTACACCTTGTCTGTTCTTTTAAAAGTCAACCAGTTCAAGTCAATAAAACAGTGTTGGACTTTTCTTGGTGTGGAACTCGTGTTACTGGAAGCCAAGTGTCCCTGTCAGTGACAGTGACAATCATCCTCCATAGGAGAAGCTGAGGTTCCGGCCTAAAGCGCAGACACAATGGTAAACGGTTAGCTCATATCTCTGCATCCTACATCAGAGAGCCGAGCTGGTGGTGTGCATCTTTCCCCCTTCTCCCAGATACCCCTAGACAAGTAGAACCAGCCGTGAAGAGAGGGGAGAAGTTGGGGAAGGACCGCTACATGAGGTTACAGAATAGGATACAAAAAAAAAAATATTATGCTATTCATCAACATCAAAATTGGTGTTCATACAATAGTTGTATCCAAGTTATAATAACAACAAATAACCGATCGAAGCCAGCAAGTATAGTCAAAATTCTCGATTGAGGTGGAATGTAACTAACACTGCCCTATTTACCCCTATGGGGTCTAACTGTAAATAACTGTAAATAGGGCATATAGAAGTGGGGAACATGTATCATATCCGTGAATAGGTAAGTATTCCCGCGCTATTATGAAGATAGTAATAAACAATTTTAACTGCTGCGAACACCGAAAAAAGGGTCGGTCCATACCCATAGGTAAAATAGATATAAATGAGTGGTGCTGCGCTGTTAAAAATAAGATCAGACTATAATACTACACACCATGTAGGGGTATCAACAATGGTAAATAATAAGTGCTAAAAATATTGCTGCAAATAAATGAATATAGTAGACTTGTGCACAACGGAAAAATTTGTTTAGTTTCGGTTCGTTTCTTTTCGGTCCTGTTGATTCGTAATCGTTCGTAATTTTGCTAGACTGGATTTTTCGTGTTCGGACTAATTCGTATTTTTGCAAGCGACATTTTTTGTTGAATCGGAATGATTCGTATTAATGTAAGCCTTATTTTTCGTTGATTTATAATTCGTACTTTCGGTAGAGTACATTGTTTTTCGTTGATTCTGGACACAACTCCTACTTTTGTAACTTTTTTGGGGTTCATTGATTCATAATTTTCCGTGTCTCTCTCACAATGACGCTGCCTATTATGCCTAATGTGCTTCGAATGGATTTGTACTTTTCTAAATACATTGCGGTTATTTGTAACGATTCGAAATCTCGTATTTTACTTTCGTTTTTTACATGCGGCTATAGCCTCCGCCCCTCTACACCATTTTGAGAGGGAGTTCAGCACGGTGAGGGAGAAGCAGAGAGCAGAGCAGAGTGTTATTGTGCTTCGAATGGATTCGTACATTCGTAACTTTTTTCATAACGATATATGCCGAAGACATTCGGGCATTCGCTATTTGCGATATAATTTATTTCGGATTCGGTTTTATTAGTAATTGCTTTGTTCGGAAATTCGAATGCTTCCGAATGTCCGAAAGTTGCTAAATTCGGACGAATTTCGATTCGTTAAGAAACAAATTGCACAAGCCTAGAATATAGAACTCCAATCTCCTAAATGTGCAAATAAGGTGTACACTCTCCAAATGAGTATAGTAAACAAGTGACTTGTCCTTTAAAGTGCCAAAAAATATTTGTGGAAAAATATGCAAAAAAGTGCAAAAAAAGGAAGTGATCAGTCCTCTTCCGTGCAATAAATGCAATGTGCAAAGTGCAAACAAATTATTTCAGTTTCTCTTCTCCTGTGCAAAACAGCAATGTGCAAAGGAAATATTTTCTCCTCTTCTGTGCAAAACACACTCTAGTGAAGATGGCCTCTTACCTTGCAGTTATGAGGCAACCGCATATGTATATGGTAATAACACTCTGTGTTCCCCTTCCTTACTTCTTATTGGTGGACTCCCAGAGCAGTAGCGTGGATCTATTGTTACTAGTGATCTTTTCTCTTCCAGCGAATATGGTAAGGGAAGAAGAAGGGGGAAGGATTCTGCACAGTGTAGTATTTTAAAAGAATATATTTTATTGCTTAGAATGAAAAACGTACTCGAATTGTACAAATGACTAGATAAACAAAAATCCACGAGCGGCGAGCTCATCTGTTTGTGTCACTTCCGGTGCCTGTCTGTCCCTATGCGTGTCGTCACGATCACGTGAATTTATCAGGGGATGGTGACTGGCACTGAAAGATCTCCTTAAATAGTCTAGAGTATTGGATCTAATGGGCAGCAAAATTTCCCTGTTGCTCAGTGATAAATAAGTGTTATGGCGGCCATGTTTGAATGGATTTTCTGGTTTTACACATCGCGGCCATTTTTTCGTGGCCTGCTACTTGAGAGGGATTTGCATGGAAATGTTTTACTTCGGGACATTAAATTAAATACTAATGGGTCTTGGAACGAAAAAAGCAGAGAGACAGAATACAACTATTGGAAGTCAAGGGAAATGACGAGCCACATCAAAGTAATAGATTTGTGAAACTAAACGAATACAGCAGCGTAACGGCGCCGCAAGCAGAGGAAACAGGGTCAGGGGGACACCGGATCTGACATCAACAAACGCTCTAAACATGATACATACAGCAATAATTTGTATATACTGCATTAATTAGAACATATAATATCCATAGAATAGTAATAAATAGATGGGTGTATTGTAATAAATGAGGGGAACCGAACATCATTAAAATGGAAAACACATATTAAAAAATAATTTAGAATCCTTTTTAAAGAACAATAAAATGAATAAATAAAAAATGTTAAAAATTACTGAGAAAACAATTAAGATCAAACTCGATATTGAGGTCTCGGAGTGAAAAAGTGTCTAATGTAAAAATCCATTTAGATTCTAATTGGCTGAGGGTTTTCCCTTTATGACTTCCTCGCCATTCGCCAATGTTTATTATAAGGTTCTATTCCCCAAAATTTTAAAACAAGGTCTAACGCTCTTCACAACTTTATCTCGGATGGTTGGAGCTCTTTTATATACAAATCTGGGTGCGTCGGTAACACATCTTGCAACTGTTTATCGGCCAAAAGTATATGCCAATGTCGCTTAATGATTTTTTCTATTTTTCTGTATTGTATATTATAATCAAAGATGATTGGTACTGCATTTGTTGGCAATTCCTGTTTCTTTCTGTCTTTAATCAAATCATTGCGATCCATCTCAGCAACCTCCATTATTTTTCTTTTTATAAATTGATTGTCATAGCCTTTCTTAATAAACCTATGTCCCATATTTTCCACCTGGAGCAAAAAGTCACTTTTATTGGTACAATTGCGTCTCGGATGCATTAGTTTGCCTTTCGGAATATTATAGAGCCAATTTTTATGATGACAACTTTCTAGTGGGAGATAACTGTTTCTGTCTACACTTTTAATGTGCGTTTGTGAAATTAATTTGTGTCCGTCTTGAATAATATCCAAGTCGAGGAACAATATTTTCTTCTCACTAATATCCCAGGAAAATTGGATATTTCTATAATTTTTATTAAGATTTTCCAGAAATAAAATCAACTGATTTGAATCTCCTTTCCATAGGATAAAAATAACATCGATATATCTTTTATATACCGATAATCCTCCAGGTGTATTTGTAAAAACTTTTCTTCTTCCCACTGGGCCATAAATAGACCTGCCACACTGGGAGCAAATTTTGCTCCCATGGCAACTCCTGTTTGTTTAAAACAATTTGCTGTGCTTAGTGTTGCTCAAATTCATATATAAACATACAAAACACACAAAGAAACTAGTAAAGTCCCATTAGGTGATCTTGTAAAGTGCTCGTGCTTAATTAACGTCTCCTGTGCAGATGTGCTCAGACTGGGTGCCCCACATAGATGTGCACTCACCCCTGGATGTTGACCACCTATCTCTAGTATGGTCTCTTAAACGTGTGGGGATACCCCTGTAGAAGCCTTTTGGAATGACGTCTCATGCAGAGATAAACCTCATAGGTATGAATGGGAATGACAAAGGGAGATCCTCATTGCGCAATGCCATTAAAACAAATTTATTCAATACACAATTACAAATAGTTCCACTTGCATTAAAAGTGCTTTATAGTCCTGGCACCCGGCGTGTATAGCAGGTGATTGTACGGGTAATAGGCCCTTTCAGAGGAAACCGCCGCTCACTGCGTTCTGCTCGATTCCCGGGTAGTTTTTGTATGGGCGGAAGTATTGCGATGACGCTGTAAAATCTTGACGTTTCGGCCTATCATAGAGCCATCATCAGGAAGTTATCATTCCGCGATGATAGTTGAGGGCATTTATACCCTAACTTCAGGACTAATTAATTATATTTAACACCTGCTAGATACTTCGGGGGAGCGTAGAATCTATGTTTCATGGAAAACGGCATCTACCAGGACTGTTCTGAAATTTGTGACTACATTTAAAAAATATGTAAAAAACATACAATAA
Organism: Rana muscosa; assembly: GCA_029206835.1. Taxonomy (NCBI): domain Eukaryota; kingdom Metazoa; phylum Chordata; class Amphibia; order Anura; family Ranidae; genus Rana; species Rana muscosa. The sequence continues at coordinate 241,141,264 of CM055119.1, forward strand.
ACATACAATAAATAAAATAAATAAAAGAGAAACAAAAAAGGAAAAAGGAAGTGAATAGTATGAAGCCCTCTACTGGTCATAGGGCAAAAGCGCATTTAAGCTAGTGCTCAATCATTCTTAAAGAGGGCCATCTAGTGGTATATTATAAATTTACGCTGAAAGTAGATTAGTGAATTATTTAGGACAAATTAATAATACTTATTAATTAGATTTAAATCGGTACTAACCATAGTATATTAAACGTGAAATATTATTGCTGGGAGATTTGTATGTGACAATTGTGAATAAATTGACAAATTAAATTAAAATGTGTACTTTAACCACTTAAGCCCCGGACCATTTGGTAGCTAGAGGACCAGAGGTGATTTCAGAATTTTGCACTGCGCTGCTTTAACTGTAAATTGTGCGGACATGCAATGTTGTACCTAAACGAAATTTGCGTCCTTTTCTTCCCACAAATAGAGCTTTCTTTTAATGGTATTTGATTGCCTCTGCAATTTTTATTTTTTGCGATATAAACGGAAATAGACCGAAAATTTTGAAAGAAAATGATATTTTCTACATTTTGTTATAAGAAAAATCGAATAAACTAAATTTTAGTCATACATTTAGGCCAAAATGTATTCAGCCACATGTCTTTAGTAAAAAAATGTCAATAAGCGTATATTTATTGGTTTGCGCAAAAGTTATAGCGTCTACAAACTAGGGTACATTTTCTGGAATTTACACAGCTTTTAGTTTATGACTGCCTATCTCATTTCTTGAGGTGCTAAAATGGCAGGGCAGTACAAAACACCCCAAAATGACCCCATTTTGGAAAGTAGACATCCCAAGGAAATTGCTGAGAGGCATGTTGAGCCCTTTGAATATTTTTTTTTGTCTCAAGTGATTGAATAATGACTAAAAATAGAAAATAAAAATACAAAAAGTTGTCAGTAAATGATATATTGCTCACACATGCCATGGTTATATGTGGAATTGCACCCCAAAATACATTTTGCTGCTTCTGCTGAGTACGGGGATACCACATGTGTGGGACTTTTTGGAAGCCTAGCTGCGTACGGGCCCCCGGAAACCAAGCACCGCCTTCAGGAGTTCTAAGGGCGCAAATTTTTGATTTCACTCCTCACTACCTATCACAGTTTTGAAGGCCATAAAATGCCAAAATAGCACAAACCCCCCCAAATGGCCCCATTTTAGAAAGTAGACACCCCAAGGAAATTGCTGAGAGGCCTGTTGAGCCCATTGAATATTTTTTTTTTTTTGTCCCAAGTGATTGAATAATGACAAAAAAAAATAAAAATACAAAAAGTTGTCACTAAATGATATATTGCTCACACATGCCATGGTTATATGTGGAATTACACCCCAAAATACATTTTTCTGCTTCTCCTGAGTACGGGGATACCACATGTGTGGGACTTTTTAGGAGCCTAGCCGCGTACGGGACCCCGAAAACCAAGCACCGCCTTCAGGATTTCTAGGCACAAAGTTTGATTTCACTCCTCACTACCTATTACAGTTTCGAAGGCCATAAAATGCCAAAATAGCACAAAACCCCCCCAAATGACCCCATTTTGGAAAGTAGACACCCCAAGCTATTTGCTGAGAGGCATGGTGAGTATTTTACAGCTCTCATTTGTTTTTGAAAATGAAGAAAGGAAATATTTTTTTTTTTTCAATTTTCAAAACTTTGTGACAAAAAGCGAGATCTGCAAAATACTCACAATACCTCTCAGCAAATAGCTTGGGGTGTCTACTTTCCAAAATGGGGTCATTTGGGGGGGGGGGGGGGTTTGTGCCATCTGGGCATTCCATGGCCTCCAAAACTGTGATAGGCAGTGAGAAGTGAAATCAAAAATTTACACCCTTAGAAAGCCTGAAGGCGGTGCTTGGTTTTTGGGGTCCCGTACGCGGCTAGGCTCCCAAAAAGTCTCACACATGTGGTATCCCCGTACTCAGGAGAAGCAGCAGAATGTATTTTGGGGTGAAATTCCACATATGCCCATGGCATGTTTGAGCAATATATCATTTAGTGACAACTTTGTGCAAAAAAATAAATAAATAAAAATAAATTGTCTTTTTTCCGCAACTTGTGTCAACATATAAAATATTCCATGGACTCAACATGCCTCTCAGTATATAGCTTGGGGTGTCTACTTTCCAAAATGGGGTCATTTGGGGGGGTTTTGAACTGTTCTGGCATTTTATACACAACATTAAGAAGCTTACATCCACTCTTCTAACCACTTGAAGACAAAGCCCTTTTTGACACTTTTTGTTTACATGAAAACATTTTTTTTTTTTGCAAGAAAATTATGTTGAACCCCCAAACATTATATATATTTTTAAAGCAAAGGCCCTACAGATTAAAATGGTGGGTGTTGCATTTTTTTTTCTACACAGTATTTGCGCAGCGATTTTTCAAACGCATTTTTTTGGGAAAAAATACACTTTTTTAATTTTAATGCACTAAAACACACTATATTGCCCAAATGTTTGATGAAATAAAAAAGATGATCTTAGGCCGAGTACATAGATACCAAACACGACATGCTTTAAAATTTCGCACAAACGTTCATTGGCGACAAACTACATACATTTTTAAAAGCCTTTAAAAGCCTTTACAGGTTACCCCGTTAGATTTACAGAGGAGGTCTACTGCTAAAATTACTGCCCTCAATCTGACCTTCGCGGTGATACCTCACATGCACGGTGCAATTGCTGTTTACATATGACGCCAGACCGACGCTTGCGTTCGCTTTGGGCAAGAGCAGGGCAGGACAGGGGTGCTTTTTTTTTTTTTATTATTAATTTTGCTTTTTTTTTTTTTTTTTTAATTGTTCCTTACATATTTTTTTTTTTTTATCATTTTTATTGTTATCTCAGGGAATGTAAATATCCCCTATGATAGCAATAGGTAGTGACAGGTACTCTTTTTTGAAAAAACTGGGGTCTTCTAGACCCTAGATCTTTCCTCTGCCCTCAAAGCATCTGACCACACCAAGATCGGTGTGATAAAATGCTTTCCCAATTTCCCAATGGCGCTTTTTATATCCGGGGGGGGGGAGACATTCCCTCCCACTGCTTGTAAAAGCAGTCCAGAGGCTAATTAGCCACTAGGATTGCGTTTACATGAAAGCCGGCCGCTGGCCGAAAAGAATGAAACCAAGATGATACCTAAACCCGCAGGCATCATTCTGGTATAAACATTCAAAGTCCAGCAACATACCAGTACGTTGCTGGTCCTTGTTGGACATGTATTGTAATCTTTTTTTTTCATGCAGCCAGGTGGCTGAACGAAAAAAGAGATTGATCGGTGAGTATGCCCACCATTAGAATACCGCCCTTCATCCACCCACTTCTAATGATGGGCATACATGCACCATTTATATATGCCGAAGCATGGGGGCATCCTCCCGCAAAAAAGTTATGCCGCACACACATGGTCGGACTTTTCCACGGGCAAGCCTCCGTCGGAATTTCGACCGTATGTACGCGGCATTAGGAGCAAAATCGCTCGTCCACTCCTCCGCCCCTGCTGCCCCAATGCTTCGGCATATATGCTTTTTATTTTTAACTGTGGTGGTGAAATCACCTCCTACAGCACTGGAGTCGCAGGGATCAGGCCTGTCTCTGCGAACGCTGCAGTTATGTGTGTTGTGTTTTGTAAGTGACAGTGATCGATCGATACTGCACTTGGGTGGCCTGGGCTGGACGGAGGGGCAAAACGCAGGTGCTAGCAGGTATCTGGGCTGATCCCGCTAACACTGCGTTTTTGGGAACCCTAAACTGCTGGGGACGCTAGTATAGATCTGATCAGATCAGATATTGATCTGTTCAGATACTATACCACTAAGGGGGGTGTATGCTTCACGCGTGGGTGTTAGCGTTACTGGCACTAACCTGACGCTGCCTGGGGTGTGACGCAGACCCTCTCTGACGCTAAAACCTAATTGATATCACCCGCCGGGTGATCAGGGGGTTAAACCTTTATTGGGTTATATATACGGCGGGTGCCCTGACACTATAAAAAGCAAACTAACTAACCAGCGTCACCCGTAACACTTATATGGTGATCACTGGTGAAAGGGTTAACTAGGGCCAATTAGGGGTTAAAACCTTTATTAGATAATATATGGGGGTACCTGACGCTATAAAAACCTGCGGCGAACCTAAAAAAAATTACTGGCTACCGATCTGCATCACCAACGCTAAGACAGCGATCAGAAAAATGATCGCTTAGCGACAGTGGTGATAGGGGGTGAAAGGGTTACCTGGGGGGCGATCAAGGGGGTTAAACCTTTATTAGATAATTTATGGGGGTACCTGACGCTATAAAAACCTGCGGCAAACCTAAAAAAAATTACTGGCTACCGATCTGCATCACCGACACTAAGACAGCGATCAAAAAAACGATCGCTTAGCGACAGTGGTGATAGGGGGTGAAAGGGTTACCTGGGGGGCGATTAAGGGGGTTAAAACCTTTATTAGATAATTTATGGGGGTACCTGAGGCTATAAAAACCTGCGGCGAACCTAAAAAAAATTACTGGCTACCGATCTGCATCACCGTCACTAAGACAGCGATCAGAAAAATGATCGCTTAGCGACAGTGGTGATAGGGGGTGAAAGGGTTACCTGAGGGGCGATCAAGGGGTTAAACCTTTATTCGATAATTTATGGGGGTACCTGATGCTATAAAAACCTGCGGCGAACCTAAAAAAAATTACTGGCTACCGATCTGCATCACCGACGCTAAGACAGCGATCAGAAAAATGATCGCTTAGCGACAGTCGTGATAGGGGTGAAAGGGTTACCTGGGGGGCGATTAAGGGGGTTAAACCTTTATTAGATAATTTATGGGGGTACCCGACACTATAAAAACCTGCGGCGAACCTAAAATTGCCCCCCAGTCACCCCCAGATCACCCCCCAGATCACCCCCCAGCCCCCCAGTCACAGTGTCACTGATTGCAGTGATCAGTAAATAAATGATCACTGCAAACAGTGACATTTGTAACTGTAAAAGTGTCAGGGCAGTTAGTGTAGGTCCCTTTAGGTCCAGGGTAGCCCCCTAAGCCCCCCTAATAAAGGTTTAACCCCTTGATTGCCCCCCAGGTAACCCTTTCACCCCCTAGCACCACTGTCACTAAGCGATCGTTTTTCTGATGGCTGTATTAGCGTCGGTGATCCCGCTAGGTAGTCAGTTATTTTTTTAGGTTCGCCGCCAGGTTTTTATAGTGTCGGGTACCCCCATATATTACCTAATAAAGGTTTAACCCCTTGATCACCCCCCGGGTAACCCTTTCACCCCCTTTTGCCAGTGTCACTAAGCAATCGTTTTTCTGATCGCTGTATTAGGTATGCTGGTGCTGCTAGGTAGTCTGTTATTTTTTTAGGTTCGCCGCCAGGTTTTTATAGCGTTAGGTACCCCCATATATTATCTAATAAAGGTTTTAACCCCCTGATTGCCCCTAGAGTTAACCCTTTCACCAGTGATCACCGTATAAGTGTCACTGGTGACACTGGTTAGCCAGTTAGTTATTTTGTTATTTAGGTTCTCCATCAGGTTTTTATATAGCTTCAGGTACCCCCATATATTACCTAATAAAGGTTTTAACCCCCTGATTGCCCCTAGTTAACCCTTTCACCAGTGATCACCGTATAAGTGTTACGGGTGACGCTGGTTAGTTTGCTTTTTATAGTGTCAGGGCACCCGCCGTATAAAACCCAATAAAGGTTTAACCCCCTGATCGCCCGGCGGGTGATATCAATTAGGTTTTAGCGTCAGAGAGGGTCTGCGTCATACCCCAGGCAGCGTCAGGTTAGTGCCAGTAACGCCAACACCCACGCGTGAAGCATACACCTCCCTTAGTGGTATAGTATCTGAACAGATCAATATCTGATCTGATCAGATCTATACTAGCGTCCCCAGCAGTTTAGGGTTCCCAAAAACGCAGTGTTAGGGGGATCAGCCCAGATACCTGCTAGCACCTGCGTTTTGCCCCTCCGTCCAGCCCAGGCCACCCAAGTGCAGTATCGATCGATCACTGTCACTTACAAAACACAACACACATAACTGCAGCGTTTGCAGAGACAGGCCTGATCCCTGCGACTCCAGTGCTGTAGGAGGTGATTTCACCACCACAGTTAAAAAAAAGAGCATATATGCCAAAGCATGGGGGCAGCAGGGGCGGAGGAGCGATTTTGCTCCTAATGCCTCGTATATATGGTCGAAATTCCGACGGAGGCTTGCCCAAGGAAAAGTCCAACCGTGTGTACGCGGCATAACTTTTGCGGGAGGATGCCCCCATGCTTCGGCATATATAAATGGTGCATGTATGCCCATCATTAGAAGTGGGTGAATGAAGGGAGGTGTTCTAATGGTGGGCATACCCACCGGTCAATCTCTTTTTTTCGTTCAGCCAACAGGCTGCATGAAAAAAAAGATTACAATACATGTCCAACAAGGACCATGCTAGACTTTGAATGGTTATACCAGAATGATGCCTGCGGGTTTAGGTATCATCTTGGTATCATTCTTTTCAGCCAGCGGCCGGCTTTCATGTAAACAAAAAGTGTCAGAAAGGGCTTTGTCTTCAAGTGGTTAGAAGAGTGGATGATGTGTGACATAAGCTTCCCAATGTTGTGTATAAAATGCCAGGACAGTTCAAAACCCCCCAAAATGACCCCATTTTGGAAAGTAGACACCCCAAGCTATTTGCTGAGAGGCATGTCGAGTCCATGGAATATTTTATATGTTGACACAAGTTGCAGAAAAAATTAAATTTTTATTTTTATTTTTTTTGCACAAAGTTGTCATTAAATGATATATTGCTCAAACATGCCATGGGCATATGTGAAATTACACCCCAAAATACATTCTGTTGCTTCTCCTGAGTACGGGGATACCACATGTGTGAGACTTTTTGGGAGCCTAGCCACGTACAGGACCCCAAAAACCAAGCACCGCCTTCAGGCTTTCTAAGGGTGTAAATTTTTGATTTCACTCCTCACTGCCTATCACAGTTTCGGAGGCCATGGAATGCCCAGATGGCACAAACCCCCCCCCCCAAATGACCACATTTTGGAAAGTAGACACCCCAAGCTATTTGATGAGAGGTATGGTGAGTATTTTGCAGATCTCGCTTTTTGTCACAAAGTTTTGAAAATGTAAAAAATAAAAAAAAAATAAAAAATGTTTTTCTTCATTTTCAAAAACAAATGAGAGCTGTAAAATACTCACCATGCCTCTCAGCAAATAGCTTGGGGTGTCTACTTTCCAAAATGGGGTCATTTGGGGGGGTTTTGTGCTATTTTGGCATTTTATGGCCTTCGAAACTGTGATAGGTAGTGAGGAGTGAAATCAAAAATTTGCGCCCTTAGAAATCCCGAAGGCGGTGCTTGGTTTTCGTCCCACACATGTGGTATCCCCGTACTCAGGAGAAGTAGCAAAATTTATTTTGGGGTGCAATTCCACATATAACCATGGCATGTGTGAGCAATATATCATTTAGTGACAACTTTTTGTAAATTTTTTTTTTTTTTGTCATTATTCAATCACTTGGGACAAAAAAAAAAAAAATATTCAATGGGCTCAACATGCCTCCCAGCAATTTCCTTGGGGTGTCTACTTTCCAAAATGGGGTCATTTGGGGGGGGGGTTTGTACTGCCCTGCCATTTTAGCACCTCAAGAAATGAGATAGGCAGTCATAAATTAAAAGCTGTGTAAATTCCAGAAAATGTACCCTAGTTTGTAAACGCTTTAACTTTTGCACAAACCAATAAATATACGCTTATTGTCATTTTTTTTACTAAAGACATGTGACTGAATACATTTTGGCCTAAATGTATGACTACAATTGAGTTTATTCGATTTTTCTTATAACAAAAAGTAGAAAATATCATTTCTTTCTCGTACATCACGGGACACAGAGCGACATAGTCATTACTAATGGGTTATATAGATACCGTCAGGTGCTGGCACTGGCAACTTCCAAAACCGGAAGTACCCTCCCCTATATAAGCCCCTCCCATCCGGGAGCACCTCAGTTTTTTGCCAGTGTCTAAGGTGTTGGCCAAGAAGAAACATGTGTTTTTCACTGAGCTTGCGTACAGGTTCTTTTGGGCCTCAGTAAGCTATTCCGGATCCGACCAAAAAAGCTTCATAGCTAAACGGTCGGTACCCGGGCCTTGCAGAGAAGAGCAAGGTTTTGCCTGTAATGCTTCTCTTAGGAGAGCTGGACCCTGGGATCCAGAGCTCTGGTCATACCCACGACCAAGATGTTTTCTGTGCAGGGTGCTATACAGGTCCAGGGGAGTGGAATCCTTGGGAACCCGGTCCCTGAAGGTTTGATTACAATGCCTGCCGTGATAGGTGAAGTTTGGGCTTTTGTGGACCAAACAAAGTCCTGCGGCGGGGAACAGGTAAGTGGGGGCCCCCAGGAACTTGGTTCTATTGGGGGACCCCCAAGCCTAATTTGTCTTTCTGTCTGTTACCTAATGGTATTCCCGCAAAATTCTGTGCATGCCTGTAACTACTAAAAAAATGTAATAATTTTTAATGGTGGTCAAGAAAAAAAATATATATATATTTTTTTATATATATTTAAGATATTAGACTGCGGTACCTGTGTTTGTCCACTAGAGGCCGCTGTGGAATGTTTTCTTGTCATGTGGACTAGTTTCTTCTCAGCAGAGCAAGTCCAGGCAGATGGTGAGTTCTCTTATGGGAAACTGCTTCCTCTGCCATGTTGCAATGCTCGTCCATCCCCCGGCCTGCGGCAAAGAGGGGCCCTGGCTCTTGTCCCTACTCCATTTTTCAAAATTAGCGCCGAAGGCACACGTGGCCGCGCGCGTGCGCGTGCACGCGCCTCTATATATAGAGGTGAGCCAGGAAAGGGGGCGGAGCCTGGGGGATGACGCTCTGTGTGCGCCGCAGCGCTTCTGCGCATGTGCGGGCGTCCCAGCATGTAAAAACCCCAGTTTTGTGTGGTGAGCTGGCTATGAAGTACAGAGACAGAGCTGGCAACATTTAAAAAAAAAAAAGGGCATACAGCAAGCGGTTGATACAGGCATCCCCTAGAAAGGCACATTAGTAGACACCAACTGTGATATAGCAGCAATTGTGCTAGACTATTCTCAGTAAAAGTGGTGTATTACGGCTGGAATACCTCAGCTTTAGGCTTAGGAATATGCCGTCCAGAAGCTCCGGAACTGAATCTTCCAGGAAGCGAAGGGGGTCTCATCGGGCTCGGAGGATCTTGGGCATACTTCTGCTGCACCAGTCTCCCCTGAAGTTCAGAGGTAAGTGACCGTAGAGACCCCGCAGGGGTACTTGGTACTGTGGCTGTCCTCAGTTCACCTGCTCCTGTGTATGTAACAGAGGAGGTTTTTTCCTCAGCTCTGGGAGGATTAGAGAGAGATTGTCAACATTTATCGCTGCCTCCCTGTCAGGGAAAGCACGCCCGATCTCCGTCTCCTCCTTTAGAGTGCCTGTTAGCAGAGCAACAGTCCCATACAGGGATCGACCTGCCTGAAGGGGATCAGGATGAGGTTGATTCTGTTATAGAGGAATCAACAGTGGGGGAACCTTTTCTCAGCATCTCAAGCTGAAAGATTATGGGTTCAGTCTCTGACTAACATGGTCCGATCAGCATTTAAAAATGCACCTTGCGGAACCATCAACCACTACTGTATCCTCGTTGGGGTCGCTAGAAGCCCCCAGACTGTTTGTTCTTTTCCACTTCACCCTTTACTGAAAGGGCTCATTTACCAGGATTGGGAACGTCCTGAGAAAATATTTATTCCCCCAAGAGATTTCCGGTGGTCTATCCCATGGAGGATAAGTTCATCAAAAAGAAAAAAAAAATGGAAGGTCCCTACAGTGGACGCAGCCATCTCTTGTATGTATAAATCACTGACATGTCCAGTGGATAATGTCCAAATGTTCAAGAACCCAATAGATAAAAGATTGGAGTCCTTATGAAAATCTGCTTGGTGATACAACCAGCAGTAGCAGCTATTGGGGTCTGCTAAGCAGTGAAGGATCAGTTGAAACAGGTCTTGAGGGACTTGACAGATCAGCAGGCTTTGCCCTAGCTGATCTACCTAGAGCCTTAGGCTTTGCGGTTGACGCCATAAAGGATTCAGTCCATCAGGCCTCCCGCCTTACGCTGTCTATAGTACATATGCGTAGGCTCCTATGGCTCAAAAACTGGTCTGCTGAAGCTCCCTGTAAAGAATGGCTGGTTAGCGTTCCATTTCATGGTGAACGCTTATTCAGGGAAAACCTGGACAAATATATCCAGAAAATTTCCAGCGGTAAAAATACGCTCTTGCCGGTTAAAAACAGAGTTAGAGGTCCCTCTTTAAGAGGCCTGCTTCTCCAGTCCCTGGGGCATCGGCTGTGTAACAGTTCCGACGGCCTCCTCGGTCAAATCCCGGGGGTAAAAAACAGGGACAGTAGCAGGGTAATGAGAAACCCTGGGTCAGGGGAGGTACAAAACCTCCCCCAAAGTTAAATTCATTGAAGCCCCCACTCAGTCGGGTGGGGGGAGGACTCCAGTTGTTCGCAAGAGACCTGGCGGGACACGATCAAGACAGATAGGTGCTCTCCGCAGTAGGTTTGGGATACAGTTTGGAGTTAAAAGACTCTCCTCCTTCCCATTTTTGAGGTCAAACGTGCCAAGGGATCCCCGGAAGAGAGAGTCCCTCCTGTTGGCACTAGAACAACTATTGCTCCAAGGAGTAATTATGGAGGTTCCCCTGGAAGAATGAGGGTTCGGGTTTTACTCAAACCTCTTTACAGTCCCGAAGCAAACGCGGACGGGAGGCCCATATTAATTCTAAAAGGGCTATACAAATTCCTGTATATCAGGACTTTCCGATGGAGTCGATCCGATCGGTGGCCACTGCCCTACAAGGGGAGGATTGGTTAGCCGCGATCGACATCAAAGATGCTTATTTGCACATTCCCATCTTTCCAGTCCACCAAAAATTTCTACGCTTTGCAGTAGAAGGGCGCCATTTTCAGTTCAGAGCCTTACCCTTCGGTTTGGCCACAGCACCACGAGTGTTTACAAAAATTCTGGCCCTTTATTGGCCAATCTAAGAACACAAGGTGTAATGATAATGGCATATCTGGATGACTTGTTGCTGATAGACCACTCAGTGAAAAAACTAGACGTGGTCGTTCACAAGACAATCAAGTATCTGGAATCTCACGGTTGGATTATCAACCGAGACAAGTCAGCCCTAAAAACCAGTCAAAAGTCTGGAATACTTGGGGCTAAGGTTGGATTCAGGCCAGAGAAAAATATTCTTGCCTCGAGGAAAGGTGTTGTCTTTGAAAGATTTGATCCACTTAGTGGGTACAAAAAAGACAGCCGTCCATACGCCTGTATATGAGGCTGCTGGGAAAAATGGTGGCATCATTCGAAGCAGTACCCTACGGTCAATTCCATTCAAGGAATTGGCAAGGGGCCATACTGTCAGCCTGGAACAAAAAAGTTCAGGCCCTAGACTTACAATGTCCTTGTCCCCTTCCGTTCGCAAGAGCCTCCGTTGGTGGTTGGTTCCCCAGAATCTGGAAAAAAGGAAATCCTTCAGTCCGATTTCTTGGAAGGTGGTCACTACAGATGCCAGCCTTATAGGCTGGGGAGCAGTACTGGAGCAATAGTCTCTCCAGGGCAGATGGTCGGATGCAGAAAAGGCCCTGCCCATCAATCTCTTAGAGATACGAGCAGCCCGGTATGCCCTAGTAGCATGGACATCCAAACTCCAAGGGTCCCCTGTCAGAATTCAATCAGACAATGCCACAGCAGTGGCATATATCAATCATCAGGGGGGCACCAGGAGTCGTGCAGCCCAGAGGGAAGTAAATTACATCCTGAAATGGGCAGAAAAATATGTCCCAGCCATATCTGCGGTATTCATTCCAGGAGTGGAGAATTGGAAGGCGGACTTTCTAAGTCACCAGCAATTAGGCCCAGAGGAAGGGTCCCTTCACCCCGAGGTTTTCTGGACAATATGTCAGCGGTGGGGAACATCGGATGTAGATCTTCTAGCATCCAGATTCAACGCAAAGGGGGACAGGTTTGTCTCTCGGACAAGGGATCCCCTAGCTTGCGGCTCGGATGCCCTAGTGTTCCCTTGGGATCAGTTCAAGCTGATATATGCATTCACACCGCCACAATGGTTACCTCGATTACTCCGCAGAATCAGGGTAGAAAAGAAACCAGTGATTCCGGTGGCTCCAGCGTGGCCCCGAAGAGCGTGGTACGCGGAGATTGTAAAATTTCAGTGGGGAGTCCTTGGACTCTCCCACGTCGTCCGGACCTGCTTTCGCAAGGACCGATATACCACCCTTCCTTACCAGCCCTAGGTTTGACGGCCTGGCTATTGAAGCCCACATTCTAAAAAAGAGAGGGCTCTCTAATGCTGTGGTATCTACCATGATCAATGCCAGAAAGCCGGTATCCAGGCAGATCTACTATAGAATCTGGAAGGCGTACATCGCGTGGTGTGAGGCCAAGAAATGGCATCCACATAAGTACGTAATAGGTAGGATTCTGGACTTCCTACAGTGAGCTGTAGATAGGAAGCTTGCCTTGAGTACTATCAAGGGTCAGATTTCGGCCTTGTCAATATTTTTTCAAAGGCCCTTGGCTTCGCATTCACTAGTCAAAGCCTTTATACAAGGAGTGATGCGTATTAGTCCTCCGGTTAATATTCCCATATGTCCATGGGATCTAAACTTGGTTCTGTCGGTTCTACAGAAACAACCATTTGAACCATTACAGCATATTTCCTTGGTGCTTCTCACCAGGAAATTGATTTTTCTAGTAGCCATTTGTTCGGCTAAAAGAGTATCGGAATTAGCAGCTATGTCCTGTAAGGAGCCATATCTGGTTATCCATAAGGACAGAGTAGTGTTACGTCCTCATCCAGCCTTTCTTCCTAAGGTGGTATCGAGGTTTCATTTGAACCAAGATGTGGTTCTTCCTTCTTTTTTCCCCAAACCTACTTCGGTAGAGGAAAAGTTATTGCATTCTTTGGATGTAGTAAGAGCAGTTAAAGCTTATCTAAAAGCCACTGCTCAGATTCGCAGAACGGATACTTTGTTTATTCTGCCGGAAGGCCCCAGAAAGGGTCAGGCAGCGCCAAAATCTACTTTAGCCAAGTGGATTCGACAGGTCATTATGCAAGCTTATGGCTTGAGAAGGAGACCGCCTCCGTTCAAAGTTAGAGCGCACTCTACGAGAGCAGTTGGAACTTCATGGGCAGTGCATCACCAGGCCTCCCTGGCTCAAATCTGTAAGGCCGCAACATGGTCTTCAGTTCACACGTTTACTAGGTTCTACCAGGTGGACGTTAGAAGTCAGGAGGATGTCGCCTTTGGGCGCAGTGTGTTGCAGGCCGCAAAAGATCCTCATGTCTGATAGCGCTCAGCTTATATATGGTGTATCCCCCCCCTCATTTGGCATTGCTTTAGGACATCCCATTAGTAATGACTATGTCGCTCTGTGTCCCGTGATGTACGAGAAAGAAAATAGGATTTTTATAACAGCTTACCTGTAAAATCCTTTTCTTGGAGTACATCACGGGACACAGAGCTCCCGCCCCTCTTTGGGGACACTTATTGCTTTGCTACAAAACTGAGGTGCTCCCGGATGGGAGGGGCTTATATAGGGGAGGGTACTTCCGGTTTTGGAAGTTGCCAGTGCCAGCACCTGACGGTATCTATATAACCCATTAGTAATGACTATGTCGCTCTGTGTCCCGTGATGTACTCAAAGAAAAGGATTTTACAGGTAAGCTGTTATAAAAATCCTATTTTTTTTTCAAAATTTTCGGTCTTTTTCCGTTTATATTGCAAAAAAAAAAAATCGCAGAGCCAATCAAATACCATTAAAAGACAGCTCTATTTGTGGGAAGAAAAGGACGCAAATTTTGTTTGGGTACAACATTGCATGTCCGCATGATTTCCAGTTAAAGCAGCGCAGTGCCAAATTGTAAAAACACCTCTGGTCATTAAGCTGCATAATGGTCCGGGGCTTAAGTGGTTAATAATGTGATAAATCCCTAAATATCGTTTTTTATTGGGAGTGGAAATTAGAAATAAAAGTTAGTGACTGTACATTCAGGTACTAGTATCCTATCATCAATAATATTTAAATCGATGAAGTTATTAATAAAATATTAATAAAAAAATTAATAAACAACCTGATCATTATTAATCTGTGATGAAGCAATTTAGATCCAATTCTACATTTAACCTTAATGGGGGTCAAAGTTCGTAATTCGAAAATCCATTTTGTTTCATTCTGGGATATCGGCACCCCTCCAGGGTCTGCTAATGGTATCAATTGCATAGCTGGATCTTTATTTTGTGCTATCCTGAAATGGTTGGACACACTATGTTTTGGAAATCCACTACAAATATTCGTTATGTGTTCACTAAGAGCCGGTTCACACCAGGGCGACTCGTCAGGCGACTTAGTCGCCTGACAAGTCGCGTCCTACGCTTTTCAATGGAACTGTTCTAAGTAAGAGCGACTCAGGTCGCTCCGACTTAGAAAAAGGTTCCTGTACTACTTTTGGGGGTGACCCAAGGCGATCTGCATTGACTTCTATACAGAAGTCTTATGCAAATCGCCTCGGCGGGCGTCTCAAGTCGTCTTGAGATCGCGCCGCCGAGGTCGCCCCCACAAGTCATGCCGCGTCACGCCGCCCTGGTGTGAACCGGCTCTTACTCTTTTCGTTGGCGTCCTGGAGGTCATTACAGTCCTTGTAGATGCCGTTTTCCATGAAACATAGATTTTACGCTCCCCCGAAGTATCTAGCAGGTGTTAAATGTAATTAAATAATTAGTCCCGAAGTTAGGGTATAAATGCCCTCAACTATCATGGTGGAATGATAACTTCCTGATGATGGCTCTGTGATAGGCCGAAACGTTGAGGTTTTATCGCGTCATCGCGATACTTTCTCCCATAAGAAAACTATCCAGGAATCAAGCAAAACGCTGTGAGTGGCGGTTTCCTATGATTACCCATACCAATCACCTGCTATACATGCCAGGTGCCAGGACTAGAAGGCACTTTTAAATGTGAGTGGAACTATTTTTAATTGTATATTGAATACATTTGTTTTAATGGCATTGCGCGATGAGGATCTCCCTTTGTCATTCCCATCAATCCCTATGAGGTTCATCTCTGCATGAGACGTCATTCCAAAAGGCTTGTACAGTGGTATCCCCATACGCTTAAGAGACCATACTAGAGATAGGTGGTCAACATCCAGGGGTGAGTGCACATCTATGTGGGGCACCCAGTCTGAGCACATCTGCACAGGAGACGTTAATTAAGCACGAGCACTTTACAAGATCACCTAAGGGGACTTTACTAGTTTCTTTGTGTGTTTTGTATGTGTAGCGCTACCCCCAGTTAAGAGAGCCGCTGGTTTGTTTTCGGCCCTGTGTACAGTACCGCCAACCCCCGGCAATCTTACTCGACCCACTCTGGCACAGTTAGTCTAGGGTTATACTTATACCACATTCAATTGTATTGCATGAATTAATCTCTAAACAGCAAGACAACACACTAAGGCGAGAGATTGATTATAACGGTTTTACTCTTACAGTAAATAGCATAGGTATAACATCACACATGCAACTGGCTTGCAGAGCCCTGCAGCAATCAATTCAGCACACTATAATGGCGCTGCGCGGTACTACACCACGCGTAGTTATTATGGTGTGCGCGCCATATGGCGCACTAAACAATGTATTATCTCCCCACCCGAGTCAGGCCTGCCATGGAGTAAATCTCAGTCATTTCCTATAAGGATTTCTTCGCATGCCAGCTTTCGGTGGTGCACTTGATGAAATTCTAGTTTGTAATCCACAACGGCAGTAACTTGGAACAACTATACTGGGAGTGGGGGGGGGCACTTCAACTCTGTCCTGCTACCGGTCTCCCCCCGTGGAACAGCAGATAAAACGAACTGTGGGCCTATGCAGTTCTATAGGCCTGAACACGACACAGTCTATCGGTCTGGGCAGGTGCCAGCTCACCACTCCAGACGCGATCCCAGTCCGGGACTTCCACCTGCTGTGTATCAGCACACAGCGTCTGCAGCGATCGGGTCCCCAATCCAACTGATGTCCTCACTCGACAAATCAAGATCCACCCAGGCTCCGCAGTGGGGTGGAAGGCTCTTCGGAAGTCACACAAGGCCCCAGGCTTCGGGCCTTGCACCGCAGCAGATCCGCACAGGAAGACTGGTTGCTTGCAGCGCGGTGTCCAAAGAGACCGAGCTCCGCCTCGCCTCTTCCTTAAATAGCCTCTCCCATGAGTCTCTGCGGTGGAAACTTTCCACTGAGGCCGGATGGGGTTCTGGGTAACGTAGTCCCGGGGCCTTAAAGGAGACCCCGCTACACACTCCCCCCACTTAAACTCTTTGGTCCCCAAAGATAACATAACCTTAAATTACAGAACGTACAACATCAATCAAAGTTTCATATGATGTCGGCAGAGGAAATTCCCACCAAAACCGAGGTAGTGAACTCCCCTGCCCACAGGACACACTATCATCAGTATCCTGTCTAACTGTGCCAGACAGTGAGTTGGGGTTGCCTCCCACCAAATGAACAGTGGGAGGGTCAGGGTCCTCCATACTCCTTCTGGCAGTGACCACAGTGTCTTCAGCACTCCTCCCCATTTGTGGGTAGGTTAATCTCCTGGGAGGTTTTATGGCTCTTCGCTTCCTCTGTCCTCTTGGACTTTCTGTTGAAACAGGTTCTTCTTCTGTAACTGACTTAGGAATTTCCTCTGGTTCGGGAGCCTCGGACTCCCGAGCAGGGAGGTACATGGCTTCCCTTGGATCTTCCTCTGGGAGTAATTCACAGGCACTCTCCCAAGCATCTGACCAAGGACTGGACGGGATGAACTCAGTAGCTTCTGCATTCAGTTTGGAGCTCACTGAAGGTGACGGGCACCCGGCTGACTCCTTCACCGGGGCCCGCTGAAGTTTTCCGGCAGCTTGCGGTTATTCAGTCTCTTCTTCTTGGGACTGGAACACACTCTGGCAGCGTGGCCAACCCCTCCGCAGTTGAAACAAGTCATATCCCCCCTATCTTCCAGGGATGCGGGCGCTGAGGTATTTGGAAACAGCTCCTTCCTTGGGCTTTCCCTCTCTGGTACCCTTGACTCCTTTTCCATCAGGGAGGTCAGCATCCCCAACACTTGGGACATCTGCGACTTCAAGGTATCCACCTCTGCGTCTCTTTCCAGGGTCATGGCCGCCCTGACCATCACGGGAAGAGGATTCACCGTCTCAACTGGTTGGCTCCTCTTCTTCTCCTCCAGCATAGCTTCTTCTTCTCTGACTACTCGGATCAAGTCAGGGTACTCCAGGCTCTTCCCGTCCTGTCTTGTACGTAGCGCCAGTGCGATGGGGTCCAGGGGTTGAGATCCTCTCATCACCTGCTGAACACGGGCCTCATCCACCTTCCGTGGATCAATCCCCTTCTTAAGGATCATCTTGTGCAGTATTTTATCCAGGCGCTTCATGAAATCTGACAGTTTTTCTCCTGCCTTTTGGTAGCAGTGCTCCAGCTGGTAAGTGAGCTCAGTGATTTTCTCTGTTCCACCAAACACATTCTGCAGAATGTCCAGATATTCCTGCGCATCACAGTCTGTCTTGCTCATCTTAAGGTTGCGTATGGCCTCCAGAGCAGGTCCCTTTAAGCTCTCAGCAATTCTCTGCTTCTTTCTGTGGTCTGGGACTTCCCATTCTTCTATGGCCTGAGTGGCACCGTCTAGCCACTCCTCAAACCCCTCTTCACCCGAAGGTACAGGCTTCCTCCCTGAAAACATTCTGAGTTTTTGGTATCCTGACATTTGGTAATCTGGAGGGTCTTTCTTACACTGGGCTATAATTTCCTCTAGGACCGCGCATAGTTCGGTGCTGAGGGTGCCCTGCGGCGACCCGGGACTCTCTTTCTTCTCCCTTTTTACTGTTTTTGGGGTGGGTGGCAGTGCGTGTATTAGGCTATAGGTTTGATCATCTGTCGCTTTTATACTTGGATTCTTGAAGTCCTCCGGGACTCCATCCTTCCACTCTATCAGTGTGTGCGTCAGCGAAGAATTCGACCTGACATCCACTATCCATGCCTTCTGGTGCGGGGACAGCGACATCACTAGCTGCTTCACCGCTTCTTCTTGCCAGATCCCTGGGAGTTCTATAACTACTACCCCTCCTGGATCTGTGCTGACCACCTTGCACCACTTGAATACTTCCGATGGGTCCATGCTGGTACTTTTTGGTGCGTTACTTGCTGCACCAGGATCTCGGACTCGAGAGCCCCCACGTGTAGTGCTACCCCCAGTTAAGAGAGCGGCTGGTTTGTTTTCGGGCCCTGTGTACAGTACCGCCAACCCCCGGCAATCTTACTCGACCCACTCTGGCACAGTTAGTCTAGGGTTATACTTATACCACATTCAATTGTATTGCATGAATTAATCTCTAAACAGCAAGACAACACACTAAGGCGAGAGATTGATTATAACGGTTTTACTCTTATAGTAAATAGCATAGGTATAACATCACACATGCAACTGGCTTGCAGAGCCCTGCAGCAATCAATTCAGCACGCTATAATGGCGCTGCGCGGTACTACACCACGCGTAGTTATTATGGTGTGCGTGCCATATGGCGCACTAAACAATGTATTATCTCCCCACCCGAGTCAGGCCTGACATGGAGTAAATCTCAGTCACTTCCTATAAGGATTTCTTCGCATGCCAGCTTTCGGTGGTGCACTTGATGAAATTCTAGTTTGTAATCCACAACGGCAGTAACTTGGAACAACTATACTGGGAGTGGGGGGGACACTTCAACTCTGTCCTGCTACCCGTCTCCGCCCGTGGAACAGCAGATAAAACGAACTGTGGGCCTATGCAGTTCTATAGGCCTGAACACGACACAGTCTATCGGTCTGGGCAGGTGCCCGCTCACCACTCCGGACGCGATCCCAGTCCGGGACTTCCACCTGCTGTGTATCCGCACACAGCGTCTGCAACGATCGGGTCCCCGATCCAACTGATGTCCTCACTCGACAAATCAGGATCCACCCAGGCTCCGCAGTGGGGTGGAAGGCTCTTCGGAAGTCACGCAAGGCCCCAGGCTTCGGGCCTTGCACCGCAGCAGATCCGCACAGGAAGGCTGGTTGCTTGCAGCGCGGTGTCCAAAGAGACCGAGCTCCGCCTTGCCTCTTCCTTAAATAGCCTCTCCCATGAGTCTCTGCAGTGGAAACTTTCCCCTGAGGCCGGATGGGGTTCTGGGTAACGTAGTCCCGGGGCCTTAAAGGAGACCCCGCTACACATGTTTATATATGAATTTGATCAACACTAAGTGTAGAAAATTGTTTTGATATTGCCTTTTGCTCTTTTGCTTTTTAGCAAGTTTTTTTTACTGCAGCTGGTGTTTTTCTGATCATCTTTTTTATCCAAAGGCGCTAAGGTTTTACATTTTTTCTGAAACTCCTGTTTGTTGATGATAATAATTCAGATTATAACAAAAATTATTATTTTTCAAACAAAAATCCAGACATTTTATTAGGAATTTCCTTTGGACACAGGGTAATGTATTATTTGGAAGAAAAAAAACGCGCTAACTTAAAAACTAATAAATGATATAAGGCAGCAGCTTGAGTGGGAGAAACACAAAAACATATAGAAAAAATTTAAGCTGCGCCAAACTTAGATATTGAAATAAACTCCTCAGATGACACAAGGATCAACACAATCAATGTACTCCAATAGCGTGGAACACCAGATAACAGTCTATAAGCATTTCATGGTCTTAGTGTTGATAAAAACGACACCACAGTGACTTCATAGACATATGTGAAGCCCACCACCGAATGAAAAAGCCGCTTACCAGAGGACAAGCACAATTGAGCAATCGGCTATAGCCCAGCCCCGGCCTTTAGATTCCATGAGGAGATGTAACCTCATACAGGGTGAAAGCTCCCGAACGTAGATTTCTCCACACTCATGCAGTTTGTTTGGAGAGTTCCTTGGTCTTCATGGCAGTTTTTGGTTAGTGGTGCCACTTGCTTAGGTGTTGCAGCCTCTGGCCTCTGGCTGTAGGAAGTGAATAACTCGTGTACACATGAAGCAATTAATTTATTGTAACATTTTTAGGAAAGCGTAAAGATTTTTCTAGTAAATAGGAGTGTTGGTAAATTTCTTTCAGTAATTTAGAGGCTTTAGGGTGCATTATGGATTCTTAAAACCATTTATGTTATAGTTTTTCGGACTAACATTGCAATAACTTTAACCAGATTGGAGGCTTCTATTGAATTCCACGGTTCGGTTATTGTAAGTCTTGCAGCTATGAGGGTTTTAGCCACTATTATTTTGTATTGTGGTGGGAATATGTCTAAATTAATATTTAGAAGGGCCAAAGCTGGAGCGAGTTTGAGTAGATTACCTGTTAGAGAGGCAATAAATGTCAATACAGAATTCCAGAAGCTAGATAGATTCTTACAGCTCCATAACATATGATACAGGGAACCGGTTTGGTTATTTCAGCGCCAGCATAGTGGGGATGAGGAAGGGAAGATTTTTGATAATTTATAAGGGGTTAGGTACCATCTGTTCAGTATCTTTTGGGAGTTATACCAATGATCAATAAAGTATGAAGCTTTATTACTAATGGTCATGGCTTTATACCGGGTTTCTTCTGAAAATGATTGGGACATGTCTTTTTCCCACTTTAGCATATTGGGGTTTTTCTCAACCTTAGGCAGTGGCGGTGCATCCATAAGGGGCGCATGGGTGCCGCCCCCTCTCTCCTGGCACTGCTCTATCACCATAGATAGATTCATGCATTGCATGAATCTATCTATGGTCGCCACTGACACCCCCTATTCAGGTATCCGGCCCCTTTTCGGGCGCCGGGCACCTGAATTACAGCGGTAGTGGTGTTTTTTGGAAGGTGAACAGCGGGCGCCATGCTGTGCATTCGCTGTTCACTCAGTGTTGTGGTAGCAAAGCGAAGGAATTCGCTTTGCTAACACTGAACCGCCTCTCAGCCAATGAGGTGCTCGGGTCTGTTACCTGTCACCTGATTGGCTGAAACATCAGGCGCTGTGATTGGACGCCTGATAGAGGGGACAGATGAAGACATGGAGGACGTGCAGGACACCGCCGCTGACCCACTGCGAGACAGGTAAGTGCCGGGCAGTAGGGAGGAGCACGGTGTTCGACTCGAACACATGTTCGACTCGAACATCAGCTATTCACCTGTTCGGCGAATCCAGAACTTTGTGGGCCGTTCGCGCCATATTCGTGTGGCGCGAACGGCCCACAATGCACTGCGCCATCGCAGTGCATTGCTGGCTGATGATTGGCCAAGCATGCACTGTGACCCCGCATGCTTGGCCAATCACAGCGCCGGCAGCGAGGAGAGCCATAATTGGCCACAGGCAGGATGCCTGTGGCCAATTATAGCTCAGGGGGGTTTAGTACACGCCCCACGCTATATAAGGCCGCCAACGCGGCGGCCTGGTGTAGTGTGTTGGTGTGCAGGGAGAGAGCAGGATAGGCAGGGACAGTGTCAGTGTCATCTTTGCTTGTTAACCTAGCACAGTTACAGTGGGTGTAGTGTGCCTCCTGCACAGTATACACCTGAAGCTACCCCTTATTGCTGGTGTTGTTCTGTTAGTGTAACACAGGCATCTGCAGCAGTTACAGTGGGTGTAGGTGCCTCCTGCACAGTATACACCTGAAGCTACCCCTTATTGCTGGTTTTCCCATCTCCCTGCAGGCCATTAGTATATCTGGAAGGCCAACAAGGAGAGGCAGACAGTCACAAGCCAATAAAAGAGGGCAAGCAGGCTCTGTGTCTAGGGGCAACAGTGCTGGTCGTGGACGCGGTGGATGGTCATCAGCACGTGGCCATGGGACACGCTTGTCCTTATTTTCGGCAGCTGGACGTGTTGAGCCGCATCATGCCGAAGACTTGGTAGAGTGGATGACCAAGCCCTCCTCATCCTCCTCGTCCTCTCTCACCCAGGCTCAGGGTACTGGCATAGCAGCTGCCAACGCATCCTCTTCCCTCGTATCAATGTCATCAGTCACTCCTTCCCTAGACCCACCATGTCCTCCTGAGGAGTCCCCCGAACTGTTTGACCACAGTGTTGGGTACATGCTCCAGGAGGATGCCCAGCGTTTTGAAGGCTCTGATGATGATACCCAACTAGGGAAAGGCAGTAGCGTGAGCGCAGAGAGAGGGGATGCTCAAGAAGGACAGCAATCTGGCAGTCATGTTCCACCAGCTGCAGCATACTGCCAGGTTTGCTACAGTGATGAAGAGGGAGGGGATGATGAGGTCACTGACTCCACGTGGGTACCTGATAGGAGAGAGGAGGAGGAGGTACATCTCCAATGAGGCAGGATGCCGTCTGGGGGCCAGCTTAAAGGCAGCACACCGACTGAATCACAACGCAGAGCTCAGCCTGTGCAGGGCGCTGCCTCTGCGCGTAATTCAAAAATGTCTTTGGTGTGGGCCTTTTTTGAGACGAGTGCATCAGATCGCACCGCTGCTATTTTCAACATATGTCTCAAGCGTATCTCGCGTGGCCAAAACATCAGCCGCTTGGGCACCACATGCTTGACCAGACATATGTTGACCTGCCATGCAGCTCGTTGACAAGCTTACCTTAAAGACCCACACCAAAGAACAAAGCGGACCTCTCCTTGCTCCTCATCAGCTGGGATCTCCAACCCCACTATACCTTAAGTCCTCTCTGAAACCTGCACTGAGAGGAATGAAGGTGTAGAATTAGGTGTGTCACAGCCAAGTACTTGCGGGCACTCTGCTAGCAGTACACCGACGTCCGATTGTAGCAGGCAAATTTCCCTGCCCCAGCTGCTGGACCGTCGAAAGAAGTTCACTCCCAGCCATCCACATGCCCAGCGGTTTAATGCTAGCTTGGCTAAATTGCTAGCACTTCAACTGCTGCCTTTTCAGTTGGTAGACTCGGCCCCCTTCCGTGAGTTTGTGCAATGTGCGGTTCCTCAGTGGCAGGTTCCCAAACGCCACTTTTTCTCACGGAAGGCGATTCCGGCTCTCTACCTGCATGTGGAAGGTAATGTCCATGCCTCGCTGGACAGGGCGGTCAGCAGTAAGGTGCATATTACTGCTGACTCATGGTCCAGCAGGCATGGACAGGGACATTCCCTATCTTTCACGGCCCATTGGGTCACTCTTTTGGCAGCTGGGAAGGATGCAGGACAAGGTGCAGTAGTGTTGGAGGCTGTTCTACCACCACGCCTCCAAAATGCTACTACTGGTTGTGACACACCTCTCTCCTCCACCCCCTCCTCTTCTTCTTCCTCCATGGCCTCTTCCTGTGCTTTGTCCTCAGAACCAGTGGTGCTCCATAGGCGTTCAAGGGGCTACGCAAGTACGCAGGCAAAAAGATGCCATGCCGTGCTTGCGCTGGTGTGTTTGGGGGACAGGAGCCACACTGGGGCAGAGGTTCTGTCAGCTCTGCAGGGGCAGCCGAGAGGTGGTTGATGCCATGCCAGTTTAAGCCAGGAATGGTGGTTTGCGACAATGGCACCGACCTCCTCACCGCCCTCCGACAGGGACAACTGACCCATGTGCCCTGTGTGGCTCACGTCCTTAACCTGGTGGTGCAGCGGTTCTTGGGCAGGTACCCGGGCTTACAGGATGTCCTGAGGCAGGCCAGGATAGTCTGTGTACATTTCCGCTGATCATATACAGTGGGGATCGAAAGTTTGGGCACCCCAGGTAAAGTGTATTAATGTGCATAACGAAGCCAAGGAAAGATGGAAAAATCTCCAAATGGCATCAAATTACAGATTAGACATTCTTATAATATGTCAAAAAAAGTTACATTTTATTTCCATCATTTACACTTTCAAAATTACAGAAAACAAAAAAATGACGTCTGCAAAAGTTTGGGCACCCTGCAGAATTTATAGCATGCACTGACCCCTTTGCAAAGCTGAGACCTGCCAGTGTCATGGATTGTTCTCAATCATCGTCTGGAAAGACCAGGTGATGTCAATCTCAAAGGTTTTAAATGGCCAGACTCATCTGACCTTGCCCCAACAATCAGCACCATGGGTTCTTCTAAGCAGTTGTCTAGAAACCTGAAACTGAAAATAGTTGACGCTCACAAAGCTGGAGAAGGCTATAAGAAGATAGCAAAGCGTTTTCAGATGTCAATATCCTCTGTTCGGAATGTAATTAGAAATGGCAGTCATCAGGAACAGTGGAAGTTAAAGCAAGATATGGAAGACCAAGAAAAATATCAGACAGAACAGCTCGCAGGATTGTGAGAAAAGCAATTCAAAACCCACGTTTGACTGCACGATCCCTCCAGAAAGATCTGGCAGACACTGGAGTTGTGGTACACTATTCCACTATAAAGAGATACTTGTACAAATATGGTCTTCATGGAAGAGTCATCAGAAGAAAACCTCTTCTACATCCTCACCACAAAAATCAGCGTTTGAGCTTTGCAAATGAACATATAGACAAGCCTGAGGCATTTTGGAAACAAGTTCTGTGGACCGATGAGGTTAAAATAGAACTTTTTGGTCGGAATGAGCAAAGGTACGTTTGGAGAAGAAAGGGCACAGAATTTAATGAAAAGAACCTCTGTCCAACTGTTAAGCATGGGGGTGGATCAATCATGCTTTGGGGTTGTATTGCAGCCAGTGGCACAGGGAACATTTCACGAGTAGAAGGAAAAATGGATTCAATAAAATTTCAGCAAATTTTGGATGGTAACTTGATGCCATCTGTGAAAAAGCTGAAGTTAAAGAGAGGATGGCTTCTACAAATGGATAATGATCCTAAACACACCTCAAAATCCACGGGAGATTACATCAAGAGGTGTAAACTGAAGATTTTGCCATGGCCTTCACAATCTCCTGACCTCAACATTATTGAAAACCTATGGATAGACCTTAAAAGAGCAGTGCGTGACAGACAGCCCAGAAATCTCAAAGAACTGGAAGACTTTTGTAAGGAAGAATGGGCAAAGATACCTCAAACAAGAATTGAAAGACTCTTGGCTGGCTACAAAAAGCGTTTACAAGCTGTGATACTTGCCAAAGGGGGCAGTACAAGATATTAACTCTGCAGGGTGCCCAAACTTTTGCAGATGCCATTTTTTTGTTTTCTGTAATTATGAAAGTGTAAATGATGGAAATAAAATGTAACTTTTTTTGACATATTATAAGAATGTCTAATCTGTAATTTGATGCCATTTGGAGATTTTTCCATCTTTCCTTGGCTTCGTTATGCACATTAATACACATTTTTACCTGGGGTGCCCAAACTTTCGATCCCCACTATAATGCCAGTGCTCGGCTGGCTGAGCTGCAAAAGGAGTTGAACCTGCCCAAGAACCGCCTTATATGTGACATGCCCACCAGGTGGAACTCAACGTTGGCCATGCTGCAGCGGCTGCACACGCAGCAGAGGGCCATCAATGAGTACCTGTGCGACTACGGCACCAGGACAGGGTCAGGGGAGCTTGTTTTTTTTTCACTATGCCAGTGGGGCATGATCAGGGATGCATGCACTGTCCTGGTACCATTTGAGGAGGCCACGAGGATGGTGAGCAGTGACAGTGCATGCATGAGTGACACTGTACCTCTTGTCCACCTGTTGGAGGTGGAGCGTAGAACTCAGCATCAGCAGCATTCTTCAAGGGATAAATTACAGTCCCAAGACACCCATGGACTTGTACGTGGCTGGGAGGAGGTGGCTGCGGATCATGTCGTCCTTAGTGGCCCAAAGGACTCCAAACCGAATACCTCAGCTAACCTACGCTGCATGGCCTCCCTGATCCTGCAAAGCCTGCGGAAGGATCCAAGAAGAGGGACCATTACTGGCTGGCCACTCTCCTTGATCCACGGTACAAGGGTAAGGTTGCGGACCTTATCTTGCCGTCGCAGAGGGAGCAGAGGATTAGACATCTCCGGGAGGCCTTGCAGAAAGGTCTGTGCAACGCGTTCCCAGAGACTGGGAGGTTACAAACTCCTGGTCCTGGACAACAAGTTGCTGAGGCTTCGGTCAGTCACAGAAGGAGCGGTGGAGAAGGTGGCCATCTGACCGATGTGTTCAGACAATTTTTTAGTCCGCAGCCCCAAGGTATGATCGGTTCCAGCAACCATCACCAGCATCTGATTTACATGGTCCAGGAATACCTAGGGGCAAGATCAGACTTGGACACCTTTCCCACCAAAAATCCTCTGGCTTACTGGGTCTTGAGGATGGATCACTGGCCAGAGCTTGCACAGTATGCAATTGAGCTACTGGTCTGTCCTGCATCCAGCTTTCTTTCGGAACGCACATTCAGTGCTGCTGGAGGCTTTGTAACTGATCACAGGGTGCGCCTGTCCACCGACTCGGTTGATCAACTGACCTTCATAAAGATGAATCAGTCACCACCAGCTATCAAGCACCTGAAGCTGATGTAACCGAATAATTTTTTTGGAAATGTCACATCCCTTCAAGACTGCCTATGCTGATGCTGAGTGACTGTCCTGTTATGTTGACTGACTATGCTCTTCCCCCTCAATGATCCTGCTTATAGCTTGGAAGAACATTTTTGGTTCTGGGTGCCGCCACCAGTGGCTAAAGCCCAATTTTTCAGCCCCTGTTTAACAGGGGCGTGTAATTGCAATTTTTGATGCAATGCTTTGCAGCAGGGCTCATTCCTGCACTCCAACTAGAGTATCTGGGAGAGGTTGCAGTGTCGTGGCACCAGCTCCAGTGCCTAAGGCCCAATTTTTCAGCCCCTGTTTAACAGGGGCATGTAAATACAATTTTTGATGCAATGCTTTGCAGCAGGGCTCATTCCTGCACTCCAACTAGAGTATCTGTGAGGGGTTGCAGTGTTTTGGCACCAGTGCCTAAGGCCCAAATTTTCAGCCCCTGTTTAACAGATGCATGTAATTACATTTCTTGATATAATATTTCACAGCAGTTCCAGAGCCCACCGAGAGGATCTGTGAGGACTTACAGTGTTGTGGCACCAGCACCACCACCACCAAAGGCCCAATTTTTCTACCACTGTTCAACAATGGCATGTAATTACAATTCTTGATATAATAGTTCACAGCAGGGCGCCCCAGCGCCCACCAAGAGTCACTTTAAGGGCTTACAGTGTTAACTTGTGGTAACACCAACACCTTAGGGCCAAATTTCTGCAGAGCATATAGGGCAGGCCCCTACTTTCAAACATCCAACTTACAAATGTCTCCTACTTGCAAACGGAAGGAGACAACAGGAAGTGAGATGAAAAAAGAAGGATGGCCAAAAAAATTATACAGGGGTGATAACCCTTCCCTATATTTTCCAAAAAGCTTAAAAATAGATTTTTTGACTGGAGCTACACTTTAAAAATGTACCAGTTCAAAATTACAAACAGATTCTACATAACACAGCAAACCTACACAGTCCCTGTCTTGTTTGCATCGCCTGTATACTGCTGTTCTGAGTATATAGGGCCTGGGGGCCCCATGCCTTTCCTTTTTTTAATTTGGGTACGGGGTTCCCCTTAATATCCGTACAAGACCCAAAGGGGCTGGTAATGGGCAGGGAGGGCTACCCATGCCATTTTTCTCAATGATTTTCATCCATATTGCCGGGACCAGACATTACATTAAAGCCGCAAGCAGTTTTAAATGGCTTTTTTCCTTTAGAAATGTGTTTTTGTGCAGGGACAGTTCTAAACACGGGAAACACGTGCCACTTCACAGGCATACTTTAGACACCCCCAGGTACGATATTTAAAGGAATATTTCACTTTTGTTTTTTCACTTTATGCATCATTAAAATCACTGCTCCCGAAAAAACGTCCATTTTTAAAACTTCTTGTAGCATTGATACATGTCCCCTGGGGCAGGACCCGGGTCCCCAAACCCTTTTTAGGACAATAACATGCATATTAGCCGTTATAATTAGCACTTTAGATTTTGAACGTTCGCATCCATTGTATTTAATAGGGTTCTAAAGTTTGTGTGAACTTTCGGTCCGTTCGCAGGTTCTGGTGCAAACCGAACCGGGGGGTGTTCGGCTCATCCCTACCGGGCAGCATTTGATGGGGCACAGTAGCGGCAATTGATGGGCACACTGCCAGCATTTTTTTTTTACCAACATGCATTATAAAAACTGTACATAATAGGAACTACTCAGCTATAGTAAACATACTACAGTAAAACAATTGAAAAACAGATCACAGCCAACAGAGCTTGAAATCAAAGAGACTTTAAATTGGTTATCAGCCATCAGAGCTACGGACTTAGCTAGCGGCATCAAATACCGCCTCTAAATAAAGTAATAAGGTCTTGGGGTCGCTTAGGGGGCCCCAGCGGCTATGAAGAAAAATTATTTGGGGTACATAACTACAGCAAAGGGGGAAAAGAGGGGTTAGGGAAAGAAGATTACTATGAAAGGTGGAAGGTGGAGGGAGAGCAAAGAGGGGATGAAAAAGATGTACGGTCAGGGAGATAAAGTAGCAGGGTCGCTCGCCCAGGGCCAGAATCAGATAAAACCCTGGAATTCACCCAGGTCGCGAAACCTCTTGTAAATAGGCATCCGTGCATCCGTGTATATAAAATATTGCCATGGCCTCCAGGTGTCCCGAAAGGTCTCCTACCGATTTTATAAGGTCGCTGTAAGATCCTCCATATCCCTAAGTTCATACATTTTTGAGTACCAAAGAGACCTCGAGGGCGGTACCACAGATCTCCATCACAGAGGAATACATGCCTTAGCAGTGTTCAGCAGCTGGATCGTGAGGGAGGTCTTATATTTCTTGATAGGCCGTGTTGTGAGATGAAGCGGACACGCCGCCGGGTTTCCTGCTAGATCAACATCAGTCAGATCTTTAATGGTAGAGGTCACCTCTTGCCAGAATGGTTTGATTCTTGGACAGTCCCAAAAAATGTGGAGCATTGTGCCTTGACCAGCGTTGCATCGCCACACTGGCAGCATTTGATGGGGTACAGTAGGGGCAAATTATGGGCACACTGGCAGCATTTGATGGGGCACAGTAGCGGCAATTGATGGGCACACTGGCAGCAATTGATGGGCACAGTGTCGGCAATTGATGGGCACACTGGCAGCAATTGATGACACAGTAGCGGCAATTGATCTGCACACTGGCAGCAATTGATGGGCACATGCAGCAATTGATGGGTATAGTAGCTGTGTTTGATGGCACAGTGGCGGCAATTTATGGGCACATTGGCAGCATTTGATGGGGCACATTAGCGGCAATTGATGGGCACACTGGCAGCAATTGATGGGCACAGTGTCAGCATTTGATGGGCACACTGGCAGCAATTGATGGGCACAGTAGCGGCAATTGATGTGCACACTGGCAGCAATTGATGGGCACACGCAGCAATTGATGGGTACAGTAGCTGCGTTTGGCACAGTGGCGGCAATTTATGGGTACAGTGGCTGCGTTTGATGGCACAGTGGCAGCATTTGATGGACACAGTGGCTGCGTTTGATGGGCACAGTGGCTGCATTTGATGGGGCACAGTAGCGGCAATTGATGGGCACACTGGCAGCATTTGATGGGGCACAGTAGTGGCAATTGTTGGGCACACTGGCAGCATTTGATGGGCACACTGGCAGCATTTGATGGGGCACAGTAGCTGCAATTGATGGGCACACTGGCAGCATTTGATGGGCACAGTAGCAGAAATTGATGAGCACACTGGCAGCAATTGATGGGCACAGTGTCAGCAATTGATGGGCACACTTGCAGCTAAATGATGGGCACAGTAGCAGCAATTGATGTGCACACTGGCTGCAATTGATGGGCACACGCAGCAATTGATGGGTACAGTAGCTGCGTTTGATGGCACAGTGGCGGCAATTTATGGTTACAGTGGCAGCGTTTGATATCACAGTGGCAGCATTTGATGGCACAGTGGCAGCATTTGATGGCACAGTGGCAGCATTTGATGGCACAGTGGCTGCGTTTGATGGGCACAGTGGCTGCATTTGATGGGCACAGTGGCTGCATTTGATGGGGCACAGTAGTGGCAATTGATGGGCACACTGGCAGCATTTGATGGGGCACAGTAGTGGCAATTAATGGGCACACTGGCAGTATTTGATGGGGCACACTGGCAGTATTTGATGGGGCACATTGGCAGTAATTGATGGGCACACTGGCAGCATTTTATGGGCACAGTAGTGGCAATTGATGGGCACACTGGCAGCATTTGATGGGGCACAGTAGCCGCAATTGATTAGCACACTGGCAGCAATTGATAGGCATAGTGTCAGCAATTGATGGGCACACTTGCAGCTAAATGATAGGCACAGTAGCAGCAATTGATGTGCACATTGGCAGCAATTGATGGGCACACACAGCAATTGATGGGTACAGTAGCAGTATTTGATGGCACAGTGGCTGCGTTTGATGGGCACAGTGGCTGCGTTTGATGGGCACAGCGGCTGCGCTTGATGGGCACAGTAGCTGCGTTTGATGCTTTTTTTTCAGTTTGTTTGCATCCCCCCAAAAATTTTGACCACCAGCCGCCACTGACCTTAGGGTATTGAGAGAGTGTCTTGTAAAAGAAAGCAATATCTTTAGTGTTTATATCTTTCTTATTAGTAAGAAATTTCCAGATTTGGGTAGGGATGGACCATCTTTCATTTGGTTTTAATTATTTTAGGTGTTTGCATTTATGACGTGTTTTGAGTAACAACTCTTAGGCCTCGTACACACGACCGAGTTTCTCGTCGTAAAAAACACGTCGTTTTTTTCGACGAGATTCTTGTTAAGCTTGTCGATTTTCTCGTCAATCTTTCTATGCGTACACACTGTCATTTCCCAATTTCCTCGTTGTTCTCCGCGCTCACGTCCAGCACGTACGACGGCACTATAAAGGGGAAGATCTTTTTTCTTGGCGCCACCCCTTGGGCTGCTTTTGCTGATCTCGTGTTACCGCGTGTGAAGTAAAAGTTTGGGAAGAGACGATTCGCGCTTTTCAGTCTTCGTACTTTTCAGATCGTTTTCTGCCGTTCAGTTTGTGCTTGTGGGTTCGTATCTTGACTTTCAGGGCGTCTAGGCAGGTCGTATCTGTTTTACAGTGCGTTCTTGCCTGTTCGTTTCTGATTTTCAGTTCGTTATTCATAGGCCTTGCTGTTCTAAAGTGCGTTCTGTTCTGTATGTTCTGATTAGACGACCGTTTCCTAGCCATGTCGCCTGGACGTTCTCGTCGTCGAGTTCGTGCTGTGCGTGCGCTTGGTGTTGGTCTGCTTGTTTTGGACCAAGACCAGTCCATGAATGGTGTGAGGAGGAGTTCATGGACCAAGAATTGGTTGCTCCAGCGGGACCAATTCTGCCACATGCCTCTGCTGCGGGAGATCGTTGAGAATAATCCTGAGGACTACAGGAATTTTCTGAGGATGTCTGACCCCGTTTTTCAGGAACTGTTGGCTTTGGTGTCCCCCTATATTACCAGGAAGGACACCGTTATGCGGGAAGCCATCAGTGCTGAGCAGAGGCTCATCGCCACGTTGCGTTACCTGGCGACAGGGAGAAGTCTTCAGGACTTGAAGTTCACCACAGGCATCTCCCCCCAGGCTCTGGGCCTCATAATCCCAGACACCTGTTCTGCCATCATCCAAGTCCTGCAGGAGGACTATATTAGGGTAAGTTTGCTCCCTTAACATCACATTTTAGGTATTACATGTATGCTAATGTATTGTATTTCTTTCATCCCTCCCTAATTACCATGATTGTAATATGCTGAGAATGTCCCCTTTGTCCCCATGCATGTTGGAAGCTTTAGATTGCCCCTTTTTTCTCCTCCCTAAATATTTCCCTTCACTAACTTTTCCAGCAGGGGCGCCTGTTGCTCCAAATGTTGGGGGGTTCAAACCCCAATTTAGGAAATAAACTTCCTCCTTTTTTGCTCTGTTGCCTATTAAACGCCCCCAGTTGTCCCCTCCAATGCAGCCATTTTGTTCCCTCAAATGCAGCCATTTAGTCCCCTCTAATGCAGCCAGTTTCCCCCCAGCCCTGCACTTACCTTCTTGTGGTCAGCGCCATCCTTCTTCTGTCCTTGATGTCTTCTCCTTCCCTTCATGTTGCATCAGCCAATCATGTTACCATTAAACAGACTTGGTGAACATGATTGGCAGAGCAGCCTGTCAGTGTTTACCCAAGGAATGCCCCCCTCCCTGCGTCCCCAATTTTTCTTTTAGGAAGCCAATTACATCCCTCAGGTTGTAATTTGCAAGACTATTTTACTACCTGTTTCTGCTATGCAATTTTAACCCCCTAAATGCCGCAATGATTCATATGTCAGTCGCTTTACAAGAGGCCATCCACCTGAATAGTGTGCGGCATAGACAATACATAGGTTCATGCAACGCATGAACCTATGTATTGTTCTGAGTGATGGGCACAGGAGAGAGGGGGCAGTGCTCCAGCACCCACTCTGGACGCACCGCCACTGCAATGCTATCCTGTGGCCAAACACATCTCCCCCCCCCCCCCCAAAATAATTTAGTAATGGCCCATCAGAGGGGGTGATGAATATGATAAATGAGCCTTCCATTATCCTTTTTTTACACACCTTAATAAACGTATAATTAGATTGATGTTGGCCTCTAATTTTTTGGGATAGAATTTCCTTGTAATGTATGACTTTGTTTTTCTAATATTATTTCATCTTGTTTCACTCCCCAGCTTCCTTCCACGCCACAGGAATGGCAGACTGTGGCATCGGAGTTTGCCACGCGGTGGGACTTCCCCAACTGCGGTGGTGCCATAGACGGGAAGCACGTCCGCATCGTGCCGCCACCCCGTTCTGGGTCCTACTACTACAACTACAACTTTCATAGCATTGTGCTGATGGCGGTGGTGTCAGCACGGTATGAATTCCTCTATGTTGATGTAGGGAAGAATGGCCGGATGTCCGATGGGGGATCCTTCATCCTTCATCCAGACGGAGTTTGCCCTCCGTCTCCAGAGTGACGACCTTGCATTGCCACCGGATGCAGGGAATATTAAAGGACTCCCCTTTGTTTTCTTGGCTGATGAAGCCTTCGGACTCAGACGGCATCTTATGAGGCCATTTCCACAGAGGACCCTGACCCCAGAGAAGAGGGTGTTCAATTACCGGCTGGCCAGGGGCCGAAGAGTCGTTGAAAATGCCTTCGGCATAATGGCCAGCCGGTTCCGCCTTTTTATGACTTCCATCCACTTGGCGGACTACAAAATAAACTATGTAGTGTTATGCTGCTGTGTGCTACACAATTTTCTTTGCCGCAAATCTAATTCATATATGGCCTCAGTTTTGCCAGAGGCTGGACTTTCCCCTGCAAATCCCCTTCCGGGCCTGGAATCTGCCCGTCTTGGCTTGCCCCCCCAAAATGCCCGTGTGGTTCGGGACAAATACATGGAGTATTTCACGGGTAGGGGGGCAATTCCTATGCCAGCCTATGTCTAAGTATCCCAATAAAAATCTTGTTTAAACCTTTAATTATTTGTTCTTTCCTGTCTCCTAGTTTGTCTTTGTGCATTTGTAGTGGCAAGTGTATTTTACTTTAGTAAATAACAACCATTTCACTATGTAACCTTACAAAAGAACCAAATAAGCTTAGAGGGTATTATAAAAAGAAGCTACACGTTGTTTGTGGTCAAATATTTTACTCTGTGCACATTCTCTTCAATTTTTTTTTTTTTTTTTTTTACTTTGGGGTTGGCCTGGCCCCAACCCGGCAATTTTTGGCTTATGAAAATACAAAAATAACAGTTGCATTTCAAAAATTACAACATTGGATACCTCTGAGCAATCGGAGACATTCACTTACACAAACTATGTCTCTATGTGCCCGTCCTAATATGGGGTCCTGCCACCCCTTGCCCAGCCAAAAATTGAATATGCACACATTTGTTTTGTTTTTTCATATAGGAAGTTTACAATCCTGATCCCTATTGTCAACATGTGCTATCTGCCATCAGGGGTGATCAATGGACGTGTTTTGGGGGTGCATCCCCTTCCTCAGTTCACCGACTTTTGATACGAGGAAGGGGTTGCACCCACAAAAGACGTACATGGATATCCCCTGATGGCAGATAGCACATGTTGACACACTGTGTGCATATTCAATTTTTGGCTGGTTTGATAGTCAAAAAATTATAAAAAATTATAAAAACAAACATGTAAAAACAAATGTGTTTGGATGGCTTATTGAATTCTCCCCAAAACATCGAGAATGTCTTTAAATGTTTGTTCCATCACATGGATTCTTTGTTTAATTAGGTCCAGTTCCGTGCTACATTCCATCACTTGCTGGATGAGGCGGAGGGCACTGTCAGCAGAGAACCGTGTACTATCCTTCACAACATTTACATCCCCTAAAAACCAAAAAAAAAAAGTATTATAACTCTGCAGGCCTACCTCGCTTACCTGAAGCTGTGGTGTCAGATACTGACCTGTTGTGGTGACCAGATCCACAACGTCATCCACCTCTCCTTCCTGCACTTCTCCTTCCTCCACCTCAACTTCCTGCACATCTTTCGGTTGTGGGTCTTTGGGAGTTTGGGGTTGCTTGGAAGTTGTGGGGTGCATGTGCTCCCTGGAGTGTCCTCCTCCCAGTCTTCTCTCCCCTATGAGAATAAAACCAAAGGTCTATTTATCACACTGTAAATCTCATTGTTAAAATAAAAACAGGCTAAATTGCTTGGAAGTGGGGTACAAGTGTGTGTTTGTGCGGAATTTAAAGAAGAATGCATTATTTATGACCCCAAATATGTTTAGTATTCACATTTGGATGTAATTTTTTTGACATGGAGGCACCACAAAAATTCTCTGATGCACCTGTGTGAGACACCCAAAAAAGGCGGGTCTGGTGGCCCACACTATAGTGCTCCAAAGTACAGATGTGGAAGCAGCTGCTGAGTGTCCTCTCCTTTACACTGATAAAAGTTTGCTTTTAATTCTCTTTACAAACACATCATCTAGACTAAAAAATTATCCACAATAGTTGATCAAAAATGGCAGATGTCTAATTACTTTTGTGGCTCTTAAATAAGCCAAAACCGCGGATAGTGGCCGAACGAAGTGTCGGTAACGTAACGAACGATTACTGTGCCCAACCAAGTTCAAAATATTACATTTTGGAAGGGAGTCCAATATGATAAAAAAAAAAACATGTCAGTTTATAAAAAGATTAATAGCAGAAACGTCGACATTTTACTTACTTTTAGCGAGCATCCTCTTTATGCTCCTCAACTGGTCTGGCTCCCTCAGTTTGAGGTCTGACCACCTCTTTCTGAGCTGCTCATTTGAGCGTTTCACCCCGAACTTCGCCCTCAGACTCTTCACAACTTTAGTGAGGATTTTGGCCTTCCTTCTATTTGGTTTGCTATACGGCCCATGCTTGGCATCATAATCAGCCTTGACCAAGATGTCCACCATCTCCGCCATCTCCGCCAAAGACATATTCGATGCCTTGAATCTCCTCCTTGATCGTGACGTGTCCTCGGTCTCCGGGCTTGTCTCCTCGCTAGTTGCGGAATTATCAGACACCTGCTGTAACTCCGCCATATCTGTCTGCGCGCCAAAAGAGAAGAGGCGGGGAAAAGATGTTAGTTAGAACGTCATGGGCGGGCGACGTGTGCGGAGCGACGTGTTCGAATTTTGACGCATGCGTGGTGTGTGTATATAGCAAACACACATGTGACTATAGTACGTTCGGTGTGCGGAGAGAGGAGTTCAAGTGACGGACGTGCGAACGAAGGTATGTGATTTTGTGACTTGTAAAAATTGTTGGCCTATACTGTCTTGAGATTGTTGGAGGATATATATGGTGACTAGGATGTTAAGGAGGTTAGACTGTTTGCCTCACATTAGTTAAATATAATTTATTTAACTTGCAGATACAATATGAATGTCTTTATTAGCGACAAAGAGTTCCTGGCGGAATTTATTGACCGGGTAAGGGAGCTGCCGGCTCTGTGGGAGACGAAAAACCCCATCCATAAAAAAAAGGGGTGAGAAAAGCAGCGCTGGAGAAGCTGCTCCCATTTGTGCATACCAAGGTTCCCACAGCCACAGAAAAACAAGTGGACACTAAAATTGGGAGCTTGAGAGGTACCTACAGGACTGAACGCTCTAAGGTGCTGGCTTCTCAGAGGTCAGGAGCAGCAGCAGATGAGGTTTATGTCCCGATTTTGTGGTACTACAACAGGATGTCCTTCCTGGATGACCACATTGACACAAGGCCATCACTCTCCACTCTTCCCCCCCAGACTTCCCTGCAGCCAACCTGAGCCTTCTCTGGAGCAAGAGGAGGCAGCCATCCTGGATGATCCAGATTTGGCCATCTGGAGCCAGGTATAGTATTAACTGAAAATGTATTGGGATAAAATTAATGTTTGACAAATATGTCAGGATCAGAAACATACATTATTTTGGATTCCACAAGTGAAATCAAGATCTGTAGACATTATTCTGCACTTAATTGGGTGCTAAATAGTCAATCTGATGTAGTGGTAAATTTAAAGCAAGGATTTATGCATTTACATTCTAATTGCTTCAATCAGGATTACAAAGTTTGATGCAAAGATTAAACCAACATATTAAACTATGTTCCTTTTTCATACACAGGATGAAATCAGCCAGGAGGAGGGTCTGGAAACTGTCAGGCAGGAGGAGGAAGGGCCCAGTGGCAGCCAGGAGGTGGCAGGGCCCAGTGGCAGCCAGGAGGTGGCAGGGCCCAGTGGCAGTCAGGAGGTGGCAGGGCCCAGTGGCAGACAGGAGGTGGCAGGGCAAAGGAGAAGCACCAGCTCCCAGGTGCCTCCCATCCGGCTTCACAAAAGAGGCAGGAGGGACAGGACCACCAGTGAGGCAGCAATGGCCCTTATTAAAGAGGCCCATGCCACACTCAAGGAGCCCACATCCCCTGAAGAGGCCATTGCCGGCCTAGTGGAGGCTAAGTTCAAGGTGATGAGCATGGAGCAACGCCTCCAATGCGAGCCCCTGCTCATCACCTTGCTCAACAAGGGGGTGATGGAGAAAATTACACCCAATACCGCCATATGTGAGGTGGCCCAACTGACCCAACCTCAACCTCCACCTCCACCTTCTTATTCTGCCCCACCCCCTTCTGCTACACCTCCACCTTCTGCCCCACCCCCTTCTGCTACACCTCCACCTTCTGCCCCACCCCCTTCTGCTACACCTCCACCTTCTGCCCCACCCCCTTCTGCTACACCTCCACCTTCTGCCCCACCCCCTTCTGCTACACCTCCACCTTCTGCCCCACCCCCTTCTGCTACACCTCCACCTTCTGCCCCACCCCCTTCTGCTACACCTCCACCTTCTTCTTCTGCCCCACCCCCTTCTGCTACACCTCCACCTCCTCCTCCTGACAGGAGTACCCCTCCAGTGGGCCAGCCTCCAGCCAAACGAAGAAGGAAGGCTGCAGGGAAGGCTTCAGGAAAGGCTGCAGGAAAGGCTTCAGGAAAGGCTGCAGGGAAGGTTGCCAGGAAGAAGAGGAAGTGATGGCCTTGCTTCGTTGTGGTCGGACAGAAGGCAGCCTGTTGTAGTACCACACACTTGGGACATATATATCACCTGCTGCTGTTCCTGACCTCTGGGAGGCCAGCATCAGATTGTGTTCAGAAATGTTGGCCTTCTCAAGCTCCCAATTTTAGTGTCCACACAGGGTTGCTGTGTGCTCTGGGGTCCCTGGGATGCACAAATGGCAGCAGCTTCTCCAGCGCTGCCTTCTCTTTATTTAATTTATAAACATGAATAAATGTGTTTTTTGTTTAAGTTCATACTTGACTATGTGTATTTTTAAATAAACAAAATCAAGCTTTGGAGTAAGCAGATACATTTGACTGACAATAAAAGGCACAGATATCACCCCCCCCCCCCAAAAGAATAACTAAATCTGATTAGCACAAAAACATGGTGGGAAATTTAAATAATATAGATTCCAAAATTAAATGGGAGATCGCTATCAAAACATTGTGAAATTATAATTAACATCATTTTGAAAAATCTAACCATTTAAATTATTCCTAAAAACTTGCACGATATAATACACATAAATCTTATAAAGAGCAGCATGAAAAAGGTTAAAAATAAGGCATAACTCTGTGTGAATATCAGCAGTAAAATAAGGTCACTCGTTTTGATTAATGTAACATTCTAACGAAGATTTCAATGCAGAACATTTAAACGATGAAATATTTTTGAGCGTGACGAATATGCTCTCTCCATTACGAAGGCTTGTTTTACCAGAAGATGCGCTCCCGTCTCATAGTTGCTTGTGAGCATGCGTGCTTTTGGAAGAGTCGTAAAAGCATACACACGAACCATTTTCTCGTCACAAAACAGGCCGACGAGAAACACGACGAGGAAATCTGGAATCCTGACGAGAAAATAGAGAGCAGGTTCTCTATTTTCTCGTCGAGATTCTCGGCAATTTTCTCGTCGTAAAACCATACACACGAACGTTTTTCTAGACAAAAAAACTCTCGCGGCACTTTTCTTGACTGTTTTGGATGAGAAAAACGGTCGTGTGTACGAGGCCTTTGTCTTTTGTTGTAAGGTTGTCATAGAAGTTATATCCTTGGCCAATCCATTTTTTCATTGATAATCAAGCTTTACAGTATCCTAGGGCTTTCAGCAGAGTAGTAGTTTGAAGATATGTATTTCCATGCTAACAATGTAGCTTTTATAGATAAAAGCTTGGGTATAATTATCTTATGAAAATTTTGCATAAGCTATTGTTAAGGCAAACAGATCATTTCCTTTAGTGTATTATTTTTTCAATGGATAGCCATAATTTATCATCTGAGGTTAGGACCCAGTACTTCAATTCATCTAGTAGTGTAGCGTAATAGTACTTTGGAATGGTCAGGTAGGTTCATACCTCCTTTATATTTAGGGGAGGAGGTTAAAATTGAGTAATTTTGCACTTTAAACTTGGGGAGAAAATATTCATCGCTGTTCAGAGCAGCGAGATCCCTGAATAAAGATAACCTGAGAAAATAGTTATTGATTTCCTGCAGGAGGTATAAGGCAATTATTCTTGGTAAAGGTGGAGAAGGTTAACTTGTGTTGCCATTGTTGTGGGATCTTCTCTGGATGTGTTTTCCCCTGTGGGATAACCTCTTCTATGGATAACAGCCCCCATTTTTCCAGCAACTTTAGACCATCATCAATCGTGTATATTGAGTATGATGTGTTATTCCATTCCATAAGTAACTTGGTGGGGAACCCCCATCTGTAGGTAATTTTGTGGTTCCATAGAATCTTTGTAATAGAGTTCAGGTTTTTCCTTGCTAATAGGGTTGAGCGAACCCGAACTGTAAAGTTCGGGTCCGTACCGAACTTTAGCTTTTTCCCGAACCCGAACCCGAACTCGGACTTTGCGCGAAAGTCCGGGTTCGGGTTCGGCAATCTAATGGCGCAGTTAGAAATGCTTCAGGGGCCAGCCAATCACCTTTTGATTAGCTGGTGTGCCCTTAGAAGCCATCATAGCCATGCCTACTAATGGCATGGCTGTGATTGGTCAGTGCAACAT
Source organism: Rana muscosa (assembly GCA_029206835.1). Taxonomy (NCBI): domain Eukaryota; kingdom Metazoa; phylum Chordata; class Amphibia; order Anura; family Ranidae; genus Rana; species Rana muscosa. The sequence continues at coordinate 241,180,911 of CM055119.1, forward strand.
GTGACCCAGCTTCTATATAAGCTAGAGGCACACAGCACACACGTCACTCTGCTTCAGAATAGATAGGGAGAGGATCTTGTCTGCTGCTGTTGCTTTTAGGGAGAGATTGAAAAATACATGAGTTAGTCCTGATTCTGGAATCTGAGGGAAAAGATAGAGAGACAGTGTAGTGTAGGGCCAGGTTCCTGTTGGTGCTTTCAGGGAGAGAGATTTATTATATAGGAATAGGAGTCCAGATTCAGAGATATAACTCAGCGATCTGCATAGGTTTACCTGTTTGTGTTGCAGTGCAGTCTTTTTACACTGCCATGAGCCCAGTGTCAGAGAAAATCTACCTTTTATCTGCAAGCTCAGTGCACCAGCACTGCATATATTACGTTGAGAGATACACCGTTTCCATACTGTGGGTGTATTCTGCTCTTGGAAAAAGATCCATTTAGGGCAAAAAAAAGGCACTTTATTGTGCTCTTTTCCAAAAGACCCATTAAGGGCAAAAAAAATAAAAAATTTGCATTTTATTTTGCTCGTGCAAAAAAAGACCCGTTTAGGGCAAAAAAAATAAAATAAATTTGCACTTTAATGTACGCTTGCAAAAAGACCCATTTAGGGCCACAAAAAATATTTTGCAGTGTGTTATACATGTGTGGAGGTGTGTGAAATAAACAATTTCTATATAGTTTTCTTCTACTGTGCTATACTAAAAAAACAACTTTCTTTTTGAATAGCATTTTTTGCAGTTCTGTAGCTGTGCGATTCAGCGGTTACGTACTGTGGGTGTGTTGTGGTCTTCCAAAAAACGCCATTTAGGGCCACAAAAAATATTTTGCAGTGTGTTATACATATGTGGAGGTGTGTGAAATAAACAATTTCTATATAGTTTTCTTCTACTGTGCTATACTAAAAAAAAAACATTTTTTTTGAATAGCATTTTCTGCAGTTCTGTAGCTGTGCGATTCAGCGGTTACGTACTGTGGGTGTGTTGTGGTCTTCCAAAAAACGCCATTTAGGGCCACAAAAAATATTTTGCAGTGTGTTATACATATGTGGAGGTGTGTGAAATAAACAATTTCTATATAGTTTTCTTCTACTGTGCTATACTAAAAAAACTAAATTTTTTTGAATAGCATTTTCTGCAGTTCTGTAGCTGTGCGATTCAGCGGTTACGTACTGTGGGTGTGTTGTGGTCTTCCAAAAAACGCCATTTAGGGCCACAAAAAATATTTTGCAGTGTGTTATACATATGTGGAGGTGTGTGAAATAAACAATTTCTATATAGTTTTCTTCTATTGTGCTATACTAAAAAAAAAAAAAAATTTTGAATAGCATTTTCTGCAGTTCTGTAGCTGTGCGATTCAGCGGTTACGTACTGTGGGTGTGTTGTGGTCTTCCAAAAACACCCATTTAGGGCAAGATCCTAAATTTGGAAAATATGAAGAGAAGGTCAAAGGGACGTGGTGGCCCCGGTCATGGTGCTGCTGGTGGAGCTCCTGTTGCAGGGAGAGGACGTGGTGGATCTGTGCCAGATACACGCACAAGTGAAACACCTTCCTCAGGTGCGAGTAGGTGACCGAGCCTGCGGCGGTATTTTGTCGCGCCTAATGAGGCTGTACGAATGTTTAGGCCAGGACAAGTACAGGCGATAGTAGATTGGGTTGCTGACAGTGCCTCGGGTTCCTTCACATTGTCTCCCACCCACTCTTCTGATGAAAGATCAGAGTTGGCACCTGAAACCCATGTCCATCAGTTTTTCACCTCACCCCCTTGCAAATCAGCCAAGCAGTCTGAGCCCCAAATCATGCAGCAGTCTCTTCTGCTTTTCGATGACTCTGTTAGCAGGGTTTCTCAGGGCCATCCACCTATCCCTGCCCCAGAAGTGGAAGAGATTGAGTGCACCGATGCCCAACCACTTATGTTTCATGATGAGTACATGGGAGGACCATCGCAGCACATCTCGGATGATGAGGAAACACAGGTGCCAACTGCTGCTGACAGACAAGGAGGGCAGGGGTGAAGACTGGGTGGAAGATGATGTGGAGGACGATGAGGTCCTCGACTCCACATGGAATCAACGTTATGCAGGTGACCAGTGTAGTTTGGAGGAAGAGGCGGTGGTCGCACAGAGCCACCAGCACAGCAGAAGAGGGAGCAGGGTGCAAAAGCGGAGCGTCCGTCCCCTAGACAGTATGTCTGCTACTGCCCAACGCAGCAAGGGACCGAGCACACCAAAGCCAGGTCCAAGGAGTTCCCTAGCGTGGCAGTTCTTCACACAATGTGCTGATGACAAGACACGAGTGGTTTGCACGCTGTGCAATCAGAGCCTGAAGCGAGGCATAAATGTTCTCAACCTGAGCACAACCTGCATGACCAGGCATCTAAGTGCAAAGCACGAGCTGCAGTGGAGTAGACACCTCAAAAACCAAGAAAGGTCTCTGGCTCCTCCTGCTTCCTCTTCTGCTGCAGTCTCGGCCTCTTCATCCACCTCTGTAGTGACAGTGGCACCTGCCACCCCGCAAACAGAGGATCTGCCAGCAACACTACCACCTGGGTCACCAACCATCTCCACAATGTCCCATGGAAGCGTTCAGCTCTCTATCTCCCAAACATTGGAGCGGAAGAGGAAGCACCCCCCTAGCCACCCGCGATCCCTGGCCCTGAATGCCAGCATTTCAAAACTCCTGGCCTTTGAAATGCTGTCATTCCGTCTGGTGGAGACGCAGAGTTTTAAAAGCCTGATGGCATTGGCTGTCCCACAGTATGTGGTGCCCAGCCGCCACTACTTTTCCAGGCGAGCCATCCCTTCCCTGCACAACCAAGTGGGGGACAAAATCAGGTGTGCACTGCGCAACGCCATCTGTGGCAAGGTCCACCTAACTACGGATGCGTGGACCAGTAAGCACGGTCAGGGACGTTATATCTCCCTAACAGCACACTGGGTAATTGCAGTGGCGGCTGGGCCTGAGGCAGATAGCAGTTTGGCGCATGTCCTTCCACCACCGAGGATTGCAGGGCGCTTCAGTTTGCCTCCTGTTGCTAACTCCTCCTACTCCGCTTCCTCATCCTCTACCGCCTCCTCATCCGGTCAGTGTAACACCTTCACCACCAACTTCAGCACAGCCAGGGGTAAACGACAGCAGGCAGTTTTAAAACTTTCCTGTTTGGGGGAAAACCCCCACACCGCGCAGGAGTTGTGGAGGGACATGGAACAACAGACCAATGAGTGGTTGCTGTCAGTGAGCCTCAAGCCCGGCCTGGTGGTGTGCGATAATGGGCGAAATCTCGTAGCAGCTCTGGGCCTAGCCGGTTTGACACACATCCCTTGCCTGGCGCATGTGCTGAACTTGGTGGTCCAGAGGTTCCTTAAAAAATACCCCAATATGCCAGAGCTGCTGCAGAAAGTGCGGGCTGTGTGTGCGCACTTTCGCCATTCTCACCCTGCTGCTGCTCGCCTGTCAGCGCTGCAGCGTAACTTCGGCCTTCCCGCTCACCGCCTCATATGTGACGTGCCCACAAGGTGGAACTCCACCTTGCACATGCTGGCCAGACTGTGCGAGCAGCAGCAGGCGATAGTGGAGTTTCAGCTGCAGCAATCACGCGTGAGTCGCTCTGCGGAACAGCACCACTTCACCACCAATAACTGGGACTCCATGCGAGACCTGTGTGCCTTGTTGCGCTGTTTCGAGTACGCCACCAACATGTCCAGTGCCAATGACGCCGTTCTCAGCGTTACTATCCCAGTTCTATGCCTCCTTGAAAAAACGCTTCGGGCGATGATGGAAGAGGATGTGGCACAGGAGGATGATGAGGAGGAGGAGGAGGAAGCAGGATCATTTCAAAGGCTTTCAGGGCAGTCTTTCACAAGTGGCTATGAGGGTGGGTTCCTGCACCAACAAACGGCAGGTACACAATTGTCCGGCAGAAAGGGCACAGTTCTGGAGGATGACGAGGTGGAGGAGGAGATGGAGGAGGAGGAGCCATTTTCACAGCAGGGTGGCACCCAGACCAGCTCGTGGCCATCACTGGTGCGTGGCTGGGGGGATACAGAGGACACAGACGATACACCTCCCACAGAGGACAGCTTTTCTTTGCCTCTGGGCAGCCTGGCACACATGAGCGATTACATGCTGCAGTGTTTCCGCAATGACCGCCGAGTTGCCCACATTTTAACTGGTGCTGATTACTGGGTGGCCACCCTGCTGGATCCCCGTTACAAGGACAACGTACCGTCCTTAATTCCCTCACTGGAGCGGGATCGTAAGATGCGTGAGTACAAGCGCACGCTGGTAGACGCGCTGCTGGTGGCATTCCCACCTGACAGCGGGCGTACGGTGGAAGCACAAGGCGAAGGCAGAGGAGGAGGAAGAGGTCGCCAACGCAGCCGGGGCACCGGCAGCACCTCAGAAGGCAGGGTTAGCATGGCTGAAATGTGGAAAAGCTTTGTCAGCACGCCACAACAACCAGCACCACCAGCTGAGATGGAACGTCTTAGCAGGAGGCAGCATTTCACCAACATGGTTGAGCAGTATGTGTCCACAGGCCTACACGTACTGGATGACGGGTCTGTCCCCTTTAACTTCTGGGTCTCCAAATTGGGCACATGGCCTGAGCTTGCCCTTTATGCCTTGGAGGTGCTGGCCTGCCCTGCAGCCAGTGTATTATCTGAATGTGTATTTAGCACGGCAGGGGGCGTTATCACAGACAAGCGCAGCCGCCTGTCCAGAGCCAATGTGGACAAGCTCACGTTCATTAAAATGAACCAGGCATGGATCCCACAGGACATGTCCGTACCTTCTGCAGAAGAGACATGTATACGGTGTTGTGACAAAAACTGTCCGGCCATCGGATTGTGTCCGGCCCATACTGCGAAGGCGCAGCGCTTGCGCAGTACAGAGGACAAGGAGATTCACAAAATCTCCGAAGATGAACGGCGCCTGCGCAGTGAGTGCAGGTTCAAGCCCCACCATCCAAGTGGACATACGGTAGCACATAGTAACAGGGCCCCTCACGGGCTCGGTTCGATCGCCACGCTTCGGGCACGGCCTCACTTGGCTCGGCTTGAACCACGGATGGTGTGGCCTTCACCTGAACTCACCATGCAGGCGCCGTTCATCTTGGGAGATTTTCGAAATCCCCTTGTCCTACATACTGAGCAAGCGCAGTACAGGGTGGACACTATTTGACGGGGGACAGAATTCGAGACATCACCGGCCTTACCCAGCCATTGTTGTGTTTTTGAACCAGTGTTGGCTACCTTGTCCTCCTCCACCGCCGCTTCCACCTACACAGCCACATCCATCGCCACCTCAACCTCCTACTCCATATGGACCTCGTCCTCCTAGGTCAAGATTATAATTTTTATTTTATTTTTTTGTAGCGCACAGATCCTTTCCCCCTTACCTGCCTTTATGTTGTTGGCTCCTCGCAGCAGGGAGAAAGGCACACCGCACTACCAGCCCGTACCCTCCTATATAAAGAGGTTGAGCGGTGTACTTGACGGGCCGTGTCCACAGCCGGAGTCAAAACTCCTCCAGAGGATGATTCTCACCTCTACTGTAGGTAGAGGCAAGTCCTTTAATTCCCAGTAAAGTCAATGTCCACACCAGCTGAAATTACAACTCATATTCTCTCATGGCAAAATAAACTCTACTCGGATAGAAAAGGTTAGAGCAAAGAAACAGGACAGCTTAAGGTGTGGAGGAGGTCCAGGCACAAACGTAGCACATTCACTTCACTGCTTAGGTTTCTCAAACAGTTTTAGGTGCACGGTCTCTGCCACAGACCTTGAGGTTGGTCTCTGCCACAGACCGGGTGTACAAGGCCCCTGCCACGGACCTGGAGAACTTTGGTCTCTGGCACAGACCAGGGTGTATAAGGCCCCTGCCATGGGCCGGGTGAATAAGGCCTCTAAAACAGTCAAGATGACCTTGAGCTTCTCCTTCTACGAACCTAGCCCATATCAAGGGGAAGACATCTCTCCAGGGAGTCAACAGACCCTTCCTTCACCGTGACTCCCGCATCGGTCCATCAGAATGATCCTCCCTTCCCTGGAACATGGTCCCCTACATGAGGCGGCACCCTAAGACTCCTCGACCCTTAGAGGACTCCAGACGAAGGCTCTGGACTCCAGGCTTTACTCCCGCACCTAGGCCTCCATACCCAGGGCAGCAGGAACTCCAGGATAGTACCTCACCCCGGGCTAAAGGTACCCAAGATGGAACAGGAATACATGCACCCAGGCCGAAGGCACCTGGGCATGGACCCCACTGGACATCAGCCCCCAGGCCAAAGGTCTGCCCCTTTTATATGCTCTCCCGGCATGCACAGCAGGTTCCCCGCCCCGCTGTACTACTGCCAAGAGGGGACACAAAAGGCACAGCACTGTATCGGCGGTTCAACCCTAGCCTACCATGGCAGCGCCACCTGTAGGCCGCAGGGAACTGCACACCAATACTGTCCCCCAAGGACAAAATGGTCCATGAATCCTACAGAATTAGGGTGTTTGAGCCTATTTACCACTCAAACACTTCCCTTAAATTTAGCACCCCGCTACATTTTTATTTCAAAGTATTTTATTTTCCCACTAGCTTATCCATTAAATTGAATAATTTATTCCAGAAAGGGCATATTCTGGGGCATTCCCACCATATGTGTGGCATCGTGCCGTTGAGTTTCTGAGGTTCTTAATGACTTCCCGTACCTCTTCTGCTGAAAAGGGGGGCTCCAGCATATTTTTTTTATTATTTTTTTTATGTTATTTTAAGTTATTTCCCTATCCACATTTGTTTGCAGAGCACTTGCCATGCTCTTAACAACATTTTGCTGCCATTTGCAGCCCTCTAGCCCTTTCCATTACTTTTTTAAAGCCTTTTTAGTCCTTAGAAGTCCGGGTCCCCATTGACTTCAATGGGGTTCGGGTTCGGGTTAAAGTTCGGTCCTGAACCCAAACTTTTTTCCGAAGTTCGGCCGAACCCGTCGAACCCGAACATCCAGGTGTCCGCTCAACTCTACTTGCTAATATTGTCGCTTGAGAGAGGTCCAAATACAGAAGGATGCCTGCATATGGGTCAGGGAGTGGGGAGTTCTGACGTGCATATTGCATCATGAGATTCTTTGGTAGAAGTGTATTTTTGCAATGACATCTCTAGGGAATCTTTCTGGCATGTGCGAGGGTTTGGGCAGTCTGTGGGCCCTGTCAATCACCATTTTCTGGCGGGGTATTGTGGATATTAGATCTGATATAATTTTTTGCAGGAATTGCTTTAGCTCAGAATTTTTTATATTTTTAGGAATTCCTCTAAATTTAACATTATGGCGTCTGGATCTATCATCGATATCCGACACTTTTAATTTGAGATTTTTTATTCAATTTTCTAGCTCAAAATGGGCATCCACCAGTTCATTGTGAGCTTCTGTGAAGTCACCCATTTTATTTTCCACGTAATCCACTCTTTCCCCTAAGGCTTCTATTCCCACATTAGTTTTGTTCATGTATGGTTGCATATCCTGTTGTATTGCACCTCTTAGGGACAGCAGCATTTCTTTAATGTCAGTGTCTATTATGGGTTTTCCTGATGTAGGGAAAGCATTTAGCTTGTCAGTATATGGGTTTTTGTGAGGCATCATATCAGATTCATTAACTAATGATCCACTTACATGTTCCTTTGACAGTGATAGCCTCCTTCTTTGCTTCACAGGGCTGCTGATTTCAGCTGAGAAAGATGCACTGGTGTGTTTGGATGAGTCCGTGTGGCTGCTCTCTCTCCCTCTGGCTCGCGCTGCCTGTCTGCCGGCTTCTGTATACACTGATAATCCGGCGCCATCTTGCTTTTCTGGAGTGTCGGCCAGGCTCCTAAATTCACCTAATCTGTGGGGTCCCCCATGCTCCTTGCGTTTCCTCATTGTGCCCCACTTGTTCCTCTGTCCCTCTGCTGCAGGTCTGTGTTCTCAGGGCTGCTTTGTGTCGCTTCAGGGAGACTCCGTAACACAGAACTCCTTTACACTGCGGCCATTCACCTCTGCTGCCGGCCTAGGGTTGCCACCTCATCCCTTTAAACCCGAACACATATGAATTACACAGGTTCTGAGGCTAATTTAATGCAGGTAAGGCACCAAGTGAGTTTAATTGCCACCTTAATCAGCCACAGAACCTGTGTAATTAATATGTGTTCGGGTTTAAAGGGATGAGGTGGCAACTCTATGCCGGCCACGCCCGCCCGCCCATAATTTTACTTTTTTGTAATTAAATGTATGTACTTACAGACCATGTCAAAGTACTTCTAAGTTCAGAACACTGCTTATTTATCTGCCAGTAATGTACTCACCCCCTCTTGGATGCTGCAAACACACAGCTTCTTGTGAACTGAATGTCAGTCCTGCTCACTTTTATCTAAACTACCAAATCCCTCTCCCTTTTCTGATCTCCACAACATAGAGAACACTTGTCACATTTTTACTCCTGTCCGTGCAGCCTCTGTTTTTGTTATGGTCACCATTATCATTGAAAGTGAAAGTAAAAAATAAATAAATCACAGAGAGTAGTAGAAGGGAAGTCTTCCAATGAAAACCTAGTTCTAGTGGCCCAGGTGACAACCAGGGATTCACTGAATTTGGAGGGATTTTTTCTCACTTTCTGTTTTGGCTGCAGGAAGTGAATGGAAATCTCCCCAATGGGACACAGATGGCAAAAAAAACGGACAGGGGCTATAACCTTACTGTATCCATGTGATGAAATTAATTGTTTTGCCTTTAGGTCTACTGCAAATGTTTTGAATTTTGTGAGGTTTTTTTTTGTACTTTCTAACCCACGCATTCTTTTTTTTTCCCCAGAAACAATTGAAGAAGAAATGGTTAACCATACAACAGAGATGATCTTAAATCCCAGAGCCTTATTTTATCCTTGTTATTACTGTATGTTTAAGAAGATTTTTGCAAGCCAAACTATTGATGTCATCCAACTTTATTTAACCACTTCAGCCCCGGAAAGGTTTAACCCACTTCCTGACCAGGCCATTTTTTGCGATGCACCACTGCTCTTGCCTTAACTGACAATTGCGATGTTGTACCCAAACAAAATTGTCCTTTTTTCCCACAAATAGAGCTTTCTTTTGGTGGTATTTGATCACCTCCTGTGGTTCTTATTTTTTGCACTTTTCAATTTTGAAAAACATTTTTTTTACTTTTCGCTATAATAAATATCCAAACAAATAATAATTCTTCATAAGTTTAGGCCAATATGTATTCTTCTACCTATTTTGGTAAAAAAAAAAGAAGCAATAAGTGTATATTGATTGGTTTGCCCAAAAGTTATAGTGTCTACAAAATAGGGGATTTATGCATGAAATGACATTTAAATTGCCGGCAATACAATACCATTGTAAAAAAACAGCATGGAGTCCCCCCAAAAATCTATACCAGACCATTATCCGAGTATGGAGCCTGGCAGGCCAGGAAAGGGGGGACAAGCAAGCACCCACCCCCCTCCTGAACCATACCAGGCCACATGCCCATAAACATGAGGGGTGCTTTGGGGCAGGGGGGCTCTGGTCAAGGGTCTATTCCCCACAACCCTGGGCTGTGGTTGTAAGGGTCTGCGGGCAGAGGGCTTATCGGAATCTGTAAGCCCCCTTTAAGAAGGGGGCCCCTTGATTCTGCCTCCACCTTTGTGAATGAGGATGGGGTACATAATACCCCTACCCATTCACCAAAAAAGAAAAATGGTTCAGAAGGGGGGTGGGTGCTTTCTCGTCCCCCCTTTCCTGGCCTGCCAGGCTGCATGCTCGGAGAAAGGCTCCGCTGTCAATTAAGGCAAACTGCCGAATGCCTGTCTTGCTGTTTGACAGTTATTATATAGGTAAGGAGTGGGGCCATCTGGTGGCACTGCCCCCTTGTGACACCAGAAGGGGGCAGTGCCACCAGGTGACATCACCCTTGCCTATATAAAAACTGTCAAACGTCAAGCCAGGCATTTGGCAGTTTTCCTTAGTTGACAGCGGTGCCTTTCTCCGAGCATGCAGCCTGGCAGGCCAGGAAAGAAGGGACGAGTAAGCACCCACCCCCCTTCTGAACCATACCAGGCCACATGCCCTCAACATTGGGGGAGTGCTTTGGGGTGGGGATGGCAGAGCCATGTTGAGGGCATGTGGCCTGGTATGGTTCAGGAGGGGGGGACATTTGCTTGTTCCCCCCTCCTTTTCCTGGCCTGTTTGGCTGCATGCTCAGATAAAAGTCTGGTATGGATTTTAGGGGGGGACCCCACACCGTTTTTTTTTTTGTTTTTTTTTTTACTTTTTAATCGCTGGCAATGCTTTTTTTTAAATTCAGCTGTCAGCGGTGAAGCCAATTGACAGCTGATTTATCGATTTGTTAAGGACGCCGCGGCCGGTTTCCCGGCCGGCTCCTTAACCACCAGCTATTCACTGCACCCTGATTGGGAAAAGCTTTGCCCAATCAGGGCTCATAAACCCGCCAACGCCCTGCAAACTTTTGCTCGGTCCAAACCAACTCTACTGAACAGATAATAATCAACATTTGTAATAATGGTGGGAGTAAATTAGCCATGTTTGTTTCCTTTTTTTTTTTTTTTTTTGTACCTTGTTTCCCCCCCCCCCGAATCTGTGTCTGCTTTATGAGCTTGTGTTTCTATACCTTGTTTGTACATTATGTTTCTGTGCAAGTTTGTATGTATGTAAAGAATATAATAAAAACCTATTAAAAAAAAAAGAAAGAAAGATGTGGAGTTCAAATCTACCTACAGTAGCCCAGCCATCAGGGACTTCCATGCTGCTGAACGTATGTGCAAGTACCTTTTGGCGCTTGCATTTTATACACTGGAACAATTTATTTTTCTATTACAGATTGAAGAAAAAATAACATTATTTTATAAAGAATGTAAACCTTTGTGGCAACACTGTGAAAGTAGAGAACTGAGAAGCTATTCTAGGATTTACCTCTGCTCAATGCTTGTGCTGTTGTTTTCTGTGACTATGCCATTATCCTCATTGAAGAACACACACAGAGGGGACAGAAACAAACCATGCAGACAAGAATGCCTGAGGAACTTCATGGGCTGGGCATTCACAATGGTGCTTTAAAGCTCCTTAAAATTTTATATATATAGGCTTGTCTGTATTACCTCCCACAAAAACGAATGTAATGGTTTCAGATAGAGTTCTTCTTTATGCAGCACTAACCCTAAAGAAGCTGCCAGAAATCGCCCAGGTTCTTTTCCCAGTAGATTGCCAGGCTGTCATGTACGTATGCCTCTGGTACCCACAACAAGGCTCAGGCACATCCCCGGTAGTAGGCTTCCAAGTGTAAACAATCGCCAATAGCGCATGCGCGCACAGTGACGCTGCCTTGGCGCCCAGTGGCCTTTAAAAGGGGCTTCTTCTGTCCAGACTCTTGCTGTCTGATCTGCAGTTATCCGGTGACCTGATCCTGAACTTGGACCTGCTGTTACTCTGACCCGGCTTCCTGACCTTGCTGCTATCTCCAGTCCTGATCTTTGGCTTCCTAGACCCAGTCCTGCTCATCTGTCTGCCTGATCCTCTGTTGCCTGATCCAGCCTGAACTTGACCCTCCGCTGCCTGACGCTTCTGCCTGTATCTGATCCGCTGTGCATGACCTGGCTCGTCTGACCTTTCTCCTGCCTGACGCTTGTATCCGTATCCACCGGCATCCCCGACTACCTGCATCAGCTGATCTGCACCTTCCCAGCCGCATCCCCAGCTACCTGCACCCGCTGGCCTGCATCATCTGACCTGCATCTTCAGCCGTCCATAGCGGTCTTCTCATCTGGTCCAGGAGAACCTAACAGGCACTCATACCCCACTGTGCTCCTTCGGCCACTGTCCCAACTCCAGTGACCTGGGAACCAGGGCTGTACGAGAGGTCTCCCTCTGCACGTCAGGCTCACCTCCAAGGTACGTGTCACAGGCACACAATCACAGTCACTCTTTCCCTCAAAAACGTTTATCTTTGGTGTAGCTGGGATAGGGTTGAGGCCATGAGGGCATTGAGTGGGATACTCCAAAAAGAGAACTATGTACAGGTTGAGGACAGTAAACTCCTTTCTGAAAAGCTGAAGTCCTTGCAATAGCAAACTGTGGACTTGGCTTGTAGTAGAAGCAGTTAAAAGCAGGCTTCTTCCTCCCATAACAAAGAACTACGTAGACTAAGCTGTTCGGGTCACCAGCCAATGTCCTCTTTGGTCAAACACACAGCTAACTCTCTGGCAAAAGAGGTGTGGCAACAGACTAAAAGTCTCTAAGATCTCTCACAGCAGTCTATACTCTATACTCACAAATGTCTAGGGAAAGTTGGTTGCCTGCTTCCAACATCCATGCAACACCTTTCACCTGTGATACCAGACTTCAGATGACAGTCCCTCGGTCAGCTCTTGTAGCTTCAGCATCCAGTCCACCAGGTTGCCCACCTGAGGCCTCATGAACAGCAAGGCCATGGCAGCGCTAAAGACAAGCAAAAGGCGCCTCTTGGTAAGAATAAAAATTTAATAACCAAGATGCATTAAATAACTCACAGTTAGGTATGTGTAATCAGGCACAGGAAAGTCCAGTACAGTCGCACTTCGTGTCTGTAGTCAGCATGATTGTGTGCTCTGTCTGTCCATGTAGCCGGCGTCCTGTTCACATTAGACTTCCGGGATTAGGGCAGGAACCAAAGCGAGGCCTGGAGCGCATCCAGACGATCACAGAGAGGGCTGAGATGCAGAGCTCAGTGAGGCAGTCGAGAGATGGGAGAAAGTTGTAGAAAGTCAACCATCACTGCAGTCCTCCACCAGTCAGGGCTTTATGGCAGAGTGGCCCAACAGAAGCGTCTCCTCAGTGCAAGACACATGAAAGCCCGCATGGACTCCAAGATAGTGAGAAATAAGATTCTCTGGTCTGATGAGACCAAGATAGAACTTTTTGGCCTTAATTCTAAGCGCTATGTGTGGAGAAAACCAGGCACTGCTCATCACCTGTCCAATACAGTCCCAACAGTGAAGCATGGTGGTGGCAGCATTATGCTGTGGGGGTGTTTTCAGCTGCAGGGACAGGACGACTGGTTCAAATCGAGGGAAAGATGAATGCGGCCAAGTACAGGGATATCCTGGACGAAAACCTTCTCCAGAATGCTCAGGACCTCAGACTGGGCCGAAGGTTTACCTTCCAACCAGACAATTACCCTAAGCACACAGCTAAAATAACGAAAGAGTGGCTTCACAACAACTCCGTGACTGTTCTTGAATGGCCCAGCCAGAGCCCTGACTTAAACCCAATTGAGCATCTCTGGAGAGACCTAAAAATGGCTGTCCACCAACATTTACCATCCAACGTGACAGAACTGGAGTGGATCTGCATCTTTCCCAAAAAGACTAATGGCTGTATTAGATCAAAAGGGTGCTTCTACTAAATACTGAGCAAAGGGTCTGAATACTTAGGACCATGCAGGGCCGGCCCTACCATGGGACCCAGTGGGCCCATGGTTCCAGGCGGCATTTTCAGAGGGGCGGCAGCCGGCAGTGACAAAATAGCGTGGAGTGCAGCCGCTGAGTCGCCATAGCGACCCGGCCCCTGCTTCCGAGGCGCCGGATCAGCCTCCCTCTCATATTAGATCCAATGTCAATGCGTCTGTGTGTGACAGGACAGACCACTCCCCTTCACACAAGCGAAGGGGCTGCTGAGTGGAGGAGGCGGTTCATGTACTGCATAGAATGATAGGCAGTACTGCGGTGAACATTCTCCCTTCCTGGTGCAGACCCGCCTTCACCCCACTGCCTCTGAACTGTGTCCTCTCTGTTTCTCCTCCTCTGTGAGTTGGTCCCACCCCCTCCTCCTGTCTTCTCCCCATCTCCTCCTCGGTCTCCTCCCCATCTCCTCCTCGGTCTCCTCCCCATCCAAGTCAGCCGCCGCTGGTGTGTCTTCAACTCCCTCTGCTTACAACCGCCCCTCCCACCACCTGTCCTCAGCCATGGCGGGGCACGCTGGGGGATAAACACGCTCTCTAGCTGAAGTGGTGGGACTTGCCCATGTGATATTTCAGTTTTTCTTTTTTAATAAATCTGCAAAAATTTCAACAATTCTGTGTTTTTCTGTCAATATGGGGTGCTATGTGTACATTAACCACTTCAATACAGGGCTTTTTGTACCTATTCAATACCGGGCCTATTTTGGCACTTCTCTCCTACATGTACAAATCATCATTCTTTTGCTAGAAAATTACTCAGAACCCCCAAACATTATATATGTTTTTTTAGCAGACACCCTAGGGAATAAAATGACGGTCATTGCAACATTTTTTCTTGCACAATATTTGCGCAAAAAATTTTCAAACGCCTTTTTTAAAAAAAAAAAATGGTTTCATGAATTAAAAAATAACAAAACAGTAAAGTTAGCCCAATTTTTTTGGAAAATATGAAAGATAATGTTACGCCGAGCAAATAGATACCTAACATGTCACGCTTTAAAATTGCGCACACTCATGGAATGGCGCCAAACTTCGGTACTTAAAAATCTCCATAGGCGACGCTTTAATTTTTTTTACAGGTTACCAGGTTAGAATTACAGAGGAGGTCTAGTGCTAGAATTGTTGCACGCGCTCTAACGCACGCGGCGATACCTCACATGCGTGGTTTGAACGGCGTTTACATATGTGGGCGACTTACGTGTGCATTCGCATCTGATCGCGAGCTACCGGGGACAGGGGCGTTTTAATTTTTTTTTATTTTTTTTTTACTTATTTATTAATTTTTTTACAATGATTTTACTTTTTTTTTTTATCACTTTTATTCCTATTACAAGGAATGTAAACATCCCTTGTAATAGGAATGTGTGTAACAGGTTCTCTTTATTGAGAGATGCAGGGTCAATAAGACCCCACATCTCTCCTCCAGGCTGGAAAGCATGAGATCAGTGAATTTTTTTTTACTGATCTCATACTTACAGCCGCAATGGCGGCTTTGTTTACATTTGAGACCCGGGCGTGACGTCATCACATCGCGCCCGGGCCTCCGCCGATCATAGAGATGACTGGTGGCCATCTGGTCACCAGTCATCTCTATGCTCATCACGTGACCCCACCAACGACGCCGGAAGATTCGCTCCGGGTCCCCGATCGCACGGGGGAGCCCGGAGACGCACCGGATGGCGGCGGGAGGGGGGGTGTCCCCTCCCGCCGCCTATAAGAATGATCAAGCGACGGAACTGCCGCTATGATTGTTCTTATTGTGCACAGAATCGCCGGCACTTCAAAAGGATATCTGAATGATGCCTCTAGCTGCAGGCATCATTCAGATATCCCCCTACAAAGCCGAGGACGTCATATGACTTCCACCCAGGATGGGAGATCCCATCTGTGGACGTCATTTGACTATGGCTGGGTAGGGAAGTGGTTAATGAGGGAAAAAATGAACTTAAATTATTTATTTATTTTATGGCTGCAATATAACAAAGAGTGAAAAATTTAAGGGGGTCTGAATACTTTCGTACCCACTGTATATTCTTAAATAAAACAATGAAAAATATGCTTAGCAAGAAAATTTGTAGTATTATGGGATAATTGAATGGGATAATAAAATAAATAATTTTGATTTTGACAGGAAAGAATATTTAAAATATGAACCATGGGGAAAATGGGGTTGATTATAATTATTATGTAATGATGTGTGCTGTGGATTCACACATGGAATATATCTATGAGGGTAATTTGTTAGGGAGTAGCAAAGGGGAAGGGTAGGAAAGGGAGAAGAGGGGTGGGGGAAGGGGTAGGTTTGTGGGGGGAGGAAAAAAGGAAAATAAAGAAGAAGGTTGGATAGGGGAGAGGGAGAAAGAGGGGGTGGGGGAGGGAAAAGAAAGGGGGAAGGGGAAAAGAAAGGGGGAAAGGGGAGGAGGAAAAGGGATAGGTTTGTCTGATTACTTACAAGATGGCGAAGGGGCCCACCCACAAATTTGACCATTTCTCCTTTTAGGAGATTAACATATAACATCACCTAAGGAAAAAAGGAAAATTGGAAGATGTTGAATATTGTACAAAGACACTTCACAGGATTGTGGAAATTTCTAACTCTTCATTGATTCCTCCAGGATTTAAAGTATCCAATGAATAAATCCAATAGGTCTCACGTTCACATAATTTGTGAAATCTTTCTGCATTAGACAGATTTTTAGGCATTTGCTCTAAAATCCAAACTTCAAGGCCCTCTGTGGATTTATTATGATGTTCTGTAAAGTGATGTGGGGCACTGTGTTTGTCCTTGCCCACCTCTATTTTTATGCGATGTTCACCAAATCTCTGTCTGAGTGGCCGTATGGTACGCCCTACATACATTAGATGGCAGGGACAGATGAAGCCATAAACTACGAAGTCTGAGCTGCAATTGTAAAAGTCACCTAGGATGTAAGTCTTTCCCTTTCTTGTAAACAGTTTTTTGCCATGCTTGATAAAAGAACAAGTTTTACATAAAGGCTTTCTACACTGAAACATGCCCCTTAAAGGAATCAAGCAGGCATGTGCTGAGGGAGCCTGTTTTAGCGGCTTTAATTTGCTAGGCGCAATTTGATTTTTTAAGTTGGGAGCTTTCCTATAAGTTACTCTAGGATGATCGGGTAGAAGAGGTCTGAGGTGTGGATCTTCAAGCAATATTTGCCAGTGTTTCTTGAAGATTGTCTCCATTTTGGAAAAGTCAGTGTGAAATTTGGTGATGAAGCGGCTAGACTGGTCAAAACTTCCCTTTTGGGGATTGTGTTGTAGATAATGTTTATAAGCCTGGTCTACTAGAGATTCTGGATAGCCTTTATCTTTAAGTTTATTTCTTAGTATGAGGCTTTGATCCATATTGTCTGATAATTTGGTACAGTTTCTTCGTAATCGACAGAATTGTCCTTTGGGGATATTGTCTTTCTGTTTACAGTAATGGCAGCTCTTGTAATGGAGCAGGGAATTTCCTGCCGTAGGCTTGAAGTAAGTTTTGGCGTGTATTTCGTTATTGATATGGTATAAATCAAGATCTAAAAATGCCAGCCTTTCCAGATCCCTAACAGAAGTAAAACTAAGGCCATGTGGGTTGTTATTACAATGGGATACAAAATCATCGATGACATTATCCGCACCATCCCAGATGATGATGATCTCATCGATGTATCATCCATAGAATATGAGGTGTTTGAGGTAGGGATTGTTCTGCCAAATGTACTTATGTTCCCAAAGGCCCATGGCCAGGTTGGCATAAGAGGGTGCAAAATTGGCACCCATAGCTGTCCCCTGGACCTGCAAATAGTACTGGTCATCAAAGCTGAAATAGTTATGAGTGATGCCTTGTACACACGATCGGAATTTCCGATTAAAAAAGTCAGATGGGAGCTTTTCATCGGAATTTCCTATCGTGTGTATGCTCCATCGGAGTTCATTCCGAGAAATTCCATCGGAGTTTAGATATAGAACATGTTCTATTTTTCTCTGATGGCATTCCGTCAGAATTCCGATGTGCTTTTGGTCGGACAATAGTCTGACCGTGTGTACAAGGCATAAGACAGTACTTTGCACAATCCAGGATGAAGGCTGCTTGTCCATGGCTCATATATAGATCTTCGGATAAAAAATGGTCGAGAGCTGTTAATCCAAAAGTGTGGGGGATCGAGATATACAGTGAATTGATGTCTAAAGACATCCAGATATACCCTTTCTCCCACCTATATGGTTTCAATAGGTCTAACAGGTGACTTCCATCACGTATGTATGACTGTAAACCTTGGGCTAATGGTTGTAAGTGGTAATCTATATATTTTGATAAACCAGAGGTGATACTGTCCATGGTAGCAATAATAGGTCTCCCCGAAGGGTTAATCTGTTTTTTGTGGATTTTTGGTATGTTGTAGAAGTATGGGGTGTGATAGTAATTTCTATGAAGAAAAGAGGCTTCACTTTTATTGATAATATTTTGTTGGATGGCTGAGTTGATTGATTTCTAATTGGAATTCTGGCAATGGATTAGTGCTTAGTTTGCGATAAGTAGAGCTATCCGCAAGCAAGCGATCTGCTTCCTTAATGTAGTCGAGTCTATTCTAAATAATGATTCCACCGCCTTTATCTGCAGTTTTAATAATCAATTCAGTATTATGAGTTAGGGATTAAAGAGCTGTCCATTCTTTGGGATTGAGGCAACCAAGGTTTGTAGTGTTTGGTGTTATGCGAGAGCAAATTTTTTTGAGATCAGAGAATACCATATTATAAAAAGTTGTAAGGTGTCGGCCTTTGGATTGGTAAGGATAAAATATTGATTTGGGCTTCAATGTAGAGTGAATAATCGGTGGGGAAGTGTGTAAATGTTGTGTATATAGATTGAGTCCAGTATATGAATCATCATGATACAGATGTTCGAGCATCTCAATCATTTCTGTATCAAAAGGAGAGTCGGGTGTGGTGGCGGTTTCTGGATTTGGAGCACTTTTACAATTTTTTATTTGAAAAAAGCGTTTTAATGTGAGATTCCTAACATATCTGTTCAAATCTTTGAACAAAATAAAAGGATCAGGCTTATTGGATGGTGCAAAGTTGAGTCCGCAGCTCAACAAGGAGGTTTCTGCAGGGGATAGGGTGTGTTGGGACAAATTAAAGATTTTAATAGTTTGCTGGTTTTGCGTGGGTTGACCTCTGTTTCTACCTCTTCCCCCTTTACAGATCTCCGATGTACTTTCTTTTGATTGGGGAGGCTGGAGAGGGGTGTATCAATAAAAAAGAAGGATCATCTAAGGTGTTGTTAGAGCCAAATGTAATAGGTTCATTGTTAGTGATACTCTGAAGATTTGGGATGGATATACCAGTGTTATGGTCTAAAGAAGGACTTTTTGATTTACCAACGGTGGGAACTGGTTGGGGTAGAGTAACTGGATCTATGGGTATAACTTCATAGATAGTGGTGGCAGGTGAGGTCAAAACCTTGTTCTGTGGTCCATATAGTATGGATCATGGGACTCAGTTATTTGCATTTGGTCACTGCTATCTAATGGCAGTGTGTTAATATGGGTTTGGGTACTAGTCCCGGAGCATGAGCGATTATAAAAATGATAGAGATTATCAAGTAATTTAATTTGTGGTGGTTTGGGAATAGAATTTTTATGTTTTGGTGTAATGCGACCCATAAGAGGAGGGAGTCCCACTGCATGAGGATGGCTGTAAGTATTCTGTTTGGCAGGTATGTGAAAAATCTGAAGGTGGAGAGTGATTGGTAGACAATGAGATGGGTGTGGATTTATGCATCCATGTAAAGACTTTATTGTTAGTGTAGTCTTGATGTCACGTCTAAATTTTCCTAATTTTGCTGTAAATAAGGTCACTTTCCTGTTTTTTAGTGTTTCTTTTAAGAGAGCGCACCTCGTACTATTTCCTGGTGCGCATGCTCGGAAACGTGTCGCTGTACGCCAGCTACCTAAATGTGAGTTTTTTAATGCATCTTTGCTATTAAATTTTGATCAGTTTTACTAAGAGGCACCTGTTGTTTGTCTTTTTCTCTTCCATATTTGGAGTGGCTTCAACTCCCTTCACAAGGCTGCCCTATCAACAAAGACTGTGTAACTCACACAGAGCTGATCCAGCTCAAAGGACTATTATATGAACTATACATTGCATATCATTATACTGTAACCTGCGCCACTACTCATTGTGTTTTTCCATGGCAGCGCTACCCTCTGCAGGCAAAGACCCAGCAGCTCTGTGTCTCAGAGTATTTATTAGACATGTGCATTCGTTTTCGTCCGAATGCATTTTTGTCCGATTTTCTGTGATTTTTGCATTCGTTTTAACAAACAATAACAAACGTGCAGAATCCGAAATCTGAAAGATCCGCCATAAAAATTGCTTTATTTTCATTTAGTTTCGACAACAGTTTGATATAGATAGAAGATTCGACATGACGGCGACAATAGTGATCTGTGTCTATCGTACCTGCGGTTGAATGTGCTTAACCTAACTCTATTAGTCCAAGATTATTCTACATAGAGAGAAAAGATTTGACATTATAGAGACATGAAGATTCAACCAAGCAGCTAAAAACATACGATCGCCACGAGCGGACATTTATGGTCAAATGCTCCGCCCATAGGCTATAGAAGAATTCTAATGTTGGTTGACTAGTAATAATAATTAATAAATATAATTATTATGTGTCATACAACATTAGAATTCTATTCTACAATAGCTTGTGGGCGGAGCATTCGACCGGACATGTACGAGTGCAGCGTCGTAAAGTTTAGCTGCTCCGTCGAATCTTCTTAGAACATTCGACAGACACCATAAGCCTTCAAAGACAGATTCAGCCTTAATTAATTCGGATTTTTGGAAGAATGCATTTTTTAACTAAACAAAATAAATAAAAACACATTTTGGAATTAACTAAATAATTGTATTTTTCGGACGAAAACGAAATTCCGAAACAAAATATTTCAGTGTGCACATGTCTAGTATTTATACAGGCTCCCAGTAGCCTTTAGGGCCACCCTTCCTGGGATTGGCCAGGACTGGATACAGTAAATATCCATACTGCTATTTGCATTGCTCCACACCTACAGTATGTTTCAGAGGATTCTGAAACACTGAGCAGACCTAACTAATCACATGCAGCTGCACTGATTACAGTGAGCACAACTAAATTTACCTAACTCAGCAATTGTAGCCACACTGATTACAGTGAGGCAAGCTAACTTTACCTAGCACAAAAATGTAGCTTCACTGAACACAGTGAATCAGAACTAAATCTACCAAATCCTAGCACTTATCTAGGAGGGTGCTACATTTATGATCATGATATACAACCACAGCATTTAAATGTCTGAGATGGTATCCAAGTACCATTAGGTGTATATAAATGATAATGAGGTAAGTATACTGCGCTGTCAATATTAGAAAAAATGTGTGGTAAATTAAAACCCGTGCTGCAACAAAAAATGTGAGACACACACAATATAACAAATGTAAAAAAGGCTCAAGCTGCGCAACAGTATATACTATTTGTGAATTGATATACTAGGTGAGTGAAAAATCCAATAACAAAAAACAGTGTTATATGACATCCAATGTCAAAGACCAAAAAATATAAATACTTGAGGAGCACGCCGCTTCTCCCTACATCGTTTCGACACAGTTGTCGTCATCCAGGGGCCCCTGGATGACGACAACTGTGTCGAAACGACGTAGGGAGGAGCGGCGTGCTGACTTCACTGCATACGAGTCCCGGAAGCAACGGGTAGTGAGAGCCGGCCGGCCCTTTACAAACCACCGCTATTTTACATGCCACATATTGTAAGTGTATTACTTCTTTTTTAATAAATGTTTTAATGCTGGATTACGCTATGGGGCTTCTTTTCTCATTCAATATGATCTGCTGAGATATCGGGGGACTACAGACCTAGAACACGAAGGAGCCAGAATCACAGAGAGAGCAATTCAGAGACCTTGGCAGGGTTGATAGCCATCCGTTTTGACTGATCTCTTTTAGGGATCAGGGTTTCTGGTAAGCGGCCTTTGAGAATTAAGGTGGTGGATCCTTTTCTATTTTACCAGCACTCTTCTATGGTGTTTTAGTCTGAAGTCACAAATCCATGCTGAGAAGATTGAACCCCCAAACTTCATTATCTTTTCCTGTGGACTATATTTTATGTCCGAACTATCATCTAAGTTTTTGATATATATCAGCCAAGGAAAAAGTACCATTTAAGAACTTTGTTTGGAAGCTCATTTTTTCTACTTCAAGTATTTATATTTTTTGGTCTTTGACATTGGATGTCATATAACACTGTTTTTTGTGATTGGATTTTTCACTCACCTAGTATATCAATTCACAAATAGTATACACTGTTGCGCAGCTTGAGCCTTTTTTGCAGGTGTATATAAATACTGCCTAAATTACAAGATCAAAAAAAAGTCTTTGATGTAACTCTTTAATAACAATTGTTCAAAACTGGTACATGTGTATATCAACAAGTATACAGTTCAGTAACATAGCAAATCTACCCTTTGCTTCTAAAAATCTATATATTTTCTTAGTTAATTAAATCAAAATCATATTAGTGAGACAATTGTGCCAGCAATAGGAATGCCACAGATCAAGCTTCTTCCTATTGATCTGCTACGTTCAACACAAGTAACGCCTTTGATTTCATCTCTGTTATACAGTTGTGGCCGAAATTGTTGGCACCCCAGAAATTTTTCCAGAAAATCAAGTATTTCTCACAGAAAAGTATTGCAGTAACACATGTTTTGCTATACACATGTTTATTCCCTTTGTGTGTATTGGAACAAAATAAAAAAAAGGGAGGAAAAAAAGCAAATTGGCATAATATCACACAAAACTCCAAAAATGGGCTGGTCAAAATTCTTGGCACCCTTTCAAAATTGTGGATAAATAAGATTGTTTCAAGCATGTGATGCTCCTTTAAACTCACCTGGGGCAAGTAACAGGTGTGGGCAATATAAAAATAACACCTGAAAGCAGATAAAAAGGAGAGAAGTTCACTTAGTCTTTGTATTGTGTGTCTGTGTGTGCCACGCTAAGCATGGACAACAGAAAGATGAGAAGAGAACTGTCTGAGGACTTGAGAACCAAAATTGTGGAAAAATATCAACAATCTCAAGGTTATAAGTCCATCTTCAGAGATCTAGATTTGCCTTTGTCCACAGTATGCAACATTATCAAGAAGTTTGCAACCCATGGCACTGTAGCTAATCTCTCTGGGCGTGGATGGAAGAGAAAAATTTATGAAAGATTGCAACGCAGGATAGTCCGGATGGTGGATAAGCAGCCCCAAACAAGTTCCAAAGAAATTCAAGCTGTCCTGCAGGCTCAGGGAGCATCAGTGTCAACGGGAACTATCCATCGACATTTAAATGAAATGAAACGCTATGGCAGGAGACCCAGGAGGACCCCACTGCTGACACAGAGACATAAAAAAGCAAGACTACAGTTTGCCAAAATGTACTTGAGTAAGCCAAAATCCTTCTGGGAAAAGGTCTTGTGGACAGATGAGACCAAAATAGAGCTTTTTGGTAAAGCACATCATTCTACTGTTTACCGAAAACGGAATGAGGCCTACAAAGAAAAGAACACAGTACCTACAGAGAAATATGGTGGAGGTTCAATGATGTTTTGGGGTTGTTTTGCTGCCTCTGGTACTGGGCGCCTTGAATGTGTGCAAGGCATCATGAAATCTGAGGATTACCAAAGGATTTTGGGTCACACTTTAGAGGACAGTGTCAGAAAGCTGGGTTTGCGTCCGAGATCTTGGGTCTTCCAGCAGGACAATGACCCCAAGCATACGTCAAAAAGCACCCAGAAATGGATGGCAACAAAGCGATGGAGAGCTCTAAAGTGGCCAGCAATGAGTCCAGATCTAAATCCCATTGAACACCTGTGGAGAGATCTTAAAATTGCTGTTGGGAAAAGGCGCCCTTCCAATAAGAGAGACCTGGAGCAGTTTGCAAAGGAAGAGTGGTCCAAAATTCCAGGTGAGAGGTGTAAGAAGCTTATTGATGGTTATAGGAAGCGACTGATTTCAGTTATTTTTTCCAAAGGGTGTGCAACCAAATATTAAGTTAAGGGTGCCAAGAATTTTGATCAGACCATTTTTGGAGTTTGTGTGACATTATGTCCAATTTGCTTTTTTTCCTCCCTTTTTTTGTTTTGTCCAATACACACAAAGGGAATAAACATGTGTATAGCAAAACATGTGTTACTGCAATACTTTTCTGTGAGAAATACTTGATTTTCTGGAAAAATTTCTGGGGTGCCAACAATTTCGCCCATGACTGTATGTATGGGGTAGATTTATCACATTGTACAATGTATCTTTACGCCCAGGGCCATTGACTCCAATATTGGGTAACCCAGGTTTTCCACCGGGAATGACAGAAAAAACATTTTTTGCTGGGAAACACTACATACCTTGCCTATTTGTCATTCATGTATGGATAGAGGCTTAAAAACCATCGCTGAGCTCTGCTCCCTTTCTTGCCCGAAGGCAGGTGAATGGCTTTTAAAATAACTTTGTTGTCCTATTCACAGGAGCGTAATTATAAGATTATGACGAGATGGTACCGCTGCCTGGACTTACTAAATAAAATTATTCCAGCTACTGTATGTCTGACCTATGCTGGAGATGTGGTGAATTGAGGGGCACATTATTACATCTATGGTGGTCTTGTTCGAAAATAAAACCCTTTTGGTCAGCTATATTTAAACTCAGCCATATGGTCACTGGTAAAAATTGGCAGGAGACTCCTGAGGTAGCGCTTCTCTCTTTAATTCCTGAGTCAATTAAATCAATAAAAAAGGAAATATTTAGATTTTTTTTGATGGCAGTAGGAGCCTTAATTCCAAGACATTGGAAGTCCCAAATAATACCAACATTACGGGAATGGGTAGTAGAGATGAACCATATAATGTGGATAAAAGAGCTCATAGGTATAGCAAATAATGGTGAATGTAACTTCTGGGAAGTCTGGGCCCCCTGGGTGGAGTTGCTGGAGACTCCTCAGATTTTATCTTTTCTGCAACTGTTGGGATCCTATCTGTTCAATGCTATATTGAATTTTTTTTTTTCGTTTTAGTGTGTGGGCTGTTTGTTGTTGTTTGTTTTTGTTTGGCGGTGGTGTTTGTTTACATCTTGTTTTTTTTTTTTTTCCCTTTTCTATGTGTGCATACATGTATATAAAAATTGTCATTGATGGCAAATATGTCAGCACATTATATTTAAGCAACTTTCAGTTCTTTATTTTGTGAAAATGCAAATGGGAAATATGGAACTTGGCTAGTTTAAGGATATTTAGGCCATGGCCACTAAGCATAATTATTCCCTTTCCTTCATTTTCTTTTTCTCTTTGTATTATTGTTGTACAATGCCATTATTTTCAATAAAAATATATTAAAACTAAATTTACCTAACACAGCAATTTTAGCCATACTGATTACAGTGAGGCAAGCTAACTTTACCTAGCACAAAAATGCAGCTCCACTGAACACAGTGAACCAGAACTAAATCTACCAAATTCTAGCACATACTTAGTTAATTAAAACCTACCATAATACAAATCAAAATCATATAAATGATACAATTGTACCAGCAATAGGAATGCCGCAGATCAAGATGCAAATTAATATTCTTCCTTAATAAAATACCCAGCAAGGACAAGTTCTATTCAGACTTGTCTTGTGTCTTGGCACAGCATTTACTCCTTACACGACATTAAACTTTCTGGCCCTCAAGTAGCATCAAAGTCGCATCAAAGTAGTGCAGGAACCTTTATGTGTCCAAAGTCACATGTTAGGGTTAAGGGCTAGGGTTAAGGGCATGCATTAAATGTTAGGGTTAGAGTTGGGGTTAGCAGTAATGATTAGGGTTAGCAGTAATTGCTAAGGTTAGCGGTAGAGTGCTAACAATTACCACTTACTCTAGCCCTAACATTTAACCCTAGTCCTTAACCCTAACATGTGACTTTGGACACAAAGGTTCCTGCACTACTTTCATGCAACTGTGGTGCTAGTTGAGTGCCAGAGAGTGTAAAGTCACATCAAAGTCACACTCCATGAACAGAACTGTCAAACTTTTCTATTAGCCCAAAAAATAAAAATAAAAACGCATCAAAGACAGGTAAAAAATGCATCACATTTGCATGTTAAAAAAGCAATGCAAACGCACTGGAAAAATGCATCAACTCCAACCTGCATAGATGTGAACTTAGCCTTAATGTCCAGGTCGACAACACCACCTCTGCACTGTAAAACAGTAAAACAGTGGGAGAGAGTTGTCACCTTTGAAAACAAAGTGACAGGGCTGAGAGGGTAAATAGTTAATATTTTAAAGATAGTAAAAAAAACTAAGAATGAAACATCAATACAGGTTAAAGGGTACATGTTCAGCAATATTTTACAAGTATATTTCTCTTTGGTTCATTGGAGGACACAGCTTTGCTTTAGATCATCACTAACTGGGTACATTGCCACCTGCAGAAGTTGGACACTACGTGCTCTAAAAACAAAACAAAAGCCAGCCTAGGGCGACCCCTGCTGTTGGTCAAAATCCCCTTCATATAATGGTCTTGCTTGGCTGTTTGTTCATACTTTCACTCATTTTTACACGGTGGATGTGGCAGCATCAGTTAATGCAATTTTTGGGTGTAAATGTTTACAAGTGGCAATTTGACTGTCCTGCATAATTTGTACTTTAAGGTGAATGTAAACCCTCACATATACCCAGTGAAGTGAACAGCCTCAGATGATACACAGGGATGAAATAAATCTCCCTACATAAGTTTTACATATATCTGCTGTCTTCAGCTTTATATACTGTTTAGAAAGTTCAGATCGTGTTGAGAGATTTTCTCTTCCTGTTCAGCACTGAGTGTGAAGTATGGGCACACACCCCCTCTCCACATAGGCAGAGACTCTCAGAGCTGTTCTGTGAATAGTTTAGATGTCTGCTAATCTATTTATAGCAACCTCCCAGGCTGGTTTTATCTCCTGTGACGGAGAACTTGTCAGAAGTTATCATGCTAATAACAGAAGAACATAGCAGGAGAAAGCCATGGGACTTAGTGCTTTGAAGAGAGATAAGAAAGCACTGCAGATATATGTGCCCAGCTCAAATTTCATGAATCGGGTTTACATCCACATTAAGACTCTGTGCCCTCCAGCCTTCCTCCGACTTCCTGCTGCCATATGTGTAAATACTTTCATTTGTTTTATTTTCACTACTACAACTGTGGAGGGGTCTTGGCCATCAACAGGGGCGGACCCTTTGGCTGTCTCCTGTTTTTGTTTTGGTTGGGGTTTTTTTCAGTGCACCTTATATCCAACTACTGAAGGTGGTGATATACTGTGACCACTTAGTAAATATTTAAAGCAAAGCTGTGTCCTTCAATGAAAGCAGAGAAAAATATTTTATGTTGAGTACACAAAAATCCATTTTTTTTTTTTTTTTGGGGGGGGGGGTTATCCCCTGAGCTTTGAAAGTGAGGTGAAGCTCTGCTGACTTCCATCAGCCAACCATGTGCAAGGAAAAATTCAGTTTTTTAATTTTCCATAATTCCATGCACAAAAGCTTCACCACATTCACTTAGCTTTTGGGAAAACTCCCTTGCAGAGTGCAATTTCATTTACAAAGGGAACAGTGTATTTGCCTTTAGTAAATCAACCCCTTTGGGAAAATCCCTAAACGAGTTAATTTATCTGACCTGAATGTTTACTTATATCCATATACCTCTTTGATCCTTAATTGTTTTTTGTTTTTTTTTCTATTCTTTATTTTATTTTATAAAAGAGCAAGTATCAACAATCATATTGCTTGGCTCATCACCATTACAATTCATCAAATATATGTACAAAATACATTTACATTCGTTCCTACTTAATACATCTGGTCTTACTAAATTCTATCTCTATATTCATTTTTATTCAGTTATGTTTCCTCTTTACCTCCCTACTCTATATTTCCGGATGGATAGGTAATTATTTGATGAACTCTCTATACTTTTCTTCTCTTTTTTTTTCTCCCTTTCCCTCTTTTCTCTTACCCTTTCCCCTCTCTACCCTCCCCCCCTCTCTCCTCCCCTTCTTAAAAAAATAAAATATCTGAATAAAAGATATGGAGAGAAAAGGAGATATGACATGTATAAGCACCTTTGCACTTTTTTAGTTAAAGAAGTCAGAGGGAGGAGAGAGGAAGAGGGGTAGACTTAGGACTGAATGTGAAAGATAGAGATAGAGAAACCGAGAGAGATTATATATGGTAGCCATTTAAAATTAAATAATAAAGGAGGGGAGAGAAGGAGAAAGAGGGGGGAAGAAAGGGAAAGTGAGACAGGAGATAAGAAAGGGGGGAGAAGGAGGGAAAGAAAAGAGAAAAAAATATATATACCACTTCAGGTTTGGCTCCGGGAGAATATAATGTACATAACATATAAAGTAAAGGATGAGTGGGTCAATAAGAGAAGTAGGGAGCTAGAGAAATATTAAGATTAACAAAGATTGGTTAGATTAGATTAATTACCAGAGAGAGTATATTTTAGACGAGCTCTAAAAAAGATGAAGGAAGAGATGAAAGATAAGAAGAAGTAGCGGTAGAACCGTTATCCCGATACTTGGAAACCGTACCAGGGAAACGGAATAGATCCATCTAGGGACAGGATATAGGACCCTGGAGGGTTGATTGGCATTGGAGGAGATGGAGGCGGTGGGAGACGGGGGGGGGGGCGGGGAGGGGGTCGGGGGAGGGTCCAGGGGGGGATGCTGCAGGAGGGTGGTGGGAGATGGGGGGAAGGGAGAAACGGAGGAGAGGAGAGGAGAGGATATGAGAATAGGAACCCTGGTTTCAGGGGTCCTCTCTCGTCCTCTTCTTCCTCTATGTTAAAGGCACTCAGAGGATATATGAGAATTGAAAGAGTTTGGGTATGAAAATGGTTGTATGCTAATTATAATGCTGGTATATTTAAAGGCTTTCTGAAGAAATTTGAAAAAAGAAGATAAATCTTGCGATGAAGAAGATAGCTGGGGGGGGGGGGGAGGTGAGCGGGAAAAATCTGTCTTGTCGGACCAAACCCCCAATTAGGTATACACCCACGGAAGCCATAGTTGATTGGCTCAGCAAGGGGTGTTTTCCCTTAGGGGTTTAGAAAGGGAGGGAGGTACGATATAAAGGAGGGAGGTGGGAGGGAGATTCTTGTTGTAGTTCCCCCCCACTTTTTTTTTCTTTCTCTTCCTTTTCCCTTTTTGAGATGGAGAACATAAAAATCACTTCCCTGAACGCCAAAGGGCTCAACATTCCAGAGAAGAGAAGAATGTTGTTGAATGACCTGAGACGTTCAGGGACAGATGTTTCGTACGTGCAAGAAACACACTTCAGAGAGGGGGGACTCCCATTCCTGCAAAATAGATTTTTTCCATGTGCATATCATGCCTCAAATCAACAGACAAAAACTAAAGGAGTCTCAATACGGATCTCAAATCGTATTCCCTGGTCATTAGTAGATAAACGGGTAGACCCAAATGGTAGATTTCTTTTCCTTAAGGGGTGTATTGGCAGTACTAAAGTAACACTGGCTACACTATATGCACCGAATGAACGCCAAGACTCTTTCCTGAAGAAAGTTATTTCCGAATTAATAAAATTCGCGGAAGGTAAATTGATTCTCGGAGGAGATTTTATTATCTCTTTAGATCCTAGAATCGATGTCTCTTCAGGGGTTACATCAATAGCAGGAAGTATCAGAAGAGGCATATTGCAGAAAATGCATGAATTACAATTAGTGGACGCATGGAGGATTTTACATACAGAAGAGAGAGATTATACTTTCTTCTCGAACCCTCATCAAACATATTCGCGCATAGATTTATTTTTGATCCCACATTATATGCTATCATCTGTTACAGAGATTAAGATTGGAAACATAACATGGTCAGACCATGCTCCGGTCACCTTGTGTGTCTCACTGTCTAGCACAGCCCTCACACAGGAGAGATGTTGGAAATTAAAGGAAGGCCTGCTCCAGAATCCTGAAGTGAGAGAGGATGTTATTAAAGAAATGAGGGCATACTTCCAGGTAAATGATATTCCTGGGAGTAGTCCAGGTATGGTGTGGGAGGCACACAAGGTGGTGATCAGAGGGATCCTAATAAAACATGGATCAATTCAGAAGAAGAAACGAGAGAAACAGACTAGAGAGTTAATAGAGAGAATTCAGGCGTTGGAAATGCAACATAAAAAGACACAACCACTCTTAGTTGGCAACGAATTGAGCCAACTGAGAAGACAACTTACAGATATCCTGCGCTTTAAAGCAAAAGCCATAATACAGAGAGGAAAAAGGGCAGACTACGAGCTGGGAGATAAGTGTAGCAGATTGTTAGCGGGAAAAATAAAATAAAAAAAACAGGTCAACTTATATACCACAAATAAAAGGAAGAGATGGACAATTAACACGAACACCAAAAGAAATTGCTCAGACATTTGGGAAATACTATTCGTCCCTATATAATTTGACTCGATCAGCGACCCCAATAACCGCTATAGAAGACTCTCTCTCTTCAGCAGGTCTTATTAGACTTTCATCCCCAACCCGTCATGCCTTAGAAAATCCAATATCTGTGGAAGAATTGAATGCAGTCCTAAAAACAGTTAAATCAGGGAAGGCCCCTGGCCCAGACGGTTTTACCATAAGATATTATAGGGAATCTCTTCCGATCCTAAGGGATCGGATGATAAAAGTTTATAATGCGGTAGGTCAGACCTCTGTATTTCCCCTTTGATACACTTAGGGCCCACATTACGGTAATCCCAAAAGATGGCAAGGGCCCGGCAGACTGTGGAAGCTATAGACCTATTTCACTATTAAATATAGATCTAAACATATTTACCAAAATATTGGCCACTCGACTTCAACCATGGCTCACCCACTTGGTAGATCTAGATCAAGTGGGGTTTATCCCCACACGAGAAGCGAGAGACAATACGACAAAAGTTCTTAATTTGATCCATAGTGCCCATAAGACCAACACACCCTGTGTGTTTTTGAACACCGATCCTGAAAAAGCATTTGACAGAGTAAACTGGGATTTTCTATTTGAAGTGTTGAGACCGATAGGATTAGGAGAACGTATGATGGGCTGGATAATGGGTGTCTATACCAATCCACAAGCCGCTGTGAAGGTAAATGGAGTCCTTTCGAAACCTTTTAATATTACAAATGGCACGAGACAGGGATGCCCTCTCTCTCCCCTACTCTTCACTCTGTCACTAGAACCTCTATTGAATAGAGTTCGCCAAAACCCGGATATTCGGGGGGTACGGGTGGGAGAGGGCACCCATAAGGTCTCGGCATATGCAGACGACCTGCTGTTCTCCGTGTCGTCCCCACATGTGTCACTCCCTATTTTGGTAGGAGAGATCGAGAAATACTGTATATTATCTAACCTTAAAATAAACCATACAAAATCTGAAGCTATGAGTGTAGCAGTACCACCTCTACAACGGAATATAATACAATAAAATTTTGGATTTAAGTGGGGGCAGGTACTTAGGTACCTGGGCACATTTATTCCATCAAAAGAGAGAGATACTTTTAAGTTAAACTTTATACCGGTATATAACTCTGCATTCATGGTTTGGTCGCATCAGTATAATCAAGATGAGTATTCTACCGAAATTTTTGTACTTGTTTCAGGCGTTACCAATCACGATCCCAGCAACCTTCCTTCGCCAAATTCGGACTCTTTTTTTGAATTTTATATGGGCAGGGAAACGGTCTAGGATCAAGCGAGAACTATTGATGGTACCTAAGCGTTTTGGAGGGATGGCAGTCCCAGATATGGCTAAGTATTATCAAGCGGTACACTTAGCCAGACTGGTGGATTGGTGTAGACATATTGAGTTCAAACGGTGGATAGATATGGAATAGCAGGTTAGCGGGGTCCCTTTATGTAGAGCACCGTGGTGCTATACAGTACTGCCAACCCACCTGAAGAGACATCCTACTATTGGGACGACATTACGAATTACAGCCAGATTATGTCGGGATGTGAGATTCTCATCAAAACAATCACCCCTTTTTCCTATCCTGGGTAACCCTAGTTTTACGCCAGGTATGGAAACAGGAGCATTCAAGAGCCTTAAAGAAAAAGGTCTATACCAGGTCTCGCACCTCCTTCAGTCAGAAGCTTGGCCAACCACTAAAGCATTGATGCAACCCGGGGGTCCCTTTGAAATTGATCTGTGGCAAGCACTGCAAATAAATCATTTAATGAGATCGCTGGGACCACCACGGAATTTCCAACGCGAATTAACGGCCTTCGAGCCATACTGTGAAGAGAAGGAACCACTCGTTAGAGTGGTTTCTAAGATGTATGGATTACTAAATAAACCTGAAGAGGATTTTGAGATGCCAAGCATCAGTAAATGGGAAAGAGATCTGAATAGGTCTTTTACTCAAACCCAGAGAAGACAAATTACCTACTTAGCATTGAACTCCTCGGTATGTACACGGACTCAGGAGTCTAATTATAAAATTTTAATGCAATGGTACCATACACCAGTAAGACTCCATAAGTTTGCGGTGGAAAATTCAGATAGGTGTTGGAGATGTGAAGAGGAACAAGGGACAATGTTACACATATTTTGGTCCTGTAAAAAAATAAGACAATATTGGGCAGAGATTCAGAAAATGGTATCTGAACATCTGTAAATTTTTGTACCAGACGACCCGGCCTTTTTTCTTCTTCACTGCTTGCAAATCCCAGTTCAGATCTATAAAAAAATGGTGCTTTGCCACATTATTAATGCTGCTAGAGCTGGGATTACATCACATTGGAGAGATCCTAGATCCCCCTCAATTAAAGAGTGGTTGAACAGAGTAAGAGAGATAGGGGCCTTAGAAGATCTAGTTCTCTCAGCCCAAAACAAGAGAGAGCAATACGATAAAACATGGAAGAAGTGGAATCTTTTTATGTACTCGAAGGAGGGGATGAGACTATTAGATGGGACAATGGAGGAGGGAGGACCATCCAATGAATGATAGACACTGATACGGGTGGATTCTTGCATGGGGAGAAAGTATAGAAATGGCTCTATCCATTTTCCAAAAAGGGAGAGGAATTATTACAAATTATTGTCCTTTATTGTTTCTACACATCCAACCATTCCTCTCTCCATTCATCTTTCCCTTCATCCATCCTTCCCTCCATCACATCCTAATTTCTTTCATCCAACCTATTATTATATTGTCATAAGCCTACCTCTAACCCTCCTTTCATCTCTCCAAACATCTATCCTCCATTCATCCATTCTTCTCTTTTTGTATTTATCTTTCAATCTGTCTTTTTGCAAAAATGAAATAAAAAGTATTTTTTTCAAAAATCATTTTTTCTTTGACCATAAAACAAATCTGTTAGAGATTAACTGCAACGTACAGTTGTGCTTAAAAGTTTGCATACCCTGAAATTGGGATTTAAACAATGACTAATCATGTCAAAAAACGTTCTTTTATTCAAGGATACTGATCACATGAAGCCATTTATTATCTCACAGTTTTTTGGATGCTTTTAAAATCATAATAACAGAAATCACCCAAATGGCCCTGATGAAAAGTTTACATACTCTGGAATGTTTGGTCTTGGTACAGACACAGAAGGTGGCACACACAGGTTAAAATGGCTATTAAAGGTTTATTCCTACATTTGTGGCTTTTTAAATCGCAATTAGTGTCTGTGTATTAATAGTCAATGAGTTTGTTAGCTCTCACATGGATGCACTAAGCAGGCTAGATACTAAGACATGGGGAGCAGAAAAGAACAGTCAAAAGACCTGCGTAACAAGGTAATGAAACTTAAAAAGATGGAAAAGGATATAAAAAGATATCCAAAGCCTTGAATATGCCAGTCAGTACTGTTCAATCATTTAATAAGAAATGGAAAATTTGTAGATTTCTTGATACCAAGCCAAGGTCAGGTAGATCAAGAAATATTTCAGCTACAACTGCCACAGGAATTGTTCGGGATAAAAAGAAAAACCCACAGGTAACCTCAAGAGAAATACAGGCTGCTCTGGAAAAAGATGGTGTGGTTGTTTAAGGAGCACAATACAATGATACTTGAACAAAAAAGAGCTGCATGGTCAAGTTGCCAGAAAGAAGCCTTTACTGCACAAGTTCCACAAAAAAGCCTGTTTACATTATGCCCAATAACACCTTGATAGGCCTTATTGTTTTTTTTTGTGGCATTGGCGCAGTAAAGACTTCCTTCTGGCAGCTCAACCATGCAGCTCTTTTTTGTTCAAGTATCATTAAATTGGGCTCCTTAAAAACAACCACACTGTCTTTTTGGAGAGCAGCCTGTATTTCTCATGAGGTTACCTGTGGGTTTTTCTTTGTATCCTGGGCAATTCTCCTGCCAGTTGTGGCTGCAATCTTTCCTGGTCTACCTGACCTTGGCTTGGTATCAAAATAGCCCCTGAATTTTCCACTTCTTAATAAGGGATTAAACAGTACTAACTGGCATATTCAAGGCTTTGGGTATCTTTTTATATCCTTTTTCATCTTTATAAAGTTCCATTGCTTTGTTACGCAGGTCGTTTGACTGTTCTTTTCTACCTCCTCATGGCTCAGTGTCTAGCCTGCTTAGGGCATCCAAGTGAGAGCTAGCAAATTCATTGACTATTTTTTACACAGATTAATCAAAAGTAGGGATGAGTTTCGAGTTCGAGTCGAACTCATGTTCGACTCGAACATTGTCTGTTCGCCGAACAGCGAACAATTTGGGGTGTTCGCGGCAAATTCGAAAAGCTGTGGAACACCCTGTAAAAGTCTATGGGAGAAATCTAAAGTGCCAATTTTAAAGGCTTATATGCAAGTTATTGTCATAAAAAGTGTTTGGGGACCCGGGTCCTGCCCCAGGGGACATGTATCAATGCAAATAAAAGTTTTAAAAACGGACGTTTTTTTCGGGAGCAGTGATTTTAATAATGCTTAAAGTGAAAAAATAAAAGTGAAATATTCATTTAAATTTCATACCTGGAGGGGTGTATAGTATGCCTGTAAAGTAGCGCTGGTTTTCTGTGCTTAGAACTGTCCCTGCACAAAGTGTCATTTCTGAAGGAAAAAAAGTCATTTAAAAGCACTCGCGACCCGGATCCCCAAACACTTTTTATGACAATAACTTGCATATAAGCTTTTAAAATTAGCACTTTAGATTTTTCATGTTTGAGTCCCATAGACTTTAACGGTGTTTGGATGTTCAAACAAATTTATTGCATGTTCGCAAGTTCTGGTGCGAACCGAACTGAGGGGTGTTCGGCTCATCCCTAATCAAAAGTTGCAAGTGAAAAAATGTACTTTCTAGGCACCAATAGTAATAGCAAAAACAGTAAATTTTATTAATAACAATTAGTACATACGATTAAAAAAAAACACATTTAACTGAATGACCATGTTCCTTGTACTCATGCCAGGACTCTGCTACGTATACTGTTATTTTATGCACGTAAAACCATTCTACTACATTGGAAGGACGTGGGCCCTCTTTCGGCTTACGCCTTTTCCCGCGTTGTTCATGGTCTCCTCCCCAAATTCAAACTGATTTACAAGAGTAGGGCATGCCCTAAGAAGTTCACCAAAGTATGGCAACCATGGCTGGATGTTTCAAAGAAGTTCTGGGGGGAGGTCCTCTCCTCACAGCTTTCTCAGTAAATTTTGGGGTGTTGTGATTTGATGCTTCCTATTTGGTTACTGTCGCTCTATCTGGGCAGAAATTGCTTTATGTGACAGAGGTTTTATTGCCTGCGGGCCTTTAGAGCTATACTGCTGATGTGGGGTCGTCGGTGCTGTAAATTTGAATAGGTGTGTGTGTATGAATGGCGATGCTGCTTGCTTTTGGGGTACTTGTGTTATGTACATGTAGCGCCCTGCCCCCAATGATCGGGGCACTATTGTAAATTTAGGGGGTGTCTGAGCCAATAGTTGGGCTCAGACTTATGATTATATCTAAATTGCCTCTGTTCCGGCTATGGTGGTGCCTGGTAGTGTTTCCCTTGTTGCCTGAAGGTGGCGGCACCACCTCAGGCCCATGTTGGAATACAGGCAGACCATGGTGTATTGGGTGTCCTTTCTCGGCAGCGGTACAGTGGGAGTGGTGCCCCGCTGTGCATGCTGGGGAGGCATACTTAAGGGGCAGACGCCATTGTTCGGGGTCGGTTTTCGCCCTCCTGGCGCGAGGTATGTATGTGTGATTCTGGCCTCGGGGCCACATTGGCCCGAGGCTGCATCGCTATATGGTAGGCCCGGCTAGTCTGGCTGGGGCCTACAATCCTAAAGGGGATCCCAAGCTGTCCACCAAGAGGGAGGAAGCTGTTTAATGAAGGAAACCGGGGAGGACCTGCCCTGGAAGAGACCAGCAAAGTGCTCATATCTCGGGAGAGGCCTGGTGACCTTGTTAAGCGGAGATCCACTACTTTAAAAGCCAAGCAGTTCGCCGGATCGGCTTAAAGGTTCTTTAACTGCACGGCTGGAAGTTCGAGACTGAAATCCTGTGGAAGAGGATTCCTGGCTATCCACATTTGTTCTCAAACAGTCTGTGGCAGAGTGTCACGTACCTGATGGTGGAGCCCGATATGCAGGGAGCGTCTTTTTTTGCACCTCCTACTCCGGAACCCCTGATAGTGGGAACAGGGAGCTCGGGAGTGCAGAGTCGCACAAGTGCCTGTCAGGAACACTGGCGCTGGAATGGAGCTGGACTCTGTGCGGATGTCAGCGGTAAGCAGGAAGACAGGAGCAGCAGGCAGGCTGAACATACAGGTACTGGTGGAAGGTGACTGAAGACCGCGGGGGTGGTGTCCTATAGTTCAGGACACAAGCAAGTCCAGGCAGGCCGGGTCATACGCAGGCTGGCAAATCAGGTGCAGGTCCAAAGGCAGAGGCAGAGTCGTGGTTCAGGCCGGATCAGCAACAGGTGGGCAGCGGGTAGTCCAATGGGATAGGCAGGAGCGTGGTCAGACGAGCCGGGGTCAAAAGGCAGGAGGGAGTAGTCAGGAACAAGCCAGGTCACAGGAACGGATCAGCAGAGTATAACAGCAGGTAGAAGGTGGGTCACAGGAACGCTGTAGACCGAACAGCAAGAAGCCCAGGCATTAGTCCCTTTAAATAGCTCCTGTTTGGCGCCAAAAGCTGAAAAGGCGCGCTCCCGCGCAACGCTATGGCGCATTCGCGCTCCCGCGAGCGCCGATGCAATGTAATTGCGCGGGGACGCAATCGCGAGCGCCGAAGCGCCGCTATTGCGCAGGCGCGCACCCGTGAACGCCGAAATGCCACCATCTTGGGAACTGGTTTGCCCTTCTTGACATTGCCCCCCTCCAATGGGCAGCCTCTAGATGCCCAACTGGGCCACCTTATCTGGATGAGAATCCTTTAAGGACTGAACCAATCTTTCGGCGTGGATGTTGCACTCGGGTTCCCACGAGTTCTCCTCAGGGCCATATCCTTTCAACTTTACTAGGAACTGGACTTGGTTACGCCTTTTTCTACAGTCCAAGATGGATTCCACCTCAAACTCCTCTTCGCCGTTAACTAGGATTGGTTCAGGAGGACCGGTGTTTCACCCAGGGAAGGGATCAGGAACAGTGGGTTTAAGTAGAGCAACATGAAAAACCAGATGGATCTGGAACGACTCCGGTAGCTCTAGTTCATAGGCCACGCTGTTAAAGGAGTAGTAAAGTTACATGTTTTTTCACCTTAATGCATCCTATGCATTAGGGTGAAAAAACATTCGACAATACCGCCCCCCCCCCCCCGAGCCCCCGTTTTTCTTACCTGGCCCCTCGAAAGTCCCATGCTCGTCCCCGTCATCCTCTTCGTTTTTCTGCCTGGCCGCCGATTGGCTACACTGGATAGATTGAAAGCAGCGCAGCCATTGGCTGGCGCTGCTGTCAATCACATCCAATGACGCGGCACGCCGGGGGGCGGGGCCGAGTGATACAGTCGGCGGCTATGGCCGCCGCTGTATCACGGGAGCGCGCCCGCAATCACTCCACACCATGCGAGCTCACTCGCATTAAGGTGTGGAGTCCTTGCGGGGAGGAGCCAAGACAGCCGCCGAGGGACCCCAGAAGACCAGGATCGGGGCCACTGTGTGCAAAACGAGCTGCACAGTGGAGGTAAGTATAACATGTTTGTTATTTTAAAGCAAAAAAAAAAAAGGTATAGTGCTCCTTTAATCCTCCTTCTGACGGGAAAGGGACGCACAAATTTAGGGCCCAATTTCTTTGAGGGACAGGCAAGTCTTAAGTTCAATGTAGACAACCACACCTGATCTCCAGGTTGAGTTCTCCTCTTCTCTTTTTGTCAAACACCTCTTTATTGTACTCTTGTGTTTTAGTCATTGTCTCTCGTAACAATTCATTGTTCGTTCTGAAGAAATTCAATGTCTCCTGGACAGCAGGTACAGCAGACTCCGGGACACAGTTGGACAAGAATGAGGGATAAAAGCCATAATTTGCATGGAACGGAGATTGCTTCATGGCAGAGTGGACAGAATTGTTGTAAGCAAATTCGGCCAGAGGCAGCAGAGATACCCAGTCTTCCTGTGAGAATGATGAGAAACAACATAAGTATTAGGCTTGTGCAATTCGTTTTGTAACTAATCGAAATTCGTCCGAATTTAGCAACTTTCGGACATTCGGAAGCATTCGAATTTCCGAACAAAGCAATTACGAATAAAACCGAATCCGAAATAAATTATATCGCAAATAGCGAATGCCCGAATGTCTTCGGCATAATTCGTTATGAAAAAAGTTACGAATGTACGAATCCATTTGAAGCACAATAACACTCTGCTCTGCTCTCTGCTTCTCCCTCACCATGCTGAACTCCCTCTCAAAATGGTGTACAGGGGCGGAGGCTATAGCCGCATGTCAAAAACGAACGTAAAATACGAGATTTCGAATCGTTACAAATAACCGCTATGTATTTAGAAAAGTACAAATCCATTCGAAGCACATTAGGCATAATAGGCAGCATCGTTGTGAGAGATACACGGAAAATTACGAATCAACGAACCCCAAAAAAGTTACGAAAGTAGGAGTTGTGTCCAGAATCAATGAAAAACAATGTACTCTACCGAAAGTACGAATTATAAATCAACTAAAAATAAGTCTTACATTAATACGAATCATTCCGATTCAACGAAAAATGTCGCTTACGAAAATACAAATTATTCCGAACACGAAAAATCCTGTGTAACAAAATTACGAACGATTACGAATCAACAGGACCGAAAAGAAACGAACCGAAACTAAACAAATTTTTCCGTTGTGCACAAGTCTAGTAAGTATTGCTCTAGCGTCTGGTTTGTCCGTTCAGTTTGCCCATTTGATTGTGGGTGGTAGGCGGACGAGAAGGACAAGTCAATCCCAAGGGATACACAAAGGGCTTTCCAGAATCTGGAAGTGAATTGCAAACCTCGATCTGATACGATATTCGCAGGGACGCCATGGAGCCTCACGATTTCCTTGACAAAAATTTTAGCTGTTTCAGGAGCGAAGGGCGTACCCCTCATGGGCAGGATGTGTGCCATTTTTGAAAGTCTATCCACAACCACGAAGATAGTGGTGAAAAACTCAGAAGGGGGATGCTCCACGATGAAGTCCATGGAAATCATCCTCCATGGCCTCTCCGGTACGGGCAATAATTTTAACAGACCCCAGGCTCTGGACTTACTCCCCTTTTTCCGGATACATGTGGTGCACGACTCCACATAACTCCTGCAGTCCTTTAACAGCTGCGGCAACCAGAACGTGCATTGCAAGAGTTC